>CM047426.1:92507109-93707900 GCA_026168455.1 Theocolax elegans | reverse complement strand
AGGTATTACTAGGTACACAAACGTGAAATTGTAAGAAAATCCATGCTATTATTAGGGAAACAAAATGCGGTAGATTTGGGCAAGTAATAGCCATTGTATATAAACTCGGTTCAAGCCATTTAATAGGTGGTTTATCGGGGGTTCGCAAGCTTTTCGAGTATCAAGTTGAAAACCAGAGAGGATACCCATTTTAAACGAAGAAATACGCTCGGACATGGTAAGAGAGACGTGGGAGTCTACAGACGATAATCTGACCTTTTTTGCATTCGGAGGAGTTCGATTAATCGCATCCAATTACACGACGAATCCCGACTTCGCTTTACACACACACACACATATATATATATAAATAATTTGTTCGCTCTCGCATTTTTTTATTACTCGTTTCCGATATTTCACCCCCGAAGGCATCGAGAGAAGAACCTAATAAAACTGATACATCGTGACTCGTAAAAATAGAACTATTCGTTCACTCGGCATCCAAGAATTACGATTCTTTATACCATTTTCCATAGAGTTCTATATTCTTTCCTGAGTTTCGATTTTCTAGGGTATTTTAAATAATGAATACATATGGATTGTTTACTCGGTAAATGGATTTATCATGAAACGACCGTTACTAAATAAAATTTGATCTATTATTTTTACAAGAATGATATTTCCAAAGGTATGTTTGTATCAATCGAAAAATAAATTTTTAAAACTTCTAAGTACTTTTTATTGCATACGGAGTTTAATAAAGAAGATCGATTTGGTAGCATTAAAATTACCGTATTTTATACAAAATTTACTCAATATAATATTATCTATATAGAAATATAATTTTAATTGCATTACCTTTATTATTAAAATTTTTTATTATTGAACTGGCCCCAGCCAATGTTTTTAATTAATTAATGGAACTGTGCTCCTTTAATTATACCAAAATTACTCGATGTTTTTATAAAAATTAAAGAGATTCAATAAAGTTCTACAATCTCTTTTTAAATTTCTAAAATCTCGTTAAAAATGTAAACAAATTATTTCCTTATTAAAATTGAAAAATCACTTGATAACGCATAAGACTTCATAAAAGATGAAAATCTCGTCGACAATTTTATCAGAGTTCACGTATATAGCGTATTAAATTTATTTAGATTTAGCGAGGGTTATGTCGGAGTTATTTTTATACTCCAATTCCAGTTGTTTAACCAAGCACGTATTTACCCTAACAGAGTGCTAGAGAGAGGGCTTTTCCAAATAAAGTCATTAACTTGACTGTTTTACATAGTTGACGTAACGCGATTAGGATAAAGCTTTTAGTTCACTTGTACAAGTCTCGAGACTCTCAAGACCGCAATATTAATCTTATTAGAATACGATTAATTTAACAAATTTATATCTAACTCTTGAATTATTAAATATTTATCAGTTTTTCATTTGTAATCTTGTCGAATATCAACTCGTATAAGATAATAAATTTTTAAACGATGTATGCGTACACTTGCGTTACTGGCAAAATTGAGTTTGCACAAATTCAATGTTTTATTACCGAACGAAATCGTAAACTTGGAGTTGATCCTTGAAATTTAATTTATTTTAAATTTAAATATCCAGGGGTACAAAACAAACGAGTGTTTTTAAATGCTTATACACTAGTGTATACCAGAGGTAACAAAAGAAAACAACTAAAAAAAAGTGTATAATAAAGTCGAAGATGATCTTTTTCTCTAGACGGAAATATCCGTGTGAAGAAAGGTCCGTTTTCGATCCTTGGTGAAAGCGAGGAGAGGGAGGGAGGGCGAGTAGGCGCGCAAGGAGAGCGAGAAAGAGATAAGCGAGTGAACGAAGGGGAAGACCCGAAAGTCGTCTCGTCGAGGCTTTTAATAGTCCATAAATCTTCGGAAGCCGGTCGGTCGAATTATGCGCGAGTACAATGTCAACGAGGCTTTCTCTCCCTTCGGGTTCTTTTGGCGCGCCCCAGTTCCGGATCCCTCCATTCCGGAAGAAATACACCAAGCGCACGCATTCGCGCGAGATACTTGGGCTTATCGTTTTACGCTCTTATATATAGGGTGCGACGCGGAAAATTATGCGGGTTTCACCCATCGACTCGTTCATCCATTCTCATTGACTATCAATTTAGGCTCGAGTGTAGCAGATGCTCTCTCGCTCCCTTCATAGCCAATCGACATTCAAACCATATACGAACACTTCACTTTTAATCTCGACTTTTTTCTTTTATTACGTTTCTTTTTTTTGCGGAAAATTTGCGGCAACAAATTTTTATTTGCAAAATGATTTGTTTATTAAATAGCGAATTAATTGTATTATCGGTACGGATAATCGAAAAAGCGATCACGAGAGTGAGGGAGAGAGAGGGAGAGGTGGAAAGGCCTCAATCGCGACTCCGCCTCTGCCGTCTTATTTCCTGCAAATCCGCCTTTAGCCTTCGCGTCCTCTTCGGCGTGGCCCCTTTTCTTCCAACTTTCTTATATAGACTTTCTGCCTTATGTCCCGCATTGTAAAGTTCGCCATCTATACTTTTCTGCCCCGAATCCCAATTTTCGTCTCGTACATCGTCTACTTTTTTTTATCCCAGACATCGTTCGATTGTCTCTTATCGACCGAGCGATTCACATATCCTTCACTTACGTATTACCTTTACTTTGTATTAAACTTCGTAATTAGGTTAGAATAGCGTAACATGTACGTACGCGCTTATCCTTTTGTTAGATTGTTAAATAACACGCGAGAAATGAATTTGCAGTTTGGGAAGAGACGACACGGTCGATGCATTTCTTTCGAGAAAATAAAAAGAAGAAGGTGGAACTGCGCCGTTATCTTTAATGGGTGACGCGAGAAGGAAAGGAAATGAAGAGCGACGAAGGCGATAAATAACGGCGTGCCCGATAACGCGCGAAAGTCATCGCGTGCGCTCGGTGCACGTATATACACACGTATATGTACGAAAACGCGTAGAAGCCTGGAGCGAGACGCGTATATTTTCGTAACTCTCTTGCGTTCGTTTGCTCGAAAAGTTTTGCCTCTAGACCGCGCTCTAATTGCCCCCGGTCTGATGCGTTACGCGAGTATTAAATTACCATGTTCGAGCTTCACCTTTTTCGCTTCCGCGTTACACGCCTACTACTTTCTTCTTCCTCTTAAAAATCAACCATTGCTCTTTACGCGTTGTTTCACTCTCGAGAATTTTCGATTAGACTAGTCCATTTGTTTCTTTGAGTATATTCTAATATTTAATGAACGGCGGCATATTATATCGCTTTTTTTGTTATTATACACTGAAAATTAACCCGTATAGTGAAAATAGCTACTGTATTTTTTTTTTTATATTATTTAACGTCGCTCTATTTATGCTGCCAGGGCTAATCAGCGACGGAGGTGAACGGTGTGTCTGTAAACAAAGCACATGTAGTTGAAACAGTGGTGCTTGTGTCCATCGGAAGATATCATCGGTCACTGTAATTAGTCTAATAATTACAGTTTCCTGTCCTCCCGATGGAACCACCGCGATCCTCTTTACATCTTCGCGTCCCTAACGTTCCCTATAGTTCAGATGCCCGTGCCTCTGATGCACTGAAAAATGCACGAAACGCACGCGCACCCGAACTGGCGTCACATTATAGTGACACGCCGAGCCACTGAGTCGCGGTGTTCGAAAAATGCACATGAAAAAATTTTCAGAGGTACACGTCTGGGATCGAACCCACGACCCTCGGTGTGAGAGTCGGGAGTTCTACCCATGAGCCACGGCGGCTCAGCTACTGTATTTTATGGTTACATAGAGGATTGTAATTTGATTGTTATAATTTTGGCTACACTAAAAAGAAGGATAGGCATGTATTTTTATAAAAATAACTATCGACAGTGGTATGATTTTAGAATATATTCATAGCAATGTTGGATACTTATACCGTCGTTAATTAATATTTTTATAGTACGACAATTCTTGTCCTCCTTTTACCGTTTAAGTAGTAATGTTGTACTATCATGTCTTTCTCAGCGTACATTCTGTAGCATATACCAACATATATAGTAATTAGTTATATATTTAATATTTCCTACAGAATATAGTGAAAATTACAATAATCGAAGTATCTCTTTACGTTACACTAAAATATAAAAATTTTTAATACACTACTTTTTTCAGTATAAATAGGATATAACCGTTTTTAATTGTTTAGAGACATTTTTAAGTACGAGAATTCATTGAATAATTATACCACAGTCAGCTAGTCTCGATGTAGAGTAACGCCTACTTTTGCTTATGTTATAATTTAGAAAACTATTTTACAATTTCATTTAATTAAAGGAAATCGATAGATTCTAGTCTGCACTTTTTACGTTTGGACTCCAGCACAGTATTGATTACTACTTTGAGGTTTAACGTTAACGCGGAAAATTCAACATTTTCAAATATGGGTGAAGTTAAAAGAATTTACGTCTAGACTCAAATTTTCGAAACGAACGTAATTTACGATGCCACGGTAAATACGATAATTAAAGTAAATCATCGATAGTAGTAAACCGTTTCTCGGTGTCGAAAAAAAGATCGAGACGCATGTAGTTAACATCTTGAGAAATGAAAATGTCAGTTTTCCTCTTTTAAATTTGGAAAGGTAAAAATAAAATTATACATTTATCGCGTACATATAATTTTACATAATAATTAGGTGTACAACAAAACGCTTTCACGTTTATTGGTTATTAGCATAACGAACCTTTTCCCGAGGATTCGGTATATATCGTAAGGCAATAATTATCGCAAACATTTGGACGATCGGGGGACTAAAAAAGACATAATCCCGCGCATCTCGTTATTACCTCTCTGGATCTAACCCGAAATCCGAAATGCCGCTTATTGGAAATGGAATTAAGTCTGGGCTCAACGCCGAGTTTACATCCGTATATTTCGACAACGAGATATTCTCTCCTGCTCGGTTTGCAGTTAAATAATGCATACATATCGCGTGAATAGTTAATAAATCCGTGTTGCCGGTACGTACTATACAATTGCTCTCGGGGTGAAAGTCTCAAGGGGGAAAATTTTTCATTATTGTATTTATACCGTATACACGTGGCCATTCATCGGTAAATTTATTCATGAGGCTCGAGCGTCTCGAAAGTTTATATCGCGAACCTACGAGCGAGCTTCAAAACTGCATTTCTCTTTATGGGTGGTTTATGGTAATCCGTGATAATGACGTTAGCTAAACCTTGCATCGAGATTTTTCTTTCTTACGCTTTCACGATTACTTAAAATTAATCTTTTCTCCTTTACGCGTCTTTACCTTTTGTTTCTCACTTTTAACTTTTCGTTTCGTTTGTTCAATGGACAAAAAAAATAAAATGTTTCTGTATTACTCTATAAAGTGCGTTATAAAATGTAGACGCTGATAGACAAAATTATAGTATTCAGTACTTTTCTTTTTATAACGTTTTCAATAATAATAAATGATTGTAAAAAAATAGAACGTATACATTCCGTGTACTACTATTTCTAGCAAATACAATATTTTTTCATTCGAATCTATATAAGTACATATTATTAACTGCGTTTCCCGTTATAACGACATATTTAATAAAAATGTGTTCTATATTTTCTACGACTGTTCAACGCGAAAAAAAAAGAATAATTGATTTAAAAACACATTAGTAGTTTTAAACAGGTACTTTATATTATTTCAGAAATATTTCCGATAAACCGAGCTATTCACTGTCCTAAAAATAGAATTGGTATTAACTACGGTTCGATACATATCTACCATCATATTAATAAATAATAATTCTCAATTGTCGATTTTGACCTGCAATAATTCATAGTTCCAATCAATGTCGATTAACAGATCTCCCGATAAACAGTTGCCCCATCAATTTGTGTAATAAATACATAATACCCCCGTATGTGCATCCTCAAACGTTATACATACGAAGCCAAAACTTAAAAAAAATAACAAAACATCGAGAAATAATTAACGTAATTAAAATCCAGTCGATCGAATCTGAATGATAATCAATCGCGATAATAAAACCGCATACGAGAACTCGAAGATAATACGTCCGAAGCGAAATAGAGTTGTAAAATTTTGAACGAGTCGTATGAATAATTGAAGATGTAAGAGAGAGCGAGCGAGAGAGAGAGAGAGAGAGATAAGTGGGGAAGAGGGAGGGGGTCACTCGGCAATCACCGTGTTTCCGCGATTGGGTTTAATCAGCGTTGGCTTTTGTGCCTCTCACTGCAGTGAATTATTTCCTCGAGACCTAGAATTGATACGTTCACGCGTATATATCGGGTCGCGCCACAAAATTAAGTAACGAGTTCTTATTGCTACTTTTATTTATATATATATACATGCACGATTCATCGGTGGTCAACTTTCACCTATATATATATATATACGCACCCGTTTTTCCTTCGATAAACTTTTGCATATCTTCGTTAATTAATGATCAGGTTTTTCTTTTATATTTGGAATTAAATGTATTACGTGATAGAGTATAACAAACTAGTTGACTTTCTCCGATAAACAAAAAAAAGGATTCTTGTTTAACACGGTGTAATAGCGTATAATAAAATCCCCGATAAAATAATACGTAAATTAATATCAATCTGCGTATAGCGTTACATGTGTCACTTCGTTTCAAAACAACAAACAGGTTTTCACATTATATTGATTTGATGGCTCGTAATCCCTAAATTCTTTTCTCTCCCCTCTGTTTTATCTTACATGTAAACATATAATTTTTCTTCCCACCCGTTTTTATTACGAGATGAGGTATGCTGATGTGATATTTACGACCGGCACGGTCGCTTATTTTTATTTAAAAAAAAAAAAAAGAAGAAGATGATGAAGATTATTGATTCTTTATTTATTTATTTTCGTACATTTAGGTGAGCATAAAATTAGAATTATCCTGAAAACCTACTTATATTTAGTTTTCGTTTCAGCAATAATTACGTGGTTTCGTATAAGCTATGTGTATTATTGGAGGTAAAATTGATTTCGTTTAAAATGTTTAATAAATCATAAATATTTTTGTGCATTTCTCATTTCGCGTGTATCTGTGTAGGACAAATTTTGCTAAAATTAATGGGTTAAATATCTATCGTGTATATCTTTGATGTAATATTAATAATATCCTATTTGATCGCTATAATAAATATGTTATGTAAATGTATACGATATTCCATGTTTACGTGACGTCACGATAAATTCTACTGAATAATTTTCGTCAAATACACGTATTGTATTATTAGTTTGATTCGGTCGATCCGAAAATAAAAAAAATACACACACATACGTATGTTGAATTATTCACAATTTCAGTAGCTAATGTTGAACGTCATTTTAAATTAAATTGTTGTATAATTGGTATAACTTTAATTACTCGATTTCCTGATAGTTTTTAAATAAATAATACATATATACTTGTTAATCAAATAAATGTAAATTAAAACAATTAAAATTGACCTTTAAAAAGTACCGAGGAATATACATCCTGAATTTTAACTGAATTAATTTAATTAATGATTTAAAGTATGAAATATCCGAATCGTGATAAGTTATATTTATACGGCTGTAAAAGCACATTCTACTAAAAAGTTTCTGACACCTGTACTTGTCCTCTGTCATTTTTAAGTCATCAACCCGTGAACAATTTAATTTGATCAGAAAGGAAACATCATTTTAAATTTAGAACGTTAACTTCGAATAAATCGACCACTTTTGGATAACCAAAAGAAAACGTCTAACTTCGAAAGCTGCAACGTGAAATTGAAAAAGAAATAAGGCGACGCATCGCTGACGGAAGCTGTTATTATGACGTAGCGAAGCGCAAGCTCGGATAGACAAGCGTGTGTGTGTATGAGTGTGTATATATATAGAGGTATATAGACGTACACACGGATGGGTTCGTTACTCAAGCTCCAAAAGTAATCCCCATGCCTGGGTTTCTCATGACCATTAACTCGCGTTCTCCGAATCGTTTCGAAAGCTCTCTAGCATCTTAGCGCGGGTGTTTCGCGTTATTAAACCGCATCCCGCGGTTTTTCAATTAACCCTATATACCAAACCTTGCCTTCGGGTATGTCCGAGAGAGAGAGAGAGAGAGAGAGAGAGAGAGAGAGAGAGAGAGAGAGAGAGAGAGAGAGAGAAGCTACGATCAGCTCACAGCTATTTCCGTTCTTTGCCCCGGAATCGGAATCCTCGTGTCGTGTCGTTTCAATCTCTTCATTCTTTCGATCCGACTTTTCCGTCTATCCTTTTCAAGCTTTTCTCCTTGGGTATATTTTCTTGGAACATCGTCAACTTTCATTATGATATTGTGCTTTACCCGTGAGTCAAATAGTTCTCTGAATTATTTACATCTTGATTCGCATCTTTGATATTCAAAGCAGCATCGTCGTGAGTGACATTTTTAATATGTCTCCGAACGTTAATTTAATATCACAATGAATCTTTTCTTGTAATGTATTCTTCTTACGAGAATATCAAACACAGTCTGAATGATTGTGTTAAACATCAAATTGTACATAGAAACAAACAGTTAGGTAAATTCTACAAAATACTTTGTTAAAAGTACTAAAAAAATATTTGCTTGAAACGAATAAATATTATGATCTTTCCAAAGCGTTACTTTTATTTCAACAAAAAATTCTTAGAAAAATTTATTAACTAAGTTTTTTTAGTGCGCAATCTTGTATATTAAAAACTTTACAACAATCTAGTTTATGAATGATAAATATTAGATTAAAATTTCACCGAATAACGGCAATAATTGATATATTATTTAATAATCCAAAAGTTGTAAGCGCGGAAAATTTTTCATTTGTTCGATATTTATACTAAAAAATATTCGTGAAAATGTTGAAAGGTTTGCGCAAAATATTTAAACCCGCGTATTGAACGATATCGATTATTTTTCAATGTACGCTAGCTTTGTAAACACTTATTACTCAAAGTTTAACTTTTCTTTAAATTGCGCTTAATGTTAAATACTAAAATTTTATACCTTAATGTAAAGATACTGAAGGTATCAATTTTGAAATAATCAACATTAAATAATCATTCTAAACTTTATAACATGTATAAAAGTTATACATAAGTATATATATATATGAGCTGACTTTATAAAATTCAAATTTTATAGATTCTATAAAGATATTTTATGACAATCTTTATAACTTTCTTCATAATGTATAGCAGTAGGATTGGTAAGCTAGTATAAGTACTGCGCGAGCTTTATTGAAAATTTTGTATAAATAATGTATTAAATTTCTTTTTTACGACAAAGTTTAGCTTTTAAAATTGGAGGAGCAGCGTATAAAAGAATTAGTTTTTATCACATTCTGCCATAGCTATATAACAATATATAACAAACAAACAATATTTTACGATGTTTGACAAATATCTGACATGTAATATTTAGTTCGTCAGTAGTTATAAGCAGTGGATTAGATTTACACACCGGTCATATTATATTTGCGTTTTGTCGATGCAAACTGCATACTTTGATTTTCCATCGTAAATACATATTCATGAAATTTTCCTATCAATCTCGGTACATAATGGTAGCAATAAAAAATCAATAAGTCCAGCTCGGTAGTCTCTATTGAAATAATCGAAGGCTCCCGTATCACTGTGAAAATTGATTTTGGTTTTGTATGTAAACGATTGTAACTCGTATCGTAAATATACCGAGGTAGGGAGATTTTCGGTCACGCGATTCGCGAATAAAAGTTCCAGTTCCGGAAAAGTGAAATAATTTCACGGTGAAAAATGTGCTCCACGCGAGTTAACCTTTCTTAATAGAGAAGGGGTGTGGTTGAATCGATGAATGAAGGGGAATAGGAAAAACGAGGAAAATATAGGAGAAATTCCAAAAGAGAGAGAGAAAGAGAGAGAATGAAGTACTAGACCTGTTTGAGTTCATCAAAGAATGCTCTCTTTTCCAGCTCGTTGCGATAATAATCGATAAGACTTCAACTGCTATTTCAGCCTCTTTTTCTCTCTTTCTCCCATTCCACTTGTTCACCATTTTTTTCCCTTTCGCTCGATAACATTCCGCCTATTTTCCTATTTTTTTTTTTCATCGTTCGGATATACGAGGTTTTCATGCAGGGTGTACACGAAACGCCGAGGTCATTAATTTGCGAAATATTCTATTTTTAATTATAAGAGGATATATTTCGATTATTACCCAGTTTTAAGCTCGGGCTTTTTAATAAGAAGCTCCTATTATAAAAGAAACTTTCACCGCGTATAAATATTTAAATGTGGTTAACAGTTTGTACTCTAAATATTTCACAATAATGTTTGCTTTATTTTTAAAATGCTATATGAAGAATTTAGCTCGGCGAATTTATCGTATTAAACATAATTTATAAAATTATTCAAATTATATGCTGCACTCGGAAGTCTATTTTATTTTTGTACGGTTATATATTTAATGTTAATTTTTACTTTATATTGACATTATTTAATTATATACTTATATGTATAAATACAATCGTATATTTGTTGAAATAATATTGATTGACTTATCTGTTATATGTTATTGTTACTTCAATTACAATACAATTCCTTTTTTTGTCCTTAAATATATTAGCTAATTGAATTTTGAAGACAACTTTTTTGTTATTAGGTATCAATTACACGTAATTTTCCAACGCATTTAATTACCGTTTACATCACATTCTTTACATGAGTATAATCGTAATTAACATTTGCGCGGTCGTAACGTAATGTTACAAATAATAAGGTTATTACATATCCGCGTATGAAAAATATTGTAATGTCGAATCGGCGAGAGTGCGCAATTTCCAATTCTAATTAACGAAGCGAAGAAACAAGGGACTAGTCCGTTATATTGGAGAGAGGCTCGTCTCTCGTGGCTTTATTCGATTCCCCGGATGCGCGGAAAGTCGTTAGCCGCGCGTCTCGCGTCTATTGACGTCTTCCTGGCCGCCGCCTGTTTTGTCGCTCGCACGTGCTGCGCGCGCCGGCTTGATTGAATAATTCGCGCTACGTTGCGCCTTCCACGCATCTATGTAATAGACTCCCCCCTCTCTCTCTCTCTGTCACATACACTCTATCTCTCTTCGTCGCTTCTTTTTTCCCTTGCGTGCCGGTTTCCTCAATATTTACTATAGTGTATTTTATTTCTTCAATGATTTTTATTGGGTAAAAAGTGAATGAGATTAATTAAAACATTTCCAAGAAGTATGTAATTGTTTTATGTATTGTAAATATTCAGAAAGAAAACACGTGGTCGAAGTCTACTCCTCGCTCGCTTGGGAAAAACGATTATATTTAGATACACTTTCAATCTGAAACACACTTTGTATATGAAATTCTATACAAAAATTTTATAGCCTCGTCTGCATCAACCCTGAACATTTAGATAATTTTTTTAAATTTGTTTCCTCCGTGTATATGCAAATTCGTGAACTGATAACTGAGATACCACATTTTCGTCGGTGGTCTTAGTCACATAGGATATTTTATTTTTTTACTTGAATAAAATTAAATAATGTAAATAAAAGTCATTTTTCGGTAACCCTTACCAATAATAAATTAAAATACTTTCAATGTACGATGGTAGAAAATTTCATATGAAAAAGTACGTTCCATAAAGTTCCGAAGTTAGCTTACGAACAAGGTAGTAAAATGGATAAAATAAGTAATATAACGGCCATAACTGAAAGGGTAAAGGCGTATTATAACATACGAAATTTTTAAAGAATTTTCAACAAAATAAAAATGGAGGTAATAAAATGATAGCTATTCATTTTTTTCCCGCGTGTGCGTATACGTTGTCCTTTACCATAGTTTTACGCGTAAATGTCCAAGTTTTAAAGGGAAGGAATGCAACTTCGTTTTAAAAAATATGTTTTATTTTCTTTGCAGTAAATCAGAGTTACTTAATTTAGTATACGAACAAGTATATTTCACGCAGTGCAACAATTTTTCCGGGATATCTAAGTTGTTCGTACGTAAATGTAGACTGACCTAACAAATCTTGTGGATTAGTTTTGAATGTGAAATTTTTTTTATACTGAATAAATTTTAAGAAATATTCGATGTCAAATGAATATTTTCGATTGTTTGAAATTGATGGACGTCAAGCTTCTGTCCCTTTACGATGCAATGAAACTAAAATGTATATTCAAATGTTCGAGTTGTAGAGTAGATTGTTCGACTGCACGGAGGATGAAGATGAATACCTACTCCTCTGATGGACAATTAATGGGATTTTAGTTAGTTAGTTTTTAAGTAGTTTTCTTATATTTGAATTGGGTTATTTATGCCGACGTTCAGCCTGAACATTTCATTCGAAATTAAATCTGATTAAGTTATAACTATATAATAAATTAACTAAATGTACATCGTCGTTTGGAACATTAATAATAAAAACTTGTGTAAAATAATCATACGTCAGAATAAGTAGAATCATAAAAGTAAATACAGTGAGAAAATAATGCGAGAAGAAAAAAAATATTAGACGTCGCTTCTTGATTAGGACGTCAGCTCGTACATCACCGAGGGTAGAACCGACGCACTAGCGCATTCTACTCAAATTTATCTAACGTAACAGCGTGGCCGTCTTAATGTTTACGAGATTCGGGCAAACTTGTACGACTGCCTCGTAAAAAGGAAGCGGCGCGAAAAGATATTTCTCTCGGCCTTGCGCGCGTTCTCTCCGCATAAAAACCTTAAGACCCAAAGTGTCGCGCGCGATCAAAATAATTTACGCACGACGCGCGCTCGCGCGAGCTTCCGACTTCCCGTCTTCCTCCTTTTATTCGCGCTCGTGCTATATAACGAAAAGCAAAAGGAGGTTACTCGTTCCTTCAACGGACGTTGCACTCACTCGGAAAATGCTTATTTTAAACACTTTTATCTTATCATCATCTATTTTTAACTAACATTAATTTTGATTCATTTTATTTATTTATATACAATGGGAGTAGAGTTTCTCTTTTTAAAATCTTTATCGTCGTAGCAAGTTTGCACTTATACTTTCAGATATATGCAGAAACGTTATCAGATAAAATATCAGTTGATATTTTCAAGTAAATAGTTTGTTATAATTTGTTACTGACTAAACGAGTAGTACACGGTAATTAAAAATTATATCGAATTGTTAATTTAACAAAAAAAAAAATTTTTTAACCAAAATAATGTGAAAGTAAAGAAATGAAAAGCTAAACTAAAATTACTTAGATTAGCAATACTTAGATTCTTTAGATTATTAATTAATTAAAATACTTATGCATTATTAATAGATACCTGAAAGTTTACCATTTCCTTACATTTATATTTTTGCTTTATTTTATAATGAATTTTCTGGCACTTGCGGTAATTTATAAAAGAAAGTAGCTAGTTGCTATTCAAAGCGTTTTTGTACAATTTTATAAGGATTATTAAAAGTGAATATTTATCTAGCATAGATCGATAAATTCACATATAGAAATTATTCATATTTAAAACTGTCTGCTGAAATAGAAAGATAATGAATTTTTAGTTGTATTAATATACATCCTTGTTTCAATTAATTTTGCATAGATTATGGCAATTTATGTTTTATTCTTATATTATTTTATAGGTCTCAATATATGATACTTTATATGTAATTTTGTATATTTTTAACAAAAATTTTATTAATAAATGCATCATTTGATGATAAAATCATTTAAATTGCAAATTTACATAGTTATTTCTCTAATTTCGAATGTAGGATATATGCTCTTACTCCAAGTGTCGACTGAGGGCAAATATATATATATATATATATATACATACATCACTGACATATATATATGTAAATGAAGAAATTCGACATACGGTCGCTATTCTTTTTTATTATAAATTGACGGAATTAGAGTAGTGCATCTAATCATCAAATTTTTTTGTTTATTCAATTTAATTTATATTTGTATTAGACGAAAAATAAGTAAATAGACAATGTTTATTTAAACTGACTTTGTACGACCACTCATCCTCACCCGGGGCACCATTGGTTTATTACAAATCAAATAAATAGTCGTGAGTAGAAAATGAGGTAATGGGTGATCGTTCTAGTCTAAAATAATAAAGAAAAAACACAATATTTGCCGTTAAATTAATCAATATTTATTTAATTAAATAAGAAATATACCAGCATTAAAAAACCCCAGTTGAAGTAGGGAAAAAGCTTGGTATTGTAAGTTACTAAACTAATAATACAATATAATAAGTGATTTACCTATAAAACGATTACGATCTTACAGAATAATATTTCTATATATATAATTATACACTAAACCGTCATGGAAACTTAATATATATATACGACGCAGTTCTACCTTATAACATTATTCGCACGTTGAAAATACTATGTGCTGGCGTCGGATGCAGTCGTGTCGCGGTCCTGGGTAGCGTAGTTCAGCACAGGGCTCGATTCGGTCACGATCGACTTCCTGCGTGAAGCGGCGATCTCCGGTCCCTGGACGTCAGCAAGATCGGCCGCAGATAACGGTTGGCAGTGATCACACCGTCGCCAAACCGCGAATATCACTTAGCAACGACAGCTAGTCACTATTACACGCACAAACGATTAGGACCGCACACACTGATTCGCGTATAAGCCACACTAATTTGCATTCAAGTTTGAGTGGACGCGCGTGAACCAAACTTAGTTATTCGCCGGAACGAACCGAGTGCTTATTCTCAGATAATGGGAGAACAGCCTTGCCAGTGCAAGTTACTCGAATGCCAACTAGAGTCAGACTGACCTCCGCTTCTCCACCCGGCTCTATCTATGAAAACGGAGGTTACAAGCGTGGGAAGATACGCCATCTGGCCCTCTACTCTTTCACGAGCGCCCTTTGGTCTATATCGGGCTAATTACGATAGGTAATGAGCATGCAGCCGTGCATCGGTCAACTTTATTGCGCCTACACATGAACACCTTTAGCCCGTGCTAGCAGACAATGAGCCTAACCATAAAGAAATTCCCGTGTCGGCGTCTCGGGACTTTCCATGTCAGCACGTGGGGTTTCGGTTTCTTACTCGAACAAAGGATCGGTTTAGTAAAGGAAATTTACCTGATCGGCGAATGTGTATAGAAGCCGCGAAGTGTATATTTCACGCGAACATTCCGCCCGCCTTCGTCCATTGGACGAACATTCTTAAACTAATGTCTTATTAGGGAATAATGGGCTCAATCTTGCTATATGTCGACGCAAAATGGAAGTCGCCGTTTTGATAGTAACTACTCTAACTAAATCATCCGGTCCCTTGTGAATTTCTATGATGCGCGCGAGAGGCCACTTTGAAGGAGGGTAACGATCATCCCGTACCAGGACCAACTGTCCGACTGCGAAATTTTCGGTTGGCTCTCGCCATTTTCCCCGTTCCTGAAGATGCTGTAAATATTCTCGCGACCAGCGATACCAAAAGTTATTTCGGATTGACTGTAGTAGATGAAAACGATCTAATCGATTCTCGGGGATATCAATAGGAGACTCGTCAGGTACTAAAGCGGACGCGCCTCCTATAAGGAAATGTGAAGGCGTTAAAGCTCGCAGATCCTCGGTATCGGAGCTTAAAGGAGAAAGTGGTCGTGAGTTAAGACAAGCTTCTATTTCAACGAGGACAGTTGAAAGTTCCTCGAACGTGAGGGTTCTATCGCCTATAACGCGCTTAAGATGGTGTTTAACTGATTTCACCCCCGCTTCCCACAAACCTCCGTAATGAGGAGAGTTAGGGGGAATAAAAGTCCAGTTCGTGCCATCATTGGCGAAACTCGGAAGCTCTTGTAAACATTAATCGTAATTCTTTGTCCGCGCCTTGAAAGGTTGTCGCGTTATCACTGTACAAGTTTTTACAAGTTCCCCGACGACCTACAAACCGTTTATATGCATCAAGGAAGCTAGATGTGGTCAGATCACTGACGGCCTCAAGATGGATCGCTCGAGTCGCGAAGCATACGAACAAGGCAATATATCCCTTATAAGATTTATATCCCCGACCCTTTGTCGTTCGAATGTAAATTGGACCGGCGTAATCTAATCCTGTAGAGGTGAAGGGACGCGCAGGCGTTACACGCGCGTTCGGTAAGTTTCCCATCATTTGATGCGCGAGTTGAGGTTTGACACGTTGGCATGTAATGCAGTTACGTATTTCAGTCTTGACTACGCGGTTTCGACCTAAGACCCAGGCGTGCTGCATTAATGTATTCGATGTAAGAGAAGGTCCGCCATGTAGGCAGATGCGATGAGCATACCGTACAAATAGCTGACTAAGAACGGAGCGATGTGGTAAAATCGGTGGATGCTTTCTTTCGTAAGTCAAATTTGAGTTAACTAATCGGCCTCCAACTCGCAGAATACCATCATTTGGGTCTATGAAAGGATCTAGTCTTAATAAGCAGTGACGCTTCGTTAATGTCTTGCCCGATTGTAACAATTTAATTTCTGTCGCGAATGCATGTGTCTGACATATTTTAATAACCGTGATTCGCGCCGACATTAGTTCCGGCGCAGTAAGAAACTCAGGCAGGTTTTCTTGACCCATCCTTTTCCTGCGTAACTTAACCAACGGACGCAAACAATAAGCCACCACCCGAACTAATCGCGTTAAAGTCGAAAACTTTGTAAGAATTTCCGGTTCGACGGTAGGAGTTTGCGTATATAAAATCTGCGTCGCGGGTGTTTCCTTCGGCCAATGCTTATTTTCGCGCGAAAGCCAGGCGGGCCCGTGCCACCACTGGTTGTTGTGTATCAGTTCCGCGGCTTTACATCCCCGTGTAGCTAAATCCGCTGGGTTTTCTTTCGTAGGTACATGGGACCAAGTGGATTCCGGTAACTCCGTTTGAATGAGAGAAACACGATTGGCTACAAAGGTTTTCCAATGGCAGGGGTGCTTTTTAAGCCATGTTAACACGATCTGACTATCGGTCCAAGTGTATACGGGTAACTTTTGTGTGAATTCTAATTTGCGTACATGCTTAATAAGTTTAATTAGAAGTACTGCTCCGCATAATTCAAGATTTGGAATACTCACGGTTTTCACGGGAGCGACTTTACTCTTTGCAGCTAAGAGGGAAACGCGGAAGCGGCCATTGCCTTCATCAACGCGAATATAAACCGCTGCGGCGAAAGCGCGAGAAGAAGCATCGCAAAATCCGTGTATTTGTGAGGATGCGCCGACCGATGCTCCTAACCAGCGACCAATAGAAAGAGCGGGTAGAACGGACAGCGAGTGGCAGTAATCCGTCCAGCGGTCTTGCACGTCTAACGGCAAAGACGAATCCCAATCACATTTCAAAATCCAAAGATCTTGCATTAGTATCTTAGCCACAACTGTAATCGGCGCAAGCCATCCGAGAGGATCAAATAACCGAGCAATGTTTGAAAGAATGGACCGTTTAGTTGATGCTCCTAACAAGGTTTTAAAGTCTAGGGTCGTAAAGCCAAATTCATCCTGAATCGGGTTCCATCGCACTCCCAATGTCTTAACCGACTCATCGTCTTTAATAGGCTTAGAACCGTCTACTTGACAAACCGATCCACTAGAGGGAAGCAACGATTGGTGATTCGCGGCCCATTTATCCAGTTCGATACCCGCAGAACCTAAGATATTCACGAGTTCCGCCCGAGTTCGTGTGGCGACCGATATATCATTCGCTCCAGCAAACGTATCATCTACGTACGTATTCAGGTCAAGGCATTTAGCTCCGAGAGGAAAACGACATCTCTCCTCCTCGGTTAATTGCGTAAGGGTACGGATAGCTAAGTATGGGGCGCATGAGGTGCCGTACGTTACGGTAGCTAATCGATATACGATAGGTTTGTCAACAGAGTTTGGCGACCACACGATTCGTTGTAAGTCTTGATCTTCGGGCGCGACACGAATTTGACGAAACATTTTGACAATATCGGCAGTAAAAACAAATTTATATTGTCGCCAATTTAGTAAAATTAATGAAAGATCGCGTTGTAAAGCCGGGCCTGGCATGAGGAAATCATTTAAACATTCTTTCTTAACCGTTTTTCGCGAAGCATCAAAAACAACGCGAATTTTACTACCGGCCGAAGAGGATTGAATGACTGCGTGATGGGGTAAGTACCACGCCTTCGAGTTATGGATTTCGGAGTCAGGTACACGTGTCATATGTCCAAGTTTCTCATAAGTCGTCATAAAATCTCGATATGCTGCAGCGAGGTTCGAATCACGGGCAAAGCGTCGATGCATATGTGCCAAAGAAGCGATAGCCATACGTCGAGTTTCTTCCGCGACTGCCGGTGGTTCTGATTTGAGCGGGAGGCGTACGATAAAGCGACCCTTGCTATCGCGAGTACATGTCCTTTTAAATAAATCTTCACAAGCTATTTCTTGTTCGTTAAATATTGATTTCGATGTAGAAAAATCTTCGAGAGTCCAAAAGCGCTCTAAAATTTCGTTTAAATGGCTGTCGTTCGCGGTGCAATGTAATATTCGATTCATTTTAGGTGGGTTACCTTCCGCCCGCCCTGACCCGC
The DNA here is from genome assembly GCA_026168455.1 of Theocolax elegans. Lineage (NCBI taxonomy): Eukaryota > Metazoa > Arthropoda > Insecta > Hymenoptera > Cerocephalidae > Theocolax > Theocolax elegans. The sequence goes on along the minus strand of CM047426.1, from coordinate 93,689,374 downwards.
TAGTTTCGAGGGGGCCCGAGACGATCCAGCCTAATGCTGTATCTTGCGCAATTAAAGAAGAGGATGGAAATCTTTGTACGCCAGAACGTAATAGTTGTCCATAGACATCCGCCCCTAATATAATGTCTATTGTATCTGGTTCATAAAAGTGCGGGTCCGCTAACGGTAAATTAGAAAATGCGTTAAGATTTAAGTCCATTGCGCGGCGAGATGGTAATTGAGATGTTAACTTCGGAAGTACAAGCGCATGGGTTTCGAACTGGAGAGTTGGATCCTTCAATGATCGCAAAGTCAATTGTGTAGCAAAACGTGCTGTACCCGCGGGACTCTTTCCTATCCCAGTTAATGGAATATGAACGCGGTGTTTCTTTAAGCCTATAAGACGCGCAATCGAATCTGAAACCAACGAAGTTTCTGAACCCTGATCTAATAAAGCGCGAGCGCGAGTGCTTTCGCCGTTCGGTCCAACTACCTTTATTTGTGCGGTTGCCAAAATAACCGAATACGATTTCGATAAAATGCTAGCCGTGTTTACATTGACACCATTTTGGTTAATTAAAGTATTTTTATCCTTTACATTACCACTCTCACCCCTGGTTTTAATCAAAGATAGATTTTTTGTCGGAGATTTAAAATGAATTAACGTATGATGTTTTTCTCTACAAGATGCGCATCTACCCGACGAGGTACATTCATTGACTTTATGCTCCCCAAAACAATTAAAACATAATTGCAATTGACGCACGGCTTTACGGCGTTCATATGGTGTTTTAGCTTTAAATCGATAACATTGATATAAAGCGTGAGTATTTGAGCATAGGGGGCAAGTAGATAACTTATCCATAAAGCTACGTGATGTTGACGCGTGATGAATTTTCCTCGTGGCAGGGGTAAATTTACTGCTCGTAATCAAGGTTTTATCAAATTTCTTTTCCGATGTAATAAAGCCTAACGTTTGACAACGTTGCTCTAGAAATTCGGAAAAATCCGCGAATTTGGGGAATCGATCGAGTACATTTGCCTGACCCATCTCAAGGTTGCTATTTAGAACTACACGGCGGTCTTTTACGCTTAGTTCAACCTCCCATGCTTTACGCGAATCCGGATCTAAACGCGAGGCTAAAAGGTAAACAGTCATAACATCCCAATGCTCGACTGGCATACCTAAATTGGTAAGCGCGCGAACGATACGTTGGGCCTCGTCTGTGAAGGAGCGTAATTCTACTGCCGATTCTTTTTTAAGGTAAGGCATATCTCTCAGCGCATCTAAATGCTTGTAAACAATTAATCGAGGGTTATGGAAACGCGCTTTTAATGCTTGCCAAGTGGTGGAGTAATTGGCATTCGTAGTCGTTACGTCTTTAACTAGATCAGCCGCGGTACCCCTTAAACATGTTTTTAAATATTGCAATTTTGTAGCATTAGACAACTCAGGTACATCGTGTACCAACGTCGTAAATAAATCGCAGAAATTTTCCCAATCTTCGTATTTCCCGGAGAAATACGGAAGATCTAATTTTGGTAATTTAGCCATGCGAGGTCCGACGTCACTTGTTATTTTATTATTTCGCGGTTCAGAATCAACATGGGCTAGCGCCGGGGATAAATCCGATTTTAAATTTAACAAAAATTCATGCGTGTCCTCGTATAAAATTTGCAATTTGCTCATTACCTCACCGGTGATATAGACCTCGTTCGCGGCTTCATCTCGCGCTAAAATTTCTACATGCGTACTACGCGCCTTATCCCAAATTACATTTAAAGCTTCGATTCGTGAATTAACAAAGATTAGATTAAACGAATCCCGCGATCTTTCTCGTAATCGATTGCCAAATAGTTCAAGTTCTGTTATTCGTGAAGTTTGTTGAGCGATAAGCTTTCTTAGCGCCGATGGAGCCATTATTTATTATGATTAATCACAATACAAGTTAAAGAAATTTAATATGAGATAAGTAATTAGTTATTTAAATTGAATAAAGAAAATAATAAAATTTTTAGTAGATTTTTATCGGACCACGTACAAATACTTCACGAATAACTAACAATAATCATTTCTAATTAAGCGGCTATACATATAAAGTAAGCTACGTTTGTTCTATATAAACATTCTGTAATTATAACTATAACAATATTTGTATAACTATAATTATATAGTATTAAGTTTCCAATTTTTATTTATATAAACAAGTAATATAATTATGTTTATTTAAACTGACTTTGTACGACCACTCATCCTCACCCGGGGCACCATTGGTTTATTACAAATCAAATAAATAGTCGTGAGTAGAAAATGAGGTAATGGGTGATCGTTCTAGTCTAAAATAATAAAGAAAAAACACAATATTTGCCGTTAAATTAATCAATATTTATTTAATTAAATAAGAAATATACCAGCATTAAAAAACCCCAGTTGAAGTAGGGAAAAAGCTTGGTATTGTAAGTTACTAAACTAATAATACAATATAATAAGTGATTTACCTATAAAACGATTACGATCTTACAGAATAATATTTCTATATATATAATTATACACTAAACCGTCATGGAAACTTAATATATATATACGACGCAGTTCTACCTTATAACATTATTCGCACGTTGAAAATACTATGTGCTGGCGTCGGATGCAGTCGTGTCGCGGTCCTGGGTAGCGTAGTTCAGCACAGGGCTCGATTCGGTCACGATCGACTTCCTGCGTGAAGCGGCGATCTCCGGTCCCTGGACGTCAGCAAGATCGGCCGCAGATAACGGTTGGCAGTGATCACACCGTCGCCAAACCGCGAATATCACTTAGCAACGACAGCTAGTCACTATTACACGCACAAACGATTAGGACCGCACACACTGATTCGCGTATAAGCCACACTAATTTGCATTCAAGTTTGAGTGGACGCGCGTGAACCAAACTTAGTTATTCGCCGGAACGAACCGAGTGCTTATTCTCAGATAATGGGAGAACAGCCTTGCCAGTGCAAGTTACTCGAATGCCAACTAGAGTCAGACTGACCTCCGCTTCTCCACCCGGCTCTATCTATGAAAACGGAGGTTACAAGCGTGGGAAGATACGCCATCTGGCCCTCTACTCTTTCACGAGCGCCCTTTGGTCTATATCGGGCTAATTACGATAGGTAATGAGCATGCAGCCGTGCATCGGTCAACTTTATTGCGCCTACACATGAACACCTTTAGCCCGTGCTAGCAGACAATGAGCCTAACCATAAAGAAATTCCCGTGTCGGCGTCTCGGGACTTTCCATGTCAGCACGTGGGGTTTCGGTTTCTTACTCGAACAAAGGATCGGTTTAGTAAAGGAAATTTACCTGATCGGCGAATGTGTATAGAAGCCGCGAAGTGTATATTTCACGCGAACAGACAATAATAAAAGATACTGAAAAATTGTTGAATTACGTTTCTTGTTGTGGCAAGGCGAGCTATGTCAACGTAGAACGTGATGTTTGTTTCGTTGTAATAGAATGCATCTACATTTTTCGTAGGATATCAAAATATTTTTACATATTTAAAACTAGTTTTCCTTCTAAACTTTACTTTTTCCAAATGTAAATATCCACGCAAAATAAAAATTTAATTTTTAAAAACGTACGCGGTTTGTGCATTGAAAATAATTTTTTTTTTTAAGTTTCTTCAGTGTACACGAAAGAATAGCCTTAAGTCAAACCATATAATCACATTGAAAAGAAAATCATAACGAAAAATGAAGTAATTACATTAACTTTTAACAATCTACTTTCTAACCGAAGGAACATTAAAGTACTCATTCGCAACTTTATACATTTTATAAATAAACGTTGCGTATTCAATAAGCAAGGTAAAATTAGAAATTTTTGTTATTTCAAATTTGTATTAGACCATTAGAACATATCAATTCAATGAACAGATCAAATGAGAAAAAGCGAGAGGAAGCGCGAGAACGAAAGAAAAAAGATACGGTATATAATGTTCAAAGCACTCTAAAGCTCAAAGGTGTGTCAACGCGAGTCAAATGTGAACCCGAATCCAGATCAAAGACAATTTTCAATAAACCTCCGGAGAGTCATGAATTTGCTTATAAAAAAGAAATGGCCCTTTCTCAGGTAAGGATTTGCGTGGGTGCAATGCTCGAAGCGTAAAAAAACGAGAGAAAGAGAGAGAGAGAGAGAGAGAGAGAGAGAGAGAACGTGGAGTTATACCTTCGTCAGCGTCACGTAAGCGAGAGGCTTTCGGTGTTGCGACAAGCCGAGAGTGCGAGCTTTCATGCATCATGCAACGCGCCGGGAATGTACAGCCCCGGTTTTACTGCGCTCGACTTTTTTCCCTCCGCTAAGACTAAACAAAGCCACGAGGATGGCCTTTTACGTTATACTTACACAAAATTCGACGGTTTCACTCGATACTTTAAGAAGGCACGTACGCTATTCATAACCTTCTTTTTTCCGGCCATAAAACTTGCTTTTTTAATGAAACTTTCACATCGAATGTCGTATACGCGTTACGATCAGGTTATTAATTTATAACTTTATTAAGAGTACGTGTAATATTTTTTAAAAATAATCTGAAAATACGAGATGATATGTATTGTACATCCTTGTACATTTTTCCTATTTTATTTTAAAAATTTAGATCAAATTACACGTATAGAACGAAGCTGTAAATTTCAAATCGTTTAATCTCCATTTATCTCAACGGCGAAACAACAATATTCAAGATTGTTCGCAAGGTACGGGACAATTGCGTCGAGCCAATTTTTTTAAAAGAATACAGTAGGGTAGACGATTCGGAGGAAGGCAACAACAAACTGGCTTTCCAGGCACTCGGGGGTGCAAATAAGAAAAACACACAAGGACCATTCGCGAGCTCTCCGAGGCGTAATACAATTTGTGAAAAAGAATCCAGGCATGTCTCGATTCTCGAGGTTATTCGCGAGCCACGAATATTTCATCCAGACTGAAAATAGAGTCAAGTGCCTAGATACAAGCTCGCGAATGCTCAGAATTACGTTACGCAGGCATGTACGAACAAAATTTACACTATGAAATCGGTGGATCCCTCTCTTAACTTGAGTTATAACGTCGTGTGTATCGATTAGCTGACGGGCTCTCTCGAGGATGTACCTCGTATGTATCAAAATTTGCCGGTTCAACATTTACCGATGCATCGTCGGTCCCGTAGACGTTTAGCCCTTTGCGTTTGAGCTTAACTCAATTTTGAATCCCATCTCCAGTGTCGATATCTATAAATGTAAAAACGATCAATAAATTTTCTGTTTTAGCACTTATAAAATCCATAGGTACACATATACATACGCGACATCAAAATATTTCGAAGGAAAAAAAATACATTTTACTAGGATGTGACAGCTGCGGTGGTGACGAGTATAAACAAATAAAAGTAAAATTTATATTCCAAAAACTATAAATTAATATAAGCGCATAAAAAATGTAGGTTGTAAAACAAATCCATAAAAGTGAAATTTTATTTGTTAAATCGTAATTTGATGTACAGTGGAAGGTAATTAGAAAGGCCGCGAGCGGTGAAGCCGTCGGTGTTGCGATTCGGTTCTGGATTGGCTAGTGAATTAACGAGCTCGCGTGCAAAATGCACGCAAAGACAGTTTGGGAGGATTCCATTTGCCGAGGCATGATTAATCGATGAACGGCTAGTGTTTGACGAGATATTAGGTCTATCGAGACATGAAGTCAATGATCCTACGTGTATAATAGTACATTTATTATATTCTGCATTTCGATATTCCTTTCGCAAATTAAATATCTGTAAGTCGCAGTTCCTATACTTATCTACCTGCTAAATTTTCATTATTCATTTCAGTAACGTTGAATGCAATTTTATAAAACCGCTTCCAACTTTTTTCTACTTTTCTGATTAACCAAGAAAAACTGTATAAAATTTTATCTTTTTGTATTTTTAAAGAGAAATTGCAGTTTAGCAGCGTTTTCATTTTCGGGAGAAAAAAAGAGGCCCTTCGAGGTATTCTCATTTTTGAGGTTTCCAGAACGAGAAGCGAATACGTAGTCTTTTTTTTCTTTTTTTTCCTATACGGCCTAGTTTTAGTACTCTATGGCTTCTGGTGGGGGAATCAAGTCAAGTCGTTCGTAGACAAGTACCCTCGTTGGTGCGTAATCCGTTAAACTATTAGAATGGAAATTTTATCTTCAAAGTTCGCCTGCTATAAAATTATCGAATGTCTGTGGAGAACCGCGAAATTAGTTGAAATAACTCGAGCATTATCACGGTATAATTATGGCACTAACTTTGAAAAATTGTCATATCACTTGGAATCTGAGACCTTCCCTCTCTCCCTTTTGCCCTCTCTCTAATCTCGATAGTTTTAGTTGATTATTACATTATGGTTAAAGAGCTTCATATAATTTATGAATTTTATTAATTCATTTTTAAATATTAACATTGTTAATTATAAGAAAGAATTCTAAAAAGTGATTCTTATGGAATTTGGGTATCGTGAGATTAGTTTGAACTATTTCTTTTTTTGGCACAAACTATGGATTTATGAGTTATTTTTGCGCAAAAATCGTTTCATTAATGCATTGATTTTCATTAGAAATATTTCACGTAAAATATTTCAAATTAATAATTATTTGGGTATCGATGCAAATTAGCAAAAGTGCAACCAAAAATAAGCAAGATAACTTCCTTTGGAAATATTGAGATTTTATCTTCAAAATCCATCCTAGATTCGTTGCATATAGTCATTTACCTCTTTTTTTTGACAGCACAGTGCTTTTGGTCGGCTATAAAAGAGAGAACGGAAAACTGCAGCTAGCGCTATCGAAGCTTATCGCCTGGGCCGCTTGGCGCATCGAGAAGACGTTAAAACGCCTGTGGAAGTTGAATTTATCGGTCTCTCTCTCTCTCTCTCTCGTTTCTCTCTTACTCAATGTATACATGTATACCTCTCGACCGTATTTATCGTCGCAATCTGCATTTTCGTTGAGCGCTCGGTCAATGCCGCGTAAAAAAAAGCAGACTCTTTCGCTCTCGTGGTCTAGTGCAGCTTTAAATCATATATAGCTAAACGACAAATCGGTAAACGGTTGTGCTTGCAAGTTGGATGCTAACGAAACGAGTACAACAATTTTGTAAACATCGTTGTGATATCGGGTGGCAGTGTGCTGTTGCACATTTTCTCGAATGCCTACCTGAAAAATTTTGATACTAAAGGCTTATCGTAAATGTTTACATATCTCGTATCTTGAGTTTTTTGTGTGTACGATGGATATAAACGAAGGTTGTTCAAACTGCTCCAGTAAACAAAAATATGAGCGCTGGTTATCTTTAGATATTATATACATATACGTTTTTTTTCTTGATCATTTAATGATCAAATCAGATCTTTGATATCGTGCGCTACAATGTACGTAATAGAAATTCAAGTGCTATTTAAAGATCGTACAGTGTATTTGTCAAATGCTAGAGTGTGGGAGACGAATATTTAAAAAGCTAATATGCTTCACGTAAATTCGTAGATTAGCACCTTGTTTTGAGGCGATACAATCAGTTATTTTAAAAAAAAATGCAATTTTACGTTTATGCTTTTAAAAGTATTTTCTTTTCTGAATATATATTTTATGCAATTCTTAAGCAAACCACATTTCGGTCAATAAGTAAATTACCTTTTTAACAAATAAATAGTTCGTTGTTTATGAATTAAAATAAAAATATTGTAATTCATTAACAAATATATTGTATTTATATACTTAACAATGTCAACAATATTAAAGTACGATATTATAACAAAGTTAATGCACCTATTTACGTAAGACATAGCCAATGAAAAAGAAAAAGAAAAGAAGAAATTTATAAATAGTGTGTAACCCATAATAAGTAGAACAGAGTCTATCATTAGAAGAAAAATTATTCTTCAACGATAGATACGTCAAGTTCATCTCTATAAAGTTGGTACAAGTTAAACCATAAAACGTAGCCGAAGAACAAGATCGGCGGGTACCTTACGAGATACCGTGAACACATCGAACTCGTTTCGATTTACTATACGTCTATATATAGAGTGAGGGAAGAAAATCCTTTTTTCGCACGAGAGTTGGGCCTTATCTCGGGCTGTCTCGTGTGTCTCGGCTCCGAATCTAAATATAGATCGACGCGCTTGTTCAGACTCCGAGAGAGAGAGAGAGAGAGAGAGAGAGAGAGCCTAACTTTTTTCCAACGGGGAAAGAGGAGTAAAGACGTTGCCGCCGTCGCGCATCGATTCGTTCTACTTAGACCTATACCTATTGATGCCTATACGTGACATTTCTTCGTTCGATCACCTTTTTTTGCGACTTAGGTTGTTTACGAAATTTAAAAATGATTTTTCGATCGTATGTACAATAAAATTCCAATTGACTATTTTGAGAGAAAACAATCTGGTTCTGATACCAATATCCCGTTCGATACGAATGCTCCGCTGTCTTATTCATCAAAATATTTTTCTTGCGTGTATGTTTCTTTTTCCTACCACGAATTTATTACTATACCGTCTGTATATATACACGTTGTGTAAATAAATCATATATAATTATTGGGTGGATTCTGTTTCTGGTGCTATTAAATATTTTTCTTCTTCTCTACGATTTAGTATTATCCAATGTTCATAATTTGAATTTCGTTAAAAAATTTATGTTTAACAGTGCCATTCTACTACAAAATTTATTTTACTATGCATCAGGGCTTTTTATTCCTTATAAATACAATATTGAATATTATATATTGTAAATAATAAATAATAAGCGAAATATTCATTCGAAATCCTGAATGTAATAAAATTGAATTATTCGTTATAAAACAATTCAATAATTTAGTTTTAACTTTTATCAGAAATTTCGATGAATTATTTATAATCATATTTATGCTTCGTGAAATATTAATGGTGTATAAACTATTCTTTATTAAATAATGTACACAGGAAAAAGTAGGTTATACGTCAATGAAAAACAGTTTATATAACTTTATACTGAGAAATAGAATTTCTCGAAATTTCATTCAGTGAAAAATTATTCCTTTACAGACAAACCTGAGTCAATAGGTATCAAATCAGAATTTCATTTTAATCAAGTTAAATATCAAACTAAAAGAATGAAATCAAGACCTCAAACATAACCTCAATCTTTTTTAAAGGTATTTTCACTTGAAAAATATGTGAATTTAGAGAGATTAGTTTAGGGTATTTATATTTTATTTATTTGCAACAGTCTAGAGAAGCGTGTGTCAAATGACTGTTTAACCCTCTTACAGTTTACCCGCAATCTGGCTTTAGTCACACATTTAGTTTAGAACATGAAATCCTAGCTTATCTGTATGTATTGCTTCAGTTCACTACAATAAACTCATAATTATGAACAAATATCCTTTGCACCAAAATTTCATCAATGAGTCATTCATTCAAATTTGAATAATCAATCGATCTGTAATAGGTTTAACATTTATTTAACAAAAGTGTCAGTTCGACATTCTGTTATATAGAAGACTGTTTGATTACAACACTTAAAAAATCATTAATAAACGCTTTAAAAATTTTCATGATAAAAATAGCCTTGGCCTGGAATCGAACCATGACCTTCGATAAATCGTTTCTACCAGTTGAATAAAATTTTGGTGATTCAATATTTTTATTAATTACCTATTATTCTCAAATGCTCTATACATTGAGGTGCATGCACAATTTATCGTAAAGTTACAAGAAATCTTTTGTTACCCACTTGCGAATCAAGCGGGAAGTAGAATCCCAAATTCACTCTAAAGAAATAATCGCCGTTGCCTCGGTAATTGCAGGCAAACTTGCACTTTCGCGCGCCTAATCCGGCTTAGAACCGCGACAACTTTCGTCCAGCCGACCACCCACACGAGCGCAAATTCGTTGACGCGAATCCGGTGATTTCGTGCACTTCCTGTACCCTCCTACCTCAGTCACTCATACGTGATCGCAATACCAGAATGATTTTCCCAGATTTTAGGTATGCGCTTGATCGTGCTCTATTTTTGTGCGCCTCCCCGCGATCCGATAACCCAAGTTCGTGGTGCGTTTGCCAAAGAGGGGAAATCTCGAGCTTCCTTTATCGATGGAGTACTATCAAAGCGTCTGCTTTCCTTTATCTTGGATTCTCGACGGTATATCGAAAATTCAATTTTTCCTTTACCTTTTCAAGACGGGCCGGAACGTTTGAAAATTTGATGTCTGACCATATTTTGAACTTTTCTACTGATTCGGCCTGATTACCGAATAGAGATATGTATCTCTTCTATCGATGTAATCTCTCCACGTTTTACTGCCTGTACGTGGTTATATAAATTAATCAAATATTGATATATACATTTTTTAAAATCAAATATAGCTATTTGTGTCTCAATTTAATGTAATATACATCGTATTCAGTTATAATAACGATTGAAATTATTAACATTAACATTTCGGTGCAAATATTTCTATTCTTGGATAATAAATGCGTACATTTGTTGGATTCAATAGACATATTGAAATTAATTACTAAATGCTGATTTATTTTGAAATTACTCAATTAACAGAAATGATTAATATTTACGTACAAATGCAGTTTAAAATTATATACACGTTATATTTACAGTTTGGTAAATACATATTACATATTATACATACCAATTTACCAATCCGCAGTTACCTCGTAGTGAACGTGTATATATACATATAAACATTTTGTGTACATTTTTTTCATTATAAATAAAACTACATGTTGAACAAAGATAAGATAATTGAATTAACGAAATCTCATTGTCGCATTTATCAGGATGATCGATCGAAAATTTGATTGATCGTATGTTTAAGCACGGTAAAAATAAATACACGCTATAGATTGAAATTTTCGCAATAATGTGAAAAACGTACGTTTATACCTGAGTAATAAATCATTTCGCTCTACTGAATTACACGATTATGTATATATATATAAAAATATTATTTTTTCCTTCATTAATTTTTTTTTTCGCCCACATCCATTTTTTCGTGCATATCGCAATTATAACCAACCCTTGTAAAAGTATGTCACAGTGAGAGGTTGAATTATACTTTTCGAATTGATATTTATTCGCGAGAAATAAATATACGTTTGTAAAGAGCATGTTACATTTTAATATTCGTCGAGTGATGCGAAAAAAATTTTGCGAAAGAGAAAAAAAAGAGTATTACTGTAGCTGAAAAGAGTACAGGGTAGAAACAAGAATAAAAATTTCGAAACAGGATTCCATTGCTAAACAAGTTTAAAAAACTGATATAAAATCGTTCCTATTGTCCCGATTTCCCTGTAGCTTTGCATTTCAGAGATCTGTGTACACGATGATAGAATAGTGTTCTTTGACGCGCGATTGCCCATGCTCGGACAGAACATTCTCTCTTGTCCTTATCGTTCACCGGTTCACAAAGAGCTATTTCAAAATCGATCGAAAAAAAGCATATACGATTCACGGCGATCCCTTGGTGTGTCTTTATCTCAACCTCGTTTCACTCTTCTTTTGTACCCCGAGCGCTTCATCTTTAAAGGAATCTACTTTAACGACGTCACACTGTTTTTAAATTGGGTTACATGTCACTTACCGAATTTCTTCTCTTTCTTTTTCGTCCGAGGCGAGGGTTGTATTTATTTTTAAGAATTTTATACCGAAATTTAAGATTTAAAGCGCGATAAAAATTTATGTCTCTTGTTCTGTGAAAACGATACATGCTTTTACATCTAATCTATACACCTATATGCATAATTTTACAATTTTCGAAAAAAATTTTGCATAATAAAATTTAACGCGAGATACAACAAAGATAAGACACATAAGATACAAGATAGGATGAAAATGAAGTGCGCGGGGTAAACTGAAATATAACCACCTCGTGCAATTTTTAACATATTCCCTTTTAAAGAAGTAACATTGGGTACAGAAGCATTATATCATTCGCGAAAGTGGAATTGAAATTCACAAGTGGTATAGCCGAGAAAAATATTAATCTAGTAATATAGAGAGTGAAATTGTAATATCAATTTATTCCATTTTACGCGTCGTTTTCCGTTAGCCGGCGGTGAAGTTAGTAGGACTTGAAACGAGGGTGATTTTCGAGCCCGACGCCGCGGCCTGAAAATTTTTCGTATATACGGACGACGGAAACTCGGCGCGCAAGCGCGCGACTCGCCAAGTTATTTGAACACAGCCATCTCTCCACGCGATTACCCGCGAGAGCAAAGATACGAGAAACCGCGCGCCCGCCCGCCCGCCCGCTCGCTTGCTTGTTCGTCGGATCGATGCCGCGAGACCCTCGACGATAAATAGTACCTCAGTCTCTTTTTACATTACTACACCACAATTTCTAACTGGAGCTTCATTTTTTTCTACTTTTCTAGCTCATTTCTACCCAAATGCAACTGGTATATGAAAAATTATTTTGATAATAAAAGTTTAATTTTTATTATAACTTGCAATTAAGTTGGAAAATCGATCGATGCTCTTGAATGAGACTTGAAATATTTATCAGGACGTTGAGTGCCAAAAGCTTTATAAAGCATCTTGATATTCATTTATTCCTTAAGGAAGATAAAATGCTGGACCGCCTTGATTTTTACCTTTTACAATATAGATTTATCGATCGATCGAGGTTGTTTAATATTTTTATGATGTTGTTTTACATAATGACGGACGCATTAACATTTGTTTAAATTAATCTACGCATAAAAATGTATCATAAAATTATATCTAATGTAATTTAAAAGTTTTTATTTACTTGTATTATGTTAAATATGTGCTTAAGTATATTTAAGAACGTCTTCATAGCACGGCTTAAGAATAATTTGGAATTAACTCCCGAAATTTTACCCCTTCGCAAATTCAAATTTGCGAAAATTAACCTTTGATAAATAAACATGATTCTAACTTCAAGTGGCTTTGCATATCTTGCGGTTTAGTACGATTTTAACAAGTAAAATAAACGTCTATTCCGTTAAATAAGTATTATTTCAAAAATAAGTGTAAATTAGATTTGTGAATTGCATTCGATATATTGGATACACGTAGCTTAATAACTGTATAAAATATCAATTTATGAATTGTTTATTGTCTTATGTAAATCATTGTTCCGTGTTTTCACACCCGTTATTTTTATTTTAAATACTGTTATATTGCGTATAAATAATTTAACGTACACCTCGCAAACGATTATTACTATAACAGTGTATATAATAGGTGGCTCATTTGCATTTAGCGTTTCCATCCAAAAAAAAATATCAGAAAATTATGCATTTTTGAAAAAATTTTAATTTAAATATACGTTACGTAATTGAAATTTTGTTCGTATTAAAAATCCGAGAATCGATTGAATTTTTATAATAAAAATATATTACATATGGTGTTTGTATATACAACCGTATATATACATATATATAAATATACATATTACACTGTCCGGTCATAAAGCGAAGCAGTAAATGATCCTCTTTTAGTCGGATGCACCCGTAATACGTAATTAATATTCATGTCCGTTCGTCGAACGCGTAATCTAATTACAATATTAAATTTTACGCGATAATGGGCTTCCGTCGGGCCACCTCCCCCTCGTTTAATTAAACTCGAGCGCGCGAAATGCAGACCTAGTACAAAGCATCGCCGGAGAAAAAAACGCGCATCATTCGTTCGCGGTGTTTACGCTATAGCACCAAGGCTTAATTAGGCCTGGTTTTTTCACGCTTTAAAGGATGGCGCACCCCTGAGGGACCGGAAAATTTACCGCCTGCTCATTCTCCCTCTGCCTCCCCAAACTTCCATTCATTCTGTGAAAAAGAATGCACGGTATCATTCGATGTTGATGTTTTTCTTTCGATCTCGGAAACTTTTCGTTCTCGCGAAACAATGAGCATACCGTTACATATACGAATTTCGTATTATTCTTTGATACATTCTTTCCTATTCTGGTATAATTTGGGACAAATATAATTTTTATGAGTAATATTTTAATTGTTAATTTAATTCTACCGTCTAGAGGCATAAATTGGTTGCACGTTTATAAAAATAGTTTTAGAATAATTTTTTAATTGGTAATTTTTCTTGAAAACATTATATATAATGTTACAAAATTGAATTGCATTAAATTAATTATAGAAATATAATTTGGAATATATTTATAAGAATATAATTATTTGATTAATGTTATTAAATAACTTGCTCAAATAATATAATAATATGAATTAAATTTTTAAATATACCATCGGATCTTATACAAAATATAAAATTAGTTACTTTATATATCATTTAATTAATTCAATTTTCATTCATGAAATATGAAATTCGAAATTTGTCTCGAAATTTGTGATCCGATAAAGAGCCATAATTAACAGAAATTTATTTATTCCTAGATATAATAAAACTCGCTGGTTATATTGATTCGAATATATTTTGTTGATCTTAAAATCAATGCGAGATATAAAGATTTTTCAAAGGATAACTCCAAATAGAATATCTATCATTGTTTATGCATATCTAGCACAACGTCAATTTTCCGAGTGTATTTAGACAACGAGAAATTTTCGGGCCAAGGAAGTTGCAGAAATAACAGATCGAACGAGCATACGTTGCATTAAAGCTTTGCACCCCGAGTCTCGTTGAAAGCACCTAAAGTTAGAGTTGTGCGCGTCGTCGCGCAGCTGGAGACGATTCGACTTATACGCATTCGCAAAAGCAGTTCTCGACTCGGTGCCTGTACGAAAGAAAATGAGCCGAGTTGCACAACGGATTTAATTCTATCGAGAGACTCTGAGATTCTATTTTATATCAGACACCGGACATTTTTTCTCCTCATCCTTTAAAAACTTTTTCCCACTGGTGATCAAATTTTCATGATGCCGCTATTTGCATTTTCTTCGACGGCTCTTTTTTTTCGATCTCGGGAGGAAAAAGGAAAAAAAGCCGTTCAACTTATTTCGTTTCATTCGTCTTCGTCAAAATTACGTATTTCGATAAAAGTCCTCATAAAATATTCATTCGATAAGAATATAATCGATTTATGGGTCCCCGAATTTTTTTTTTGTTTTTCGTTCACTACCGTCTATTTTCTAGATTCGGGATAATCATCGTCGCATCGAGAGCGAACGAAATTAACGATTCGAAATACCTGTATAAAAGTTAAAGTATTACATCGTTTACTCTTCCCTAGTTCTTCGGCAAGTAATCACACGCAAAACGATCGACCCCCAGCCTGCGTTTAAAAGAAATCGGTGCTACGGGAAAGAAAATAAGTTCATCCGGGTGTAAAATTCAATGGGACGCAATTTCAACCGCGCTCTCTCGCCTCGTAATTGCATAATAAATCAAACGAACTAAAAAAAACGAGACAACGAATACCACTCTCTCTCTCTCTTTCTCTCTCTGTTTCTCGAGCTTTTCCGTTGTTGTCGTTGGAGGTGGCGTAACGTAGTACGTAAATAAAATTTCTAGCTACGGTGAGAAAGCTCGTGCATCCCGCGCAATTACCGTCAAGAACATTTGCGCGCAAGCTCGGACCCGCGGGCGTGAAAAAGACAAAGCCATGAGCTGCAACGAATGCGCTTCCAGAGTGAAGGTATATATATATACACACAAGAACACACGGGGAGTCTCGTATTCTGGCGTCCTATCTCTCTGGATACGATGCAATGGCGAGTTTGTTTTTCGTTCTACGTTTCGCACTTTGCGCCGATTGTTGAAAAAAAATTTTTTGTAAACAGATTTAATTGTCACTTAAATTATTTTTCCTAAAAATGTATTATACACTATAAAAGTAACGTATATTAAAAAAGAAAAAATGATATATAAGATACGTTTTTTAAAAATAGAAGAGGAGTCGAAGTAATCGATTTACAGCTGATCCTAAGGAAAGCGTTCGAGCTCTGACGAAAATCTCCCTCGAAGCGCAACGAGGTTTCGAAAATTACTCGGGCACCGGGGCAATACGCCAAACTAATTCGAGTCTCTATATCTCGCGGGATGTAAGGGAAAAAATCCGGTGCAGAGAGCACACACCGGCCCAGTCGGCCTGAAAAAGAGATGAGCCAGTGCAATTACTCGAGCTCTCGCGAAATGCACCCGAGTATTTCCCAAGGGTGTGATTCGACATTACGCCAGCCCGGCCTAACATCTCCCACTCCCACTCTCTCTCTCTCTCTCTCTTGGAACATTCGGCAACAATCCCATTTACTCGACCCCGATCCCCGCTGCTAACGGACCGCGGATATTCTCGATGAAACGGCAAATAGAATTTTCACCCAGACTCGCCTTGATCGTCCAGAAATGCGCGCACTCGTTTAAAATGTTTAGTCGGTATAAGCGTATGTCTAAATATAGATGCACGTATAACCCATCTTTAATTGTAACCAACTATTTATTAAATGTAATATTGCATCGTAATTAATATTGTATTGACGGTATATGAACGGATTACTTTAAAGAAAAAAATTTAAATATATATATCGTGTAGGTAAAACTTGTTAATGAATCGTCACGCAAGATGAATCGAGATGGTGTTACGAAAATCGAACGAGAATCGTCCCTACCGTATAATAGCCAGTGGTAGTGACGGGTTCTTTAATGGACTTTACGCGTGAGCTTTTTATCGCTACTATTTTTCACGCGTCTCGCTCACTCGGGGAAAAAAAGTGTAATCGGGTGTAATGACTCAAAAATGTAGGTTACGCGTTATTCACCGTAAAGCCAAATACTCGGAACTTTTAATATCGTTTACCGTTGTTTTTACCTTGGTATTTCCTTTGCAAAATATTCTTACGTTTGTTCTCTACACATAACGGATTAATCGACGACACGATATATTACGCACTATTTATTTCTCACGAATGAAAAACCGCGTATATAGAGGTCCTTCCTCCTTTTGTGTATACGTGACGAGCAGTTTTTTCAAATTAGTTTTTTTTTTCTAAACATCGCACTTTTCGGGCATGATTTATCGTTGAGTTTCGAAACTGTCAGCTTTTGTGGGTATTTTGTTCCATTACCCAATCTCGCGAATTGATAACACAAAAAATGTATGAGAATATTTAAATTTCATATTTAATTGTTTTCATTCGCGTAACGAAGGCGCTGTATAATTTACACGTTTATTTTAATTTCTTTGAATTGTATATTAATAAGCTCAAACGTCGTATAAACTGTTTCCTCGATAGTTTAATTTTTTTTGTAATGTATGTAAAGAATGATTTTTCGAGTATATTTTTATTGTCTTGACACACGTAAATGGAGTTTATTTATTACTTTTAATCGATGGTTTTTAGCTGAAAAGAAAAAAATTATACACGCGTCTATACAGTTTGAAGTAGGTTGGGGTTAGAAAGCTGTTAAAACACAAAAACCTTTTAAAAGCCAAGTGTAGTAAAAGTCTTGACGTTACATATACTATCATTACAATGTAAATGGAAGGATGAAAGTTTTAAGTGACTTTTAATTTAAAGCTTTTTTATTATCGAAAGCTCGCATTTTTCTTAATAATGGTTACAAGTGAATTTATTTAACCATTTCTGATAGAAAAAAAGTTTATCGAGAACCACGACGTTTTGAGTTTTTCAAGCCGAGAAAAAGATTTCCGAGGTCATCGATCGACCGAGAAAATTTAAGGGGCAGGTAAAAAGTACGGAAGTCAATCGGTGAGTCGAGAACGCATTTGGCCCAAAGCCACGAGTCGTGTCATCGCTCGCGTTTTCGCGGCCGAGCTGCCCCCGCATGTTGTCGCAGGTACACACAAGTATATACACCTGACGCTAAACGACGGATAAACGATGCCGCCCCTTTTGCACGATACACTTGCACCTCAAAGCGCGTTAACCCTGAAGATTTTGCAGTTTATTACCTCTCAATGCTTTGCCCATTCGGTTAAACGTTCTTTTACCTGCGATTATGTTGTATTTAAATTTAATCTTTCATACTTTAATTGTATCCATAAATACTTTATTATTATTATCTTTTTCCCAAACTTTATTAAACGAGTCGTAGTAAATTTTTAATCATTTCAATGTAGAACGCACAAAACTGTGTATTTATCGGCGCGAGTTTTCATATTCATGCAATTTTTTTTCTATTTTCCCCGGCTTACGGAATATGAAAAAAAATAATATTCGATGCAAACTGTATCCTGAAAACTACACTCAAAACCATCATCTGTATGCAACGAAAGCATAAATATTTTTTCAATCGATATCTCTCCTTGAATGTGTTTTGCAAAATTTATAAAATCCCATTTATTCGATAAATCACGCCGTGTTCTTTTTCGATTATTATTGAAAATTTGCGTGCCGGTATCTAAAGAAACTGGGATTAATGAAGCACCGACCATTACCGAAATTAAAAAAGGAGTCGAGTACAGAATGTATGACTCTCTAGGGAGTTTTTTGAGTAACGCATAATCAAGCATATGCTTGAGCAAATGGTATGTTTTCTATAAAGATAGTAAAAAGGCAAAATAAAAGTCGAAGGTCGTGCACGAGTGATTTTTCTAGCTTTTAAGGGGGAGAATACTTTATGCATATTGTACTTTATAGTACTCAAAAGTTAAGCCTTACTTTTGTTTATGTTGCAGGAAGTCTTGCACGCGATAAGTCACCAAAGTGGACAGGTACAGCGCATCGTTATCTTCAAGAAGAATGGAGTCCAAGCGATGGTTGAATATCCTTTTTTATATCACTTTATCGCTGAGATTCTCCAACTCTATTTCGCTCTTTTACGTAAAAAAACGTTCTTATTTCTTTTTTATTCATTTTAAATATATATATATTTTTTCTACTTGCAAAAGAAACATTCGATTTGCATATTTTTAAATAACAAGACTTATATAATATTCATGATAGAAATATTTTTATCTCCAACTTCTAAAAATTGATTTAATGCAGAATAAAAAAAATTGAAGTAGTTAAAAGAAAAGAACTTTTACGAATGTTTTCAAAATTGATTTTTATTTGATGAGAAAATAGCTGATTCTTGCACAGTACGCGTCCCGAGAGTACCATAACTGTCACGATATATTTTAATAAAAAGTTTTCTCTGTACATTATCAATGTCCTACTAACCATCAATTTAATTTTTATACACGTTCAATTCTTTATAAATATGTATAACAATTTAAACCTTTCATTCGAAATGTATAAGAGTTAATTAATAATTAACGTCCGTTAATTAAATTCTATAAAGATATTTTTTAAAATAACCGATATTAATGTAATTAAAGCAAATATATTTTACATAGAAATTCTCTTTATGAAAAGTTTTACGTACTAAAATATATATATCTCGACTTTATATTTATCGCTACACGTAAAACGTGAGTATTCGAATGTTTTTTAACGACAAGTGGAAAACTATTTTGTTTTTCAATTTAATTATATTTCAGTCGAAAATATACATGTGTACGAATAAAAAATCCTTAACTGCATATTTTGAAATCACGTTTGACTCTGTTGAGTCCGCCACCAGAGCGAAAGAGGCTCTTCACGGAGCAGACATATATTCAGGCTGCTGCACACTAAAAATCGACTTCGCCAAGGTGAGTACTTTAACAATTTTTCTTTCTCTTTCTCTCTCTCTCTTTCTCTTTTCTCTCTCTCTCTCTCTCTCTCTCTCTCTCTGTATCTTTTCTGTACATTTTCTCTCTATTTTTTTCTTTAAATTCTCAGGACTCGGTGCACGCGTCGCCAGTCATGAAAATTTAGTCGTCCACCTGAAAGGGCCATTAAACTTTTCTTTTCCATTTCTTTCGTTCCGCGCTGTGAACGCGTAAAGAGATACGCAGTGTCATCCTTTTGCAACTGTCCCTTTCCTCAGTAAATTCTTTTAAGTTTCACAGTGAAAGAAAAACGGGTCCATCTCTTCGATCCTATACGTCTTTTAAAATTTCTTGAACGTTACTTTTAATAGTTACCGAGAAAACATATTTTATATTAGATACGTAAGACAAGTTAAATTGATTCGCGAAATGTACACTCATATAAATGTTGCTTTAAAAATTACTATTTTCTTTGGTAATGAACGTATACATACTATCATAATTAACAAAATTATTATACTTTGTATAGAAAATTTTACAATGATTGGAGAAAAAATTAATATATTTTTTTAAGAATATAGTCATTTTTAATATCTCTTTCTCCCTGTATAAATAATAATTGCGATTAATTAAACCAATTAAAATCTTTAATATATTTTAAGATAATACTATAATCCATATGCATAGATTTTAATTGAGTTTTAAAATTCCTTTTAACTTTATTCGTTAATTTATACATCTTATTCCCACCTCGTTGATTCAAAGTGTAAACGAGCTTCGATCGCGGTAGCTGATAAAAATCGACGCCCCGAGAAATTTGAGATGCGACGACGACGACGCCGTCGACGACAACGACGTCACTCGTTATCTCTTTGAAAGTGCACCACATTTTGGGAAGAAAATATCTCAGCGTTGTGGAGTTAATGAGCTAAACGATAAGGATATACCCTTTTGAAGCTATATTTTCATTATTTTTTCTTATACTATCTTTTTCACCTTAACTATTGTTCTTCATAATAACGTATAATTTCTCGTTGATTGGACGCACAAGGTCCCTCTTTAAACCAGTGTCCTAGATCAAAATGTCCAGATCAAACAATATTTCCATTAGAACGAGGATGGCTTTCCGGTTTTCGTACATTTTCATTTGCATTTCAGATGCCCGGGCAAGCCCGATAAAAGATATTATAATGGAAATTGCGACGAAAATTTTCGACTGGTAAATCGATTTAATAATCGTAGGTTTAACCATCAAAGTTTGTTTTAAGTAATGGATGTGTCTAATCTACGTAAATAAATTTGATTAAAAAAATTCGTTATATAACGACATTTGAAATTGTAAGATGCCAATTGTAAAATTGTATATACTGAATGTACCTGTATATACTGAAAATTTCAGATCAGTTTTTAATGTTACAAACATTAAGTTGGCTTAGTATCATTATTCCCTTTATTTTTCCAAACTTTTAGTTTTTAAAAATAAAATTTTATGATTTTTAGTAAAGAATGTTGTTTTTATATTAATTAGCGCAGTATTCTTTTTTTTCTATTAAAGAGAACATGTAATGAAAATTAGTATCAAATAGCTGCATCATAATTTACAAATTTAATTATTATAGGTGAAAGAAAACTTGTAAAGGAAACTTTTTGTTTTAAACTTATAAAGAAATTGCGTTTGATCAATAAACAGTTCGAACTCCCGGAAAGTTGTATAGATTTTCAAAAGCCAAAAATTAAGTACACTCGTAGAGTTATGTATATAAAGATGAAAAGCCAGATCGAGGAGATATGATGAATGTGGAGGTATGGTCGGTAGGGAGGGAAGGGGGAGGTAAATCGCTTGCCTCAAAATTCAATCCTCCAGGATACTTGGTGGCGCTATCCCTCCCCGGTGAATTTCGAGGGAGAATCCGAAGATCGTATAAATAGAGTGGTCGAGCTCCTGGTTAGTGATGCTGGTCGACTCGGTGAAACTTGAATGAGACACGGCTATTATTGCTTCAGAGATCCCCTTGATGGGCCCATAACGGGCCGATAGTTTCGCCCTCGATACATCGGCTGATTACGTCCTATTCAATTCGGTTATTAATATCGGCCGAAGCACCCACGTAAACACCGTCCGTATTTCGATCCATTATCCATTAACCAGACGACTTGGTTGACTCGCATATTTATTTTTGCACGCTCCCAACCGTTTAAAAGATCTCTCACTCGTGCGCGACTAAATTTTCCTTTTCGATCCTCGAGCAAGCAATTTCTAAATCTATGACCTAGTTTTTGGTCCTCGACTGCGATGGAGATTCATCCGTCAGAGGTACTCTTACCCCCGGCACATGAATATCTTCTATAACGTTTAACTCGACGCGATTAATTACCCTTAAATATTTACTAAATTCTAATGGTTATTCATCCTTGTCTCTCCCTTTTTTCTTTATACGCGCTTAAAATAGATTTTCTTTATCAAACGCTTTTCGATTAGTATGCCCAGTGTTTATCGAAGAGTGAAAATGTTAATTTCTCTTTGAGAAAAAAAATTTAGTCGGGGACACGATTGCAAAGAAGTGTTTCTCTGTGATTTATTTTAAACCTTCGACTTCCACGTTTAATCTTTCTTTTTATTAAAACGGTACAGAAAGTAAATACAGTGATTAATGCTCGTGAAATAATAGCAAAATAAATTTGATACGAAAAATTAATTAACAATGGTTTCACTTTACACGATGGTTAAAATTCAATGTCAATATTTTTAATGGATAGTACTTGATCTTACAAAATATTAAAATTTTCACTGTATCTATTATTTAAAGAACATTAATTTGCGACCGATTGAAAATTTAAATTTCATTCAATGTAAATTATTCATAATAATTAATTACAATTTTAGATTTCTTATATTCTTAGTATCAAATAATCAATGATCAATTCCAATATAGATGTTCGAATAATTTTACTGGAGAACCGACGAATATCAATATGATTTTCGTATTTTTATTTTATCTCTTTTATGAAGAAAAGTTCAAGTATTATAGTTTAATTAAAAAAATGATAAAAACGAACCTTCTTCACTTTTCTGCTAGAATATTAAATACTTCATCGACGTACAAATAAAAATGTGTATGAAACGCAAATGATATTTTATTAGTTGATTATTAATTGCAACACGTCTTAAATACATGCGCAATCTGAAATCCACACATATGTACCAACGCACTAGGAACAACATTGGAAGAATCACCTCGTTTGCGTTTCCAATACACGTTCGTTTAGGATAAACGGTTCAATTCGAGAAGCTCGTTCGAGTCGAACCGCTTTTAGTTGAGAAAGAATAAAAATCAAGCAGGTAAACCATCCTTGCCGCGTATTTTGAGCTTCGGTGCAACAATGGACTGGGCCGAATCGAATGGGCTCGTAGGAATTATTTGGAGTCGGTCCGTCGAGTCAGCCAAGTGTCCGCGAAACGCTTCGTCGCGCGAAAATCGAATAAAAGACAACAGTCCGAAGTTCTCGATCGGGCTATATAGTTACCATTCGTTTTATCGCTCGGAAAATGGCTATTATTTCGATTATTTTCCTCGTCACGGACCGTCTCTTTGTTGAATTCCGTGCGCGCCACTCTACTCTTGCGCCGTTTCTCTACCATCGTGCGTGTCGTTTTTAGATACCGTGTCCATTCTGATCGTATCTTGAAATTCGTTTGCCATGCTTTAAATATAAATACTTTCGATTTAAAAATTAAAAGCAAATTCAAATGATTGACATATTCGTTTTCAAGACGAGAGGTATAGCGTATATTATTTATCATAACTTGGATGTAAAACCTTTCAA
The DNA here is from genome assembly GCA_026168455.1 of Theocolax elegans. NCBI lineage: Eukaryota > Metazoa > Arthropoda > Insecta > Hymenoptera > Cerocephalidae > Theocolax > Theocolax elegans. Next base: position 93,666,001 of record CM047426.1, on the reverse strand, counting down.
ATTGACATGGAGAGAAAAAGGGAAAGAATTATTTATTACGAGCAAGTAGAATGAAAATTAAACGCGTCAATAAACTGTGACATTTATCGTGTGCATTGTCATATTCCGCACGAGAAATAATAAAATAGCTGTACAAGTTTAGAAGAAATTATCGTATTTATTTATGAATTTTACATTGGCAAGCTTGTATATACGCGTTATGTACTAGGATGTCGTATAATACTGTATATTATTGAAATTTAATTATTGAAATGTAAAAAATACAAAAGTTTAAAATTTAATTTGTAAGAGAAGTGTAACGCATCGAACTTTAATATAAGAACACATCATGAAAATCAATTAATTTCAATGGAAAAACTAACGACACGAAGCTCAGTAAATGACGATCCGGCGTTGATAATAGAAAAATAAACGTCCCGTGAAAGTAATCGAGGGCAGTTTGAAACGAAAGTGTTTACTTCGTAATAATGATTAAAACCCGCGTAATCTAATTAAGAAGTAATCTTAGACAACGTACGTGTACACGTTGATTGACTAACTGCTCACTATAGCGTGCCGATATCTCTCTACGACTTAATAAATCGGTGGAGTAAGGTGGAGTCAAGAGAAAAGTTATCGAAACCGATGAAAAACCTAACGATCGAATCGATAAATCAAAGACGAAAGGTATAACTACCGGTAAGTCGTCTCTTTCCCCCCCTTTGAATCCTTAATTAGTACTAATTGATTTATGGGCCTCATTAGTTCACGTAATTGTCAAACTGGCAAACGTCGTCATCGAGAGCGCGAGCGTGCGATTAATAAATCGTTCGCAAGACGCGCATTCCCCGAATGCCTAATGAGAGCAAATTAATTTTAGCACTAGCATATAAGAATAAGATGTAAAGACGTTTAACTTGTATGTATCCCCCTATGTACGATAAAAATATATACACAGTTGAAAATCGAGTATCGGTATATATTGTACGACCTACGTCGTTTTTAACGCTCGTTCGCGTCTCCTTCTCGCTTTTGACTTTCCTCTGTGTTTTTCGCAAAACGTTGTCTCTGACAAATCGCTCGCGAAAAACGTCATCGTTAGTTACAATTTCTCGAGTATTTTGACTTTTCATAGCTATATATATATACATACACAATATGCACACCTACTGATTTTGGCCCCTATTAACAAAAAAATGGTGACTCACGCGCGCGTCGTTTTCAGGAATTTTTGGTGCATTCGTGAATCATCGGTTTTGATGAAATTTCGAGGTTGTGATTAAGTAATAAACTATTTGGAAACGTTTCCGCAGAGATATTTATTGCATTGAGTTTTAAAATTGGCATAATATTTATCGAAATTTTACACGTTCGAGTTTGAATATGCATATTTAGCAAAGTTTTAATAAAAGAAACCGACATAATTGTCTTTTATATTTTAAATGCGAGCGAATGTTCGATTGACAAGTAAATAATATTAGTCAACGGAATAGATAAATCGGTTCGTCCGGCAGTACTGATTGATTTACACGTGCATATACAATTACAAACTAAACGATCTTCGACAGTTATTTGCCACATATTATATAAATACGACGTAACTGTCACATATTTCAATTGGTCGTGGAGTAGTAAATTTAGCGAACAAATATTAAATCGATACGGCTGTTTTATTTAAAAGTGTACGCATCTATTCCATTACGTCGGCGTAGAATATTTGAAACGGGTAATAATGGCTAATATATCTCGGAAAAATTGGTAAACGTTGTTAGAGCCGCGCCGAGAATAGAGATATATAACGTCGTACGAAAATAAGAGAGAGGGGCGATTAGCAACGAGCAACCGAGAATCGCGGCCGACGCGACGAGCGGCAAATGGACTCGTTTCGTACAGACTCCCCATTACGTCTGCCCGCCCATCAAAACGTCTTTGCAAACGTATTTCCGTCCCTCCCGTGCGTATCGCGTCCCACGCCCCCTAACCCCCCTCCCCCGCGTAAATTCTTCAAATTATTCGCTCGGTCTCGATTTTTCCTTGGTGCCATTAATCTTACTTCGCGTTCTGTGCGTATATACGCAGATTCGCGCGTCTCTCACGAGACATTGGACGAATGAATTATCTTTCTGGAAATGATATTGCGAGATTACTGCGAGTGACGACGGATTCTTATGGCTTGAATGTACCCTACCTCGGGTGATCGTTTTCGAGATACTTGTACCGACAAATTCGTTACGATTAAATCATCAATCAAACGAAAATTCAATTTTGTTTTACAATGTCACTTTTATACATACGAATATTTGCGGGTATTGATTAATATACGACGTAATAATAGCTTATAGCTGTTCCAAATTTTTTAACCGAATTTTAAATAATTGAACGTCCATCACATTATCATCATTAAAATTTGTTTGAGAACAAATGGAAATCCTCAACTTACCACCTCGTGCATATTAAGGAAATATTGAACTTTAAAAATAATCAATTATATTTTTTATATATTTAACGAAATATTTTTAGAAGTTTACTAGTATTTATATATATAAATTGTATTTTTTTTAAAATATCGATCCGTTAGATAATGTTATATGTTCTAAACTTATTTCGTGAAACTTTGCCGATTATTGATTGATGAGGGTATAAAACCTTGTAATTTAGATCCGATATTCCCATCCAAATTGTACATATCTTACGTTCGAGATACGAATCAAAAGTGTGATTGAAACTAATGTAACTATATTGTGCAAATTATTATACTAAAGGCTGCATCAATTATATCTTCATGCGAGTATTTATTGGAAATTATTCTATTAATAATACGATGATCGTGTAGATTTTTATTGATTTATATCACGTTTTGAGTCAACTAAAATAATTATCGACGTTGTTCTTTCTTTGTTTCTATATATAATACGAATATCCTCCATTATAATAATTCCTTCGAATTGTATAATATTAATCAAATTAATTATAGCACTATGAATTCTGACAGTAATTGGTATATAATAACTTTTTACATATTTTATAAACTTTTGTATTATTATAACGTAAATTGACAATCGAGTTTAAGCATTGATTAATGATACATAAGAAATACATTTGATTCAACCCCACAATTTAAACTGTTTAACCGCAAGAAATCCGATGATTCTTTTTGAGTTTCGCGTTTGTGCTTTTCGAATTTATGTGTCCAAATGTGCAACGAGCACTACGGTTAATTATCATTATCGAGAGCGAAATATAATTACAATCGACAGTCGAAACGTACCACGCATAATTCGACTTTATCTCGCGATTCAATGCGGTTTTAATTCGGCATTAACTAATTGACGTGTATTCGATAATTCAATCGCGATGATAATTCTTTTTTGAGGGCTCGCCATAGAGAGGAAGAGTGGGTTAATTGATAAATGTGTTTTATACTCGTAACAACACGCGGTGTAGGTCAGGACTCGCGGGAGATCGATTAAACTTGTAAGAATCGAAAAGTAAAATTTATGCGGATCTGATCGAGAGAGAAAGAGAGTGAGAGAGAGAGAGAGGAAGGGAGGAACGGGAAGGACACGCGACGCCCAGGGATTAAAGGACAAGCGCGTGCTCTCTAGTTAAATCTGTTGGTAGTGGTAGTACCTGCAATCGGGTGAACCGCGATCGATCAAACTCCCGTACGTCTTGTGCTTTAGGGCTTCTTCAATAATTACGAGCTGTCCAATATCGCGCCTACGCCCATAAAACGATGTTTCACTCGGGCATTGTGTGCCAAACGGATTACCATTATGCAATATACGGAACGGACATCGCTAGACATTTCCTATACAAATGGAATTTCTCGTGTCGCTTTTAATCTTTAATATCCTTATTTAATAATTACACCTTACGTTTTTATTCGTATATCCATTTTGTTATCTGCAAAATTTTATTATTGGTTTAACAATCTCACTGTTTTTACTGGCATTGTTATAAATGTAAGAAGCACCATTAATTTCTACGCAAATAATAATCTTAATTACAAAAATTTGAAAGTGGTTATTTAGTGATGTTGACTTTTAATTATAAAAAAAGGAAGATAAGTGTATAATTCCAGGATTTCAATTACGTTTTATTTGATTTACTTTTTTTTACCTCTTATTATAATCATCATTTTGGTTTATACGTGTAAAATTAATATTATTACCGGTTTTTTATTAGCTCTTAAAGCTTTTCTATATTTTAACGCGAGGATAACTATTCTTCTTCGTGAAAGTTTGATGGATGTACTTTCGCGATCCCGCTACGTGTATAATTAGAATATGAAAATAAAAAGGAAACGGATAAAGTATTATTCGATGAAAATTTATGTTTATTATTCGATTACCAAAGTATATCAAAGATAATTTATTGAATCTTTGTTTTTACCTTGGTAAAATAATACTTGACTACTCGGTTTTTTTTTTCGATTTGCATTGGCGTGTTCGAGCTTTTAAATCATTAATAGGATATTCTAAGTGCCTAGGTTTATTCTCGGATGAAAAGTATAAACTCGTAATCGATATTATGGAAATAAAATATATAAGACTTTCGAAGCCGCGTTTAAATAATTAAAATGTATCTTTCTCATCGTAATTACGGTCGTTTAATTTAAACGCATATCTCTGACTGGTAATTAAACAAAGTAGTATGTACATGAAAAGTTCATCTCCACCACTGTTGTAATCCCGGTGGGATCTTGCCGTTCTAACCGCGAAAATATCCTTCGAATCTCGCGATTCCACCTCCTCGATCTTTAGTTATCTCGCGAGTTTTCTCGACTCTCCTAGTGACTACTCGAGGAGCAAATCAGCAGAATGCATTTCCGCCTAGGAATTTCCATTAGAAACCAGGTGGTGGAGATCTCCAAGGTAATTTCCTGTTTATTCCCACTTCACCCTCTTCTGTTCATCCTACGATCTTGGGCTCGTTTATCGGCTCTTCTCGGAAGATCTTACCGTTCAGATTAGTTCGTGTGCCTGCCTGTCGCGGACCGATAAGGCTAAAGGTTACATGTGTATATATATGTGTGTATGTGAGTGTGTGTGTGTGTGTGTGCATGTACGAGCTTCAGAGTCAGACCGGGAAAGGACAATCGATATAGAAACTGTGCTCGTCTCCTTCATCTTCAAAATTTGCGGAGTCGTTTCGGGTTACGGCGTACGATGAGTACACACAGTATATACTCGTTACCTACTTTTCCAAAGGAAGATTATGCATATATACTCTTAAACTTACTCTCTTAACGTTTAACGTTAAGCTACGTGATCCGCTTTTTTATTTCGACAAATTTTTTTATTTTCTACCAACTCGTTTAAATATTGCGTAACGAGCAACTTTTAGGAATTAACTATTTTGTATTTCAAATTTCGACGCATTATAATTACTAATTTTAATACATTTTACGAATTAGATTTTTTTTAAATAAGCTGGATTTCCGAATTTTTCCATTTTTGCAAGTATACTTCGTGAAGGATGCTAGAAAAAACTTTTTTAACGGCGTTCTTTTTTATTAACTCGCATTAGAAACTCAGTTTCTCTATTTCCCTCGTAGCATGTGCTTGAGGAAGAAAAAAATTGCAAGAGTTCGCAAAGAAATGGCAAGCGCATATAAAAATGCAAATATTTGGCCTCGTTAAGGTCGATAAATTTATGGAATCATCATCATCATTTGATATAAATATGATTTGTTTTATTAATATTCTGTTAACAAAGCTCGTTACGGAAGTTACAAAACTAATAACGATGGTTTTCTTAACGTAAATATTTAACTTTATAATACAAGTTCAAAATTGTTTGAAGAATTTTCCATATTATAAATTTTCAAACAACCAAGATACATTAGGAAAATTGAAGTGGTGGAAGTAGTTTACATTTACTGAAATTATAATTTTTATGCAAATTTGTATATAACCATTCGATACATTAAGCAATTTAAAATAATTAAATGCAAATGATACGTTTTATTATTAATTAGTCGACCGGTCAATTTATCCTTTTTGAATATAAATTGATGTAATAAAACTGATAAACTTGGACGTGTATATAAAGATAATCGAACAATCAATATCCTCAATTGGCAAAATCCACCCGAGTTAATTTAAAAATAAAATAAAAAATAATTGCTTCCGATTGGGTTGTATATATACATGTCTATAGTTGAGTTATCCAAGAAACAATTGTACAAAGACGTTCCGTAATCTTGGGACAAGTGAATTATCGTTGCCAAAGGAGTCGTTCCCTATTGGATTAGGTTGTCTTGAAAAGTACTCGAAAAATACTCCAAATTCACAAAAATCGTTAATTAGAGGATAGTCTTCACTGTCGCCGAGAAAATGGGGGAGTATAGGAGAAGTTAGATCGATTCGTCTGATCGATGAAATCGGTGAAAACACTCCTTCTTCGTTACCGGTTGATTAGCTCGATTATAATTTATCGGCGCCCAGGCGCGAAGATTTCCGGAGGGTCCCCAAGTCCAACGCCCACACCGGAGGGAGCGAAAGAAACAAAAGGTGGAGCTCGGTTGCTCCCCCGAGTATCTGAATTGCAAATCGTGTCGACGCCTACAACGACGTCGTTGCTCTCACAAGTTTTCACGAAGAGAAGGTGGAGGAGGTGAAGGAGACACGTCGTCCAAGACTTTCGACGCTACCCCTAATTAGCAATTACAAAACCACCAAGTGTACGCATCTCGATCTTTTTTCACGATGGATAAGTTTTCCATCTTTCCTGTAGCTTCGAGTTTTGACGTAACTTGCGCTTTTCTTCTTACCCTCGAATTTATAAAACTTTGAAATATTAATTTAGACGAATTTCTGATGCTATCGATAAAATAAACTGAGTGCACATAAATTCTATATGTATTTTTTATCACGGTAACCTATGGGATTGGTTAAATGCAGATGCAATGTCGAAACGAGGTAAAATCGACGTGTAAACAGTGATGGCTGTTTTTCGTGTATTTGCTATTGGATCGTTGGCGCAGCTGTCCTGGGTCTCTTGATTGTAAATTTCGTCGTTTAATTACCGGTTTACGGGAATATTAACGTTACCGCGCGCTCGTCTCCATCTAACTTGGTTGTTGGCTAACCGACATTTTTACGAGGTCGATGCGCGCGAGTGTGTAGAATTTCACCCTGTCAAAATATTCTCGCTCCACCAATTAGTCCAAATTATTTATAATGAAAGATAGATGGTTCAAATTTCCATTATATTACAAAGCTCAACGGTCGTTTATATCTCTATCATTCGATCATCTCCTAATCCGATCGACGTTATACAAAGTATATTATTATAGATCCCGGTGTTACGTATGTTAAATTAGCTCAAACAAAACGGACCACCTCAAGTAAATTTGCAGCGTTAATAATTTAGTTAATCTTTGAATTATTAAATAGACACTACAACATTTCTGCTTCGATTCTAATTATATCGTTTAAAGTGTACCAATATATTTATCCACCAATCTGAAATATTGATTAATGTACATTCATGTATTCTTTTGAATAATAAATAATTTATTCGGATATGTTGTTTAAGATAATTATGAAATAGTTACTCGTAAATAAAGTACATTTGTATCTCGTATCTCACTGCGTTGACCTCGTAAATTGTAAATGATACTGTTGTAAAAATAGAAAATACCGATACTGTGTGAAAATTCTAGTATCTTATCATAAACTGAACTATTAGTTGAAAATTTTAGTTGGGTAATGTTCAACTCGAAATATTTGCCAAACCATCAATAGTCGTTCGAAGCCGAGAGTATATATTCAAATTTGTCGAACAAATCAAATGAAAAAAAAAACATGGAATAATTCTTTGATTTTTTAGTTACCTACGGTTCGTAAAATTCGAGTTGGAAGCTCAAATTACGGCTAGAAAATCATCATTCGTGGAAAGAGGCAAGCTCGAAAAACCGTCGAGGGTGGGAGTTGTAATGTTCGATAAACGTCACTCGTGCTACCACAATTTTATGACATTTTCGCTCGCGCTTTCGACCGTGATTTACATTGGCGGGTTTCGACTCCGTGGCTAACTGCCGCATTAAACTTTTGGAAGTATAATTAATCGTGCTCCCTTTACTTTTTGAAAAATGTTTAACACATTCGGATTAATATATATATCTATATATACATACATGATTTTTATTTTGATGACTGAAATGTCCATTCGAAGGTTATAATTACGACTATAAAATTTTTTATTTTAAAATTTTATGAAAAAAATGTAGTAAACTTAATAATGAAAGACAAAAGTTTTAATATTTTTTATCGTACTGTCCATCTTCTGAAGATGTAAGGCATAACGCGGAATGTCCGTCTATCAATTTTAAAAAAGGACTACCACTTATGACTGAAACATATTTAAAATGAACCAAGACAAAAAAAATCTTTTTTAATTACAAATCCTACGTAAGTTGATCCTTTTCCACTTTACATAACAATAGTGAAATGCATAATGTGGCGGGTTCAAAGGGATCCGCGTAACTCGGGTGAATAAGTTACAGTTCGTAATAATTAAAGCGCGAGCCCGACGGTAATTCTGTGCCGGAGATATGGCCAAGTTCAAAAGTACGATAAGTAAAAAATTCATGAAATTTATCCGCCGGTTGAAAGGTGAAGGAGATGGCTAAGGTTCATCAACGATACTCAAGAATTCCTTTATTACCGATATAGATTTTACACGAAGTGTGAAAAGAAAGTTGACTAAAATTCGCTTTATGAATTTCTTTTTTCTTTTTGTGAAACAATAACTCTCCAAATTTTGATTTAATTAAAACTCGTATATGCAAACTTCCAATTGAGCACGCATATAGGTAAAATAAGCTAAATTTTTCACGGATCATATGTATGTTTCATTCGATTAAATTGCACTTGGGTGAATTCGAAAAACATTGTTGCTCGCCGGTTCTGCAACTTTTATTTATGCCGAGATTATTTCGAGAGTTTCGCTTTACTGATTCTCCTGGATAATTCATAAGCCCTGATTTTCGACGGATGAGGCGCGTACGTATATTGTTATCTGGACTGCGTTATTTGAATGAAAAAAATATAAGAAAATTCGTATCCATGATTTGGTAATGTTTGAAAATGAATTTCCGATTGGTACATCAATTCGAGCGCCAACGTTACTTATAATCGGTAAAAAAATTAATAATTGCTAGTTTAACGGCACGTTAATTGTTAGGATTAAATTGCGCGCGGTAGGAAGAAAAAAAGAAAAAGAGAGGGACTATCGATTCGTTTGAACGAGCGAGACGAATTGATAACTTGTCACTCGACAGCCATGTGCAAAATTCTTTTCACGGTGTACCGAGGCCAACACCTCCGAAGCAAAGGCGACCGACGGATGGTAATTAATTTTCCAGCGTCGAGCCCGTTGGCAGGTATAAATTATCCGCGTCCCAAAATCGACACAAAGGCGCGATGCGAATTTTCTTTTTCTTATTATTTTATTTTATTTTTTTTTCTTCACCATCTCGCGTTCCGGACACGTGCGGTAATTAAACGCGGCTCTCACGGTACGACGCTTCGCGCACGTTAATGAGTTAAATGGCTGCACCTGCAAACGCTTTTTGGAAAATCAACGGTCTGTTACACGGAAAAAAGCTTGCGCGCACGGGGGAGTTAAAATTTCTTTTTACAAAATCAAAATTTTTAAGTTCACGAATAATTATGTATTTTTCACAACTCACTCGTGTTCTGAACCGTTTCATGTTGTTGCGTTTAAAGTTTATTACGTTAACGGCAATTGTTAAAATTAAGAGCGACGATCTATTAATAATACGAATATTCCAAAAATATTTACGAATCAATAGCAAAGAGTAATTATTGATTCTTGCAAATATTCTGTAAATAACTTGCATCTTCAATAATCCAAGCTAAAAGTCAAAAGTCTAATATACTGCGGCTATGTACATATCTCGCGACAATTACCAAACGATAATCCGTTATTGTAGGTTTCAATGTTGTTGGAAATTTGTAACTCCCAAATAATATATATATATTTATCGAATAATCGATATCGGTTAAGCAATATCAGTAGTTCAATTGTAACATTGAATCTCAAAATTATCCAATTTCCACGTACTAAACTCAATATTTCTCTACGCATTGTAATCCAAGCGTAAGAAATGAACATAATTTCATAGAGCTATATACGAACCACGCTCGGAAAGTAATTGGTTAAACTCAAGAATGACCGAGTTGAATATTATATAATGTTAGCTTTGAAGCTTTCAAGATTTATTCCTCCAGACTGTTTCGGGTAGCTATACACTCTCTTTCTCTCTCTCTCTTTAGTGTAAGAAAATCATTGGTCACGAGAAAGCGCGCGGGCGCGCGTAATACGTTGTGCAGTCTTGGACAACGACAAATGATCGTCATACGTTTGCTGAGAGAGAGAGAGAGAGAGAGTGAAAGACCCTGCGGGTTATCGCGTCTTACTCTACTCGGTTTAAACGTCGTCCGAGCACTGGAATACCTTTTTCTATGTTCAATTATGAACGTCGCGTTTTCTTCTCTGCGACCTCGAGATTTTCTTTTTGTCTTTGATACCGGTATACGTCTTTCTTTTCTCCAAAGTACGGTACGTTTTATTTTTATTTTTAACGAAATGATTGATGCTGTTGTTTGGATTCTGTTATTAAATTGACAATCTTTATGTAAAATAAAATATTATCCAATGTGTATTCGATATGATAATAATGCAGCAAGGGATTAAGTTACTCGACAGTTCCGGTGTAATTTGTATTATGGAGAATAATAAAATATAATATGTTTCACATAAGATTTTTCGTTGTGCGGACAGCTGTTATTGGCATTTTCTCGTGTAAAATTCGGACGAAAAGAGAAAATTACTTGTGTAGATTTTCATTAATTATCAATTATATTTTTTATTATACTTTCAATAGAAATTTTTTATAGTTTATCATGTAAATAGTAATAAATAATGTTCTTTGCTGTTTAATGAAGGATTATCCATTTTGGATAAATTTACATCTAATAAATATAAAAAAATTAGAAATAAAGTAAATGAACTAACTACCAAAAATAAACTGTGAAGGCGGAAGAATTTCAGTATAATGTACATAGCAATTGCAATGAACGTCGATAGAGACAAACGATCGAAACGCGTCAAAGCGTCAAAGTTATCGAAAGTTCAGGAGGCGGAGAAACGCAGTTAAGGACGTTCGAATCTTCAATCGTCGTGTGTCCTCCAGCAGGAAAGGAAAAAAAAGTTATATTCACTCGGAAGTCGAGTCACGCGTGTTCTTCTCGTACACCTCCCTCTTTTTTGTTCCCCTCGACTACCAAGTTGTAGTTTATCACCGGACCGCTAAAACCCCGATCGAAGGCCAACCCTCCAATTTCTTTTTTCTCCTCAGCTGTAAGTGTCGCGGATCTCCAAACTTTTTATCGTATACGACGCTTTAAGATAATAACACTCGTACCTGATTTAAACTCGGTAATATCTTCTTAACAAAGTGTGTGTGTATATATATATATGTATAAGGAAACTATAAGCAACGTGTGTACAGTGTGTCCCTCGACGCGAAGGTACGTTAAATTTTCGGTGTCCTCGCCAAAAGCACTAAAGATTATACTCAAGGAAGTATATACGACTAAGGAAATTAGCAGCACGTTTCTCTCCTGGCTGACTTTTCTTTTATAATTCTTCTTCTCTTTTTTTTGTTACCCCCTTTACTCGCCAAGATAGACGGGCGTGGGCGCACGGGTGCTACTCTAGATTGTCCACCTCGGGTTTACGTTATACCTTTCCCTTGGGCATGTGTTTAAACCTCCTTAACTTCCCTAAACTCGTTTCTTGTATTTATATTTATCTAACTGTTGTACCTCGCGTGCAAACTGCATTTCATTTCATTTTTCGGCCTTAATTTCGGCCAACTTTCCTTGAGATATACATACGTACTTACTGCAAGTTGTAGTAATAAAAATGCTTTATCAAATGACAATCGTAAATTTTTTCCTTCTTTCAAGATAATCTTGTCAAATAATTTATTGTAAATTGAAAAATAATAGTATTCAGATTATATCGGACTAAAGTGCATTTTCAATTGTAATTTTATTTGAATATCGGTAATCAACTTTCCTTCTTATCTTAAATATATATTTTTCTGACTGTTAATCCGCGTAAGCTTGAAAACTAAATATACCACCCACGTACGAAATGTTTATGTAGCACGGTATAGAGTTAGTTTTATTCTTTTTTAATAAATCGTAAACTACGTAACACGATTCACCACAATTTGGTTCAAAAGTTTCTTTTCGTCTTTTTTTGTAAAGGTTGGGAGCATGTTGTTAAAACTTTTCAAAATTCGCTTAAGGGGATGCAACTCCTTTTATCCACTTACTTGGTTACGTTTCATTTCAAATTCGAACATCGAATAGAGAAACAATTTCGTCTTTTCTACTTTTATATTTTTAATATTCTTTAAACCTACACTGAGAAAAGTACTGTGTTATAAAAATTATTATATTATAAAAATGAATATGCACTATGTACGTGTTGATATTTACTACAAATAATAGTTAAAATTATGAAAATCTAAGTATAACGTTACTAAAAAATATAGGTATTTTTATCATATTTTTTCTGATGCGTATTATAAATATTTGGTTGATGATAATTAATGTTAGTAAAGCTGGATAAAAAAGAATTTTTTTTACTTGCAATTTCAACGTCTTTCACAAATTCTATGCAAATGCAAAAGACTGAAAATTTCTCATATTTGTGATATCGCGAGAGAAACCCTGAGAGATGGAGAAAAAAACAGAGAGAAGGTAAATGTTCATCCTTGGAAAGTTCTACACTTGGCTCGAATTCACGAACATCGACGAGGTACTCTTTCGCCCCCGCCCCCGGGCCGACGCAAGCTCGAGAGTCGAGCGCACAAGAGGTAAAATAAAAGAGCGAAGAACGTGAACGATGAGTAGGAAACTCCAGGTTAGCTTGGACGAAGCTTACGAAAAAAAAGACATGTCACGCTCTTTATAGTACCTCTATCTCGGTGGTTTAATTACTCGTCGAGTGTTCCACCACTACTCTTACCAAAAGATTTTCGTGGAAATTCCCTTGTTTACGCTTATCGATGCGTTGAAACCTTATTTTCTTTTTCTTCTTCTATATAACTTAGATGATTTATCATGGTTTTCTTACCGCTCCTGATATTAAACAATGCGCGCTTTGTAATCGTTTTCGATGCTTTTGGTTTTCACTCTTCGCTACGTTATTTATCGTTCGGTGTTGTTGTTTCCTAACCGAGAAAAGATGATTCCACATTATATTACTCGGCTATACCCTAATTACTCGCTTTTAAACAGAAAATTAACCTCTGATTAATTAGTTTCCCAAACTTACCAAGCGTCTACGCCTCCTTTCACAGGATTTGCATGGTAATTCTTTATATTTTTATTTCCTTATTTCTTTTAATATGCACGTCAACAACTTTTTACTCGTTCGGTTCGTTTTGTATGGAAAAAATATTCATTTTAAAAAGCCTCGTTAATAATTGTTAAATCGTTCTACAGCATCATTTCTTTCAATGTGTATCATTCAGTTGGAACTAAATCAATGAAAAATGTATGACCTTTTGTGACATTTACTAAAATACTCAATAGCTTTGTTAAGCTCAATTTATTTCGTACTGCTATTTATACTTAACACGATTAATTTAAAAATATTTTTAGTTAACATCGTTAACGGTATATTCCTAGTACAAAATCTTACTGGAGTATAATTTGTCCATTATTAAAGATAGTTCTCTGTAATTTAGCCCGAGTATTCCGATAACGTCAAATTTGCAAGTTTTTTTTTTATTAAAAAGAAGTCGATAAATTACAGTGGAGAAATGATTAACACTAAAAATTAGAGACAGCGAGAGAGAATAAAGTTGATAAACATAATTACCGAAAGAAAGTAGAGAAACAATCGGAAAGAGAGGCCGTTTAATTATTTAGCGATTCGTTTTCGGGAACTAACGCTAATGCACTTGGTTGACAAAAAGAAAAGAGAAAGAATCCAAAAAGTTCGTCACTTGGACGAGTTTTGTACAAAACTTATCCCAGAGAGCAAAAGAAGCTTGAGCAAGTCGCAGGAGAAAAGTTGCTTTTACTCTATCTCTCTCTCTCTCTCTCTCTCTCCCTTTTATTTCGTCGAAGCTTTGAGAATCGAAAAGTTCTTTGCCTCGCGCTCTCCGACGAGATGGTTAATCTGTACGAGAATAGCGAAATTATTAATTACAAACTTTTCCTACGCGTAGATACACAAAGAAAACCCAATTTATTTTGGATTAAATTAACATTTTATTATAATCAACGGAGCTATCGTTGGTTTAACGATTCATTTCTTTCTTTTTTTCTTGACATAAACTTCTGACTTACCGTAACGATTATCGTTGGTTTAGCGTTTAGTTTTGTTAGATTAAACGACTAGCGGCCAAGTTACGTTTTAGTCGTGATTAACAGTCATTATATCGCGGGTACACGTTTTCGGTTATTCGAACTCTTGCTGGGTCCGACTCAAACAAACAAAATTAAACTTAACTGGAACGAGGTTTACCTTCGGTAAAAGCCATTTCATTTAATTTATTAGGAAAATATATATATATGTACATACACTCGCACTGTATTATTGATACGTTTTATAACCAAATAGCTATTCTCGTTTAATTCCATTATGTGGTCAAAATAATCTAGTCATTCGGTTTTATTGTCAGGAAAAGATGAACTTGGATCATAAATTATTAAAGTTTCTACGAAATCATAATCGTTTTTAGATTATTATTTTAACTTTGTTTTTACAAAAAGAAGAGTCAAGGAAAAGTCCTACGAAAGTTTTCTTTGTAAGAGTCAAGTAGATGTAAAACGTGTTTTTAAACGCTAAACGATTTTTAGACGATGTGACTTTATTTTTCTTTTTTTCTTTCTCGAATATAGTTTCGTGCGCGATCAAGAGCCGCGCAGTTAGGTTTACTCTCTCTCGCCTAACCTATGTCGACTCGACCGCGCGCACTGATTAACCGCTCGGTGCAACCCTGACTCTTATCGTCTCTTCCTTCCCTCGGTCGAAGTTACTTGGCTTCCGGGTGCTCCGATCCTTCCTGGCCCGATACGAACCCCACCCCTCCTCCCGCCACGGCATTCAGACGAGCCTTCGGACGGAAAAAGTTACTTTATTTACCAAGACTTTTTTTCGCGTTGCCGCGATTCTATCGCCACCTCCCTTCGCGCTTGAAATTTTAACGAGCTTTGTCATTCACCCAGCGAGAGGAAAAAAAATTTTAAGATTCCCCGACGAGCAAAAAACTTTGAATTCACCGCGCTGTTTGTTTTATGTATTATTTTACGAGATAACAAAAAAAATTGACATTCGTCGTTCGTACCCGGTTATAGTTATTTATTCAAATAAGCTTGCGATCGTGCCCGCGCTTTTTCAGACGTTCTTATATTATATCTCGATTGTTTTCTCGTAATAATTTATTGACAAGTGTTGCGATCATCGGTGTACGCGCGAGACTGTCAAAGCAGTGTGAGTAGTGGGAACTTTACCTTTCACATTTCGCAGAATAATACATGGCCGCAATTTCGGGAAAATCAGACAATGTACCAGAAATTAGTGTCATCATTTAACGCGTATAATCGCTCAACGTGATTACACGTTTATTACGGTTCGTACAATACCATTCCATTATACGCGTCAGGGTAATGTCTTCCTTTATTTTTTTTTGTTTGTTTACCTACTTTCGTTTGTCGAGCTTAGTAGTGCGAACAACAGAGTTTCGCAATTCCTCCAAGTTTGTTATTTGATTAAAAAGCAGCAGGAGAGCCGGAGACTCGTGAACAGGGATAGCTCATATTGATAAATCACGTAACTATCCGTAGGTAGATTTTTTCGCATTTCGATGAATTAATTGATGGATGATTGTCGAGAATCCAAAACAGGGCGAGAGGTGCAAATAAATCTTCATTCAAACGTTAATATATCGGGTAGGTGGTATATACGCGTGTCCAAACTCTCTCGTGATACGGGTCGTCGGAAGAAAGTGAGATGAAAACGTTGTACAACAGGAAAAGTGTACTCGGAAAATCTCGTCGAAATTCATAATTATGAACGAGTGAACCGAGGTGAAAATTAACGATGTCAGGTGTGTGCGCGTGTGTGTGAGTGTGTATACCCTTGTGTGCGTATAAACACAAGGAGAGAAATGATGGAACAAAGGAGGTACCGCAGCTATTCGTAGGCTAAAGCTTGCCAGTTGCAGCTATAATACACGGTTAGCCTTAATAGGGCGCCGTATCCAGAGTCTTGGAGAGGTATTCGCGAGAGGCAAAAGAAAACAAGGGAAACGGTGCTTGCAACCTCGGTCTAATGCTCTGATCGGACGCGTTTCCTTGAGCGTTATTGGATTATCCCTCCGGGGATAGGTTGCCTCCACTCGAGTGCAATAATAATGTATATACGCGTGCTTACGATGAGGAATTCGCGCAAACGTCTATCTTGCTTGAGATCATCGAAATTTCCACCGTTTGTTATATCATAATCGAAGTAACACCTCGAATCCAGTTTAATCATTTATTTTACGTCAACAAAATACATTTACATTGTTAACGGAAAAGAAAGTAGAACGCTGCACATTGAGCATAATAGTAAATATTATTACTTTGATGGTAAAAGCAGGTCAAACGTGCGTTGTTACAAAAATTACTACATCAATAATTATTGAAAATAAGAGGTTTTGAATAAATAAAACACTACATTATTCCATGAGTATACTCTGACACTTTAATAAAATGCCACAAGGACGGTTAGGTCTTTACACAATGAAAATCGGTTCGAGCCTCAACTGATATCAATGCTTATAACTATCCAAATATACTGCATTATATGCATACCGCACCCATGTGAAAATAGGCTAAAAAGTGGTGAGTTAAAACAATCATTCCACGCGCAGGCAATGTTAGAACTCTTTTTTCTCATATTTACTGAAGTATTAAATTTTGTACACAATACTTTATTTATATTTATTTGTTCAATATTTCAACAATAATAGTAAAGACTGATATCATTTTAGTATATATTCATGTTAATTTTGGATTTTGTTCTCAATTGCTAATAACTTTTACGATCGTTAATAGTAATTTTTATAGAAAGCAACTCTATTTTACTTTTACCATTAAAATAGTAATATTTACTATGATATTTATTTCAGCGTACGTTTTATTACGACGCGGATGTAACTAGAATCGGAATAAAAAATAAAAAAATGTAATAAAACTCGATGCAACATGAATAAACGAGATCATTTTACCATCGGTTAATCAAACACGGGTCTATATCTAACGCATTCGAAATTATTTTCTCCAATTGAATACAGTACTTTTATAGGGACAAACATTACAATACCGTGTAACAGGAGGGTATCCATTTAATTTTTCGGTTACCTAATGCCTGCATGCGACAGCCATTGCGTATTCAATTCAACAGCGGGGATAAGAGAGAACGAGAGGAAAAAGGAACCACATCCAATAGGGGGAGATAGATTCTTTGTTATGTTAGGCTTCGTATTTCGCGTGGGGAGGAAACTTCAAAGTTTACACTCGTCGCTTATGAGTTTTTCGTCACAAAAATGTTTACAAATGCGGTTTCGAACGGTAATGCGCCCTCGTAAAAATATTATGTTTAATCGAATTTTCGAATGTTAAAACAACACGCGGAGCTCTAGCGGGATTACCATACGCCGAGCATGTGTGGAAAAATGGATAAGGTTTTCGCGTTCCTTCGTGGGCATGTGCCTAAATTTAGACGATTCACTTTTCCCTAGGTCTCGAGAGAAAGAAAGACGGAGAAAGCGAGAGAGAGAGAGAAAGAGAGAGAGAAAGAGAGAGAGAAAGCGAGGCACGTGGACATAAAAATAATTTTTCACGTAGCCCAAGCGTCGCTCTTGCACTTGGTATATACTCGATATTGGCTCGAGAGAGCCAATATATCGTCGATTCGGCGCCGCGCTGGTTCCGTTCGGTCAGAGTTATTTTTAATTTTCGCTCGATACATACGTATATACACGTATATATTTATATGTATTTATGTAAGTTCAACCATCGGAATCGGTGAATTTGTATAACGTTTGATAATTTATTATAATAATGTTCATTAAAGGAAAATACGATTGTACATATTCTACATCGAATGTGCAATCGATTCACGGTGTTATGCATAATACCAAAATAATTTTCGAAAAGTCAAACTCGATAAAATAAGTACATACTAGCGAAAGAACGAAGAGAGAAGGTTGATAAGTCGGCGCAAAGTGCTGTAATCGACATTTGAAAAGAAGCCGGGCAATTTAGGGTCATCGACCGAATGAACGAGCTTTCCTCGTTGTTTAGCCCGCTCGGGAATCGGGCTGCTTCTGACAGCGACTCCCTTTTTTTCTTCTCACCCCCGTCGTGACGCTCTGGATATCACGCGTGGATGATCGTCGAGAACGCGTGTTCCGGCCCATCAGCACGCAAACTTTTTCTTAACAGGGGGCTTCATTGTAGGTTAACCACGCAATGATATACAAATATATAAATCGCTATCGTTAGTTACATCGATCATTTTTCATCCCAATCGAGGTGACGGATTAAATCACTTTAGAAGAAAAAGGGCATCTTGGAATAATTTTAAATAAAAATGTAGATTGAGTTGAATAAAGGCGCGCAAAGCAATGGATGAAAGTCGATAACAAATTTTTAAATTATCAACGCCAAAAAATTTACGTGGTGTTTAAGGCGACATTTATCTTTTTGCATCCCAAGACTTGTAGTTAATATATTACATTCAAAATTCTGAAAAAATTAAGAAGGAAACTTTTAAAAATATAGAAAAAGTGTAGACAAACACACTTTAAAAAAAAACTTTTTAATTAAAACTTAATGAACAACAGCTTCTCGATAATTATAAATTTTAAATTTTGAAAAAATTCATCTACATTGCTTAAAACAAATACAAAGGCCTTCAAGGAGATTTTTTTTATAAAAAAATTGTTTCTTGTATGTAAAAAATAAAAGGATTTGCCATATCCTTAAAAGTTTGTTTAAACTTAAAGTTGTGTAAAATTGTTGTACGATATGTATTAAATAAATGAGTAAGTATAGTTAAAGGATTTGCCGTAACGCTGACTCGTTCGATTATCGATGAATAATGAAGGACGTTTAGGGTTAACAAAATCCAGTGGGAGATCAAAAGTTTCAAGTCGACGAAAATCGTGGTCGTGGAGTGTAGAAATTACTCGTTAAAAATGCATCGCACGCGCGCATGGTGGTTCCCGCGTTGGGTCCCGTTATATAACGCACTGACCGAAAATCCCCGGCAAGAGTTAACGACGAGATAAAACCAAGGGAGTGTAGGCCAACCGACGATCCGTTAAATTTACAACCTTGGGAATATAGTGTACATATATACACATATATAGGTATGTATATATATATCTAGATCTAGGCTCCCACCCGCGAATAGCAGCATCTAAGATTCATTAATTTCTAGACTACGTAGGCTCTTCTCCTTTTATACCCTGTTGTGGTGGCTATCTCAATTCCACCAACATTACGTATATGTGTTACTCAGACGATCGTTATTCACACTCCTTAATAAAAGATTATTTTAAAATAACCGAGCTATTGTTCCGTAATATTACGGCGTGTAACATCACGAAGATGCATATATTCAAACGTTCGCGGGTAGTAAGACACGAGTGTATATACGTGACTTTATGTACACTGACATGGAGTACGGTTATAGAGAAGAGACACGCGTGAAACTTGCGAGTTATCATCTAAATACGAGACGAGTAAAATCGTAACACTGCGTCTACCGATTCAGTAGAGATTAGTTGACATCGCGCATCACCGAGTTCTCGACGCGACTCGAACACGAGAAGACGAACCCTCGCGAGGGAAAAAGCTCTATGCACACCGGGTCGAGGGAATTCGAGGATGAGTTTTCGGCTAACCGGTTACACAATGCATATGTGTGCGTCTGTGTGTGTGTGGGTGGGTCGGTATATATGCACCTCTTCTCCCTCTCTCTCTCTCTCTCTCTCTCTCTCTCTCTGAAAACTGTACGCAACATTACACGTGAGAGATTCCCTGCAGTCCTTGGTGGCACCCTACGAGTCGTCGAATTACACGACCGCGTGATACTATTTCGGAAGCTTAACGTTGATACGACGCTAAAGTGCAGTCCTTACTCGAGGACACGAATAATCCGAGACATTTACATTTATCCTTTTGGTAACGATAATTGTAACTTTTCTCAAGATTGCTTAATCTTTAATTCCTATCGTAAAGATTCATTTTGAATAATACTGATCGAAAATTCGACGATTTTTTAATTATTTTACAATCTCAAATTAGTTATGTAATTTATAATGACGTTAACATTTTATTGAGTAGAAAAATCCATTTACTTTTATTAAAAAATTGATGACTTTATTACATTTCTAAAATATTAAAATTTATTTAATTAGTTATTATATACTCTTATACTCCTATGAATTTAATTAAAAGTAACCATGTTAGAAGTCGTGACGGATTTTTAGATAATTATTAGTTAATTATGCAACGTTAGATAATCTTTGCTAATTAGAAAATTTGGTTATAATGGAATGCTTTTTAGCTAAAGCTTATCTGTTTTTGGCTCAAATTCATATTTAATTATTTTTATCCAAAAATGAATTATTTCATTTACTCCATAGAATTTTGAAATTTAATAATAAATGTTGTCAAATAAGAATATTTTATCCCTCCTATAAAACGGGTATTTTTAATAAAATATTGGCAGTTTTTTTATTGTTTTGAAACGATTTTTCCCACTGTGTTCGCTCATTTTTTAGAATGAAAACAGCTGCTCCGAGACGTTTAACAATTTATAAGGTATATTTAACCTTATGAAAATGGTTTTCATCGAGTACATCAAAACCAAAATATAAACAATTAAGACGAGATTAAACATGTAGTTGGTCAAATCCGTTGACCATATTAAAATGTGTTTTCCGAAAGACAAAAATATAAAGTAATTTAATTAATAATCGAGTAACTGATCTAACATGTTATGGAAATCCAGACTATAGAGTGACATAAATATTGAAAACTGAAATAAAAATTATTTAGATTATGCTCACTTTATTAAATGAAATTTTGGTGTTTAATTTGGAACTTTTAGTGTATTTTTAGGTGTATGTTTCCATTGAAAATAAGAGAATTATAAACTTCATTAATAATAAATAATAATGTTTTTACTAGAAACGGTGTAATAAATATTTTTTTTTAATTTTAACACTTCATGTTATTATCAATATTTAACGTTCTATATTTTAAGCTATTCTGGACAAAAAATTAACGTAAACCGACCCAATTATTAGCTATTCAAATTAAACAATATTTAGTCAATTTTAGCTGAAATTTAGTTAAAAATAAGTTAATTATTGCTATCCGAATTAAATAGTTTTAGCGTCGTAATTAATTTTAGCAGAAAATATTTACATTTTTTATAAAGCGCTCTTAATTTTTTTAAATAATTTTGATATTTTCTCAATTTTATTTTTCATTATTAGAAAATACGGCAATTCACGATAGAAAGAGAAGGTTGTAAATATCGATCGAAATTCGCCTTCGTACTTACAAGTATTTCATTCTTAAAAGAACGTAACAATGCAATAAACGTTAACGAGCGGAAACTATAGCATATAACGTGTATATATATATAAAAATAAACGAGTATATAAGTTTGATCGCATTGGGAGTGAAAATAGAGTGAGTACGTTATAAACAATTGAAAATATCAATCAATTTTTTAATTTTCGTGAAATAAACGTCAAAAGCATATTATGGACAATAAATCATAAAATCGATACATCCGAGTGAACGTTGTATCGAAGCAATTGAATATCTAGAGTAATTAGCGAAACTCAAACCGTATCAGAGAGAATTTTCGCTGCATCACCGATATGCATGTGTGTACATATACGGCTAGATGAATATCAAACGGATTTTCTAAATCCTAGGCGTGTAAAATTAATTATTACTTATATCATTCGTTGCAATGTAATTTACACTTGTGTATACGTGCGCACGTACAATCATCAATTTTTGTACAAATCCAATACACCCACAGACCCACACACACACACATATACTCTTTTCTGTATTAAATCTGAAATAGAAATAATATTGCCGTTATTATTAACGGAGGATATTATATCGACAAATAACTTTGGTATCGATGGAATTACATATCACGCGGATGGATTTTAAATCATCGTACTTACCGAAGAATGGTATGGCGAGAGAAAAAGAAAAAAATATGGTGTACCTACACCGCGAGGTCTTGCATTAAAGATTCGATAGGGCAGAGACATCGAACGATAAAAACGTGCCGTATCATAATTTAACGACGCGCAACATCTGTCGGTGTCACCGTTGCACATCCACGTTATAAAAAACCTTTGCCCTCGCGCACACATACGAGCGCAGACGTATGCGCTCACTTATACCCACAAAAATACTAAGTTAAATGGCTTGGCCCATTGCGATATAATTTATCGTGCGATTTACCGATAAAAATTCTTCTTACATCCTCTGCATTTCATATATTTTCTATTATATAAAACCGGAAGAGTGAAATTTTGTTAAAATCTCGTAATTTCAGGGATGACTATAATTTATTTATTTGTAGTACCTTATAGTATTCTGTTGATTAGCATTCATCTGGTAGTAGTTTCATTGGTTTTCTATTTGCGAATTCTACAATTTTTTATTAATTTCTCGTTGCTATGATATATCAAACATTAGAATATTTTTCCGACATTTATCAAACCCATTATTAATATCTCTTTCATAACCGAAAACGAGACATTATATTTAAGTATACAGAAAAATTTCCTAATCTATATTTTATACTTGCGAATGACTTGTTAAGGTTTAACTTTTATAGAATAAATCAAAATCTAATCAAGAAATACTGTAAACCATGAGAAAAAGCGTTTCATCACTAGAGTAAATCTCATTATACTTTTCACCTCTTTCTATGCAAACAAGCCATTTAAAATTAATTACATGGCTTCAAATTCTACTAGATTACATTTATTTAAAATTTTGAATATCTCTTTTATTGTAAGAGCAGATCAAGGGTCGACTCAAATATGATGATTTAATTATTAGTTTAAAAGTTTGATAAGATTCGTAAATATAGTTTAAAACGTGTGCGAGATCGAATGAGTAGAAAATTAATTTTTTAATGAAAGTGGAATAAACAATATAGTTAAAATTATTAATTTAAAAGCCTATAAAGAGCCTGACGAAAAGAATTCCCCTGACACGCAAACCGATAAAATAAATGACAAATTTCTGGGTTCGCTATCTCCTTAACCCTATAATGGTCAATAAAATCGAAGACGTTACCAAACTAAAACTTTCCACTTGGGACATAGGAAAAAGCGCGTATAAAGTGGTTATCGACGTTACTCGATAAGAGCTCGGTAATGACAGAGGGCGACAATGCCTCACGTAGGTTAACCCCTGTGTCGACCCACATTCATCGAATGCAAGAAATTAACATGCACGTCCCTGCTTAGGGATTCCTAATTTCAAATTCTCGTCTCTGCGCGTAACTGAATTTCGAGCTTCCGCGTGACTCTCTTCCTCAGAGTTTTTGCCTGTCGCATAACTTTGCATGCGATATTCATGGACCTTTTTATGCAACCTGTGGCTATTCGTATGCGCGTCGTTAACTTTCATCGTCGAGATCGGACGTTTGCGTTTGAGTTCTTCGGTTTCCCCGCGCTTTAGAGAAAAAAAATAATATTACTTTACCGAGGTTCGTTGACCGAGTAACTCGTGTAATTGCTACCTTTTTTTTCAACTCTCTTCGTTTAATTTTTCGAATCACGTGTAATACAATAAAATTCACTGCGTATATCCGGCTCGTTTTGATTTCGATAAATTTATTATCCTTTCCATTCGAGGAAATGTTCCGTAGTGAATTGATTGTTAAAGATGTATATGCTCCAAGCAATGTCATTAATTGGAATGTAGGTATAGAGTTTTTCCTTTAGAAATATCAAGTCAATTTTCACCAGGATCGCCTTTCTTTATCTCTTTTGCTTAATATTTCAATAGCCAAGTATCTATTATTTTTGACAGTCACTCGTCTCGGCATTAACAATACTTTTCGAAGTATTCAATTAGTTTCTGGAGAAAGCCTAGAAAATTATTATTTTGGTTCGACAAAAGTAAATCAAAGCCAGTGCTTAATAGGAAAAAGAGATGGCAAACGAGAGCGAAACTCGAAGAATGCTTCATTTCGTCCCGGAATTCGAAATACCGGGGTTTCTTCGTCGAGAAGAGATGAAATCGTACGAATCGCTTAGCCATTGCTTCACTATGCAAATTCACCGAGTTTTCCGCGTTGCCAGTTCGTTCTCCCGTTTACTTTGGTCCTTGCTACGCTTCTTCTCTTTCTCACTCTCTTCCACCTCTTCCAAAGTGCATATATTTTACTAGTTATGTACCTTGGAAAACTGGTATTGACGCTTTCCAACGCGTAATTAAACGTCTTACGTGTGTGGCTCTGCAGATAGAAATATTGCAACTTGTAGAAAGTTTAACTTGTTACCTATATATTTTAAGGAAAAGAATATTTAGGTGACACACTTCGATTAATATTTAGAAAAAATAATTTATCAGTAATATGTAATAATTTTATGAAATAAAACTTCGATTGATCTCTGCGAACTCAGCTTTTTATTTTGTGCCTACGTTTCGGACGTTTCTTTGACGTTTTCTACTGTACAGGACTCCCTTCGGGGAGGTCCTCGTTTTTTCTTCTTAGCATGTAGAGTGGAGGGTTGTGCGAAGTTGTGCGATATCGATGGAGGATTGTGTTGTAATTAATATGAAAGCTTAACATCTCTGCGCCTTTTTTATTGCCTTGAAAAGGGACGGTCAAAGAAACGTCCGAAACGTAGGCACAAAATAAAAAGCTGAGTTCGCAGAGATCAATCGAAGTTTTATTTCATTAAACTATTTTTTGACGAACAATAAATTCTTTTACCATCTGTAATAATTTTATTTTGTAATGATCGAAAAGATATTTCTTAATTCTTTAAACCAATTGTACTATTTCAAATTTGTAATAAAAATTTTTAATTCATATTTATTTGTTACACAACTTTTTTATTGTACCATGATTTTTAGCATAATGCACTTACAGCAAGGTATTTCAGGAACCATTTTATTGAATTTAAACATTAAAACTAAAATATTATTTATTCGTTTTCTTATACAATTTTTTAACTTTATTCTGAAAGTATTTTTCTTTATTGCAATTATGATTAACGACAGTAAGTGCATTCAAATAATTATATTACAAATAAAATTGCTAAATGATGTTTTGCAAAAATTTATAAGTTTACAATTTAATTTAATAAAATAAGAAACATTTTAGGTGCATAATAAATTATATTTTCCAAATTTAAAGCCAGGATAATCCCTTTAAACGCAATATATGTACAAACGTCATACGATTCAACTGTACCTGAAAATTCATTATTATTTCCAGTTCAAAAATCGTATCCATACGTATACATACGAGATATTTCAACGAGCATCCTCTAGGTACATAATCCAAGCGTTGAATCGTTAAATCTCGAGTGAACGAATTTCTAGATAATTAAATGTGTAAAAGAAGATAGAGTGTGTGAGAGAGAGAGATATATAGTGCTAGAGAGATAGAGAGAGAAAGGAGAGGGACATACGCGGAAAGGCAACAATACCGAAAAGAGGATTTGGGTGTATCTAAAACAACGGTGAAACGGTGCATATCGCTTAAACGAACGAGTTTCCGTGATGATGATGGTGGTGATGGTGGTGATGGTGGTGATGGTGGTGGCAAGTGTTTATCCCAGTGTACGATGAATAGACGGGCGTGTGCGCCGGTAAAGGATGTCCGTTGTACTCACGCGTCACGGGGGTTGAATAGCTCTCCTCCCACCCGGTGAATTACGTAAGACGCGCGTTAACGTTGTATATATCCGCGGCTTCCCTTTGTGTTGAAGAACCTCGTCCGAGCACCTTAACGAGCGAATCGCCCCCAGGTTGTGGTGCCGATTAAATTCTGGCTGTTTAATTGCGTCCGACGTCCGACACCGAGCGTTAACTCGACCCAAAGATCGGCTTCTATCTACTCCGTTATCTTGAACCTCCTTGATTACCCTACCTTACCTTTGGATCTCCTTCTACCTTCCAGCCCTTATTCTTCCTCTTCGATCGATTCAACCCGTCTACTTCTATAACTCGAGATAATTATTTCGTAACCGATCTATCATCACTCCCCGTTTCTAATTTAAATTCTCTTTGACGGGCTCTGCTCTTTGATAATATTAACTTGTAGAGTGCGATTTATTTTTTTTGCCTATTTTCATTATTAATCTTGTACCACTAGTCACTGATTAACTTGAAAAATTTAGATTAATTCAATCATTATTTTAGTGCTCAATGAAATATTCTATTACTGTTTGAAGATACAGACTGGAATAAGAAAACTAACGTACTTTTCACCAATTCTAGCAAAAATTAATATACTTTTATTAAATTATATTACATAGCACTCTGGCAGTCTGTACTCTCCATTACTAAACTGGATACTAATTTTTAATTTAATATTTTCCTTCGTATACCTGATTGATTATTTTAAGAAAATGTCAAAACTTTAAATTAGTCATTTTTCTTACGTTATACATCATAAAGTGATCAGATTTATACTTGCTTTATGTAACATCTCAATTTATTCAAATTTTTAAATTAATAAATTACATTACCCTTAATATATATTACACGACTTAATATGTTAAATCATGTTTAATTTTTATCTTTTATCAAATTTTTCCATATTTTACTTGAATGCTTTATGTGCGTTTTTGGGATAAAAAGGGTAGATATCTGCATTCGGGTCCGACATCCCCTTAATCACTTTAATTTTTTGATTAAATTAAGGATAAAAATCGTTGACATTCTTATCAGGGAGGTAAATTGCCAGATCCATCGATAACCCGATGACGTTTACCTCCAAGGCAAACACGAAATCGCTCTCAACCTCTGGAAAAACTCGGAGGACAGCAAAAGCGATCATGGGTGAACGGAAATTTCAATAATTATATTTTCTCGAGAAGGATGATCTATTATAATTTAGATTCGTCGAATACATCTATATATACCTCTAATATATAACGTCGACGTCTTTATTAAAAAATGCTTTAACCGCTCTATACATTGAATAAAAGTCATTCCGCATTCCAAGTTGGTTATATCGAAACTGGTCTCGTAATCGATTTTTCCACTAGGTGGGAAAGCTAATGGGCGAACCCGGAGTGTTTTTTTTTACCCTCCTCGACTTTGCCCTCGACGACGGCGAACAAACGAAATCGCGCTTATTTTTCCTGCATCGGGAACAATCGAGTCTTGCCATTCGATTAATCCGATCGGGAAGCTACGGATCCGTTTTCCTCTCTTTTTCACGTTTATCGCTTTTCCCGAGGACGCTTTTCAAACGCGTGCACCCAATTAATCGACAGAGTATATACGATCGATCAGGTGGAACAGACGCTTCTTTTTCCTTACCGCTGATGCGTTTTTGATGTCGCGTTGCGCTTTCATCCGATCGATTTTTATTTAACTTTCGCGTAGGTAAAGTTTAGACTCGCATATAATCTAGGATGCTACTCCTAATTAACGTTTATTTTATTGCCGACATTTCGAGAGCTCAGGGTTAACTGTTTCAACTTTCCGCCATTTAATCGAGGTATCATTTCGTATTGGGAACATTTAATTTTGTCATTAACCTTGTCCCGACGATCATTACGGTTACTATTATCCTGACAATTAGAAATTAATTATTTCTATTAAACCGGCCGACAAATTTACAGAGGAGAGTTTTATTTGGACTGGAAACTTTAATACCTCGTTTATCGATTATTTAAGTGAAAAAGAAATAAATTATCGGGCATAAAATTGATTGTAAAATGCACGAAAGTAATAATTACGATGCTTTTGGGTTAAAAGAATATTACCTTTCCTATGTCAAATTAGGTTTACATCGAGGTAGATCACGAGCGCTCGATTACAAACTAAAATATTAGTTTCCGCCATCAACCGTTATTTAAACGAAATCAATCTAGAAATATCGAGTAAATCGAAGCTAATGATATTTCTTTGGACGTAGATCGCTTATATATTTTTATGGGAATATATCTCTCGATGTAAAAAGGGAAAAAGTAAAGGTAAATGATCTTTACCGAATTCGTAATGCGAACTAAAATCGGATTTTCGTCGAAAACGAGACTCGAAGGGAAGCTTTTGGTTCCGAGCTCGTTTTTCTCACGTCCAAGCTGGGCTGATCCGTACCAAACGATTTCGCCTTCGTTTTTCGAAGGGACCCGTGTGCGGCGTCGGCGGCTTAGATTAGCCCAATTACGGAGCCTAGACGTCCGTAACGAACCACGACGTTTCTCACTTTGCTCTCCCGCGAGAAAAACTCATTATCGAACTCGAACGCGGGAGCGCTCAGAATTCGGCCCCATGGAAAGTTTCTTCCTGCAAAATTTCACTCAATTAAACCTAGTCTACGTTTACTCTATACTATTACTTTTAATAATTTTCTCTTTCTTTTTCTTCAATAACGCCAATTTTACGCTATTGTATTTAAAAGTTTCGCACTCTCTTATTTTCGGGTGCTGGATCATTCTTCGCAAATGTTATAATGAAACATTACGACGCTGCATACGGAGCGAAAACAATGAATTGAGTATACCTACTTGATTTAAAATAAGAAAGTTTGAAATTAGCTTGAAGAAAGAAATTTTCTAGCAGGAAAGAAAAAATGTTTAACGACGCGTTGGTCCAAGAAGTAAAAGGGTTGGATAAGTGTAGGTAAAACGTCCGGGTGAACCATTAACCGGGATTGAAAAATTAGCGTCGAGACAGGAGGGAGGAAGGGGTTGATTATGCCCTCGCGAGCCATGGACGTGCAAAAGAACCCGGTTCTCGTAATTACCTTAACGTTATTTTCGCTAAGCGCGCACGTACGTCGCTTGTAAATAACCTTCTCCCACTCACCCTCATCTCTACCGTCAAACGGTGGGCTTTCATCTTCTCTCTCTCGCTCTCTCTCTCTCTCTCTCTCTCTCTCTCTCTCTCTCTCTCTCTCTTTTACTTGCTTTCACGACCAGTTGAGAATTGCTAGCTGTTGCCGTTTGCCTTTACCTTCGTTAAGACCTCGTGTTGACACATTTCAACGTTATGAACCTTGCCGTTTCAACCTCCTTCCTACTAGATTATGGGATTTTTATTGCGTTCATCGTCGACTTCACATCCAACTGGGTGAGGTATACACTTCGAATCTACCAGTCGTTTTAATAACTAGTCCAGGTGTATACCCGTATATTCCCACACCTTACGAGATATTCCGATATTCGAAATGTGCATTTTCAAGGATTTCGGTTAAATTAGTCACTCGACTATCCCGGTAAATTATTAATCCAAAACCCATTAATTATTTTGTAAATGTAATGTAACAATTGGCTGTGTGTACGTATATACGTGTACCTACTAAACCGAGAGACGAGACACTTAGCGGAAAGCCATAAACGACGCGTATGTTCCAATTGTAAGCCCAAATTAGACGAAGCTTCGGCGTTCCACTTTGGAAAGCTCTTCTTTTAAGCTCGGTCCCGAGCGATATCGAGGATACTCGCTTACTTGTTTTCCCAGGACGCCTCTCTATATACCTATGAAACGTGCCAATTCTTCGGGTCACCCGATTTAATGGCTTATTGACCAATCGAGACCGACTTGGTTGGCTACTCCCTGACCATTACTATTCACGCGTAATTATTATGTCTTGATTATTTTAAGCCTTTGAGACATAAATTACAACTACGTTGTAAATTCCTTAACGATTTTCCCCTTGATCGAGTTTTATGCTATGAGTTAATTTTAATTAATTATACATTCTTAATGCGCACGAATGTGTTTTACGAGTTTTAACTTCAAATTTGATTGAATAACAAAGAAAATAACGTCGGTTGCTCGCGTTGTATGTATACTGTGTTTTCTTTTTTTTCATTTTTATACTACCGAGTTATATAAATCTTATCCGTATATGTAAAAATGCCTCGTATCGTAAGCTATAATCGTAAAAAAATGGGATTCGTATTGCGCTTGTGCGCGCTTATTATCCCATCTCCTAGAGTAGTACATCGAAATCGTAACCCGTAACATTTTGAATTTCGTATAAAATTCACGGATCGTCTAGGGTTTTACTCGATCGTCTTGTAAACCATTTATCCGAGTATTGAAATTTGTTTGCCTTTCGGATAAATTATTTAGAGTCGTAAATCATGTAAAGAAAAGAGAATTTGTTTTACGAGCTACGTTATACAGAAACGATAGGATTATCATTCGAATAATTAATTATCGGTTCTAGATTGTTGTAGTTAATCATTACATTAGACGTTTCTAAAACTTGTACTGTGAAGTAAACGAAGTAATCAATTAAAAATTGCTCATGCGTCGATAAGTAAAAACTATTTTAATTCGTTACGACAACGGTGGTACGCGTAAGCAGGATCAGAAAGAAGCGATCGGAAAGCACACAGTCGATCTTTATAAGATTATCAATCCCAAGTTTAAAGGTAAGCGCTAATTGATTAAGACGAAGAGGAAGTTACATGGAGTGTCCAAAGGAAGGAGGCACTCTGGAACCAGAATAGTCCGAGAGCACGCGCGAAACTTGGGAAGAGGAGAGGATCATAAGATGCTACGACGGACTTCCGTTGCCGATTTCGTGCCAAATGTCATAATAGCCTCGCTAACCGTTTGTCGAATTAACCGACAATTTGCTCTAAATAAATCGCACGACCGAACTGGAACTCGTGTTAATATCGCCGTTATGCCGTGTAATTCCACAATTATAAATCAAATTCCGCATACCCGTGGTAGAGTGCTTTCTAAGCCGTATAGTCAACATCGTGGGCAAACTTTTATTTGCTTGGTTTTCACCACGTCCCGAGTAAAATTATGGGGATCTTAATTAAGAGTTTGTTCGTTAATGTTTTAGTAAACCCAGGATTGTTTACAAGAATTTGATAAGTCGACGAGGTGTACTGTTTGTAATATTGTTGTTTTAAAACGAAAATGCAGACATCAAAATGAGACACAGAGCATTTTTAAAAGATATTTCGAAAATATATCTAAATAATATTCTTGTCTCGTAAGACGATATATGGGAACGTCACGTTCGTGTATAAAGGAAACATGCATTTTCGTAAAATAAATATACGTTTGCATTGTATTTGTTAAAAATTTCATGATCGAAAAAATGTTATTTGGATAATACATTTTAAGACAGGATATTCTTATTATAATAGGAGATTGACTTTACAGTCGAAAAGAGTACTAAATATTTTTATTAAATATTAGTACTAAAACTGAGTTATTATAATTTTTGAGTGAACATTTCACTTGAATTAAGTAACTTTTCATTCGGAAAGGCAAATTGTGGGTATGTTTATGGCCACAATGTTCATTTATATTTAGAAGCCGATTAAATTTTTACTCGAAGAATTTTGTAGAGTAAATAAAATGATCTAATTTACAGTAAATTCAAAGTTGGATCGTACAAAAGCTTCTCAATTTTGATATTTAACCATCGGAGACACCGCCCCGAGTCTCGATTAATCGAGTAAGAATATTGCATATAGATACCCAGACTCTCTCTCGCGCGCGCGCACGTGTGTGTGTACTAGGTATACCTGTACCCAAGGGTTCTTTGAACACAAATTTCATTAGACTATTCGAACGAGCAAGGCGAAACGAAGTAATGTCGTTGGATACCCATGGCCGTACGAATCGAAAATAAATTGGTAGAATTTATAGGTATATCGCCTAATCAGGTCAATTGGAAGTGTAAGCGGAGCGCGAGTATTCGTGGAAATAAATCACTCGGGACATCCACGCGCTTTTGAGACATGCAAATGTTCCCCTCCAATTAAGTGGACGTAGTCATAGGGCTTTCAGGGTAGGTGGACAGATATCTCGATGATTGTGCCCCGGATCGTAAGATGGAGGAAACCTAGGATTTTCCGAGTAGTCGCGTGTAGAGAGAAAGAGAGAGAGAGAGATAACCGACGCACGGGGGCGTAAATTCGGTAACGCCGGACGTTTACGAGGCGCGAACGCCTTTTTGGCTTCCCACCGACTCGTTAACGACATCTGCATTTTGTCTTCGAGTACGTTATTATACGAGCGACGTCTTACCTGACCCGCGGAATTTCACCCGGTTATCCCCGCAGCGCACCCGTGGTTTACGGCCTGTTTACGTTCACAACGCCTTCTCTGGCTTTCTCAACTTTGTTCCCCCGGCGTGTCGATATAACTGCTCGCCTCCTCGCTCACTCGCCCCTTTCGAAACTCAAACTTGGATTACTTTGATCAACTTCCTACCCACGATCGACCATTATAAATATTCGCCCACTTATTCAAATACACTTCGGACATTCTAAACATCTCTTCGGTTAAACAAATTTCGCATTATTTAACAATACGTATTCGTTCAACAAATTACCACTGAGCGTTCCATTAACCACGGGCGATATTTACACTTTGCCTCCACTAATATTCAATAGTTTAAACAAAAATAAAATATTTGCTATTGCGCATCGAGGAGAAAGTTATTATATTATTCATCGTTGGAAATGTTTGCGTATGCTAATAAATTCATTGGTAAATGGTATACCTCGAAATTCCGATCGATATAGAAAATTCGCGATATCAGTCGAGCATAGAGATGTAGGGAAAGGGAGAAATATAATTCGTACGAATCATCGTATAATTATCGTACGGATCGGAATTTTTCATCTCAAAGGCTCGCGCAATCGGTCCGATATCCGATAATCCTCGCTCGGGGTAATGGTCTGCGTCGAGATGCGATGAATATAAGGAACATGCATATATATATATATATATATACACCCACACACACAGCTTACAGAGAGGATATATACATATACGATGTTGTCTACAATTTATTTACCATACAGCGAATGAATATGCATGTATTTATCAGATTTATTTTATAATGATTTTTATATTTGTCAATGTATGGTCTAAATAAAACAATAATTAACTGTAAGTATCGAGTAACGTGACGAAAAATAATTTAATAATTCGTGTAAATAATAATAATTGTGTAAATTTAACTAAATATGCAACACTAGTTTCAAAAACGAATAAAAATAATATAGGGATATTGTAAGAGGCAAAAAGAAGTAACACTGATATTACAATGTTAGAATCACTGCTAGAACCGATAGACTATAGTCTTACGATATAAACAAGAGAAAAAATGTTTCATTTTCAATTTCATAATAATAAATGCCGAAGAAATGAATCGAAATGAAATATATATATTTACAGCGAAGAGAGAATGAAAGGGAAGAAACGACATATATATGTATATGTGTGTGTGTGTGTGTGTGTGTGTGTGTGTGTGTGTACATAAGAGAAAAATCGTTGGAAAAGACGAGAGGGAGAAAGCTCGCTCGCGAGTCGAACGAGTTTATATCGATCGTTCAGGAGAGTCACGTCCGCGCTTCCGTATGGCTTCTGAGTCGTCTGGGATGCCTTGGTAAGAAAGAGAGACGGCAAACACGCCCGCGCGCTCGATAATACCTATGTCGATGACACAATACCGCGAAGTAAAACGATCATATCTTTCGTCGATCGGTCGAAACGTCGCTTACATAAAACGTCTCTCCTTCGTAATTACTACCATTTTAACCTACAGCTTGTATATATGTGTCTGAGTGCCTGTGTGCGTGTGTAAAGCTTTTGTAACGAACGACGCGAGATGAGACTCTTCCGTTTGGAGCTTCGGAAAGACGATGATTGATTCTCAGTTATTCCCCAGGGTAACGATTACTTTGAGAAAATATCGGATGTCAGAAAATGTGAATCTTCGCTTAATTTAAATATTTTAATTTTAAAAATTTGTAATCACTTTCTAGATAGTAAGCAGTGCATATCCGCGTAATGAATTAATCAGCTGACGAAACTCGAATTACAAATTTCGTATTGGAAAAATACCGTATTTATTATAGAATTCATCAAAATCTATATGACACAGCCTACATAGTCATCGAAAATTCAATAAATATTCTTGTTATAATTACGATATACGCACACGCGAACAACAAATTGCAGAGCTTTCGTGTAATTTATTTCGATAGTCGGGATATAAAGTTACTTTTAATATAATAGGCATATACATGTATACACTCGTACACTATAGCATACATCGGTGAAC
The DNA here is from genome assembly GCA_026168455.1 of Theocolax elegans. Lineage (NCBI taxonomy): Eukaryota > Metazoa > Arthropoda > Insecta > Hymenoptera > Cerocephalidae > Theocolax > Theocolax elegans. Next base: position 93,631,594 of record CM047426.1, on the reverse strand, counting down.
GAGTACAATTTACGCATGCCAAGCGCAATAAAATCGATATAGGTTTTCCATTAGCTATTATTATGCAAACATATATCGATGGAGTTTTATACTAATATTATTTATACGAAATTTCATTTCCTACCTTTATCGGTGCGAATATAACGTTCTGTGCGTTTTAATACGTACCTCGTATTCCGTTAAGAAACAATCGATAAGAGTTTCCCCTACAATTAAATTTCATAGTGTATAAACATCACGTGATTTAAATTAAACGGTCTTTTAACAAATATGCACATGTATAGTTATAACTTGTATGAGTTCAACGATTGAACATTGATTTCTATGACAATTGGAAATTTTTTGTACTCGACGATAGACAAGAAAGAGTTCAAACAATCTTTTCTATTTATTTTACTTTCATACATTCTTTTTTTATTTCTTCCTTGGTCAATTCGCGGAGTCTATTGAATCGTTCGAGCAAACGATTCTAGAAAATAAGTGGCTTCGGGATGATTATTTCCTCTGATAATGCAACGTTATTTTTTTTTCTCACTTTTGTACTATTTTTAAGAAAATTGCTGTACGCATTTTAACCGTCGGTCGACTTGAAGCATAAAAGCAAAAGAAGAAATTAATTATTCATCGATCCAATCTGGATTATTGAAATGTATTCGAATTAATATCAGCGAGCGTTATTTTTTGTGTATAAAATTTATCAATTTGGTATTCTACGGATTCGGAGATTCATTAACAATTAATTGCGAAATTATAGACGAAACAAGTTACTCGAAACTTTTAAATGCACGTTCAACCAAGAGAGATTCGCGAGTCCGACAGGTGCATTTCGACGAGGCTCGCCAAGTGCCACACTACGAATCAAAACATCGAGTATCGCGTGGCTCAAGTTTCTTCCCTCCAGGCATCGATCGATGTAACTCGATATCTCTTTTTCTTCTCAACCAACGGTAATAAAGACGAGCCGTCGTTGTCACGATTAACGTTCCGTTGTTCATTCGACAAGTGTTTTGCACTTCCATGCCAAATGATTGCGAATTAAACTTGCTTTAAGTCATTCAGATTTCAGTGGAATCGTTCATTTACGAATTGAAAAATATAACTTTTACACTAATTGCTTCGATTCGTTTTTATACACATGCGATCGTCCGGCGTTGTTACACAAGAAGAAAAATCGGTTAACCGATTTTCCGATTTACGATGCGCACGCATCGACTACTACCGTTCGTGATAATAAAACACTTTACTTTCCAAGTTAATTCGAGTCTACGTGTGTGCATTTCGCGAAAAGCGCTCGTTTTCTCTACGTACAACGCGTAAATGTAGCTTTGTAAATTGCTAGTAAATAAAATCACTTTAGCGCCTCGTAAATGCAAACCTACGAGTGCTCGTGGAAAAAAAAGCGGTTAACAAAACGAATTGTTGTCTTGACGGATTTGAAAATTGCTGTTACATCGCCTTTGTGTTTTTTTTTCTCCGAATACTCAAAACAATTTCGCGTCCGCGTTTTATGCGCTTTTTTTTTCTTTGTCGTAATCATCTGGACACGCGTGTTTTGTATACGTTGTTTTATGAATAATTAACGCGTACAAAATATTACACATATTGCGTTGAGAAGAAAGGAGGGAAAAAAAAGTATCATTATTCGCCTGGAGTCGTAAACATCGGACGGGCGTAGAATGAACAATTTTGCGCTGCGACATCAAAACTCGGGAGGGTTATACGTATATGTACGTACAAAAGCTTTTGAACTTTGAACGAGTGTCACGAAAATAATAATAACTGCTCGGACCAACGAGATAAAATATATATTTTTAATTCAAAATGCGTCCAGCTTGATGATAGAAATTTTATGGAAATTTCAATACAACAAAAGCTCTCTTGGTTCGAATGTACACGGAGCATCGTAATTCCGTTTGTTTTAAATAAAAAGAGTGGGACAAAAAAAGAATTCCATTTCGTTTCCAATGCAGATTTGAATTTAACAGACGTGTACTCGAAGTTCGCGTTTAGGAAATGCGAACCCGAGCTGCGGAAGAAGAAACGAAGTTACCCAACAACAACGCTCGTTTCCAACTCGAGTTCGATCAACATTTTGATGCATTCGAGCGAGTCGCGTCAAAGTCTGTTTGCTTGGCCATACCAGCTTGCAGGAAGATTATATACCCCTTGTGGGTCTTCTTCGAGCTGCTTATGCAACCGAGCCAGTGCTTTTCTCTCGTTCCTCCCTCCTCCCCCCTACCCACCGACGTTTCCTTCTTCCTTACTGGTGGTCTCTTTTTTTTATCTCTTCGAACACTCAAAGCGCATCCTTACTCCGTACTTTTTGTCCGGAGACGCGAACTCTGGTTTTCTTAAGTTCCCGGCCTCATTCGAAGGTAAATGCGCGTGATTCTAGAGCTTTTCACCAACATTGTGTTTTCCACGAAAATTTTACATTTTTTCCCCGAGGAACTTTTTCTTTAGTGGTTGATCGAGGCTACTCGCCGTAAAAAAGAAGGAATTGCTTGAACGTATAGCTCTGTTTATCTTTCATCATTGCATTATTTAGTCAAAACGATTTTTCACAACGTACAAAAATAATAATTTTCTCGGTTAGATCGATAAATCGGGTTGCCAATGCAGTTCGAACCGAGTAGCACTTCGAAAACTGAAAGAGAACTTGAACCGATTGAAAAACAATATTCGAACGGATATACGTTCATGTTAAACAAACACGAAAAATTTTGGGTGAACATTACTCAGTTTGAGTAATTTAGCTCTTGCTTTCTCGAAAATGATTGGACAAGGTGCGAGTGTAGTCTCCTCTCGAAGCAAGCCAATTTGTTTAAGCTCGAAGACAAACTCATCTTGGCCGCGAAGTCCGGCGCAGCTGTAAATTCCACGACGACGTCGAAACCAACGTGAGAGCAATCCGAAAACTTGGAACCGTGAGAGAGGTAGAGAAAGAGAGAGAGAGGGAGAGAGAGGGAGAGAGAAGTAACCGCGAACCAAACCACCACGATCGCCACTTGGAAACTCCTATCGATTTGAATTTGACGTTTTTCTTTGGTTATAATCCTTCGCTAAACTCTGCTTCGATATCCTTTGCCCAATATCTAAAGACGCAATCTATACATTCGTTTTTAAAGTTTGCTACGGTCACCTTTGTTGGCTCTCGAAATTAAAAATATTATATAGTCGGAATATCGACTAACAATGTAAGAACATATAACTTGTGAAAAAAATTACATGAATCAGTATAGTAAAACTTTTTCTTCTCGTTCTCAACTTTTCAAATATGAAGTGAGTGACAAAAGTTTTAAAATCATGTAAAAAAGTACGAGAGAAGAAAAAAAGTGAGAGAGGAAGAGACACCGAAAAAAGCTTTTCTAGCGATTACTTAGAATTTGGCGCTTCGAAGAAAATGTCTGTGGAGCATGATCTTGTACGCTCGTATAGCATTGAAATCTACTTGTAAATTTAGCGGATCGAGGAAATGAAATGTTTATCACTGGGAAGAAATGCTTCAAGGCTCAATTTATACGGTGTCCCATGTGCCTTTGAATCTGAAATTATTATTTCGAAATCCCGCGAAATGGAAATAAAGGACGTCGTAAAGGAAGATAGATCTGAGTTTACGAGTCCCTCCTGGTCATCGGAGAGAAAGAGAAGTTACCTCGATGGAGAACCGCTACACCACCTGCTTACGCACTTCATTTTTTTCCTTAACTTTATCATCTTACGGTTTTATCTCTCGTTAAAAGTATCCCGTCGATTCTAGGACTTTGTTTATTAGTTTGTATCTTTGAGTCTCGAGTATACAGTTTCAATCGGAAGAATACTTAAATACGAATCGATATATATATACACATAGCATAATTACCAACCATTTTTTATTTATATCGTCAGGGTGATTGGCGAACAACTTTAAAATTTAAAATACCACTCATAATCTTAATACAAAACTTTTCTACTGAATAATTAAAATCTAGAGAAACTTGTTAAAATTTAATTTGTTTTCTATGTTACAGCCGACAAAATTGAACGTCTACAAAAATGACTCAGAGAGCTGGGATTATACAACACCAGCGTTAGGTGAGTATTTTCATATTTTTTTTGTTTATTTCTGACATATTTTAACCGATATACAACGACAAATGGAGTTCAATGGAGATTATAAATAAAGCGCGTTAATTTTAGAGATTCTCGAGACTTTCCAATCACATTACCTTTGAATTTAATTACGGCTCGTCGATTTACAAATTTTACACTATTAAACAATCGTTGAATACTTTGATTGATTGGATTTTTTTAAGTAAAATTAAATTTTTCGTTTATTTTTACTTTTCCTTGAAAACTTTGTAAAGTAAATTCAACATTTAGTCGGTCGCGCGGTTGTTGTGCGCGCCATTGAACTCTTTGAATTGCGAAAGGATGAACCCAAACCAGGTAACTACAGTTCACGTGCATTATCACTGAAAATCATCTTGACTTATTAACGAAACGATCGACACCAACGACAAATATCATTTATGGTCACGAGCAAAAGGTAACACAAGGATTATATTTCTTATAATCAGCGATACAATTTTGACACTTTGGTTACATTGTTCACACATATATGTATATATACATATATATATCGTGTTAGTGTGATTTATTTTTATGTCTCGGTTGGCCTTGTCACCGAAAAAGCGCGAATAAATTAATTTTCTTATTTATCTTTTCGTTTTTTTTTCGTATACGAATAATTTTAGAAACAATTTAAATTTCGTATCGCCAAGTAAATATTACCTCGAAATTTTTCAAACTAAAAAGGAATGCAGCATCCCGGTGTATATTTTAGTCTGTCGCTGGGAGATAACCGAAATTTAATTAAAATTCCTCTCGTAACGCTTACGTAATTTCCGTTGACAAGGAGGAAGCCCGAAATTTGATCGAAAACGAAAAAAAGGGAAAAAAGCTACAAGCTAAAGTTAAGAAAAAACCGAAGACACCGTACCGCAAAGAAAAAATTAGCGCGAACGCTCGTATGGGTGACTATATTTACGGTATGGGTCGTGGAGGTGACGACGAATGAACCGGACATAACGATGGCTTCCAAAACAAGACGCGTCCCAATTAACTCGCGGAATGATCGTTTGCTACGGTTAAAATCCAGTGATCGCGCGGGCAATTTCCTACGTTTTCTTCGGTCAACGAAAAATGTCCGACCGAAATTCGCTCGCTATTCGTCGTGTCTCCTTTAGTTATATTACCTTTATTCTACTAACAATACTCGACTCTTTGCTGATGACGTTTAAAAATAACCTTTTCCGCAAGACGATTTATAATCGTTGCTAGTTTCCTTTTTAGCCGGTGACTCTTGTCAAATACCATGAAAAGTCACAGTATTATACTCTCAACACTTTTTTTCTTAAATATATATTTATCGTTTATTTACAAATCATCTTGTTTTTAAAAGTATTAAAATTTTAATAAAGTTAAAATTGACTAAAGTTTACTTAATGAAATTTATTAGTATCACCAAAAAGAGAAAATAAAAGGGACACGGAACATAAAGCAAATGTACGGAATGTAGTACGAGAACCGAAAAACTTGTTGCGTAAAAGAGGGAATTAAACAGCGGTTAACGAATAAAGGTAGCTCGTTAAAATAAAATAAAACCGGGATGAGGTATACCTCCGGAGATTGAAGGTAATACTATAAGGCGGATCGAAAGCTCGACTAGTCTGTCTCTCTCTTACGAGTCGTTGATTAATTCGTCAACGGGTCGCGTCGGCACAACAATGCGACATTTATTTCCGTCGCTCCGATCCCGGTCCTCGAGAATTAGAATCGAGCCGGTCGTCTCTGCTCCTCCCAGCTATACGGCGATTCGCCAACTCGCGAATCTCACGCGCCTCCTCCTTAGCACTTTCGTCTCCCCGCTTACGTGAGGAGCAATGATCGATCGTACGCCCTTTAGACACGCGAAATTCGGGTTTTTGGGTTATTTTGTCGCGTAGTTAATTCGGCCGCGTTGAATAATACAACCTAATAATACAACCTTTTTTTTTCCTTCTTTAAAAAGTTACGAAATTTTTTAATTTCTTTTAAATAACTTAGTATTCCCTAGTAGAAATGGGTTTCTTTAAAATGGTTACATCGTTTGAAAGTGGATATAAGAAATTGTCTATTAATCGCTAGTAGTGTAAAGGTTTTTTTTTACTGCGATCTGATATTAAATAGAATCAGCATATAACTTCGAATTTATTTCTATTCCTTTTTCCAACCTTATGGCTAAGTGCTTATGGCACTTTAAAGACTGATTTCCTTATAATAACAGATCGATCGCCCGCGTTTGTTAATATAAATCAGTTATCGTTTTTGCCTATAAAACAATCTTTTATTAAAAAATATAAATATAAAAAAAATAAATATAAATAACCCAAATCTTAGAGTAAAAGCTAGTGTATGTGACGTTATGTCATTTTTGTGAAAATTTTATATAAAAAGTGAAAAATATTTTAAATTTAAACCATTTCTAATAGAAATTTGATATAAATAAGTATTAAGAGTTTATATATATAAGTGATGAGTTATTATACAAAATACCAAATAAATACATTATAGTAAAATTATATTTTTGCTCTTCATCAAAATTTTTAAATTTCTTTTGGGTATACTAGATATTATTTTTTTCAGACATTTTCAGTTTTATTCAAAACATTTAAATACTTTCTATGAAAGTTTTTTCTCTCACTTTGACTTTTTTTATTTCGCTGATATACATTCTGATAAAAACATATTTAATGTCTTTTTAATCGCTTGTGCTTTTGGTTTTGATATACTCGGCGAAAGTCATTTTCATAAAGTTAAAAATACCTTATAATTTCATAAATGTCGTGGAATATCGTATTCTAAAAAATGGGCGAACAAAGTCGAAAAAATATTTTACCACAAAGAAAAAACTTTGTACATTTTTTACTTATTATTCAAAATGTTTGTTTTATACTTAAGAAATAGAATCCGTTTCTATTAATGATTATTAACAATGACTAGAGACAGTATGATATTGAATCTAAAGTTTATCTAAATTATTAACATCATTGACTTTATATTTTTAAATTAAAAACGACTACCATGTAAAGAATATGCAATTTAATATTTTAATTGTAGAAATAATATTTTCTTACATTCTATACTAATCTGAATCATTTCTAAATTCAATTACTATGATCATAAAAAATAAATAAATTGTGAGAACTTTAATGTCTCTTTACTATTTAAATGCATTGGTAATATAGAAATAATTTTAAAATGACATGCGAATTAACAAAATTTATCGAGAGCTAGCGATCGAGTAATTGGATTTTTTAGATTTTACGTTAAATTATATTTGATTAACCTGATAAGGAATCAAATTTAAAAGCAATCAAACGCGATTCATTGAAATTCATTAAAAATTACTTTTTCAAGCTTACCGTGGAGTCAATCAGGTTTCTTGAGCATCAACCGGATGACCCGAATGTATATATAATGAGTAGTAAATTGTAATTTGACTATATGCAATTCTGAAAATAGTGTTACGAGTATAATTTTTAAGTTCACGAAAAGTTGGTAGTCCCTTGTAATCAGATTTCTTTCGATTCTACTATATTTTTAAAATAGAAAAAAAAGAGAAGTTACGAAATTTTTACAAGATTAACATAAGCTTTGCGACCGCTCTTGCTATTTTTGAAGAAAGCAAACTTTGTAATTATTCCATTCGTTGGAGAACTATTGGTCCAAAGTTTAAAAAGAGGAAAACAAAAGTATAAAATTCTGGTGGTTATAAATCATTGAGTAATACGACGAAATATCCTTTTTCCATTTACTTTAAATAAAATGTTTAAAATTCTTATGAAAGTCAAATAAAGTATCGCAAGCTTATATGGGTTATATAACTAGTCGTATAGAACGCTCGTCCCGATTTGTAATTAAAATTTAAAAAAGTTCTTACAATTTTTTTTGTAATAAAAATATCTGTACGCAAATAAAATTGGTAACCGCGCACCGATTCGAACGACGATAATAAATATCTATCAATTTTTTTAAAAAGTTAATAAAGTCGAATGGTAGTATATGTATTCGAATGGCAGAGTCAGCTAACGATACGATCGGTGCAAATAAAAGCGTGGACGGTCGATATCGGATTTTTTTTTCTACTTCTTCTTTACCTTGCCGTTTGAACGGATCGTTTCGACTCTTATCGACGCTAATGCACAATTTCTAGCACTCAGGCTGCTGTCGGACGTGATAACGCGAACGGTGACACGACGGATTTAGGGGGATCCTTCCGCGAGTGACCGAGTAAACGACCTTTTTTACTCTCTCTCTCTCTCTCTCGCTCCCTCTTTCTCTCGCACTCTCTTTCGAACCCTCTCGAGTAAAATGCCCTACCTTAATACACTTTACTTTTTTGCGGTTGAGCTTCTTGTATCGTCGTTGTATATACTTTTTACGCTCTTACAGATTTTGACGTACACTTATTTACGTATACTTTTTCTTTACTCTGTATACGTGTTTTTCTTCCTTACAATTTTTAATCAAATTTTAGTCCGTTAAAATTTATCCCGATTAAGGAAGCACAACCGAATAAATTTATAGTTAGCCAAGCTGCAAGCTCGGGTGATTTTTCAAATTTTAATTTCCGGAGATTTATGATGGGACGCCGTATTTTACCTCCCTGTTTTTGCATTTAAATTTGCATTATTTATTTAACGGCTTATCGATTCTCTTTTTTTTCTTTGTGGTAAGTAGTAGTACGATAATTTTGAAAATTTTTTTTGTCGCGTTGACAGTTTTAAGGTAAACGTTACGCGTACATTAAATTTATAGTATTAAAGCGTTACGGTGAACTGTTCTTCGCTTAAAAATGAAAGAAAGGAAACTCCGTTAAAAGTCGTGAAGCAATGAAAGTAACGATACAAGATCCGGCAAAGTCCGAATCGAAGTTTAGTCGCGCCATATTCAATGTACAAAAAGCAAGACAGGTCATTTCCTAGTTTGCAAGAACGTCGGTGAACACGAGCAGTAAGAAAAAGAAAGGATCTATCTCTCTATATCCACTCGTCGAACTTTGTCTCGTTAGCCAGACAACTTACTCGCGACTTATATCTATAAAGAAAAAAAAGAGAGAACTCTTGGTACAAGTTTTTTTTTGGATGGGAAGTGCAGCAAACGATCGTCTTTGGGGTCTTCCGAGTGTAGAGTTGGGAAACTGTAACCCGTTTCGTGCCACTTTCCTATGATAGTAGCATCCTCGGGTATTCGCTTACGCTGCCCTAACTAAATACTGTTGCGATACGTTCCTGGTAATTTAAGGGCTTCCCTTATCGCTTCAGAAATTTCGTAACCAGTAATATCAAACTTGTTATATAGACTAAAACGAGATAACCTCCAATGGGATAGAGAAAGAGAGAGAGGAGCTTAATTAATGAACATTTCCACCTAGATTTTAAAACGAAATTAGTCACTTTAATAAATATTTAAATTTTCGCCTTCTAAGAATCAAATCCTGGGTTCATAAAAACGCAAAATTATTTGTTGTTTTACACACGCGCACGTACAAATGTTATAATTACGTACATTTTTTTTCTTCACTTTGCGCGCAAAGTATCTACAACTCTATTTAATATAACGTGTTACCCGCCCGTAAACCTCTTATCAACCATTTTTTTAAAAAGCATTTTCATTTATTTTTCGCGCAAAAACGTTATTTTAACTACCGATGTATAATTTTTTTTTCATTTCTAATTTAATTTTAAATAACGCGCAATACTGTAGCGTAAGTATCTCTCTCTATTTTTTTTAAAGCAACAACGATAAAGGTACGCGTGTACATAAACTGTTTGAGCTCGTCAATGTTTCTTTTTCTCTTTACTGTACTAAACTAATGAATACTTTTAAGTATGAAGCGACCGTAACAAGGTAAATTGTATAACAATCGTGTCAGCATTACTACTGAAGAGACGCAGATAAAAAAATATAAAAAAAAACAAGGTATATATAGAGTCGACATAAAATCAGAATATAACATCGTGTATAAGAGAGAAACGCACTCGCAAGCATTAGTAAAGTCCGGAACCCGAGGAAGCTTAATAAACTCGCGTTAACGTCGACGCGTAGTCGCGTAAAAAAAAGGAACGAGCTGTTCTCGTAAAACTCGCTCGGTTCGTCGTCGTTGACCCACATCCCGAGTTCTCGGTTTTCCTGGCTCGGCGATCGGTTATCTTTCGTATTATAAACTTTGAATCGATCCGAACGAGCATTGTCGATCAGCCGCAAATTCGCGGGTCTCGACGATGCTGTACATACGCGTTGTTGGCTATTTTTGGTCGGTAAGAGACGAAAATTAATTCTTTGCGTGTTCTCTCGAGATAATCGAGTTGTTTGCACTCACGGTAACATCGTTTCCGAAGTGAAAACGACTAAGCCCTCTGATGACATTCCGCACAAACACGATGTCGGTATGGATGTTACAATGTAACCGATAATTATTCAGCACATCACATTGTATCAAGTTATATATATATATATATATATATATATACATATATATCTGTGTGTGTGTGTGTGTGTATATACATGCAGATAGATGTATATATGCACATAAATATGTCCATCCTCGTTTTTCACACGATATATTTAGTGAAAGTTTAAGCATGCGTTCATCAACATACACGATACCTTATACACGTGGACCACGTAATTTGTCGTTTCGCTTCGTTTGCAGTTTTTTTTTCTTCTTTCTTTTTCAACGACTGTTATACGAAGCGAGATGCTGTTTACCGTCAACGTATCATTCTGAATATAACAATTGTTTTTCTATATTATATACGTGCGCGATGTAGCTTGGTGATTAGAGACAGATCGTGTCGAGATAAAAATTTATTTTTTGTAACATATTTATGCGGTGTTATGCTGAAGTTTTAGTCTCTCTACATTATCAACGTGAAATGTCACATAAAAATGGAAAAATACATTATTAATTAGTGCGATTCTAAGAGTTTATTAATTCCCTTTCTTTATCAATAACCCGTCTGTGTATTAAAGTTCAGGCAGTAATATTCATTACGTTTTGAGCACCATTCCCTGCTAAAAATTTAAAAATAAATTTCAAGCCATCGTATTGTACGGGAATAATTGCAAATGTTGGTAAGGGATGGTTCTCGATAAGTAATAAATATTTAGGTCTAAAATTTGGCACACGTATAGATTATTAATATAAAGTAAGGGCAATAAACTCTTAAAATTTTACGAATTAATCCGCTCCTTTAATAATGTCCCATTTAATGCGATATTTTACGTCGATATGGTAGGGAGGATAACAAATGAAGTAATGCAGCCCGTTAAGCTCACTGACAATTTATAACGATAATAAATTTTTTCCTTCGATCGGGTGCGCCAAGTTCACATTCGCGCGGACGTAAACAAATTATCAAAATAACTCGTTACTCAAACGAAATACCACAAAAGTCTACTCTGCATCCAAAGTAAAAAAAAGAAAAGAATACTAGAAAACTTACTGCATGATTCGTCCAAAAACTAGAATCTTTATATATATATATTAGTCGATCGCAGGGTAATCAATCCTAAGCGATCAACTAGTTGAATGTTTTTTTACATACAGGACCACCTCACACTAGCTCGATCAACTAAAAATAGAAAAAATAAAAATCGTATCTAAATACGGAAAAAGGGTTTGGGAATTTGTATTGTAAATATATATATATATACAAATAAATGTAACACACTGAATCCGTAGTACGGAGGATGTACATTGAGCTGCGACGCGTCGTAAAAACTTGGCTCCGCACAGAAGACGAAAACTGATAAAAAACGAGATCTAACGAATTAACTAGAACAACATTATCAACAAAAACAACAACAGCTACTATAACATGAAAATATCTTGTAGTACATATTTGTGTATATAATGATAATAAATAGTAATGATATATAAATACACAATTTGGAAAATCGATAGGAGGGGCACAACACAACGTAACAACACAACGTAACAACAACGAAGGATTTCCGACTGCCACTTTGGTCGCGTGCATCGTACAACGTCGTCTTGAATTGTCAGAGCGCGCGCCTATAGCATCTACGTGATGCTCGAAACTTGTGTGTATATGTATATATATATATATGTAAATATATATACATATATATATACACATCTATGTGTTATACTTATGACTTGGTACACACACCTGGCACCGGGGACGAAATACCTCGATTGTTCCTACCAGCTCTCACACCATCCAGTAACCCTCGATGTTTCTTCGTATTACTCTCTCTGGGCCACCTTAATGCCACCGTAGATTCTCGTCTCTCACTCGTGTTGCTATTCATACTAATAATTGTATTCTGGATTAAACCTCCTCGCAACTCTTGGAAGACGTCAATTTTATTAACCGGATGTATAACTGCTTAATGTCGATCAAACGTACATTGTTCACTTTTATTCTAGTAAAAAAAGTAAAAGAAGGAAATGTATGTCCGGAATAAATTTAGTAGATAAATTTAAATATGTAAGTGTTATTTAAATTGATGCGATTTATGGAAAAAAGTAGTTGCAGAGACGAGAATTTACGGGGGTGTTAACGAATTTAAATTGATTTTTAAAGAAAATGATAATGCTACTGATAGCACTTCTTTGTAAGCGAAGATCGATCGACTGCATCTAGCTTTTGAGTAACGAGATGTAAGTGTGATTTTTATTCGACGGATTTTCATTTTTGCTTCGTTTGCTCGCATATACTTATATAATTTATTTCATCTATACTTTTGCTTGAATTAATCCAATTTTTAACGATTATCGAATTAAACACGCTTTTCTCACATCCAAAGGTATTCCGTTGGAGATTAATCGAGACTCTCCAGTCTCTTCCCCGCAGCATTATTCGTTTCTTCGTGCAAAGAAAAATATATATCTAATCCAAATGAGTGGTTAACGTCACTCGTTCCTCGTTTTCCAAATAAAAAATACAAACACCTCGCTTTCATCGACTGCCTCGCAAACGAATTATGCACATCTTTCGTTTGCACAAAAGGATATAAAAAAAAGAGAGAATATTCGTATATGCATTTTTTTTATACGAAGCGCAGAAAGTTCATCCATATTTTTTTAGAAAGAAGCGGACACATAATGCAAATGCACATTGAGCATCCTCTCTCTATTTTGTTTTGCTACACCATTCGCATTTTTTACTGTTTTATCCGTATCGTTTTCTTTTTTGCTTCTTTTTGGTAACAAGGCCTTTTCTTTGCTCTCGGATAGATTTTTCATACCGATATATCGTTGTCTCTCCGAGAATCTTGCTAACGAGTGACCCATTCCTGTTTCCTCGTTTATACACATCGCTCCCAAAGCTTTTCTCTTTATCTCTGATTTTTTTGTCTTATTTTTTTAATCCACGCAACTCTTGAAAATGAATGCACCCACGTGAAGACAAAGTATTATATTGTTAAGTGTGTGTGTGTGTGAGTATGTATTAAAGATAATGCAGTTAAAGATACGTTCGTTGTCACCTATTGATCCTTTGATGTAAGTGTTGCACATCGAACGCACTGTAGGTAGTCAGTCGTTAAGCTTGAACGAGTACTCGGATAAATAGAGCTTGATATTTCCAACATATTTTTTGTTACTTCACCGTCACTCGTACTGATCCAAAAATTAATTTTGCTTTTTCTTGTAGACAACAATGTAAATGTGAACGATAATAATAATAAAACGAATGCATAGATTTTTCTTTTTTTTCCTACTTAGATTTAGATAATTTATCATAATGTAGTTAATTCAATAAATGTTTCTTTTTCTATTTTTATTGTAGCTCAAATCTCGCAATACTAACATTTTCCATTTAAATATGTACAATATAATACATTAACATCTTAACTACTTATAACTAAAATTTCTCCAAAAATTCAACTCTAAGCTCGTTCTAATGACTGTCTACTAGTTCGTGGAAAATTTCTGTTTCCCTTTTTTTGTTTAATAACTGCACATGTATATGTTTGTATGAACTGTTATTTGTTACAAATAAATACGTCGTAATATTTGTGTCACGATCCTCTATCCATCGATTGTCAATCGACCGATCAAAAAAGAAAAAAAAGAAAAAGCGCTCTATGTTTTTCAAGCCAAATTGTGTTCAATATATGCCTATATACATACATTTTGTAACATAATGTGTAAAAATATATATACATATCTATATATATATATATTTAGATACGTTGAGGGCAACGGAGCCAAGCAACTCGTACTCGACCCTTCTTTTCACGTTGTGTGTATATTCGATAATATATATTTATATTTATTATCTGTCAATTGTGTTAGCAGCGACATTTCTACCTTTTTTTTCCTCTTAAAAAAGGGGGCTATCGATGCACTCTCACAGACAAACATTCAGTCGACCACCGAATTCAAATGCAAATGCTAAAATTATCTTGAACAAATTAACGTATTTTGTGTGTGCGTGTGTGTGTGTGTGTGTGTGTGTGTGTGTGTGTATGTCTGTCTGTATGTGCGTGTGTGTATAGATACGGATAAATAATTACGTATCTGTAGATGTAAACTTACACTAAAATTGCATTTTATGAACGATCAATGTAAAAGACAAACATGAGGATGTAGAGAGGGGAAACGGGGTGCCCATGTGATTTGAAATTGTATAATTTGTGTACAAAAAGAAAATCTACACGGCAAGTTTAAATGAATTTTTGTCTCTTGCTTATTTATAATAAATAATCACAACAACACCATCACCACAACACCACCATCAACAACAACATCACCATCAACAACATCAACAACATCAACAACAACAACAACATCGACAACATCGACAAGAACAACAAGAACAAGAACATCGACAACATGGACACGAGGACCCAAATAAGGCTGACTAACGTGCACTGTTCTAATATTTATATTTAAATATTTCTATATCTGTTCTTCCTTAATCACGTATGGACCGAAAAAATATCTATATATGCGTTAAATATTATTATTTTAAAAAAAACATAGTTTATATATGAACGCGTAATGAGCGACGAAAAATTTATACGAGTAAACGCCATTAAAAAAATTGTAAGTTGGGAGGAAAAAGAGGTGTTATGTTGGAATGTTTGTCTGTGTGCAGATGCAGCCATCTCAGTCGTTGACATGAGGTGATCGGACGGGAGATTCGGAATCGATTGCCCAGGAATTGGAATTGGATAAACTATGAGGATGCTGGGAGTGAAAGATAAAGAGAGAGAAAGAGAGAGAGGGAGAGAGATCAGGAGGTAGAGAGAGAGAGAGAAAAAAGAAAGAAAGGGAGAGAGAGAGAAAGAAAGAAAGAAAGAGAGTGAGAGAGAGGGAGAGGATAAGGGACGTACGACATGTACAGAGAGCTAGAGGTAGCGAGCGTGCGACAGAGTGACTGTCTGAATGAGTCGGAGAGATTCTCTCTCTCAGGGGATCGCAAGCAGCGTGTGACTCTCCCTCGCCCCCGCCGGACCCTCCCCTCCCCCCTCTTCTCTCGTTCGTAGTCGAGCTAAGCCCCTACGGGCTTAGCAGCCGACCAGCGGTAAGTTCAGTATGTGATGATGATAACAACAACAACAACAACTACAACAACAGTTACAACAAAAATATCATACAGAAACAAAAAGATTAACATAAGACATTAACTAACGCGTACAATTGACTACTCGTGTATGCGATCTGCAGTCCTCAGCATCTTACAAATCGTCTAACATCATTCGTAGATTGTAGAATCGCTTCCAGGAGTTATTCTACAATCTAAAATTGCGATTAGATGTTTTTATTATTAATGTTAAATTATGATTCATTATATGTTACCATTCTGGAGATGGACTGTTTGGATGTCCAAAAGTGGAGACTTTTCATAAGTTACAAGAAATTTTTTAAAGAGCTGTCGAACTTCTATACTATTGTCAAGTAAAAAAATATTTAAAAATATTAATAAGTCAAATTCTAATATATTTACAAATTATAAGTTTAGAATGTGTTACAAAAGTAATTATATATCGTTGATAATTTGATTGATTTGAAAATAAATAATATTTCATTATATTTTAAAAAATACAAAAGAAACTGTTCGCTTTACTTTATTAGTAAATAAATAAAGAGAAAATGGTTTGACATCTTTTAAATAAATTTATTGTAACGATGTGATTTTTATGCTTTGAATTATTACATTTTATGCGATTACAATAATTTTTTATAAAAATATATTCTCCCCACGTGTAATAATTCTTTCATATCGTATATTATTACATATTTTTAACCACTCATACTTTTTCAATAAAATATATAAATTTAAAGAAATAATCGTCACTTTTTGCTATTAATCATTGATTTACGAATTGTTTTAAGAATATAATTTATATTTCATTGTTCGCTTAAAAATATTACCCTTATTACAAGCGAGATTATCTGATACTAGATTTAATTAAAAATTTATATAATTATATTAATACCCATAATATTCCCGAGATTATTATTACAAACTATTTAATCCGAGATGGTCGTCCTTTTTTGTTTCTTAAAATCTTGCCCTTTCGCAATTACGTTTCAAGAAAATTGGAAAATTATAAAAGATTATCACTTAGCGAGTTTCATTGTAAAAACTAATTATAAACGAGATATTATACCATAATCGTTATATGCGTCAAGTTTCCCATTCTTGCGGCTAGATCGGACAATGGAAAGTTGAAAGGTGGGTGCGTCTCTCGTACTACCGAGGCACGAGACGTCGAAACGTTAAAGAAGTTATAAGAAGAGGTCGAAAGGGAGTGATTAAAAGCTTCTTATGAATGTGCCGCAAATTGAGAGATAATTGAAAACCTGGGAGAACGCGGTATTGTAAAGAAGCTTCACCTCGTCGCAAAGTTCCTCGTGGACGAAAGTTAAAGTTGCATTGAGTTTTCCCGACGTCCTCCTCCGAGAAATTGCGAAATAACGATTACGTTAACCTATAGACTCGACGATTCAATCCATGGTATACGCTAATCGCTGACGCTTGTCCTTCCTAATTGTTCGATGCTCGACCAAACTATGAAACCACTTTCGATCGATTGCTGTTTAAACTTTGTACGATTTCAAAATATCTGTCTATAGATTTATTTCTCGCTACGTCGACGTTGTGTGTGTGTGTGTGTGTGTGTGTGTCTATGTCTATTTATTTTTGATTATTCTGATAAACATGTAGAGTACCATTTGAATCCACCAGACCGATAACGAGGATTCAAGAATTGTCGATATAAGCTAGTTCGAAGAGAATTTTCAAATGAATATTCATTCAAATATGTATAGCGAATTTTGAAACTATACGGGCATCTATTTCGATTTGTATTATCGATTAAGCGTAAATCAACGCTCTAGTTAGTTATTAATATTTCAATTTCGAGTTATAATTCATGTTTAGGATCCGAACTAAAGACGTTAACGATCCCGAAGGGGATGACGAACTCTAAAATTTGCCATTTGTTTGATTTTTTTATATATACCTATAATTAGGTAATCAATATACTTCAAAAATCATTTTTGTCGGGTCCTACCTTATAATTTATGAGTTTTCACTTAAAATTATAATAAAAGCAAAATTTTTTTTCCAAACCTAAAAAAATTTTTAATTGAATATGGTAAAATTAATTTTATCAGTTTTATCACAATAATTTTTAATAACTTTCCAATTTCTCTAGGAATTTCGAGTTGACATATGCGCGAGTGAACGAAATGTGCTCTGGAATGGATCGATTTAAATTCAAACTTTATTTAAATTTAGCGAGTTGATAAATGTTCATATCTGTAATTTGGATACGACGTCTCCTTTATAAATTATCAAAACGACTAAATGAAAACCACTTTTCTTAATGTAGTGATGTGCTAAAGATATAAAATAATTAACGATAATCAATGTCGGTCTATTCGGATTACAAAAAACTTTTATAATCACCTGTAATTGTGAGATACAAATAACTGCTAATTTTAATGGGTATTATAATAAATAACTATAATGAATTAACTTTATTAAAATTTTAACAACGCAATTATTCCATTAAACAATAGACTTATTTCTATATTTAGTATTTACTTATTCGGTATAGAAACGAGCTTATTACCTTTTAAAATAATATTTTTTATTGAAACTATTTACAACCAGCCTGTTATTAAGAACCAGGTCATTTGCCTTACGATCCATTACACTGATTGTTATTAAGGAGATATGGTACTTAAAAATGAGTATCGCTACTAATTTTTTATTAACAATAGGTTTGCTTTTTTTTAAAGTATCTTTGTTACTCTTTTCTATTTACCCTGATATGATAATCTACAAATTTATTTAATCATTTTTTCCCTTTAATTATTGATTTTAATATCTAATCGATACCGACAAAAGTGATTATTTATTATTTATTAATTAAAAATCGATTATTTCGATACGTTTATTTCTGTGAGCTTCTGTAGCACTTAAGCACCGCGTACGAATATTTTTAGATTTTTTAGTTTCATATTTTAGGTATTCAGGTTTTCGGAGGTAGATTTGTAATTTGATTATTACATCGCGTTAAAGAAAACCCGCTTTGTTCACAAAAAAAAATAAGTGAAAGATTATATTTAAGTTATTAAAAAGAAAATAAATGTGGGATAGTCGGGAAGTTTGAACATCGATCGATCGGACTATAATATTCTATATCGTAAAGTAAATCGTAAAATAAAAAGTAAGTCGTTTTAAAGCCGTATTATGGGTTAGTTTAATTCCGGCTATTCTTAACATGGGCAAGGATAAAGAAGTATATACACAAGCTCGGATGGCCCTTAAATAATAAATAAC
Source organism: Theocolax elegans (assembly GCA_026168455.1). NCBI lineage: Eukaryota > Metazoa > Arthropoda > Insecta > Hymenoptera > Cerocephalidae > Theocolax > Theocolax elegans. The sequence continues at coordinate 93,612,734 of CM047426.1, read as the reverse complement.
TCTCGGTGATAATTAAAATAAGTTATCGTCTCAAGAATGTATATACACATATATACCCTCACATAATGCTTCGCGGAGGAATCTTCCTCTTCCGTTGATTGCACTCTGAATAAAGAAAACCATACCCGTATCAGCCAAATGGAATTTTTTATACCCATCATCCTGAAAAATTTGCTCTATCGCCTCTTTATGCTCGAACGCTCGAAATCAAGGATAACCGGTGTTACCCGTTACTACTGTTTTTCTTCGTCGACGTTGCGTGTAAACAATTACAAAATTGATTGAAAATGAACCGTTACCGTCTTTTTCGGCCGATTGAACGTGATAAATTATTTATTTAAATCGCCGAAATCGAAAATATGGTAATGAAAATATGTTTCGACGTCGGGATAATGCAATATTCAAAGTTGCAATTCTTTTTCTTACCAATCCCGAGGAATTTAAAGTTACACTCGTAGGAAAGGAGAGGAGGATCTGCGAAAATGTATATATATGTATCTATATATGGGCACACGTATCCACACACACACCTTTGTTTTTGCTTATAGCCTCCTGGAAAATCCTGGTTTCCGGGATATATTCGTCCTTGGATCGCGCGTAGGAGAAAGAAAAAAAAATTTACTTCCGAGATTAAAGCGAAATTGAATTTAATCCTAGCGAACCGTTCCGCTTCTCTCCTTTCGTTTTTCTCCTCTTTCACTTTGTTTTCCTCTTTTACCCCACCGACTTGGAAAAATTCCTCGGGTTTCGTTCGGAGAGGGAGCGTGAGAGAGAGAGAGAGAGAGAGAGAGAGAGAGAGCCTCGAGGAGAGGAAAAAGAGAAATATTATTCTTCCGAGACAAAGCCCATGGAATATTCTCTCTTTCAATTAGGATTTCGCTCGATTTATTTTCGGCGAGCGACCGATCGCCCTCTCGACTCTCTTTAAGCGGCTTTCCCAATGAGATACGAGATTTAACGAGCTAAGACCTGAAAGCCTTTGCCTTGTTTAATAAATTTGTTTAATAAATTATTTACCTATTTTCATTGTTATGGAGATGAAGCGCAAAAAAAAGAAGACAGAGTATAACAACCTACTCGTTGATGCAAAACTCATCTCTACCGGATTTCCATTTGTTTTTAATTAATGCGATTAATTTCTTACTTGTTTACTGGATTGAAGAGGGATTCGAAAGTTACCTTAATTTTCTTTCGTCGTGTACGTACACATATATATCGAGTAATCGTAGAGGTCGTAAAATTTTCATCATTTTCCGCTCGGTCCGTCCGAGCTTCTGCTCCTGGATTTAGTTTCTCGTCGGTGTTAAAGGGATTTGATGGTTAACGTATGTCGTTTCGGGCGCACAAAGCCCGACAAAGAGTTAACCACACGTACCGCAATAGAACTAGGCCACTGACTATTTTTTTCTTTTTTTTTCATGAATTTCATTGAATTCATGTATATACGTATATATTCATTTAACAAATTTACGAGACTCGAGCGAGTTCCAAAGAGGCATTCTGGCTTTACAATCTCTCAAATGAGAAAAGGATTAACCTCCGCTCAAAACTTTCCTTTGACCATCTCAATTTTGGATAAAACGTTACAATTAAGCGGTTATACAACTCGTTGAGTTTTGCGGTTTTTAACGTAAACTTATCTTTTCTCTCTCTCTTTCTCTCATAGAGACACGTGTACGCTTACGATCCTTCCGACTGGTGAAGAAAATATCCTTTGATGATGTTGAGAGCCCCCTTGGTTCCACGTCTTTGCACCGTGATTAAAGATTAAGTACATTTCGCCCGAGACGAATATTTTTTCCGAATGCAATCCCCACTGCGACTCTGTATATATATATATAGAGCACTATAGGGGGGATCATCGTGTGTACAAGGGGGGAATTTCGTGAAAACGGAGGGTAAGAATCGATCATGCCTGTAGGTTATTTAGAAAAAGCTTTATTTCGAATCCATATGGAAAATTTTACGTCTCTCTCTCTCTCTCTCTCTCTCTTGCTCTTCACTCGATGAAAATCGATAAATTTTTTCCGATCTACATTACAAATAAATACGGTATGCGAGTATTTTAGTAAAGGTATATCGGATAATTGTCAAATATTTTATGGAATGATATCCTTGTATTTTCAAATCTACCTCTGTTTCATCGTCGTTTGTTCTGAAATTCTTAAATAATTGTATTTAGAAGGAACGCGTTTTTATTTATTTTACGTAACAAATCGTTTAAAAAATAAAATAAAAGTTTTAAAGTACGACTAATAAATCTTTGTTAGTTATACAATGCTGCTACCCGGATACGTGTTTTTTTTTATCATCAGGAAACGTGACATCCGAAATAAAAAAGAAAGTCACCGTTAAATCGTTACGATTTTTATATACAAAACAAAAAAAAACGATGCGTCGCACTTTTAATACGAAGATCCAAAGTTATTATTTAATAATTACGTTGCCAATCAAATTTTGACGACATAGTTTGGACAACATTTTTCATTAAGAAAGTTTGTTATATACACACGGTTTATTAGGAAGCAGCTTGACGAATAATTAAAGTTAACGAAGTGAAATTACATGTGCAATAAAATACACGGTTATAGCGATGCTTATGAATTCGTTATCTAAATAACCAAAATAAATTAACCTCTCGTATAGTTTTCAAGTTAGGTTTGGTACACTATTTTAACTCGATGGTTCTAGCTAGATTCGTTACGCTCGATGCAACGCGATAGGGAGAATCAGGCCAGAAACGAACAGATGCGAGCTTTACCTCCATGCTCTACAAATACCGAGATGCACATGCAAGAATTGGCAAAACAAAAAGGCAATTGACGTATAAACAAGAAAAAAAGTATTTGGAAAATTCTAATAAACAGTATTTTGTCTATTATACTTTACATAGATATTGATTATTTTTTCTTTTTTATAACATCCTAAGAGTTGTTTCGATATTTATTTTTAAACGTTTCTAATCATATTGAAATAAATGTCAAATTCAATTATTTTTAAAATTAAACTTTTGACTTAGTATTACTATACTAGAAATATACCAACGACACGATTAAATATTTCATTTTAATGGAATTACTTCGTCTACTAACTTTAATATTCACTTCTTCTTCTTCTTCTTCTTTTTCTTTATATAAATGTATACATGTTAATGACTCAAAAAAATCTAAATTATTAAAATAATATTTATTAACATTATTTTTTCTAAACAATAGAATGATTAATATTAATTAAATAATAACATTATTGACGTAAAAACTTATTTCATTATTAAAAACGTTAAAGGAAGTACAAGGCATACGATTCATTTAAACATTTTCAACGAACGTTTTGAAATAAATTTAAAATACATATTTATTTGTTACTGTCTACACTGTACTAAAATAGTATTCACTTGGAAAAGTTCGAATCGTGGAATCGAGTTTAAAACCTACTTTTTTTTGTACAAGTATAGGCAATTTACAAACACGATTCTACACTTTAAAGGACACCGAAGTCTTAACCCACATTTATAAATTTTTATTCAGTCAAATAAAATTTTTTAATTTATCGAAATTTCAATATTCGTTACGTGACAATTATTCACTAATCGATTATTTATAAAGTAAAATTGCGGCAAAAAAAAGAATCATACTACTGCTAAATAATTAAAATATTGTAAATGACATTGTAAATAAATGAAAATATTATTAACGTTGTAATAAAATGATAAATATTGTAAATAAATAAAAAAAATCTCATTAATCTTACTATAAACATCTATTGATTCGTATTTTAATAATTGTAATTGACAGTAAATAAATAATATAAGTAATGAACATTACAGTAAAATAATGTAAATAAAATATAAATATTAATTGAGGTTACAATAAAATGAGCATGTATATTAAAATTATTATTAAATATTAATAAATTGGTTGAATCAATGTATTACAATTTTACCGAAATATTTTTTTACTACGAATCAATAATGCGTCAAATAAATTCTGGCATTACATCAACTCGCATGATAATATCGTATCTAAAATTAAAAACATTTTTTCAAAGTTAAAAAGTATTTCATTATTTTTGTAATACTTTCCTCTAATCCCACTATTGATTTAAAAGTGTAAGAGTTCTGCGCTCATTGAAATCTATAGGTTTCGAAGTAACGCACTGAGAAACGACATATGGAATCAAACTCGAGTGCCCAAAAAAAAAAAAGAAACTACGTATGTATAGATTATGTTGAAGTTGAACTAGAAAAGCCATATACAGTATAGGAAGAAAGCGCGCATCGACGAAAATCGTCGCTCGGGAGCACCGGGGGCGATGAATTCGAGCGGCGGTTGTAGCGAGAAAAAGCACGCAGGGGTGGGTGCGAGGGCGTCCCCCCCTCCCTCCCTTCCCTTCCTTCCCCTCCGCGTTATGGGGGTGCGCGCCAGTCTGCGTGGCGACGCTCGAGGTCGATACAGCACCGCGCGCCTTCCCCGGACGCCTCGGCGCTGCCGCGACGCGCAGCGTCGGCCACCTCTTTTTACACGCGGGACCTGCTGACTCTCTCATTCAGATGCTTCTCTTTACAGCCCTATGTAATTTAAAAAAATTTTTTCCTTATTTTTTTTATTTGACGTACTTACTGTTATTGATTTGGAGTTGAAATCGACTGTACGATAATCGAATAAATCCTCGCGAGACCTTGGATAATAGGATACCGGAAACGTTCGAAATTTAGTTGGCTAGGCGCGTACCGTTCGATACAACCTCTAAAAAGGTTGAAATCGATTTGAATGTGTACATACTGTGTTCCTTTTGCGCTTGTGTTTAAAACACACAACGATATCTGTCTGTCTGTCGCGAAAACTCCGTGGCTGGCTTTTTTCTTTCTCCACGCGGTAAAGGAATAAAAGTATTACCGTGTTCCGGGATATTATATACCTTTTTCCTTTTTTTACTTATAAATGAAAGTAATTACTTGAATAATAATTGTTTGGAAACTAGTTAATTTATTAACTTTAAAACTTTTTATACGTTTCGAAACCTATATTGGATTAAGAATTTTTGTTTTCAAATTACCCCTCTTCAAAATATTGAAATGAGAAAAAATAGAATGTTGCATTATGTAAATATTATGCAAATGGTGTATAAAATTCACTAAAAGTTCGGATGCCTTCGTTAAAATACGAACAGGAAATACGAATTTTTAAATTGTATTTTTTTTATTACTGAAAAAAAGGAAGAAATATTAAATTAACTAATATTATACAGATAAAATCACATTTGCTCGTGCAATTTAAATGACATACATGTACTTTACGTTAAATTGAAATATTTTAAATAAAAATGGGAAAATCTGGCTTAATTTTCATTCGATTCAAAGTAAAGTAAAGTATCTATTACGATCTATCAAAAAATTCGAGGATTACCAACGATGATTAAATAATTCACATTTTCTAAACAATCGCACTAATTCAATGAGTAATGAATAGATTAGTCAAATGAACTAAAGTAAATGAGGGAATAACGAAGAAGGAGACCGACGAAATCTAAAATAGAAAGTACATAAAACTTTTTAGAATTTTCCTACAATTTGATTTGATTGCAAGGATGTTCTGTTACGAAATCGCAAGGAAATTAGTATATTTCATAAATTATGCATGAATATGGAAAGGTAAAAAGTTTCTTATAACATTTTATAATTTTCATCTTTGTACGAGGTTTGCATATCATTTCATTTGAATTTTAATTAATATTTCTCCTCGTACGTATATTTTGTATAAAAAGCTTTTAGTAAAAGAGTGAATATTAACACCAACTGCGTGAAAATATAAATATATACACATAGTTATTCTCTTATTTTTCTTAAAATTAATAAAGAAAATCAATTGATTTGAAACTAAAATTACGTTTTCGGAAAACAATATTAAAAATTACTCGTGTGAAATTGTATAAGTAAATTTTATATTAACACGAGCGCGTGACTCGAAAATAACGTGAATTTTTAAAAAAATGTATTCATTGCGCATCAAGTTTTTATTAACAAATATTAATAACTGTAAATTTAATATATTTTTAATTGTATTATATTAAAAGAATATCCTACAAAGTGATACTTCATAAAATTATTAATTTAATAATAAATATGGTAAGGAAGAGAAAACCGAGTTTAAAATCAGCGAGGGAACACGATGGTAGAATAAAAATATGCAATAATATTTAAAAGCATACTAGTTTTTGCCTTTTAGCTTTGTAGAAGGTAACCCACATGGGGCTCAGTTTTACGTTGATCGTTGATCCCGTTCTCTCGTTTCTTTTCGAGAACCGATCGGTTAACCTCTCCAAAACCGAGAGTGCAATTTCGCGTACTACGCCGAGAGAGAGAGAAAACAAAAGGAGGTAAATAGAAAGAAAAAAAAGGATAACGGCGAATGAGAAAGAGGGGGAAGAGGCGGCTGGCCGAAGTACAATTAGATGAAAAGGAAAGACGAAGGAAATAAAGAGAAAATGTACTTTGGAAAAATAGAAAGCTAACGTTCTCTCTGGTTTTCTTTCTTCGAATATCCGCTAATGCCGCACACACATACACAATTCAGATAAAAAAAGTACCTGTTTCTCGTAGTTCTCCCGAAATATCATCAATTTTAATAATCTATCGTAACATTAACTAAAATTGCAAGTAAACACATTTTTTTTCCTTTTGTAATTATAACGTATTGCCATTATGAAAATTAGTATTTCAAAAATGTAAATATACTTATTTTAATTTGTGTATTAAAAAAGCAAATGTTTTAAAAATTTGTACGCGATGTTCATTGTCTGGTTTATTAAATGAGAATGTAAACCTTACTAAAGAAAATTCATTTCTAACAGAGTTTGTTAAATCGATTATTTTATTGCGGAAAAACTTTGAAAATCTAATTAGATGTCTCCGGAGTCCTGTTGAGAAAAGAACTTAAAATACAAAACTCGACGAAAACTTAATATTTTCTCTCGAGAGGCTTATGAGCCGACAATTATTTTTAATTAATACTGCATTTTGCTTATTTGTAATTAAGCTATATTCTTCCATTTATTTTATAACATTAAATCCACGTAATTATTACTTTTTATTTTAAATATTAAATTGATTTACTTAATAATAATATCATTAAGAATCTAGATATTCAAAAATTTCTTATTTTACGATGATCTATTTTTTCAATGCAAAAGAGCACTTTGAAAAATTTAAGAACTCGTGCAATACTGAGACAATTAAATTAAAAAAATACTGAATTAATTACATTTCTCTGTCGATTCGCTTAAGAAAATGTTGCGTTTGCAATTTTAATACATTAAAATCATGAAAATTGAAATATCATAAAATAAGTAATTAACGATAAAACGTAAAAGAATAATTAATATTTTGCTTAATTTATGTTTACTTAGTTGTATTATAAAAAGATAAAATTGTCGCGTAAATTTAATTGGATTTGAGTGGACAGAGTGCTGATATCGACGGGACGTTCTTACCTGAACCCTTGCTGCGGAAAAGGCGAATGATCGAGTGCCACATTCTTTTTTTTACCCCCTTTCCTATGGTCGACCTTTGATTTATGTGTCTCGCTCAACGTTTTCCTTAGACGCTGTATATCGTAAATTATCGTCGGCTAGCTTTTTTAAACCCCAGTTTCCCAGTTTTCAGCGAGAGCAATTATTTATATACTACCGAAACGAACCATCAACTTCTTGTTTTTTTTATACCTTACGAATCGGTTGCCTTCACGTAATCTACTTTGAACGCCGTTGAGCTAAGTGGCATTAAAAGATCCTTTAAAAAAATTAATTCGATTTTTTTAAATTAAGTTGTTACTATATACTTATGATAAAAATTTGTAAGATTATTCCTTCAAAATATATTTCTCTGTAAATATACTTTTAAATAAGTTATCGGACGTATTGATTGTTCTGTGACTTAAAAATGTAATATATAAACCAACATCGACAGAAAAAGGGTACGAACAACCTTTAAACAAAAAAAAGTCATCTCGTCGATTTACACGAAAAGGTACATTTTCGTTAAAAGTTGGACGATGTTGACATTGATAAACCTCGACTACACTTTTGTCGATATTTTCAAGTGTTACATTTATACAATGTTTTCCAGTAGTTCTACTACGTTGCATATATATAGTTTTAATAGATCGCACGATAACAAGGCTATTTAGAACATTTTTCTGCTACTGTTTTTTTTTTCATTTAAAAATACGAGTTACAAGAATACATAATAGGTGTCGTAATTACTCATTGGTGTACGAAAATAGGGAACGATTGTTAAACTTAAACATGTATATTATATATAAAAGACAACTCGTCACTTATAAGATGAACACGTTTATAAATCAATGTTTTCAATTTTACTACATTCTTTTTTAAAGCGTAATAACACGAAAGTATGTAATTCTAACTAGCGTTTATCGTTTGTTGTTTGTGGCAGGTGCGCACAAGAACGACGCAACCGGAAATGGAAGACCGGCACCTCTATTGGCCGAGCCACGTTACGGAGCCGCACCTCAACCCTACGGTAACCTTAACAATTTTCATCTAAATCAACAAAATTATACCGATCGAATTTTTTCACTCATCACAACGATAATGAGAATGTTAGAGAAATGTAAAGTTACATTTAGAGTATTAAAAGCGTAAGAAGAATCTACAAAGTTTAACCGCATATGTATTGAGAGGGACGAAAATGCAACGTTACGGAAAAGTGTAGGAAACAAAGAGATTTTGTTACTACTACCGAGCTTTTCTCATGTTGTCGTATAATACAAACTTTATTAATTTACATAAAGAGAAAAAGTAACTAACTTTTTTAATAAACTAAAAAGAAATAAATTCTTTAGTTTATTTAACTACGAAGAGACGGATGAATTAATGTTGAATGATATGATTTTTTTAATTGTTAATAAATAAATCATTAAATTTATAAATTAAGTTTGTCAATTATTTACGTACAAGTAACCCAAGAAGAAATTTAAATGATTCTTTAGGTATAAATTTAACCATTTATTAAAAATAGGTAAAAGAGGTGACGTATAATCTAATATTGTAATCTGATCAAAATTTCGAAACAAAACATGCGCTCGAAGCTTACTCCCCTGTCCGAAAAAATCATTATTTAGCATGATCAAAGTGTCAATTTGATTTTTATTTTTTATAATATTTAGACAACAATTCTATAAACTAACTATTTTGGCGATTTTTATACTCTTTTTCTATATATATCAAATAGCTATTTTTAACCTTAATGCATTAAAAATCACCAAATATCAACCAGGATGGATTCGTTCATTTCGTACCTTTCTCGTAGACTTTATTCTTTTAAGTATTTATCACAAGACACAAATTAATCTCTTGAATAACAAAATTACAACCAATATTGTGTAATCGAAAAATGTACCTACTTTTGTCTTTTTGATGAAACCGTTTTTCCAACCTTCTATTGGAGTAAATTATAAATTTTCTTTTATTTTGATCTATTTTTTGACTTGTGAACATAGACAAATTTGTATTTAGTTATAACCAATTAAATTGCTATTTAAAATGGTTCACTTGAAATTGTAATGCAGTAGCGATTATTTTCTTAAATAGTGCAAATACGAACCAAATCAGTTGTAAATTAGCTTAAAACTTCAAAAAATCATCCTAATATCTGTAGGATATTTTAAGTTCAACTGGTGCATAGCTAATAAGATTATTTGAATGTTTTAAATAATACGATAAATATAAGTGGGTGGAAAATCGTTTTCTCGATCGACTTCTAGAATTAACATATTTACTAAGACTGTCCATTTGTTGTAAAAAGAAATTGAGGACTAAGATAATAAAAATTTCCAGGATCAACAGTACCTGCAGGCGGTGTACAATTCACTACAGGTGCTGGCGCTCACGACCGATACGAAGATAATTTCAACGGTCCAGCCGCATACGCAGAACCATACGTCGAACGATACGGTTTGAAGTCAGCCGCGGAATTTGGAGGTCGCGAGCCTTTACACCCAACACCACCGCGACCTGGGTACGTACCGGCGCTCGGTCAAAGTCCACCCGCAACTAGCCAAGGCTCGGTAATGATGGTCTATGGGTTACAACCGGACAAGGTCAACACCGATAAGCTATTCAATTTATTCTGCTTGTACGGGAACGTAACCAAGGTCAAGTTTCTTAAAACCAAGGAAGGTTGCGCTATGATACAAATGGGTGACAGTATAGCCGTCGAGCGGTGTCTTCAAAATCTTAACAATGTCACTATTGGACAAGATGGTAAACTTCAGCTTGGATTTTCCAAACAGGCTTTCTTATCCGATGTCACCAATCCTTACGTTTTACCCGACAAAACGCCAAGTTTCAAAGACTTTACCGGCAGCAAGAACAATAGGTAAAATTATTATGGTTTACAACTTACTTTTGCAATATGGTTAGGCATTAAAATTCATTGTTCAATTTGTAAAAGAAAAAAAAGATTTTTTACAAGTGTCTGGCTGAACTTAGCCTGTGACTACAAGTATTTCACGAGATGTAGTACTCAAATGTTACTGACCCAGCGAATTGAAATCGACGAAAAAACTTTTTCTGTAGATAAATAAATTTGATCATTTTTAAAGAATTATTAATTCATTGCCATAAGCAACTAAATTACAAACTAAAATATCGATGAATTTAAAAACAGCTAATATCTGTGATTCTAAAATTGGCAGAAAATTAAGAGTCAATTTCTTATCAGTCCCTTTTTTTAATTTGTCTGAAATTTAGTATCGTAATAGATAAATTGACACTCAAATGAAGAGTATAAAATTACTTAACGGGATGTCGGACCCAAGTGACAGGGATTTATACCTTTTAACATAAGAATTATGTTGAAAATGTCGATTTAAAAATCTGAAAAAATTCATATGGGTAGTTTTAAACAAAAGCGAGGGCATGGCGTTTTGATTTTTATTGTAATAATAAACTTTGTTAATAATATTGGAATAAACAATTTTCAGTCTGTAATTATTGATTAAAAAAGACATGAATTTTGAACGCAAAAATTAGATTTAAAGATCTAAAAATCTGAAAAAATTTGAGTATACTGTTTAAAACATGTCTAAAGGCATGGCGTTCAGGAGTTTTTCCAAAATTTATTCTTTTGTTTATAAAAAAATATTAAAAATCACCATTTTCTGAATCCGACATCCCCTTAATTAAAATAGATTTTCGTCTGAATCAACTCAGTCGGTAACCTTTTAGAATTTCATCTCTTTAACGTTCTTTTTATCACTTTAATCACCTCTTTTTCATTCTTACAGTAAACCCGCAGTAACAAATTTCTTTGTAATCGTATAACAAATTTCTTTCATTATTAATATTTATTAAGCGAATAGCAAAAAACTAATTGGAATGAATGATCTTTTAGGTTCCTAAACCCAGCGATGGCCAACAAGAACCGAATACAACCGCCATCAAAAATCGTGCACTTCTTCAACACGCCACCGGATCTTACCGAGGAGACGGTCAATCGCGTATTCGTCGAGCATGGAATCGAGGCTCCAACGACGATCAAGCTCTTCCCTCTCAAATCCGAGAGATCCTCCTCCGGGCTAATCGAGTTTAGCACTGTCGGCGTCGCGGTCGCAGCCATTATGGAATGCAACCACACCGCTCTGGAGAACAGCAGTGAGTTTACACCTTGGAGGGGGGTTTATTGGGAATACTATTACAAATCCTCTTTTTCATTTCCTTTATTCATTACAAAAATATTATTATATTTACTGTTCGTTTATTAATTTTGTAAACTGCGTATTTGTTATAATTAATTTTAAGCAACAAGTTCGTTATAATTAAATAATATTCTCCGTGTATAAAGTTAGTTTCGTTAGCTACACTTGTTTGTCTTAATTTAACAACTTTTCTCCATTATGAATTCAAAGTTTACTTTATTATTACTCCTAGAGACTAGAGACAATAGAAAACAATGATATGCACGTATTCAAGCTAGTTCATTTAGGGAAATAATATACCAATTTACGAGTGGTCGAAGAAAGTATAGACGGATTGCTCAACTAAACCGTTTTTTCACAGATGGAAAGTTCCCGTACATAATGAAGTTATGTTTCTCGTCGTCCCGCACCATACCGAGCAGCTTCCCACCCAGTGGCGGAAGCTCATCCTCAGCCACGGCTAACAACGGCCACGTCAAAATGCAGCAGGACTCGGAATAGAACGGCGAGGCCCAGGGCCAGCAGCGTCAGCGCCAGCAGCAACAAACATCGCAACAGCAGCAGCAACAGCCGTCGTCGTCGTCTCAGCAGCAGCAGCAGCAACAGCAGCAGCAGCAACAGCGACAACAACAGCAACAGCAGCAACAACGGCAGCGAGCTGCGCTCGGGCTCGGGCTCGGGCTTCACCCACCGCTCTGCGGCCCTCAACAAGCGGCGGCGGCGGCGGCTGCAGCGGCCACCGCTCTCGCACTGTCCCCGGTCTTGCCTCCGCACCCGCCACCTTTACCCCCGCCGCCACCCTGCCTCCTAATCGCCGCGCCCAGCCTCGCCGCTCATTATCAGCCGCCGCCACCGCCACCGCCCCTGCCCACCTTCTGGCCCTACTGAGCACATCGGCCGATCATATTTGGCTTCTTCCGTCGCGATCGTCTCGTAATCTCGATGCTAGCATCTCAAAAGTATATTAAACTATACAACTTTGCGTCTGTGTATGTGCGTGTGCGTGTGCGTGCGAGTGTGCGTGCGTGTACGCGCGCGCGCGCACCCACTCACCCACCAAAGCAGGAGAGGAGAATATTTAAAATTATACCCATTGTGCGTAACCAGGACGACGAGATCACCAGTAGTCGACGGCGCGTACACCGAAGCGATATATACCTACCATTTAGTCACACAGAGTTCCTCGGCTATATTTTCTAGGCCCGAGGGATCATTTTTATATAACAGAGGATTTTAGATTTCGCGGAGTAAATTTTCGATGCGAACCAAATGACTACTAACCGTATTAAAATAGACTCGACTTGGCCATACGTAAACTTAAGACGATTTCTTTGAGGGTTGTGACAAAACGATTAACAAAAATAAAAATATGATAAATAATGCAAAAAAAATGAGTAAAGAACACAAGGAAGTGAATGACTCGAGCGTGCGAGAATAATATATCCACAGCACTATGTCCATTCATCGTGTACGCGCGTTTGTGTATGACTGAATGGTGTGTGTGTACAAGAGAGACAGAGAGAGAGAGAAAGAGAGAGAGAGCGAGAGAGGGAGAAAAAGGATAAGAAAACGAGATATATGGAATGAATGTGGAAGTACACTTGTGGCAGAGCAGCAAAGAGGGAGAAAAAGTGTTCGTAAGAGTGGGAAAATACAAAAAATTTATATTTGAGGCAATATTTGTTACAATACGACTAGAGCGTAAGTAAATGGACCGTAAATGTGTATATGTGTGGGGGAGGGTGTGGGTGTGTGTGTGTCTGTGTACAAGCTGACTAAAGACAAAATAATAGATGAACATTTACAAGGAAAGCAAGAGCTAAGGTGGGAGATGAGTTGGCGCTAAACATAGTGTGATTTCAAGCGCGCTAAAGCATTAAGAATACTTCGATTGCGTAGGCTGAAATGAAGATATTCTATATACACATATACATAAATGAAAAATAATAGTAGGCGAGAACGCCCAACACAGGCACTAAAGCGTGTGTTCGTAGACGTGTCGGTTCAATTTCTTATTTTGTGGTTATGTTCCTTGGTCACCAATATCCACTACATTTTACATTACTTTTTTTTCTTCTCTGTTCATTTTTTTGCTTCCTTGCGTAGTTTCGTCGATCCGTTATATACATCACACATTCTCGTGTTATCGTTATCATTATCGAATGATGATTTATCCATTTGTGAGTGATTATTGTGACTTATAATAATAATTATAATTTTACATTTACGTTAACTTGGAATTATACTATTTACTTAGATTTATGTATATATATATATATGTATACATGCTAATGCATATTATATATGTATATATATAAATTCGACTATTAATTTGTTAACTTAATTTCTATGAATTTCATACAAGTGTGAGAACACGTAAGATAGCTTTTAAGGTGTTAGACCTAGCGTATTATCGTATCTCGATAAGTAAATTCGTAGATGTATATATGTGATGATCACGGAGAGATGCTTATTCGAATCGAGAGAATATTGTCATTTTCGAAAAGACTTGCTCGCGTTTTATTGTTCGTACTAGAACTTTCAATTAATCAATAATCAAACGTTGAAACGCAAAAAATTTTTAAATTAATTGACGCATAGCATTTCTTGTTCTTTGTTACGATGAAAAAGTGTAAAGTTCCTTTTTTGTTGTTTGCACTGGCGGCACAAATAAACTCGCTTTTATTTAATTTTATTCTCTCTAATTGTACGAGCTGAGATCTCTTTTCGATTCTGGACGGTACGCTCCTGATCGCGCGGTTAGACAGATGCAATTTATGGATAAATCGCGTGTGTTATTTTAACGTATCGTAGCTAAGAGCAAACGAGGAAAAAATAAATTCCGACGACTTGACTTGCAAAGCTTTGAATCCATATATTGCGCGTGAAATATTTGCATACGACAACGAACACCCACATGTATTAGGTTGTATTTGTAAATTTTTGGCTCAACCTAACCTCGACTTAGCTCTTCGCTTTTTTATCTAGAAGATTATAAGCAGCCTCTTTTTTTGCTCGCCCACCGTTCCTTCATAATAAAAAAATAAATGTTTGCGAGAGGCGAAGGGCTAAATCCGAGGTACCTGGATTAGGCGTCTCGATGTCGTACATCAGAAGACACGTCAAATTTAGATATCTTTATATAGCTTTATTACGATTGCGCAATAATTTCGATTCCTCTGAATGTTTAGCGCTAATTAAATACAAAAAACGTATAGATGATTCTATAATTTTTTAAAGGATTTGAAACTCTGCATATCTCGTAATTTATTGAAAGCAAGTGACTAATTATTAATAACATAATTAAGCGAACGAGTAGGAAGAAAAAAATAAATAAATAAAATGCGAAACGAGTCTTATTCTGATGCATCAACTGTACCGTGTACAAAATAAACCTATACATGAAATTGAAGTAAATATAGTCGGTAGAAACGTAAGCGATACAGTATTTCCGGACTTGCGCGAACGAAAATTTGCAGAAAGAAAAAAAGGGGGGAATCGGATTCGCGATTTCACGAGGAAATGATATGATACTCGAGCCATCGTACTCGCGTGTACATCAAACTTGAGGTTGTAATAAGTGAAACCTAATCTGTGTCGATAATTACCTGTAATACATTTGAAAAATTTCATTGAAAACAAACAAGAAATCTTCTTAAAACATATCTCCCATTTTATATGTATATATTTGCAAACGCTTGATGATGATACACTTTATTCATTGAATGATGTAATTACGAATTATTATTATTACAATTATTATTATTCTTATTATTACTATTATTATTATTATTATTATTATCTTATTATTATTATTATGATTACTATTCTAACTATTACGATTATTATTTTTGAACAGCGATTTTGAAAAAGTCGGTTGTCTCATTATATTTTAGGAAAAGGGACGTGTATACATTTTCGAAGAGTCGATATTGCGTTTTACGGCGTTTTAGGTATAACGAAACTTTCATGAGTCTTTGTAATTAGATAGTTAGCTACGCAAATAGAATTGCATATCGTTATCTTAATCGATTGACCAATTTACACGATCGATTGGTCAGGCGATTAATCGTTCATAATTGTTAGAAATGCAAAATAAAAAATAGGGTAATAACTGCCGATGCGCTTGTACGCTTATTTTGTAACGTTTGCAGTGTCGCGATCTTGTTTTCATTTGTAAAGTAAAAAAAAACTAAGAAGAACCGTTCGCGGTTAAACGAACCCTCGGAATTTTCTCGATAAATGCGGCAAATAACTTTAAACAAAGAAGACAAAATAATTACAAACACGTATATACAATTGTACGATTTTGTACGAGAATATTGTATTGATATTTTTCTAATTTCGTTTTACGTCATATCAGGTGGGTGCCGCGCGCCCCTCGACAAAATTCCGATACGTTCACTAATCAACAAAATCATTCCAGTAGCGATGATGGTGCAGTAGTTGATTAAGACAAATAATTTTACCCAATAATTGATCAAATATACATATATATATACTTATGGAAGCGTGTCACTTAGATAGATAGGCGTCAAGGCGTTACAGAACAAGCATAAGCGCAGTTGTAGCATACTAGTTCCCAAGTATTATAGGTGACATATACCTGTCCCACATATCACAAAAGTAGGCATCCAAGGCACTACAGCGTGTCATATCAATGTCTCTAGTTATATTTCCCGGTTTACTGAAAAGCCCGTGTGATTATATATTATAAATATATATATACATATTTTACATACACATATACACACATATAAATTTATATGTACGTGTGTGTATGTGTATGTGCTTTTTGTGTGAGTACACGTATGCGTACGTGCACCTGATCGTACGCATACATGTGCGCATACGCGTTTAAAAAAGAAAAAACGAAAAAACGAGATTGAAAAAATTATGTAGAGATACCCTCGCCCCTTCCTCACCTCGTCACCGAAATGTCTCCGTTGCAAAAAATGTCATATCTTTGTCTCATCTATCCCTAGCAACTTATCCTCTCTCTCTCCGTAAAGAAAAATATTTCGTGTAAGATCCTATCGGTGTTAAATAAACGGAGTAAACATTTTACAAAACTCTGAACGTTTCATTTATGCCATTGCCACCTAGATGCTTTTATATAATACTTGTAGTGTCGCCAATTTTATTAGTAAAGTCGCGAGTGGCTCTTACAGGATTTATTTTTCTAGGTAGTTCAGCCTCATTGTAATTGTATAGACTTTTGCGTCTTCGGTTATTTCGTGCGGATGATTATTACAGTGTACAAAAGTCGAATGATATTCGTTTTAGCACGGTTGACGACTCGCCCGAAAAAAACGAATGCGCAAAAAAACAGAAGAAGTAACTTGTACCCCTCACATTTTAACCTAATGTCTGTTATACATCTGAGCCGGAAGGGTCTCTATGCTCTGTCTTCCCATTTGCTGCGTCAAAAAAAAATAACAAATTAGATACGATAAGATTTGTTGACTGTATACATTATTATGCATTAAAAAAAAAATAAGTGAAATTTACCAGAATAACACGAGTGGCGCGCGTTGAGTTTCGACGATCATCCGCTCTTCGAGTTCGATACTTGCCTTTGCATTCGAACGTCAAGTAGCATAATGATCGATCAAATTCTTGTACAAAACAGGAGTAATTTTACCTTGTTATTTTATGTGTGAAATTTTGAATTTACGCTCCCTACACACCCGACACACAAATACAACTCATACACGTACACTATCCAATATTGTGCAATCATTTAAACCGAAAGAAAAAGAGCCAGTCTATACGTTTTGCGTTGCACGAAATTGAAAGAAAACTATCTATATGTATACATACATATGTATATATATGTATAGATGATTTGTATACCTAACTCGTTCGAAACGACACCGAGTTCGGTTGAAAGACTTGTACGTACAAGTGCAAACGGCACGAGTTTAACGGTAATCGTCAAACGGCGCTGAGCGCGCGCAATTAAAACGTATGTGAATGTATTTTAAGGATATAGTTTTGTCTTTAGGAAAGGATAAATACACATCGTACTAAAGCGAAAAAAAAAATTTTTCGCCAAGATTTGAGTATAACTCTGCGCGTTGTTTGACTGAAAAAAAAATAAAGTTTAGAGAATCTGAGCGTTTGCGCGAAAGAAAGAGAGAGCGAAAAAGAAAGCGCGCAAGAGTTAAAAAAAATAAAGAAAGAGAGAGAGAGAGAGAGAGCGTGAGAATTAAATTCTAGAGAATGAAATGACAAGCAACAAGCGAAACGCGATGTTTTCGAATGTTCTTCAAATTTTTTTAGCTCGACGAAGGACAAAGGATCCGAAGGATACAGGAGAAATAGAAAAAGATTTTAAGTGAAAACAATAACGAAGAAACAAAAAACTAACAGAAGAAATGTAATATGTGTATCATACTGTATGTCGTACGCTGTAATGTTGTTTGAATTTGCGAGTCAATTATCTGTGCCTAGCAGCCCTGCGCACCCTACCAAATGATGTACCACCGTTCTGATGATAAAAAAACATTAAACCGTAAAAATTAACTAAATATTCCGAAGTCTTAAGTAATACAAACAAAAAAAACGAGAGAGAGAGAACGCATTAAAATAATTGATAGAAAAGAGGAGGAGATGAGAAGAGAAACGGAGTTGCGTATAATATTATGTTGTATTATCGTTGTTTACGTTTATCTTTGTTAAGTTTCGTTTATTTTCTTTTTTAAGAGGCTAACCATATATTAGCTGTCGTCGACATTCAATTTTTACGATAGAAAATATTTATTTGAATTGTATAATGAAAAGAAAAACAGAAGTGAGATGCAACATCAACAATCGAGTGAACATTTTTCATATATCGAAAAGCGTCTGTATAACCAGTACACTTGACTCGTGTACATACTTCGTGTAAATACTTTGTGCCAATTTAGTTGAAAATTCGCTAATGTACTATTTGGTCGATCGAAGATGCATTCCCTGAAAAATAATCAATTAAACTTAAGCTTTTTATATATATATACATAAATATATATATGTATAAATATATTCATGCATATACGAACTTTTTCTTTGAAGCGACGTTTCAAAGGTTACTTTTACATCGTAGCGCAATTGTTACCGTTCGTACGTCAAACAAAAAATGAGATAGTTATAACAAACTAGATATCTTTATCTTAAAACGAAAAAGAAGCCTCCGCGTCATGAATCTCGTACTCGTAATTTTTCGCACAATAAATCGGTTTCTATCGTATATATATATACACATGTATATATGTATATACCGATGACCGGGATCAAATCGCGCTGTTTCTCTATCTTTTCTCTCTATTCCTCTCTTCTCGGAATTGCCAAAAACTAGTAAAATGAAAAATAAAACAAGTCGATAACAATGGATATAAGGAACAAAAGAAAATTATAATGTATATCTATGATGAAAAAAAATGAAAAAAAAAAACGATATAGAAAAACTAAAGTACGAAATACAAGCATTGAATTGGTTTCTGAATTGCTATAACCCTCCGATATAACACTCATATATATCGCGTCTTCTTCGCTCTTCACTAGGCTAGTAGAAACATATTAAAACTTGGCAACGATATTCGAAATTTTACAACGACCTTATATTTCACGAAAATTTTGTCTTCTGAAATTGGATAAATACGTGAAAGGTGTAAAACAGGTTTCTCTATGTTTCTATACGCGAAGTGTATTTTCTTACGATATACAACATTGTTTATTACCATGCTACTGGGGGATAAATGACAACAAAACACACGCAAAATAATAAAATAAATAACACAGATGTCACGTATAGACGATTAAACTCGCACCGTTATTATATACATGTACCGTGTACGATGTAAGCATATAGATATATACATATACATACATTACATACATACATATGTATATATATACACACATACATATACATTTAACATATACACTACAAAATACATATGTATATATATGTGTATATATATACATATATTAAAAAAACGACTCGATGACTGAAGAGAAGTCGCTAAGAAGAAAGAAAAAGAGCGAGATAATTTGAAGCCATCGCCGCGATAGTTTCATATTACCCAATTGGAAACTCACACAAACAGCCACATGCACATACACACACTCACATATATACATAAAACAATGAGATTTTGAAAAAAAAAGAATAAGTGACAACACAAACAAATAAACAACGGCACATAAACAACGCGAACACTGATTCACTTAGCGCCGCAAAAGCGAGAGAGCAAACAAAAAAATAATATACCTAACAAGGTGAGACGAAATTGCGGAAGTAACATAGATAAAACAATACAAAAAAAAGCAGAAGGATCTACCGTAACGCTAGACTACATCGCTGTATAGTCGCTATATCGACATAGATTTGTAGTCTCTGTTCTTTAGATTTATTTTAAGTTTGTCGTAACTGTAATGGTTATTTCTAGATTATTATTATTATCATTATTATTACTATTATTATACAATTTATCACATTACACACTGTAACACGATTTATTATTATAACAAAAGGAAAAAAAAATATCTACTTGTGCATAATGACATATATATAAATATATATATATATATACATATATGTGTATATATATATTATGAAAATCACATCATTAAAACATATACTACTCGAATGTATTCGAAAACGTCGAACGACTCGATTCATTGACACCCACATCATTAACCATGCATATATATATACCTATCCAATATACAGTACCGAGACGAGTTCTTTAACTTTGATGTATAATAAAAATTAACGATCGATCTTGTAATTAATTAAATTTTCCGTTTTATTTAAAGTATACGGGCTCGTCTCGAGCTTACCATTTGACACTACCACTGTATAATCCAATTCAGACTATACCATTCAAGAATTTACTACTACTACTACTACTACTACTACTACCTACTACTACTACTACTACGAGGGACATTTCATTATATAAAATTACTCGAGTTTAAATATTATACTACAGCTATAGATTTTTATTTCGCTTTGCTTATATATATAGCTTTTAATTGTGATTTTGTTACTTTTGCTTCGATAGTTATATATACGAGCGACGTTATGTTTTTTCCTTTGTCATACGTTTTATAACAAAATGACATATTTATTATTTTTTTTTATAATCAACACAAACATTCGACTTTGATTTAAGTACTTACTTATTAAACATATGATCTTTTTATTTAATTAAATATGCGATATTATTTTTTGTTACGATTGCTTTTAAAATACTCGAGTTAAGGAGGCGCGAATTATCATCGAATAAATAAATATACGAGATATGTAAAAATATTTTTACTAGTTGTGTACAAACGTTTTATTTAATCTGTTGTATTTAAATTATTGTACATAAATTTTGTATAATCTAGATATTATATATATATATATATATATACATAGAAATGATATCAGAATTTTAAATTATACTTGGAGTTAAAAATAAAAGATAAACTTGATAATTAATATTTAGTATACATACATATATATGAAATGTAATCTATGTTTATAAAATTAATTTATAAGAAAACTTTTCTACTTATTTAAGAGTATACTGCTAAGATACAATTAGTAACAAATATTTTTATATCAAAAGAAAATAGGATGATGTTTGGCAGCTGTACGATATTTAACAAAGCAGGTAAAGTATCAAGATGGACTTTTGACGTCATTGTTTGATTTCAAGGAATTTAAATAAATTACAATAGAAGCACTTACCTTTTCAATTCAAATGAAAATAATAATTATCCTTTTCTATTGATTTACCTATTTCTTTTCATCTGCTTTAAAGTACCTGATAAAGCTTCCACCGTTTTCAATTACCAATGAAAGAAAATAAAGTTATTTTACAATTTCAAACTTAAAATAATTTTTTTTTCTTTGAATAAGGACGAGAAAAATATAAAATCATTCATTTTTTATATTTGGAAAATGCATAATGTCAAAATACAAACTTTATGGATTTAAATATAAAATAAATTTTCAGTGAAATTAAATATTATTTTTGTATTAAATGTTACTTATTTAAAAAAGTTTTTTTTTTATAAAATAAATATTAAAATTATATTAATTTAATAAATTATACATTTTAAATTACAAAATTCTTCAAAATTTTTATCTTTTTTCTGTTTGACAAGTAATAAGATTATTTACTTAATGACATCGTTATAATCAATTATATCATGGGAATATATTAAATCAAGCAGGTAGGTGTACCCAAATAAATATATAACAAACATAAATGTTAGTTCAAAAAGTGATGTGTAATACAATGTTCGATTCGCAATGTTATATATACAGATAAATTTGCGTAAACGAGATTAAACCGCGCATAGATATAATATACATATATATACCCATACATATATATATATTTATAATATACGTATACGAGTTGCGTAAAAAAGTCCGAAAACGCTTCGTTCGAAAGCCCCGTGTGCGCGAATTCGAGAGCCAACATATTAAACAATTTCGTTTAGAATTTCTTTTTCTTTTGGCACTCTGCCAAACGTTATATAACCCTCTTTATATCGATGCGTTTTCAAAACTAAACCAATCGTATGTATATATAATATTTTTTTTATTGCTTTCATCGAAAGCGCATAAATGTATATTACTATATATTATCCCCCTCGCGCGTAAGACATTCGATAGTCAAATTAAAGATACATATACCGCTCTTTTTAATTTCGAATTATTCGCTCATATGTATAATCCTATAATATATGTATACGTATAAATAGAAAAACAAAAAATATTAATATATATTAGGTTTAATATCTTATACGTGTATACGGTAAATTGGAAAAATATAAATTTCTATTCTATTAGTATATTGGGTGTACTCGGTAAAATGGGATTTTTAGTCATCATTTTCTTCACATTTCTTTTTTTTTCGTAAAGAGGAAATTTTAGTCTGGCTACGTACGTAAATGTCGTGTTTCTAGACAATTCATATTCGGTGATAGTTGAGAATTTATCATAAAAAAATACATTTTCTTTTCGTTCTAAAAGTGCGCGGCGTATCGTTCCTTATAAGTACAATTAATCTTAAATAATTACAAGTATACATTTGTTTAGAAACACGAATTTTCTAACGGAAATAATAATTCGTCGTTGGTCGTGCTGATAAAAATATAATTGGATTAATTTATTACGTTATACGCTTATAATAGTTTAAACTTAAATTGTAAAGTTTCATTATAGATATCAATGAGTTTATTTATATTAAACAAAATAGAAAATCGATATATGAATATTTATTATACTTAAATAGTGTAAGTTATGTATATATTTATATATAATATACGAATGAGGGAAGACGAAACGTTGTAACTTGCTTCAAGTCGTGATAGACAATGAAGGAAAATTCCTAAGTACGAGTATGATTATGTATGTACAACATGTAGCATCCGAGATGAGAAAATAATAGCCATACAAATGTAATCAAGTTAATTTCTTACATTGTTTTCAAATGGTTTTTCTAAAAAAATAAACTAAGTTAGGTTTTATGGGTACCACTCCCCTTGAAAATAAATAAAAGATTCAACGAATATTAATGATCTGTATATTAAAGATAATTAAATTTCGAGATTCGAGGACGTAAAAAATAGTCGGTGTCCGATATACAGTGTACGATTTTGCTAGCCAGACTAAAATCTCTCGATATTGTTGATAAGGCGTTATATTCTCGAGAGAATACAAAAAAAAAGGTTCAACGCGCTCGTTCAGCACCTCGAAGCGCTCGAGCTGGTACACCCGGTGTGGGAAGTGTCGCGGTTTCCGGAGCGGCTCTCGCTTCGGGGTCGTTAGCTGCAGCTTCCGAGTCCTTGAATCTCTTGTATTTTCCTGAAGTAAGGATATTTGATGAGTCAGAAATATTTGTCTTTAAAATTAGTATTTTTATAAAATTTTTACGAAAGTCAACTAACTGGCAAGTCGAACCATGGTTACTCCCCACCAAATACTCCAACCCCATCCGACCAGACAGAATAGGACTGTGAACAGTTGGCTCACTCCAACGATTATGTTAACGATGAGCGCTCCGAACCTTGCTTTGGGACTCGCTACTGCAGAAAATCTTGGCTGACCCAGGCAAATGTTGAATAATCCGCTCAATACAGTACCTGTATGAAACAATCGCATCGACGCCTCGGTCATTAAGTTCAATAAAACTAAGAAATAATATCTTGTATTTTACTATTTAAAATATATTTAGTTTCTTTAATTGTCAAATTTATATAATTTATGGGGTACGTCAACAACAATCAATCATTGATGTATTCCGGGTTTAAAATTATAGACTGAAAAACATAATTTTTATAAAAATAAATATTTTATATTAAAATTTAAAACAAAGAACGAGAAAATTTGTCCTTTATTATGATCCGATTTAATGGTTTACGAGATTAATTGTTTTAAAAATGTTATCCGCCCCCTACTGATATTAAAAAAAATTAATAAAATTGGTAAAAAATTTGGAAGTATATGGTTTGATATCATTTTTGCTTATCAAATTTTTGAATAATTCTCCTACAATTATTTTTCTTCAAGAAAACAGAGGATTATAAGAAATTGAAATTGCAACTTTAATTAGATTTGAAATTAAAGCATAAAAAAGCTATATATTAAAAACTGTAAAAAAATCTTTATACTGCAAAATTAACTTGTAGTATAAAAAAAACTCACCGGAACCAGGTAAAACGACGTTCCAAATGAGACAGAACCATGCTATAGGTACCGGAAGACAAGGAATAGCGCCGCGCATCACCGAATTGTGTTCCACCAAAACATCTGGAATCTTTGGTCTGGTTTCCTAAAAATTAGCAGTATATCGTTGATACAATCGGTCAAGCAAATTGAAAAATCAGAACATTGTAAACATATCACCTTTGTTCACACAAAGATTTTATACAACCTATGTCGCAGTAATTTAATTAATTTCTGGTATAAAAATAAACTCGATGAAATTTTGGTAAAAACAAAGATTAAAATAGTACCTCAGAAAGTGGTGGAGCGGCGACACTCGTAAGGCTGTGCTTTGCTCGTACGGTTTTGGTACGTTGTGGTTTATCCGCTTTACGACGCCTACACGATAAGGAACTGCAGGAGCATCTTGCAAATAGACTTCGGCACAGGGCGCCGAAACGTCGCTCCCGGGGGCAACAGCTTTGACTGGCCTCAGCAGGCGCAACCTGCTGCTGCTGCTGGAAGCGACGTCGGCGCCATCCGCACCATGTACCTTTTCTCAGTCCAGCGCATCTGTTGCAACAATTATTTTTTTAATTAATTTAAAAAATAGTAATAATGTTTTTGAAAAGAATGTTAAGGCTTGTGAAATGTTAGCTCTTTAAAGTAAAAATGGGTCCGTCTGACCATACATAAAGTACGTCTACTTAAGAAGACAAGTCTGTGTCGATATTAAAAACCAAATGATTAATTATTATTAATAATTTATTAGGTAGTAACTTCAAATGTTTCTTAATTTTTAAATCATATTATACCAGTTTTAATTTTTACTTAAAATTTTTAATTCAGTAACCACTTAACTAATAGACTGAAATTTAAAAAGTAATATATAATACATTACTTTCATGCACTTCGAAGGACGAGAATTCTATATAACAGTTAAAATGTTTATTTAAATAATTATTTATCGGTTTTTTACACTAACTATTAACTTTTTATAATAATTTTGCATTTTGCTGTTCTATTTAAGTGTATTGTAATAAATTTTGATACAGAATGCCACAATTGATTAAAAAAAGTAATGTTGCAAATAAATTAAATAACTTTTATGAAAGATTAACAATGATACAATTTATAAGAATTAATGATTTACAATAAATTATTGTGTTTATTTTCACTTACAAGAAGGGTTTACGTTTGACGAAATATATACGCAGTTAATTATAATTGCGATAACACCAAAGTTCATTCAATTTTAATACTAATTTTTTTGTTCAAATTTTGTCTAACTCTTATTTCTTCCATAACTTTTGGCCAAATGAAGATTTTTTTATCTAATTGTATCTACTTCATCTCAGCTTTTTGCTACATTTAAGTATGAGTCTATTTTTAATTATTTCCGAATTATCAACAAATAAACTTAAGCATATATTCTTTTCATAATTTGTCTTCAATGGTGTGTAATTTTCGTCATTAGCCTATGAGACTCACATGAATTTTTTCACGTTTATATACCAAAAAATCAGTTATAACCCAAAGTTGTAACCAAATTCGTTACCCGGACAGCGGAACCCCTTCTTGTTAGTCTTATACCCTTAATTGGAAATCTATATTTTTCTCGATTATTTTTAAAATTGTTTGCAAATATAATAAAAATCGTTTAAATTTTTTGATACACAGTGTGGTATTTTTCCTCTCGATTTTTTAAATTCGACAAAACTACTATAAAATATACGACGACTTATTGCACGCGACAGTGCAACTTTGTTAAAGTTTTAAACGATATACGTGTAAGTCAAAGAAATAAACGTACTGTATGATTTTCCGATACTCGGTTAATTTCAATAAGATAAGCACGAAATGTCCTTAATTTTTTAATTTAACGCGAAAAAAGGTGAGTTATTATTCCTTATACAAATTCTATTCAAGAATTTTATCGAAATTATGATTTATAAGAAAATCGAGTTTTTTTTGTCGTCTACTTTTATTCGAAAGTTAAAGTACAAAAAAACTGCCGTTGGAAAAAAAGCGGTAGCCGCGGTTATCTTAATTTTCACGGACGCACGCGATCGATCGGGCAGTAAAATGCAAATGAAGCCAATTTTCCCAAGTAACGGCTACTGAAGAAATCACGATATTTGCGTCTTAAATCAACGATTCCCTCTAAACTATTCGGTTTCGTTTTAAAGTAATCGTTGTGTAACCGATACTCTCCATTTTTATCGACGTCATTTTATTTTTTATTTCAAATTTGATCAACGGATGATTTTTATCTTCAATTAATTTACATTCGTATATTTGCTTTCGAGACTTAGAAGTAATTGTGGACTGAAAATGTTTAAATTACTCGATAAAATTGCATTTTTTAACGTAAACACAGAGCAAGCAACGCTTTGACAATAAAAATGTTTTTCTTCATGAATAAATTAATCGAGATTAACAATTAATATAATTAAGATGAATTATTTACTTGCAAGCATCCTTGAACCTGTTCCACCTGCCGGGTGCCTCGTCCTGAGGATCGGTCAGCCTTACCGTGGAGGAACCTCTGACCTGTTTGCCTGGCCATAGCTGAGCCTTAGGATCGCGTCTACAAGCGAGACACCGCATTTTTGGCCAGCAACCGCACTTTCCCAATTGTCGATCCGGCTTAGCACCTTCGGCACCTCCGCTCGGAACTCTCGAATTATCGTTGGTTGTTCCTGTGGTTCCGGTACCTCCAACTTTGACGCCTAGTCTCTTCCACCAACGACTACGCAAACGTCGCCAACGGGTACTCGCTCGAGTTTTATCTGTTTTCGATGCGGTTGTCGACGCCTCCGGTGCTCCCTCGGCTCCGGCACCGCTCGCTACCCTGTTGTAAATTTACAATATTTTCATCTACTTTTTTCCATCCATTTGATCGGCCCATTTTTGAAAATAAATAACATTCAATGACAATGAAAACTGCAGAATTTTTTAGATGTTACCAAAGCAAATATATATATTGCGTATGTCAACGTTTATAATAATTAATATTCATTCGCACCTTTATTTGTTGGTTTTTTTTTTATTTCGGTCAGTCAGTTTATACGATAGGTTTGATGAATAATGTATAACCAATATAATTAGCAAAAATTATGCCGAGAAGTGAAAAATCGATAAACAAGTTGAATTATATGAAGATACATGTATATGTATATTAACAGTAAGAAAAAAGAATAAAATACACCCTGAACAGTACCAATCGATTGTTTGAAATTAATTATTACTTTATCTCGTAGTACCTTATAATATTATATTAACGTTCAAAAAAGAAGTCTACTGCTTATTCAACCGGCGTTTTGGTTCTTATCCTATACGTATATAAAATGTCTCGTGTATGCTTTTCCGCGTAGCATATGAATCAAATTTTGCACACTTTAAAATCGGTTGACGGTCGAAGAGAACGAACGATCTTGAAAAATGTTTCTAACTTAAAAGTCGCGTTTAAAAACGAGAAAAAAAATAACCAATGAATAATCAATATAAATGGCATTGTCGTTATTGTTGGTGTATAATATCGTGAAAAAAATCGAGCCGTGGCAGTTGGCGCGGGAAATTCAAATCGAAAGCGTATAAAAGTATAAGAAAAAAGTGAGTCTCACCCGGGGCTTGTACGAGTATGCGAGAATCGAGAAAGAGGGTGGTCCGGTGGTGTGGTTCCTGCCTGCTCGACGGTGAGGCCAAGTCGAGTCCGAGCGGACGAGTGAGCGGGCAGGATTGCGGAGCGCCCTGACCGCCGGTTGGTCGAGAACTCGGGGGTTGCGAGGTGCGAGGGGGACGGCGCGCGTCGCGATCGGTCACGCGAAGACGCTGGCTTCGTACCCGTCTAGATTAAACTGTGCCTCTCGCAAACGAAAAGGATCGATACCTAGACTTTCTTGGGTGGTCACTCGAACGATATACCTGACCACCATTCTCGATCTTAACCGCGGGAGGGAGCTTTTCACCCGAAATTTTTACCAAATTTTTCATACTCTTTACGTAAGATCGATTTTTTTCACTTATACGTCGACCTTGCGGCTGAATCTGTGAGACGCGTGTAACGTTAATTTATTATTTATTTTAATGTAACTATTTAATTTTCTATTTTATTCGTTACTTTTACTTGAAGAATGTCCCATTTTTATTTGACAGCATATCTAATTTTAGTACGATTTATGTTTCTTTTTATAAATAATTACCCATTGCGATTTGATACATCGATCTGTATATACTTTTATTTAAATTTTGTCCCGAGTATCTAGAATTAAAATAAAATTTATTTCCGAGAAACAGATACTTTCTTAGTATAAATATTACATGGAGAATGAGAAAAAAATGAATAAATCACATGTGTTTATATTCGTTCTAAATAGGGATCTCTCGTAAATATCTACGATTTCTTTAATATGATATCCTGAACATGTGATTACTGTAATTAAAAACTTGTCTGTAAAATGATAAAACTATACAGAAACAAAAGTAATCACGATACTTTTGTAGCAAGACTTGCATCCTACAAATAATTTTTTTGATATTTTCAATACAATAATTTGTACTTTGTTTAGATTAATTATTATTAATTATCGACATCGAATCAATAACATTCGTACAATTCTTATTCATTTAAATATAAAATTTAGGAAGGGTATACCGAAAGAAATCGTTATAAATATGATTCATTAAATCCATTGGAATATAATTGAGTATGAAAATTTTCTAATGTATTTTCATCCGGGTTTAATCTATTCATACACAGACCTTGTTGAATTATCGACTTTGACTCATAATAAATACAGCATAAACACAGCAATAAAGGCATAACCTTTTATACACACGTTAAAATGTTCATTTTTTAATACATTATCTCGATTTAAGTTTTTTTTAATGTAATTTGTTTTACAATGTATAACTCTAAAATTTCATTTTTAAGAATTTTTTTATACACAATTTTTATGAAACAAGTAAGAAAATAATTTATAAATAAAAAATAAGTAAACGATTATTCCACACAGAAATAATGAAGTATTTGTAATTTAAATTTCAATAGATTTATAAAATAATCGGTAATAATAAAATTTCCTACTCTTATTAAATTACCTAACCGATCACAGTAAATCAAATCTGATTTAAACTTTTCAAATTGGTCTAAATCGAATCAAATCTATATATTGATTATAATCAGATAATATAGAAAACCTGATTAAGACCAATTAAAGTATTAATTAATTTTATTCCGTAATAATAGATGTCACGCTCCCATGCATAAGAACAAAATTTCTTTCGCGGTAAAATTACAGAATGACTTAACATTTGAGACACGTGAATTTAATGCAAGTAATCTCTATTCTCGGTGCGATTATGCAAAATCATTGCGAGTTGTTAAATTAAAAAAAAATGGGGGAAACAAAGAACTCGCGTCGAAATTCGTCAATTAGAAGAAATGAAGAAATACTTGAGAAATCGGTGAAAGTCCGGGAGTAAACTATCCCCATTGATACATGCACAAATGAGAATTTGCAAACAATGCTATTAAAATGTTGTCGGGTAGGCCAATTTGTCGAAACCTATTAAAAGTCTAAATCGTTCGGTGTCGTCGCGAAGATAGAACAAAAGGAGTCACGTTAGTTTCACTCGGAGTCATCGTAATCCCAATAATAGTAACAGGGAGATAAAAATGTGTGTTTATTGCCGTTTGTCGGTGCGTCCCACCTACGTAATACTAATGATCGAGCTTTCAAAATCGTTCCAAGTATATGTCCACACCCATTTCTAAAAATTAATAGTTATGTTTTGCATAATACTCTTTCGGGTATACCATTATCATTACCTAAAGAATTTGAACGAACCTTTTTCGTTTACAATACACAGGTAATGTACACTCTTAAACGATTATCTTTCACTCAACTGTAATAGTGATAAATAAATAAAAAAGCGTGGATTTTTTAAAAAAAAATATTCAAAGGGAAAAAAATGCAGACACGTATATACTCATCGTGGTGCGAAGGGGTCGGTATACAACTCGATGCGAATGCACTGACACATGCGACGTTTAAACTATAAGCGAGTAAGTACTTCTAAGAGTATAACCTGGAGGGAGCCGCGAAAAATCCTCGGTGGTTTGTACGCGCGAGTCGACCTTGGCCGGTAGCCCTTTACATATCGTGTGTATACGTATACCTATATATATACATGTACATACATACATACACACGAAAAGGTGGGGTATACACCACTGCGTATCTGATGTTGCGCGGGACAAGGAAAGAGGGGACTTTCTCTCCTCCTACAGAAGTTCGGGGACCGGAAGCTTTTTGCGGTCAGGGGGACACGAGAGAACTTGATTTTAAGGTATATAACCTTAGGTTATGTATACGCACTAATCTAAATTACGCGCAGACCACCCGTATACGCGTATCTTTCAATCTTTCATTATTTTGTTTAAATTGGTTTTACATCCTCACGTTTTTAAATTTTATTTTCTTATACCACTTCAGCATATCTTGGAATTCTTTATTATACATCTTATTTCTAAATCATTATAGGTCGTCAGGTTTTTCAATTAAATACTGTATATTTGTATAACTCTATCAAATCTTTACTCTCTTTTTTTCTTTGTAAGTTAATTTAAAATCCTCAGAGTTTTAAGTTCCATTTAAGTTTATTTAAAATTAACAAATTCAATTTTGTGTATATTTATGTGCGTCTTGAATTATTTTTCTTTTTAATTATTTAATGTATTTAAATTAATAGTTACACATAAAGTTTATAAATGACTTGATATTTTTTATTGTTATTTTTTAATTTGTTTAAGATTGTTTAATCTTTAAATTAAATTTTTTACACAAGTCGTAAATGTCTTGCACTCCATTATTTATTTTCAAAATGTTTTAAAATAGTTACAGATTTTTAAGCATCTGGTTAAATTTGCAGTAATTCTTTATATTTCTCATTTAAGATTTCATATTCAAGAATAAATCGAAATATAATTATAAAAAATTGAAATTTATATATCTAATGATCAAAATATTACATCTTTAAAAAACTCTACTAACATTTATTTGAGTTTATCATAATCTGTAATATAGTTTAGATTTTTAATTTGTTTTAAACAGTATATTTATATTTTGATATTTAAAATAAATATACCAATAATATTAATTTGCTATTTTATGTACACAGAAAATAAAAAAAAAATTTTCGACGATCGCGCGTTAAAAGTAATAATACTTTTTTTTCATCACCCGGCGATCGCCGAATGATTATGTAAAGTAATAGTTTTGAATTAACCTAAATTCGAGGCATACAAGAAGCGGAATCTCGCGTACAGGGATTTCGACGATTACGTTTCGTGGGTGGCGAAAATCCATCGGACTAGGTGGTCGTTATACGATTCTTATACGATCGTTTACTTCGACTTGAGTAATTTTATTAATGATACGTTACTCTTACTTATTTACTCGCCTTTTTTATAGAGCGCACAACGTAAGGATAAATTAAAATAAAAAAAAATGACAAATATTTAAATAAAAATGTATTTTAATCTAGTTACACATAAAATTAAGTTTAATCGATCGAACGCGTCATGCAAACTATTGATTTTCTTTTTCTTTCAAAAACTGCGGTTTTTAATGAGGATTCGAAGGTGCGAATAATATGTACTTTGATAATCGAAACGTTCGAAGGTATACATATAAGTTGAACGATGCACGGAAGTGCAACACGACAAGGATCTCTATATAATAGTCTTTCATTCTCCACTCCCCTTTTAGCAAAAGAGCTCGAGTTCCTCGAGAGAGTGAGAGAGAGAGAAAGGTCCGGTCGTTTCGCTTTAACGAACTCGCGGAGCGCTGATTTGTTAACCCCTCGAGTCTCGTTGACGTCCACGTCGAGGATGCAAATCGCGTGGCCCTCCCTTACCTTGGTGAACCTTCCGAGATCGATACCAAGCGGCTACCGGCTTTGTATATGTATATAGAAAGCTTCGTTAAAACCACCACCCCTTCGAAGAGGTCAACCAACTCTGGACCTTTG
The DNA here is from genome assembly GCA_026168455.1 of Theocolax elegans. NCBI lineage: Eukaryota > Metazoa > Arthropoda > Insecta > Hymenoptera > Cerocephalidae > Theocolax > Theocolax elegans. The sequence continues at coordinate 93,580,286 of CM047426.1, read as the reverse complement.
CACCTTTTCTAATGTTTCTCCTACGACTCTTTCGTATCGATATACCCATCCAATTTATACCTTCGCTTCGTACTTCTGTTATTCCCCGATCTTATCGTTTTTATCGTTTCTTCCTTTCGTTCGTGCAATATCTTTTTCATATTCTTTTTATTCCTATTTCCAATGGAATGTTTTTCAATCACGCGTAAATCTTTGGGGTTTTTTTCTTGTTTATCGACCGAGCGGAATTTCAAATGAAAGTGATATCGATATTTAATTACAAAATTTCTTTTTAAACATTTTTTTTTATTTTCTTTCGTTAATGTGTACTCGATTTATTATCTCTTTTTTATTATATAGATAATTTTATAATTACAGTTATAACATTAATTATAACGATAAACAATCACGGATTTTGGTTTAAAAAAGAAAGTTAATTTAGAGAAGTGTTTATTTTTTGCTTCGAAAACTCGAGATTTCGTCACGATGAGTGAACACAAAAGGTACTCTCTAAAACTAAATTACACCTAGTGAAAGTTACTGTGAATATTTGTGACTGTTCGCTGATTCTCAGGACAAAATCTTGGTTCGAGATTGAAAGACCGACGAGTAGTAAAGAAAAATGGGCTTTTTCGAAATGTAGTATATTATTTAAAATAATAAAATATGATTTATCTAACAAAAAAATAATATATCTGATTGACTTACGGGCGATCTCCGTTCCTATCGAGATGCACAACGTTCCCACTTAAAGTTTCGATCTCGTCGGCTCGTTTAACGAGATGCAATCCAGTTTTCTCCTTAGCGGACGAAACACCCCTGACGGTATTTACGCTCACTCCGGTATCGGTCGATCTCAAACTACTCGGAGAATCACCTGGCGCTCGAGATTCCATCGCGTTATCTTCGACGTTCGGTGCATCCGTGGCACTGCTGATCATTTTCGATGGAGATGCTTTTTTTGAATCTCTCGGTGAACCGCTCGTACTTTTCGGTTCGTTCGAATTAATTCCGTTGCTCGTTCGACTCTCCGTCTTTTTGTGATTTACTTCCGCTGCTGGTTTTTGCTTATCTTGGTCCTCCTGGTTTTTAAAGTTCAAATATTAATATTATTTTTTTTTGTTTTTTTTTTTTACACAAGTGATCGAGTTTTATTTTTCGACGCAAATGAGTGTCGTACATATTCATGTTTGGATTTCAATTTTAGAACAGTTTGCGTAACAATGCATTCGTAGATATAGATAACGTTTGTTACTCAATAGTTCTATGAATTATTTATGTTACTGTGTGTATATTCAAATGCGTTTCGCATCAATTTTTTTATATATAATATACATTGTATATCTGTTGTATTGTATTGATTTGTCAACGTTACCTACACTTTGAACTACAACTCGAAAACTAAAAAATTTTGATTTCGTGTAAAGGTAATCGAATTATAAAACGGTATTAAAATAAAAATATGCCCTAACCGAAGTCCGCTTGGTCGTGTCGTCGCGCGGCTTCTCCATCTCAGCAGTAACTTGAGTCTCCGAAGACTTGGCAGGTTTAGATTGTTCCCGAGCTGGCTCGAGAGTGGCAGTCGCGGCTCTATCACCGTTCGCCGAATTCTGACCAAAATGCTTGATCATCGTTTGCGCGAAGTAGCCGTTTTTCGCGGGCGGTTTCTCATCGGCATCAGCCGTCTCGGAAGTTCGTTGCTCCATTTGTTTTTTCTCGAGGTTGGCGAGCTTAGCGACCAATTCACCTTCCGCGAGGATCGAGGATGCGTCGATTTGTAAGGGTTGCACGGCGGTCGTTGTCGTTGTGTTCACTACGCTCGATGTGCCGGTTGCACCCGACGTTTGTTTCAGTAAATCGACTAGCCCAAGCTCTTCTTCTACTTTCGCTTCTCCGTTAACTTTACCGATCGGTTTCTTTGATTTCGATATTATCTGAAAGAAAATTGAACTATCGTTATCGACCTTTTTACATCTTTGCCATTTGTGGGGTGCAATTTCGAATAGCACGTGATATCCTGATATTTATTATACCTATTATGTGTCGTATGTATTTGCACAAATACTAATTTACCTACACGCCTATACAATTCATTGAAAATAATAGATATATTATTTATCAATAACTGGGTGATCTATAAAACTGACTTTTGTTTTTCTAATATTACCGAGCAGTATCGAGAGAGTAACAAAACCATTGATCGATACGAAGATAAAATACATCGTACTCGTATACATATTTATAATTTTTAATGATATAGGACGAACAAACAAACATTTTACCTTGAAAGTAGGATCGTCCGAGCCATCCAACTGATTTTGTGAAGAATGTTTTACCGGAGTGGGTTTTACCAATGATGGTGTAGATCCCGGTTCTCGTCTCAACGGAATTTTCGAAGGTGAATCCAGTAGGGCCTCGGTGCTCGCGGATTTGTCACGCGAAACGGGCCTGGCAGTGACGAACCTCTTGCCGCTAGGCGGTGCAAGCAAGTTCCGATTGGGCTTTTCCGGTGACCGAGCTTGCCTGTGTGCACCGAAACTTCGTGGCGCCGGTTTCGGGTGAGAATTTTGCTGTGGAAACATCCGCGTTTATTCGCTCTTTATTATTTGTCTCTTTTAACGCTAAGTATCAAGTTATAATAAAATATAATATTACAATGAGAAAAATTATTTATTAAAAATCACTGTGTATTTTGCAGTATACCGCAATATTACCGTTTTGTAGAAAATATATTATGTAAAAAATAATATAAACAAAAATTTTATTATTACAAAATAAAAGATGTAGTGAATTAAATAAAATATTTTATTGATTGAGTCTAAAATATGTTTGTTTGTTTAAAATTAAATATTTTCAATGTTAAAGTACAATGGATTATTTAATTAACTAAATATTTTTTCTGCGTAGTAATTGTTAATATACAATAGTACTATTTTTCTCGGTATACCAAAAAATCAAGAACAATTGATTAATTTATGTAATACGTTGCACTTTATAATTTTATTACCTTGGTCCTGTCGGTCGAGGGTTTCGTAGGCGTCCCTTGAATGGCAGGAAGCTGCTTGTCGTCTCGCCTCGATATTCGACGGTTCTCTTGATTGGCATTGCCGATACTGGCGGTATACCTGTTGGCTGCTCGACGACCGAATTTCGGGGATGCTTTGCGCGACTCGTTCTCCTTGCTCGCGGATATCGACCGACTCCTCGCTGGTCTCGGTATTTGACTGCGCTTCGGGCTGTTTTGCTGAGATATCGACACTGCGCGCATACACCGTGAAAAAAGAAAATAATGACGAGTCATTGAACGTAAGTAAGTAACCGAGAGTTTTAAATAATGAGGAATACCTCGACGATCGTGGATGGATCTGGCTGTACGATTGTTGGAGTCGGGGGGCGATTGTGGTCGAGATCGAGCCCTGGGTGGCGGTCCCTTGAACCCCCGACCTCGAAAAGGCGACACCCGACCCGAACTCGGCAGCTGAGCTCGTTGGGGCGAGTCGGGCCTCGGCGCTCTCGGACTGGGTGGCCGCGTCTCCGCGATAATCGCGAAACTCGATTTCCGCTGACTCCGTCCGAAACTCGTGCCTTGGGGTGCCACTTTGTAAGGCTCTGGAGCGCGCGAGGGTGGCGGGGATCGCAGAACCGCCCGAGGATCGTACAGGATCCGCCCGCCCGGCGAGAGCACTCGGAACGGGGGCGGATCCTGTACCTCTCGAAGCTCCATTCTCCGGCGGTGGTTGCTCTCCGACTCGTCTGGGCTCCCCTCGTATCTTCGCATCATCCCTCATCGGCCTTCGCGAGCTCGACGACTCCGCCCCAGCTCCTCTCCGTTACTCTGACAATTATAATTCTTCCTTTTATACAGTACCGCTCGAAAGTTCGAAGCGAAAAGTGTGCAATATATTTTAAAAAAGGAAATGGAAAGAATCGTCATCAGCTTTTGATAAGTATAATGTAGATTTTGGTGTAATTTGGATTGATTTATCACTCGATTTACTAAATTGTAATGTATTTCTCATACACTCCGTACACTATATATTCTGCATGGCACTCATCAAAACTTTTTGACATTTCTTATCACTTCCCTCTTTTAATTTATTATAATTGTTAAATTTCAAATAAAATAGACGCATTTCCGGTACCGTACATATTTACCGAATCTGACAAAACGGTTATTTTAATGTAACAAACTAGGCACATCGTTATTAAAATTCTTAAGTATATTTAAAAATTAATTAACTAGGAAGTTATAACGACTATACTAATTAATCGGTCGTCACGCCAATTTTAGGTTGATCGAATTACCTCTATAAATATAAATTCCAAAATAATATTTAAGGGCGCGCGCGTACGAAAATCCGGGATTATTAATAGCTCTACGAAGGTACAACGATCGATCAAAAATGCGCTTTTAATTAATAAACCTCGGAGTTAATTAATGGCTGGTCTTGAACAATAATAACACCACATCAGCGAAGCAGTAATTAATGACCGAGATTAAGTCAAAGGTGCAAATTACTCGCGTACATTAAAACAGGCCGATGGACTCGTTTGTTGGTCAACGCAACGATAACAACAACGACAACAACAAGAACAATGACAAAGGAAAAGCAAAGAATGTACGAGGATCGATGGTACATACCTGGAGAAAGAGCGTAAGAGATGTTGTCTCGTATAGAGGAATCGAGAAATGGTGATGTACGAGTAACTCTCGAGGCGTGGAGCATTTACGAGAATCCACGGGTTCCCGAGTGTCTTGCATGCCGGCTTCACGCTCTCGTAGCCTCGGTGATGGTGCGATGATACGCCCAACTTCCCGAGGATACCGTTCTCGTACCCACGGAGTAGGAACAGCACCGTCTCGGGCTACATCCTCGATTGCTGGCCCATCCGAACGCCGACGAGATGACGATGTTGCTGGGACAACGACACCTCGACCTTACCGATATTTTGCCCTGAAATTCAATTGTGTATACCACGTACGATTTGAGCGCACACTCACACACACACACACAAAGATTTGCAACTTTCGTTTTGTTTATCATCTGTTTAATATTTATAAAGTGTATATTAACCACTTTTATCTTTCCCATATATGAAATCCATAATGTTTACTCTCTCGAATACATATGAATCTTTACGAGTTATCAGTGCGCGGATATTTTCATCTTAACGAGTCAGTTTTATCAATCAACCAGTCGCCCCTAATAACCAATAATTCTCTTGCGAGCTATAATTTTCTATATCGACACCAATTGAAAGTGCATTGGGTGTATTTTACTTTTTATGTCATAGTAAAAGTATATATACACGGTCACCTAGATCAAACTTCTAATTTTCAAAGGAAAAATTGATACAGATATATATATGTATGTCGTTTCGCATCACGATGAAAGTATATATACATCCAAAAAGGTTACAACCAATTTTCTCGGGAATGACGAGGCTGCATTGAAATTAAAATTCCGTATATATATATATACATACATACGTTTTCTCGTACGATTTTAATCAGTACGCATTTTCAAATGTATAATGCCATGGATTAAGAGTTTTCATAAAGATTACGATGAGATGCGTATACCGACTAGGTCATAATTTCCATGATTTCTGGTTGAAAATATACGTACGAGCTACTTTGCAATTTTTTTTCTCGTTTAGACTTTCGCCTTTCGTTTATATATATATCTATATATTCTGGATGTCTAAATCGCTTCTTCGACATCCTGGGAATACGCGGTCGTTAACAACATTTTTATAGTTAAAAAATGACAATATAAAATTATTATATCGACATTTTCAAAGTCGTTCTTCACGATTTGTTTAAGACGTCTAAATAAATTTTACTGTATATCCAATTAACGTATGTTTGGGAAAACAAATGTGCTCTCTTGGCATATCGATTAAATATCAAAATTTGTTTCGACTAATCTTTTGCATAATTGTTTATTCGTTAAACGTAACATTAAGATAAACGTCCAAATGAAATTATAGCGTCGTATGCATTAAATTTATTTTCCGGCTAAATTTGCAAACTATACAACTTGACTATAAGAGAGCTCGACGATTCAAAATTTGTTTTGGAGATGTTCCAAAATGTACACTCTTTAATAAATAATTCTAGACGTATGGAGTGTACTCGTGTATATAATTCATAATTTATATACAAAGATATAAAATGTCTTCAAGTACATAGTACATAAATAATCTAAACTATATATAAACATAAGTAAAATAACAAGTACTTCATCAGTGCCTTATGAAAAATAAATATAAAAAAAAAAAGATTAAGTGTAAAATATATAAATTCCTACATAATGTACGAGGTAAAACGTGTTGGATTTAAAAAGTTTATAATGTCGTGCACGTATATATTACGCTACGGATACTCAATTAATTTAGACTACGTATTACGATATAATAAAAATGAAAAATAAAGGTTAAATGTCCTGTATAGATCGAGGGTAGGGAAATGCGCCATAAGCGCGACGAACGCCAGGTGTCTCGTGTATACATAAAACGCAAGAGAAACAGTTAGACACAAGGATCACACAAGGTGGTAATTGGTATATAGCGAACCAGAAACGGATGATCGAGCTAAGATGGGCGTACCGTTCCTCTATTTCTCTCTCTATCTCTCTTTCGTATGGCTAGTACGCAATCATTACATCGCGGATGTGCGTTTTACACGCTTCTTGCGGTCTAGCGTGTACCGTTCCGTACATTATATGTATATGTATATGTATGTGTGTGTGTGCGTGTGTGTGCGCGTACGTGTGTATAAATGCGCGCGCGCGTGCATCTCTTTTCCAACACTCGACTTCTGGCATAATAAAGTATATTATATGTATATAGATATGTGTGTGTGTGTGTGTGTGTGTGTGTGTCTATGTGTGGAAAGAGAGAGATCGTTTTGTTTTATCACTACCCCCCTTAGATCGTATACGGATTTATAAACTACAACCGCAAGTGAAACTGGAAGAGCAATTAAACTTTTGATCGCGAAAGCGTTAGAAATTAACGTTTCCCTCATTCTTCTTTGATCAGTCGGCGGAATCGTTGGAGCGATTTGATCTTTTGTTTAATTAAAATTGTTACTTTTCATTTGTAATAAATCAAATAACGATTTGTACTAAATATCTACATTGATGAAATATATATATATGATTCAAAATTAATATAATCTTCAGTTTGATAAAAAAAAATATCGAAATAAAAAATTACTAGAAAATATGTAGTACAATTTACTAAAAGATTTATTATGTATAAACCGAATGCATTTAATATATATCATATGAAATTTTATGAATTTTTGTCAAGCCTATGCTAATTTTTCATACAATATTTTCTTCCTTGAGTGTACATTAAAACATGATCTATTGGAAATTACTATACATATTCTGTACCAACGTAAGGATATACTTGGACTATCGTCATTTTTTTATACTTCTGTTAAAAATTATTGTAAAATATTTTATTGCAAAATAGTAGAAAAAATTATTCTAAAAAGTAACAAAATATTTTTGGATAAAAATTTTATTACCAATGGCGACAATTCAGAAATAAAACAAGTGCTTGCAATTTAACGTTCGCTTAGAAAAAAACTCTATTTCAAGTTTTATTACAATTATTAATAAAAATTGTATAAATAAGCGAATGTCAGCATTTTTCCCTAAATTTTATTTTATTTATTTTCTCTTTCCGTATAATACAGGCAAAAATCTTTCAAAAAAAATAAATATGCATTCCAAACCCTAGTAAAAAGTACTTCAAGGACTCATTTGTAAACTTTCTCAACAACTTATACTTGTTAATTTCTATATCATATCTTATACATACTCTCTAAATTCGTTAGACTGAAAAATCACTCGAAGCTTTCATCAAATTTGAGTAAAACTACATTTCTTAACTGAACTCTGCATAAACGAATTAAATAATATTTCACTGAAATAAGTTTTTTAGTTTGTTTAGTTTGTTTGTCACTAAAAAAAATTTAGAAGTACATACATTCGTCTGCTTATATTTAAATAGCGCTCTACTCATATTGTACAAGCGCAATATAAGAATCGCTCGATCTAAAATCAATTAAAGACGCAACAATTTAAATACCCAGTGTAGATTATCAGGGACTTTATAACCAGTTGACGTTTTTTTCTCTATTACAACCGTATAGTTAAGACAATAAATCGAAGGGTGGACGCGCGCGACCGCCGACTGTCCAACTTGTAAAGGACTGATTTAAATCCTTAAACGTATACACGTGGCCTCGACTCGTATAACCAGCAGTCTGATTTACTTTCGACCCGATGAAAAGCATAAACAAATACCCTCACTTTTATCATTGATGATCGCGTGTCATCAATATTATACATACACACATGTATATATATACATATACATATATACGTAATCCACACCTAAAACTTTTGAACCCACTGCTTTCCGTCCGAGTGCACGTCGACGAAACTTTCCACCCCGCACTTAATTAATTAGGGAAAAAAAGAAGGAATGACGAGAGAAAAAAAAATTGGTTATATAAATCCAAAGTTTCATCGCGTTTTTCATTGTTCTTGAAGCCAAAGCGAAACTCGAACCGATTCGCTCCCGTAATTATATATCGCGCTTCTCTCCAAAAAAAGAAAGTAAACAATTTTTATGCCGTCCGCATTGATTTTTTACTTTAAATGCTAAGCAGAGGATACGCTCTAAATTTATACAAATAGAATTTTACTCCGCTGAGATAAAGATTAACCATTTTTTCTTTCACATTACGTATTCTAAATCTATTTATATTTATGGGCAGATGATGTATGAATTTCGATATAAATATATACTATAATGTATCACGCGATTATTTGGCATATAAATTTGAAATTGCATCGCGAAATCCTTCGATTAATCAAGATTACAATAATATCCTTTATATATCGAAATTATACATATGTATTCTATTCTATTTAAATAATTGTATACATAATGGGTATAAAATTGTTTTTCGTACTCTTGTATACCTGTATCGTAACAATAATTTACATTAAACTAGACAAATTTAAAAAAAAAATGTTTTTATTCCAAAATTTGAATCTCTAAATTATTATTTGATAAATTTCGATAAATCTTTTTTCGTTTGACCTTATAATAAAACAAACTATATACATATTGTTTTCTAAAATCTTACGGAATTTTCATGTGTAATTTTCATAAATTGTTTATCATAAATTTATGATTGCATAATTTAGCGTTTTTTCACATGCCACACGCATTGTTAAATTCATTTTCATTTCTGTACTATTAACTTAATGGCCTCATATGCACCTCCTTCGAAGGATCGATATTGAATACATATGTATATCATTTTTCGTATTTTAAACCAAATTTTTGAAAACTTAAATTTGCGATTTGATTAAGTATTTAAGACAATTTTTTAATTTTGGACTTAAAAAACTCTCATAATATAATAATTACTTCACTGATTATAATTTTCAGTTCGGTTACCTTATCCTTTAATGAAATTTGTTTTATTTCGCACATTGTACCGATTACCAACTCACGATTTAATTACAATTATAAATGATGTTGATTAGTTATCGTTCACCCGATCGATTAAGGATGATCCGTATAGGGTATAAGGAAACGAAAGAGGAAACGACGCGCAACGCGGCGCAGCAACAAGAGGGCGAAGGGCATCTCAACGCGTATACGCCGCTCGAGGAAAAATCAATACACCTCGAGGCGATGGTCGAGGCTGGAAGGAAAGACGCGAAAAGTTTTACTCAACCGATTTCATCGATCCTCGATTCGACCTGTCATCCGATTTTATTATTCGTGCATCTCGCATATCTTATACGCGTTAATTCGCTTGTAACTTTTTTGAATATACATGTACATATTCTGTACGTAAAAAAGTATAATCGCTGAGCATCAAAATACGATTGATAAGTTATTGTGTAAACAACGATTATCTTTTCACCGCGTGGCTATTCCGAAAGTATAATTATCCGCAATTGGAGCGAAGGACCGAAGACGCTCGAAAAGTATAGGTACTACTACGACCAATCGGAAGTCGGAGAAAAATACCGGATTACAACTCTGTGATTTCGATATAATTAGGTCGCACGCTTAAATTAAATCCTTCTCGTTTTTTTTCTCTCGTTTAATAAGTATTTCCTCTCAGCTCGTCGATTATTTTCGATCTCAAAACGTGGATCCGCAATCGTTTACATAGAGTTCGATCCGTGTCTACGTAAAATATTAGATATACAAAAAACATTTTATTAAATAGTCGTAAGAATATATTGGTTTGAACAAATAATAAATATATTGCAGTTTTAACTACATTATTCGCTTTTAATTGAAATCTAGTCCATTTTCATTAAATATTTATTATAGTATCAAATAATTATTTTTTTTAGTGAATATTGAACTAAATACTTTATTAAACTCACTGATTTTTTTTTACTGTAACGCACGTATTGATATTATACTACTTGATTTGTATACATTAAAATAAATAATTTTTTGTTAGTTATTTTAACGAATGCGCACAAAATAATAGAGTCGAGTAAACAACTATTCGGAAACATAAATTTTCTCGCAATTTTCTTTTTAATACCTATCTCGTATAATTAAGCGATCGATATATGAAAAAAAAACCTAAAAATTAAACGTGTAAATAAAATTTGATCGGTATATAATGCAATGTACTCGTTACATCCACTGTTTTACGAGCTGTTGAATGTATAATTGTATGGATGTACAATTTTATATACGCGAACACGATCGTATTTGATATACCTTTCGATTATATTCTAGATCACTGAATTAAAACCATACGTGTATAAATAAATATTTTTTTAAAGTTCCTAATATCTTCTAGCTGTTGAAAGGTAAATTTATAAGTAAATTATAATGAAGATAGATCACATTGTAATATACCGAGAAAAAATATGATTCGTGATTAATGGTTGTCATTAGCTCGTAATGAATGATTTAGACGAATTAAATATACATTAACAGCTAATAAGTCGATCGTTTAGTGAAAATTACTTTTTCATAAATAACATATACATGTATTAACTCTTAATCGTTGACTTAACAATGCGTTGCAAATAAATCGCGGATTAACCGTAAACAAGTTTTAGATTTTCTTAAAAATATATATATATATATGAGAAAAAATTAAAACTCCAAAGAAATTTAATAAAATTTTAATGCTTCTGTATCCTTATAACTTGAGAATCTTAAGGATACACGATAATTACATACCCAAAAATTTAAGTAAAACTGAAAGTCTGACTACAATTGAATCACGACTACTTGAAATATTTGTCACTATAACCGTGTTGAATTGTAATTACTCAATTATTTCAAATCCTACCCATAGCAAAATTTGTATCAAAGATGACCATATTGTCTTTAGTAATGTTAATGCAAATTTTACCATATTTTCTAGTATAATTTTTTGGTTTGCAGACAGTCTGTAATTTTATAACTAAATACTATATATGATAATTTTGAATCATCCAAATTTCTCCATGTACTAAATTACGATTACAAGAGCGAAAAGAAAGATATACAGGTGAAAAAGAGATCTCAACGCAGGAAGATCAGTGTATAGACTTGAGTATATCGTTATCGACCGACGTACGCGAAAATAAGCTTGTCCCTCTCGGTAGCTCGTGTATACGGAAGAAACTCTGCGAGGTCCGCATGACGCGCGAGCGGAGGAGGCATTAATCGCCGGTGTCGAGGAATTTTCAGACGGTTTTCGCGTGCGACGGTCCCTCTATCGATCTCTTAACTTCCTTTACTCTCTCTCTCTCTCTCTCTCTCTCTCTCTTGTTTCTCAATTGCGCGGGCGCGCGCGCGCGAGTAAGAATCGGCCGCTAGAATCTTTACTACCACTATCGTCTCGTGAACCATTAATATTACCGAAATTTTAATCTTTATTTTTACACGTCTCCCTTGTACCTCCCCCTACCGGCGAATCAACGGGTATAAAATATATTAATTTTTGAGTTTAATTTTAGCACTATGTGATATTATTTCGGTCTTCAGGTGCAGTGTATCATTATTATTATAACGTCCGATACATATATACATACCATCAGATTTAATCGTTCATTTTTCACTCCCTCGTCTAATCGAGATGTCACACATTATTTTAACGTTGCACTCGCCCTTGTATATACACAAGTTTATTAATTAATTTTTTTTTCTAATTCTGTTTAAAATCGCGCAACATATATATATATTTATCGTTTAATTGTATAATCTTAATAATTAACGTTTTGGTATTCTTATTTTATACACCTTGTTTGCAACATTGTATAAGATTCGTTAATTTTTATTATATAATTTATTATCGGAACGAATTACGCAATGTATATATAAAAATAAATAAATTAGTTATAAATGAAAATGATAGATCGTATCGAGTCGAGTTTTTACACGAACCGATGTAACTTTTAATCTTCGGGTACATCTGAATTCGAAATAAACGTTTGCCAACTTTCTCGCTCTTGTGTGCACTTTTTATTGCTAAGCGTAAATACGTTCCATACGAATTACTCATTAACATAAATAGCGATTTGTGGATTTCTTTATGAACCGGGGTACCTATATATAGCTACCAAAACGAGAACTAATTAAGAATACGAACACTATTCATTTATTTTTAATTCGCAATCATTTGTATCGTTTTCGATGCGTCTCGATCATTTCGTTTGATAATCTATCTTTTCACGTCTACTTTAACTATCTTTTTACTGATGAACGATTACAATTAAATTATATTTTTTGTATTATTATTTTAGATACGTCTCGTTCGTTTGATTTGTTAACGTACTAATTTTCAAGTATTATTACTATTTATTCTTCTCGATTAATAATTGTAATAAATTAATCGAAACTATTGTAGATACTTGACATATTTGTAAATTATAATTGAATAAATAAAGCACAATATTAAAAATAATTTTTTAATTTAGAAATTTAGATACGATATTTGTAAATCATAAATTTACAAAATAGAAGATATCCAATGCATGTATTTCGAATGAAGAATTACGAAAAATCATTAGACTTCTTTTAAAATTTAACTAATTATATATAAGTAGGAAAACTTTCGATATTTGTACAAAATTTTGTAACGCTATATGCTCTAATTTTTTTCCTCAACAATGTCGGTCTATGACTAATCGGTATAACCCATCGTAATTTTCACTGAGAAATTTCTTTTAACGTGCAATTTATACAATTCAATGTTTATTTGTATCGCGTAGAAATGCACATAAATCACGATACTTTTAATACGTTAATTTTAAGTAATAGTTGTAATCTGCTAATTGAATCGTACATTAATTCAGGGTTGAAATTATACCGATTATAGGTAAGCAGATCAACAATCGATGGCAAATGTTCGATTCGTAAATGCAACAAGTTTAGAGATGCAAGTCTTATTGGTAGGATATTGTCATAACCGAATTTATAATTACTAAACAGATTTGTTTGACTAAATACGAACACATCAATAGTCGCTCGTGTTCGTACACCAATCGAAGTAAAACTACGATATAAAGAAAAACAAAAAGACGAAAGTTGCAAGTCAAATTACAATGTCTAAGAAAAAGAAGTGTCAATAAAAGAAAATGATAAAAAATTTACCTGCATCTAAATACGATGGTCCAGGGTACCGATAAGATGATCCTCCCACCGAAAAGTAATGTTGACGTAGAATCGTAGAAAATGTAAAAGCTCGGGCGAACGAGCGTGAATAGCCGGTGCGCATGGATAGAGAGAAAAGAGAAGAAGAAGAATAAGAAGAATAAGAAGGAGGGTTAAAAAAATAAATAAATAAAATTCACTAGGCTACTATCGGGTAGGTGCTGGCGGTCGCGCGGCCGCGATCCCACTGACTGGGCAGTTGGGCAGCGCCTTACCTACGAGTTACTCGCGTTGAGTTAACACTGGGGGGGCCGACGACGCTTCCGTCCCGATTCCCCCGAGCGCCGGCGGCGCCTATATATCTATACGATCCTGCTTCTCGCTTTCTCCATTGGTACACTACCACTTGCCTATTCCTTAGAACTTTAACACCCTGCAATTCTTTTTTTTTTTTGGATCCTTTAAGGTTATAGTTTCCTATATATTTTTTATACGTACATCAACCCCCGTTTCGTATGTCTCTTATTTTTATTCTAATTATACACGAAGAAAAATATTATGTACGATAAATGAGAGACAAACCATCCTTCTTGTAAATTTTGTAAATCTACATTAATATATGTTATTACTTCTATTCATTTTATACCTTTATTTAGGTGGATATCGAATCATACCCAATTTCCTATATGTATCCAATTATGTATTGATCCTCAATTTTTTAACATTAAAAATAGAAGTAAATAATTTTTGACAACCTTATCTAATAGCTTAGCTAAAAATTCCAATCATTAATTATTTGGAAATAATATATTTATTAATAAATTTTAGATTAAATAGTGTAATCAGAAAATGAGAATGATACGCTATAGTATACTTTTTATTATTTAATAAGGTCTGTACCTTCTTTAATATATTCATTTTAGTCACTTTAAATAAACATTTTTTTCTACTTACTTAATGCAATTTTATCATTTCTATCATTCGAGTAATAATTTTTTATTTGATATATTTATTTTATTATTCTAATATGATGAAAATGCAGTTTGATTGAATTATTTCATAAATATTTTAATTAACTGAAGTATTTATTAAAGCTCCTTCAATTACAATGTTATATTTTAACAAATTATATGATATCCTTTTTTAAACTAAGCATGTACCGTATTCACCCAAATGCCGCATTGTACAAAAAAAAGTAATTAGGCTATAATAACATAAAAAACACTATTATTTTAATTTAACTTCCGACGTGAAACATAAAACTACGACTACTTTTTACATAGAGCGTAGTTACATTTTATCCATCCAAGTATGTAATTAAAAATGTAATAATTTATATATAAACGATATAAAAACCGATCGCTACTTTCTATATTATTTTACAGAAATTAATATATCTCACAAGTCGGAAATTTCAAATAATCGAGTGTTTATTCGAGCAATTAAGATTCGTTAATTGGGATTATTCGTTAATAGCATCCTATTAGAAAAGTGTTTTCGACTTTTTCGACCATTTTTTGCTTACCTTTTGATTCATAATATCACTGACAAAAAATTAGCGAATATAAAATATATTATTAAGTTGATTCGAAAAAGTGTTTGTTTGAAACTAAGAAATATTAATTATAAGTTATAACATGATTTTAATTAAAAGAAAGATATACCGCATTTGAAACTACAAAATATTTAAAAATAATAAACTTCATTTTTTCTATTATTAAATAAAGTTATTATTAATTTGTTATTTCGATATTTAAAGTAAAATTAAATATTTGTAAATATAATAATTTATTAATTACCAATTCTTCGATATAACAGATTTAAAAATACAAAAAGATATAAACGTATACTTTTTATGCAGTTACGCATGTTAATCAGCTCGTAACTCGAACAGTTTCGATGAATATGAAATAAATGTAAATTCAAACGCAACAAACAAATTGGATAATATTATAATTCAACGATACTTTAAGTTTCATATATAAATAATACAGCAATCCATACAGAAAATCACACTCGATCGCATCCGTGAGCATTAAGTACAGGTACACAATCAGTCATCCACATACATGTAAATAAAAAGAAGAAGAAGAAGAAGAAGAAGCAGAAGAAAATAATAGTGACGAAGAGTTCTTATAAAGGGGTATCTACCGTATCGGTTTATGGAGTTGAACATCCGTTATGCATCCAAGCTATACGACTAAGTAAATTCTGGTCTTCTGTATGTACGCGTCAAATAATAACTACACATATACCTTTACGATGTAACAAAAATTTACATCAATATAGATATGTCGCTGATCGGTTTGGTTACAAATATTACACGCGTTACTCTTGATTTCAAATATATAAGTGTTTATTTGGATTTATATGTACGCGCAGAGGGAAGATAACGCGACACGAGGCACACGGGTTATTTAAAAAGTAGTACCAAGGAAAAACGGTTAATATATTTACCGTTTGGACGAAAGAAATGCGCGCACGCGTGTCAAGAAAATTACGCGACGTCAAATGGAAAATCTGACTTCTCTATATATTTCCTTTTTTCTTCTGTAATTTACATTTGTAATGTAAGATTTTGTGTTTAAAACCCGTGAAATGCGTGTATACGGTATGCATCAATTGGCTGGGAATGAAAAGTTAACCGAGTAAATGATATAACAGTGGTGGACCATCGAACCCTCTGTCGGCTATTTGTTTATTTTTCACACTGTATCATATAAATAGTTGAATAAATTTGAATAAATAATAATTAACTAATTTCTGACAATAAATTTCATTGGTTAAGAATAATTCTACCTATTAAATAATGAAAAATATTAGCTTATTTTTACCTAATGCTACTTCGTCTGAAGTATTATTTTTAAAAAAATAACATTTATTACTAATTACAAATTATTTTTGTTAGTAATAAACAATAATGATTATTAAGATTATCCATCAATTATTTGCAACATCTTGTTTTCAATAATAACGTTACTTAAAAGTATATAAAAATTAAGATGTTGAAACAATTATTCATTTATAAGTATTATTATAAATTATTCGTAAATTTGAGAATATTTAATTTTAAAAATTTAAAATTCAATTCGAGTGAAATTTACTTTCGTAGATGTAACTAAATATAATTATTAGCTACAAATTAGCTGCTTCATTAGCTAAATATTAGCTGATTAATAATTATCTAAAAATCAGTTGCGATTTCTAGCGGGGTTATTATAATTAACATATCAACTAATTAACGCAAATGTATAATTTATGTCGTTTAAAACTAATAATTTTGCATGTATTTTTGTTGATGGTAATATTAGAAATGATTCGTTCGTTATCCATGGATCTAGTTTATATTATTCACTATTATACCTATACTCGAAACACTTTGATACGTCGAGCAAATGCGCTAAATGTTTTCGATAGTGTATCTCGGTTAGGTAATTCATACGGTTCTTTATATTCGCAATTGTTAGTATCACATTCATCGAAATAACTTGTTTTCCACGTTTTCATTATACTTTTATCTTTATCATTTTTAATAACAATCACAAGAGAATCAATTGATGCGAAACTGAAGGATCGGAATCCTTGACCCAAAGAAAGCATCCACATCTTGGAGCTTTCACAGATAAAAGGAAAAGGACTTTACGTAAATTAACATTGGTTATTCTAATTTCTAATCGCTATTTAAAATTGTAAAATAGGTTTATAAATGAAGAGCTTTAATTTGAATTGTAGTTGTTGAAGTAATTTAACACTCTCAAATTTGAAATTAGCTACGAGTTGACGTAAACTTTTAAAGAATTATTGCAATTGAATTTTTAACTAAACTATTTTTTGGAAACAAACCAAAAGCTCAAATTGAAGCTACATTTATCCAATTCGTATAACATTTCTATATTCTCGTTTGTGAAAACGCCTAGAATAGAAAACATCTCATATCGTTTAATTTAAAAACAATCCTTTTTCTAACAGTCCAAACTGTCCTCGTCAATGCGTTAAATCTATAATTTTTTATAAAGATTGTAGATAGAAAAGAATGAAAAAAAAATTTACATACAATGCATCTATAAAAATAATAAATAAGTTGATTATGGTAATAAAAAAATAGTTGACACATTGTCAGCTTGTAGACGAAACATCGGGTCATCCACCTTTTGAATCTCCAAAAGCTCAGTAATAAAAAGAACGTTCCTTATTCGTCTTCTTCTCCCTATAGCTTCTAATTTCCATTTCTCAGGCTTGTTAATGCTCGGTGTGCTTGACCTCGAAATGAGAGATGTAGGTCGCGGAAAAATACTTAGATATATCGTAGGCCTAAATCGGCGCACCCCCACCCGCAACTAGTAGCTACCCTCCATCCATCCATCCAGTTCCAAGTCCAAGTCAAAGTCCGGCCTAAGTATTACAATACCGTGTACATGTATATATACATGGGGAAAAGTCTTTGAGAGAGTGGTATACAGAAGAGGGCTAGCTCACGCACGTTTACGAGCGACACGCTGCTTCCTTCTGTGAGAGTTACGTCCAAGCGTTATAGAAAAGAATGCCAACAACGTTTGGATCGATCTCGACCCTCTGATTCCAAAGTTGCGCCACTTTCTTTCTCGCGTATATATGTCTATATTATGTATATATATATATACGTCTACACCTGTGTGTAAAGGATCTTACTTACCACTTTTCTCCACCTGCTTTTTTTTTCTTTCCTTTTCTTTGATTCTCGCTCGCTCGGTGATTCATTTCCGGTATACCTCAATTTCAACGCCACAAGTCGTTTTAACGATATATACTTACATATGTGTACCAAGGATAATCAAGCTAAATCGTTCATTTTTTTTTCTTTACTACTTTTTAATCCTTTCTTTTATGATTATTTTTAGTTTTATGTACCCGGAGGATTTTATTCTACAAACACTTTTTTGCCTCGTATATCGAGGACGTGCTCGTTTTGACCCATCGTTATACAAACATGACATATATTGTAATTTGTAGATTTAATTGCACCAACATCTTTTTCTTTTACGTTTTGGATTTATAGAACGTTTAGAGTCATGTCGAACTTTCGCAATGTACGCATTTGTTATGTTCTTTTTATAAATAAAGGAAATTATTTTGTGAAAGAAAATCCCTATTGTGTCGCATACTTTTGTTTAACTTTACAATTATAGATATACGTGAATTTTTTAAGTCTATGTTTTAAATAGAATCTTCGTTGTTTATACATCTGGTTTTATAATTAAAAATCACTATAATCGTAAATGTTTCTTATAAAAATTTTACTATTTTTTTTAATCAAAATTTGATGGACCATGACTTTTCTGATCACTATAAATTGCATTAGGTTCTTTTGTAAACCGAAGAAAATATTCTATTAAAAATTACTGTTTATCTAAAGATGAATTTACGGACGAGATACAGACATATCAAAAAACTTAGTATAATTTTAAGTAAAAGTTATAGCAAATATCAATATATTTTTATTTATTCTTATTACGAAATATAATACTTTACTGTAATATGACAGTATCCATTGTGTAACAATATAATAGTTTTTAACCGAAAAATTTTTTCTGTGTATGTTTCAAACTATCCTTATCATTATTTTGAGAATTTTAAATCATTACTTTAAACGTATCAATTTTACGTTGAGCTCCATAGTACCTAAACATCCTTTTAAAAATTATCTAATTATGCATAGTTTCTATTGTAACATAAATGAAGTACAAAAGAATATATATACATTTTCGTTCAAGGATATGAGAAATTCGTAGGTAAGACAAAAATATAACGTAAGACGTACAACCTAGCTGGTTGTAATGAAGAAATATTGAGTATTACGGGAAAGTACATTCCTAATGGTCTAGCTTATTTATCCGCCGGTGAAACCGCAAATCTAGCGTGTGTAAATTTTCAAGTACATTCGAATAGACCAAGATTGACCAGGTTTTTCAAGCGAATTGAAATGTGCCAAGTTCGCGATTGACAATGTAACTTGCTTGTAATTCTTTGGACATCGGTTATCCTATATCTATATATATGTAAAAGCGAACAAACGTTCGTCACCATGGTCGATTGATTTGCGGTAACCTTCGTGATTTCACCTTTTAATATTTATTAATCAATTTGTGCATAATCATATTTCATACGGTAATCACGTTATACGCCTTATATTATTCCTCTTTTTAATAAATTTACGTGTAATTGGATGTTGTACGTATATCTTTCGTGAAACTTGAAATAGAAGCGATTTAATACAGTAACAAAAAATATAATCAAATTTACAGAAGATAACATCGTTAATTTACGTAAAATTTATCACGCGTCTTTTCGCGCGAAACGAACGAAAAAATTTTGTATATCACGTTGATTAACCAACGATAAATCATCTCGTTATATAGCTTCGTATATATACTTATTTTTTAAAGTAACAAAGCAAATCTCGTGTACATCGTGCGAGACAATTCGAAGGGTGTCATTTGAACGGTTATAGGTCGCGTTTAATCGGTCGAACGCGAAATAGAGAAAAATAAAGGGGCGGGTGTTCGACGTGTACGATTTGTACCTAATAGTCCAATTTAAAAGTGACTATGTATACCGTTGACGTCGCGGGGTCATTTTTATGTACACCTGTGTGAGTGCAAAGTGTGTATGTGTGCGAGGAGGGGTGCGAGCTTCCGACTTTTTAGAGGCGAGGCCGACGGTTCATTCATTAAAATCGTGTAGCGAAGGCTGCGCGGCACCGAATTATTGGAACATTAGCCTGATTGAACCGAGCACCTGGGCACGGCGGCCTTCCGACTTTCCGCGAGTTTTAACGCTGTGCGCGCGAGCTTCGAACTTTTCTTTTGATTCTTACCGATTCGACGTTATATGTCTGTTAATAAACCACCAAGATTTTCTCGTTATTGTGCATTGTACGCTATTTGTATTTATTACTTGTTTGGTTGATTCGCACAATCTATTTGTGAATGTATAAAGAAAGTTGGTAGTTACTTTCTTTTAATTATAGTTAAATATTATACATTGAGTATTTTACTTTTTGCTTTCCTTTGTTTTTTTCTGTTGTTTCACTCAATTTTTACTGCAATTTCATTGTTGTTATTGTTTTTTAATAATTATGCTATTTTACATTAAATACTTAATTGATTTTATGAAATCATTGTACTTCTTAAATGTTGGTTCGGCATTCAAATAGAGAAATTTTGCTAAAAGACTGAAATAAAGCCAAAAATAATAATTTTGAAAAATTCAATGAAAATGTTATATTAATAGTCTCGCATTGTATTTTTTACTAAATTAATTTTCACGCTTAGTTATAACATTGCGTTGTATCACTTAAAATAAAACAGCAATTGCGTAAGTAAAATCATATTACATGTACATACGTATTCTTTATTATAAAGTTTTTAACTCACACGAAATCTCACGGTTCAATTGCGTTCTATACAAAGTTAACAAGTATATTCAAACGAATAAAGTTTACAATTAAATGTTACGCTAGCATCAAATTAAAATAATTTCAAAACAGTCAGAATTAATAAGGAGGGGTATAAAAGATACATTAAAATAAAATTCGACAACAAAATTTTTATATCACAACTTTTATTTTAATCAACAGCGTTAACTTTTCATACGAAAAAAAGTAAATCGCTTAATGGTTGTACAATGTGTATGTTGTTGTTCTTGTTTTTCTCTTTTTGGCTAAATTCTATACGCAACTTAGAAATAAATATTGACGTGTACAATTAGGACCGAGAATTCGTCATACATTTGCAGCATTTTGCAAATTATATAATTTTTTACACATTTGCGCCTACGGAAAAACCATACAATAGTATTGTCGTACATGTTTTTTTTATATCCGAGTACATCGAATTATAATACTGGTTGTACATGAGTTTTCCTTTGTTTCTTCGCAAGATAGACCACACGAGAAAAGTAAACGTAAAACCTGGCCAGTTTTCCCTTTCGCTATTGCACGCAACTCTTCATTTCCCAATTTCTTTATATTTGCGATGTATTTCTTCTTCCCTTTTTTTTCTATAATTTTCAAGCACCGTTTAATTCGTTAGAAAGAATAATTTCGTTGCAACGTAAATGTGCAACAAAAGTTAAGACAAAAGTAATTAACGTATATTGTATATTCCCAATACTTTTTCGTATCACAAAATTCTGAAATTAAATTCGGATTGAACCCGATTGACGCGAGGAACTTAAGATTATTTTTATTTTATTAAGAATAATTTCAAATTTCTCGCAGTCTAATATTTTGACTACACAATATTATTTATTGTTAATCAAAACAATGAACCCGACTTTCTCGATCGCTTAAAATTAGACGAAGTTTGATCGAAACTAATAAAGCGATTTAGTTACGGGGTAAATATGTTAACACAAGAGAAATTTCGTTGCAACGCTATATACTCTTCTTTTTCTTTCGTAGCACCTAATTTTTCAATTATCTTTAAATACGTATATGTATAAAATTGCTCCACACTCGAGAAAGTATCGTTCAATATCGAGTAATCGTTCTCTTACCACTATAATAGTAACCGATGATTAAGTTAAATCGATTTTCGCGTTGCGCCCTGCTCATATGCGTTTCCATGAATAAGAAAAAAAAACAATTTACGTTTCTTTTTCCAGTGTATAACATTGTTCGCTGTAACATAGAAAAGTTGTACTGAGATTTGAAGAAAAAGAAGAAGCATTTATTTTTGAGCTAGTACCCGTGGACGAAAAGTAATTGTATTTCAAAAAAGATATAAAAAATTATATTCTAAAACAGTAGAAAATCCAGTGATGTATATATATAAATCCTATACGTATATACATATAGGAATACGATTCGTTACACAGTCAATTAGAAAATTAGAACGTTGGTATATGATCAAAATAAATATTTCTTTAAATTATCAGTACACAATGCTATATCTACCGAAAATAATGAAATAAGAAATAGCAAACCTTTCATCCTTCCATGTATAATATAGGCCCAGGACAAAGCTTAAATTATCATATAGGATATATATTAAGCGGCATTCGCTAAACATTCAACTCATATAGAAACATGGCGAGGTATGTCACACCTATTATTTATTTACCTTTTTTTTCTAACTTATTATTATCATTTACTACGATTATTGATGTTATTAATAATTAATATATAATAATTAATGTTATTGTAATTATCATTGTTGTTTATGTATATTTACACACATCCGTTAAATTATCCATGGCTATTGTTACACAACGGAAAATTGTACTAAATCCCTCTCATGTTTCGTACATTTGTGTTACTTTTTTTTATCAAAATAACCTAGCTATTATATTTATATGTATATATGTATATGTATGTATATTATGTATATATTTAACAGCGAACTTACATTATGTATGTAATAATTCATTAAATTTCTCATTGTATTTTGGCAAACTTGTATCAAGATTCCGCAGAGTTCAACAAAAGAATCGTTTCTTTGTTATCCGTCGACTTGGTCTATACAATAATAATAGCAAAATATCAATCGCGTATCTCGTTTTAAATAAACCTACCTCGTTTAAGACCTATACGTCGAATGTATATATACTTCGTCGGAATATGTACAAAAATTCGCATTGTATATTAAAAACGAATGATGTAGATATACATGTATATGTATATATCTATACATCAAATACATAATATACGTCGGTTTAAATCATTTGTATTCTACATAAAACCATTCAAATCGTCAAACTCGGCGAAGCCATGACTCACGAAACGAATCTATCTAGATATATATATATATATAATTTATTATTATTGTATATTGTACAATGTAATTTTCTAATCGTTCGAATAAATTCGATACGACTTATACAACTGTAGTTTTTTTCTTTAAGAAATCGACGGTTTAATTCAACGGAATCCCTATCGAGAACGATATATTTTTTAATTGGCTTTATTTTTTTTATTTTTTTAATATCAACTTTTGTGTTTTTATTTTCCTTTGACAATTACATTACCGGCAAGGAAACGTACACTGTGTAAAAAGTAATATCAGAGGTAATTCGATTTTTTACATTAAAAAATATATGTTTTTCAATAGGTGCCGAGTTGGTTAGAGTTAAGCTGTATAT
Organism: Theocolax elegans; assembly: GCA_026168455.1. Classification (NCBI taxonomy): domain Eukaryota; kingdom Metazoa; phylum Arthropoda; class Insecta; order Hymenoptera; family Cerocephalidae; genus Theocolax; species Theocolax elegans. The sequence continues at coordinate 93,556,523 of CM047426.1, read as the reverse complement.
ATTTATTATATGCTGAAGGGGGTTTAGTTTGGACAGTATTTTTGAACTTTTAAGAAGTTATACATTAATTTAATAGTATTATGTCAGAAGTTATACATTAATTTAATAGTGATCTTCGAATCTAACAAAAAAAGGGTACATTTTGTTAGAGAACTTATCAATTGCGTATTTTTAGAGCTGATAAAAAAAAGAAAATGAATAACATATTTGTATAAACAAACGCAAAGAAATCGATTATGAAGTATCCTTCAATCGTAGTTTTAAGTGTGAATGGGCTACATTTTTTAATAGTAAAAGCATGATGAAATAAATGATCTAATGGAAGAATTGATGGATTTGTACGGGTATTTTTATTGCAGCATCAAGGTGCAAAATTATAGTTTTGCAAAATGAATATACGATCAAAGATATTACGTTTGTATATCAAGTAAAAATTACCAAGAAAAAAATTTTTACCCTACCCCACCGTCGTACCATTTTTAATTGTACATAAGTTTACAATGCATATAAGAACAACAGATAATGTAGTGGAAGAAAGTTCATTAACAGAAGCCGAAGTATCAGGTGTAAAAGATAATAAAGAAAGTTTTCTATTAAAAAATAATAAAAGTAAAAACCGGAAGTTCTTCATAGCTGTATATAAAGCTAGTGCCGCGTAGCCATACTTGCCTCGGGTGCGCGACACGCGCCCCTTGATTCTCAAAAGTATAAAAACAAAGCAAAGAAAAGTTGAAAAAATTTAAATTGAAATTGAATGACTATACTATAATACAACCGAAACAAATCATATTTTAGATTCTCCAATCGATATTAGAAGGTTTGAAAGTTAGATAAAATTACAGATATGAGATTGTATAAAATCTTTAACCAAAAGAATAATGGAATGATTCTACATTTTAGAATAATGGAAGGTTATTTATTCGAATTATACCTAATAAGAAATTGATGTTAGAATTATTGTAAAGATCTGCATTATGTATCCATTATCGAAAAATACTTCTTTATGGAATACGAAAATGCAAACTAAATAATTAAAAGTAATTTTTGGTAAAGATAGATGTAATACTAAAGTGTAATTGAATAACGATGTGTCGTCAAATAATGATGTAATTCCAAATAAAGATGCTCCTCTTTCAAGAGTAATTAAATATTATTAAAGATCGCTGTTTGCATCTTTTTCTTCAATCAATTTACTTCAATATTTAACATATTACTTAATAAATCAGATGGAAACAAGCTCTCTTGGTTGTAGAGTAATGATTTATATCGAATACAGTATTGGTGGACTCTGCCTCGATATTCTCATTATTGAATGTACATGGTATTTCAATACTGTCTATCCAATACATGATTTTCTAAGATTAAATACTTCTTTAGTTTTCGTACAAACAGTTGCAATTTTTAGGAAATCTTTAACATGCGATATAATTAGGAAATTGATCAGTATCACTATAATGTAATTTTCAATAATGTGATAATGTTGAATTAACGTAAGGATATCGATTGTTCCGCTATTTAATTTTATTTAGGTGATATTTTTCGATGATTCACTTGAAAAATGGATAGTATACATTATCAACTGTTTTTTAAAATATAAACTTTGCCTCTAGCTAAATATGTAACTCCAATCGAAGAACTTATTTTATCGAAATAACTTCGCTTCCAACATTCGCAATATGATATATTTTACACATTCTTCTGAATTTTTATTCGATAGTCTTTTGATCCCCATTGCTTGTTTATAAGCTGTAGCGTTCTACCTTGCAACTAAAACAACCCTTTTACAGGGCTCACCTTCGGTCAGTGAATTTTCTGGTCCTAAATATTTATGAAAAGGCAATACTGGCATTCTCATAAATAAGATAATCATATTTATTCTATAACTTGTACAATACCTATATCCAGCATTTTACAATTATCTGACAAAATGAAAGCCTATACCCCGCCAGCATATATACACTCACTCTAACCATGGCATAAAATTAAGGAACTATCAAGAAAAAACTTGTAAATTTTTTCAGAAACTTTACGTCGCTTAGAACATGTGTTAATTTTAAAAGAAAATTACTTTGAATCGGAAGCATTAACGAGTAACGCTACATGTTTGACACATTTATTATTCTTTGTATAATTAAATACTGCTGACATTTCATTTACATTTTAGTGTAAACGAATCAAAGTTACACTGTGTATACCTTCTTTGTATAAAGCAACGATTGCAACGTGCATCTGATTCAAAGTAACACAAGTTTATTACAACATCTCCAAAGTATTTTCATTCGTAATAAGATATTTCTCTTTGAATAACATTTTTGTTTTTACATATAGGAAAACCTGATCCTTTTTTCTAGATATGTACTATTCGTTAAGAAACAAATAAAGTACACAAGCCAACGACTTTTGCTGAAAATCAAAGAAATAAGCTCTTGTATCGTTTAAATTTGAATCGATATAGAGGTAAAATACGATTTGATCGTATATAAGACTAGCGTACGGTTCGTTTGCTTCGAACGCGATTACGCGTATTCGAATATAGAAGCTCTTTATGTACAAATGGAAGTAATATATCCGCGCTAAGATAAAATCAATGTCGATACGTGCAATCAAGTTTACGTAGATTAAACTTATTAAATGTATTTCGAAGCAACGCGGCAAAATTACTTATGTAGTGAAAACATTTTTTTTGTTTAGTCAGAATATTAGTGTTGCATTTGTAAACGATGATAACACAAATAATCCGACATTATTTTAGCCCAAATTTCGATCTAAACTAATACACAATTGCATGAAGTTGAAGTAAAAAGAAAATTTTAAAATTGTGTACCTATTAAAATCTATATATAAGCCCATTTTGTTTAAAATATGAAATTTTATCTATTAACTATAGATATTTTGTAGAGAAAGAGGTAAAAGCGCGGGTTGTAACTAAAAACTACGAATCGATCAAATACTTTAACGAGAGATTACGCATTGGAATGAAATTTGGCTTGTGAATTAAGGTAAGATCGCTTTTGTTCCTTCCGATACTTCTCAATAGTCATCATGTCGATCTCGGGCACGTCAGCGGATCTCAAATTAGATGAATCGAGGCTTGCTGCTAATTTCAAGTATGTCTCCTCCATTTCCTTGGTGATGTTGCTCTGATATTCATAATCTAAACTGAGTTTACGCTCGTCGTCACTCGAACCCTCGAAAGTCATAAGATCAGGCTGATCTTGTGCAGGTGACTCTTCAGCCTTGTACCCAAGCACCCCGTTATCCTCCGAATCGAGTGTCCTAGGTGTTTGGCAGTCACTCGACAGTGTATCGACCCATTGAGCTACTCTTTGAAGGTGTGCGTTGTCACGCATAACGCAAGGCGCGCTTTCCTCACTGCTGATGGAAGCGGATCTTCCTGACCTCGATGATTTGCCAAGATGAACCAGCGCGGTATTAGGTCGACTACACCCACTGGTGTACAAGACTGTCTGGTACGCTCCCACGTTATCCAAAAGTACGTTTCTCGATCCAGGTGTAACGCGTATCAAACAGTTACGAGAGACCATAGGGCCGGAAGCTCTATTTCGTTTACCCGTTGAAGGCGTTTGACCTAGAACAACATCACTAGAGAGACTGGATGGATCCGACGAGGATACGAGATTGCTGTCACCACTGAAGCTTGGACTAGTCGTTGGTTCGGTTCTAGTTTGGTTTGTTAGCTCGTCCGAACTTCGTACCTCGATCACCGTCACTCTGGCTGGTTTATCGGCGACTTTATTGCTTTTCTTCCACGCTCTTTCGTTTATCACCTCCAATTGGCTCTCGTTTTCTTTAGAATACTTGGGGCCACGTGATTCCGCCCAATTACTTTTCCATAACCGCTCGTTTATTATATCTATCTTTGCTTGATCGTCCAAATTTTTTATTTCTTTCGACGACTTTTTATTACAGTGATTATTTGAGTTACTCTCAAGCGACTCATCGCGAGTTTTATGTTTTTCATTCGCTTCGTTTACCTTATGTTTACTCGAGTTTTTTAGGTTTAAATGATTTTTGGCATTCGACTTATAAGAATTAGCTTTTGGGATATCGCCATTTATTATGCGCTTTGCCTCCGCCACCTCGTTCACACAGTGAAACGTAGCCCGTTTCGTATCGTTCGATTGACTATATCCTTTACCATGATCGAGATCCGTTTGAGATGTTTCCTTGCATGGTTTCACGCTCTTCGATTCATTGCGTTCGATCTTGTGAAAATAATCTTTCGTACTGGCTAATCGAGTTTCTTCCTGTTCTACCGTAGTTTGAGTCTCGTTGTCGATTTTTAAAACGCTTCTGTGGCACGTACAGGTATTGCAATGTCGAGCGAATATCCTTTCCTTTTCTCTGTCTTCTAAAACTTTAGCCATGATCGCTGCCGACACGATATCTACCAGGGGTTTCGATTCATCGTCGCTATTGGAATCTTGCTTATCTACTACTGGCTTTGCTACGTTGTATACCATTGCCGTTGGAGGAAACGTGGATATCGGAACGGTTATACTTTTTATTTCACTAGTAGGCATTTCACTTATACGACCTTTCTGTGCTACATAACTTCGAACTTTTGCTTGAACTTCTGGAGGTAGCTGGAAAATAAATATCAAGATTTTTTTTATAATCTACTCTACTGAAATAGTAAATAATGAAGTAGTTAATTGGCTTATTTACCGTTTCATATTTTTGTCCAACAAAATTTGACGGCTTACATTGGAGTAATTGTATCGCTAGATTCACATCATTCCTATACTTCTCCTAATAAAGAAAAATGTAATTGAGAGATTATGAAGAATGTTTTAGTAATTATAAAAATAATTTAAGTATTCAAAATTATTTCTAAAGACTTACATTATCTTGAGTTAATTGATGAATAGCATAATTAGCATCAGCCAATCTGTGGGACAGAGTCGCTATGTCCTTAGTAAAGGCACCTTTCTCAGTCTCACATTTGTCAACAATCCTCAATAATTTATCTTCAAGATTTTGGTTAACTTTTTGCACTCGCTTGTGAGCTTCGTACAGCCTGGTGTATTTATCTTGCCAAATAAGCATTTCTTCCCTTAAAGAGGCCACTTCTCCATTAGGAAATTTTTCAGCTTCATTTAAAAATTGCGTCTCCATTGTTACAATATGATTATCCCTCTCTACCAGACGTTGTCGTAGATTTTCTATTTCTGCGTGTAAATGCATATCATTATGTCTTAGCTCGCGTTTATTACACTGCTTGCATATGCAGCCACACTCCTGAAATAAAAATTTATGTATCATTAACAAATTACATATAATTTTTTATTTAATATTAATGTTCTGTATTGTACATTAGTTTTCATGCAAATGCCTATTTAAAATGCCAATTATCTTTAAATTATTCTTTATAGTTAGAATATTAAAGTGTGTAAACACACTAAATTGAATGAACAAGGAAAATAATTGTAATTGTTCCAGCTGTTAATGCTATTATATAAAAAAATGTATCAAAATCAACATTGGAAAATAAAATTTGACATACCTTACACTTATCTGCCATAATAAAGACCGAAATGAAAAACAAAATGAGAGAAAAAATACGGGAGAACAGTGAATTGTCGATACTTAAGCCTCATAACCCTATTAAATTTGTTTTCAGGAAATCCAACGACAGCCCCTTTCGAACGGCTATCAAAAAATTTCCTTGTTCGAAATCGGATAATGTAAATTCGTTCATCGACGGGTCGTCACGTTTCCCAAGATCATCTTCACGAATGCAACTCACTCGAATTCTCATCCATCAGCTGCAAACACACCAAGTCACCAACCAATGTAACAACAAACAAGAACATTTACTCTACGAGATCTAGCTCATCGTTCGTCGTCTGCCAAATTGCCAATTTTCCAAAGTGCAGTGTTATACATATACACATACATACCTATATCACTCGTCCACAATCGACATTCGACGTGGTATTGTTATACGAACCTCGCGCACATCAAAATGCGTGGAGGACAAATACGTTCTCCGAATTACACACTAATTTCTTGATGCTAATGTTCGCTGAGCTCTCCTCATAGAGGATGAGTTCGCGAAGAATTTTATCTCGCTTGTGTCACCATCGTTTTCCCCGTACATACTTTTAAATGTGACGTCACTTGCATGAACACATGGACCTATATATGTTTCGTTCCATGGACAAGAAAGCGCCGCCGACAAAGGCGACACTGACGTATACATTGCCGAATAGACATGAGTACCTATATATGTGTACTCTTACTACTATTAGGAAAGTGTAACCTGTAATTGTTGTTTTCTTTAGATATAAGTACTCGTGTAGATCCGGTATCTTGCATTTTATATATAGTGTAAAATATAATTTTTAATCAAGCACAGATATGATAGCCACGAATAGAAAAGGGCCTAATATTTTAATTACAGGTATCAATAATACAGAATTTTTTTTAATTACAATAGAAGTAAATAATACTTGTTTCATTTTGTATTGTTTAAAAATTATGAGTTCTAGTTTAACCTGTAATATGGTTGTTGTAAATTGTTGTAGGTACTCCTGGTGTAGGCAAAAGTGAAATGTCAAGATTGTTGGCCGAACGCACAGGTCTTGTTTGGTTGGATGTTAGTAAATTAGCTATAGATAACAAATGTTTAGAATCGTACGATCAAGATTATAGGTGTCCAATCCTAAATGAGGATCAGGTAAATCATTTAAATAGCCATTATTCTAACATTTGCAGGATAACCATATGATACACATAATTTATTATTTGGTTTGCAGTTACTTGATTTAATGGAACCTATGATGAGTGAAGGAGGAAAAATAGTGGATTACCACGCAGCGGATCTTTTCCCAGAAAGATGGTTTAATATTGTATTTGTTTTAAGGACTGACAACACTATTTTGTACGATCGACTTGTTGCTAGAGGATATACAGGCAAAAAATTAGAAGATAATATAGATTGTGAAATTTTTCAAACTATTCTAGAAGAAGCAAGAGAATCTTACAAAGAAGAAATTGTACACGAACTTCAGAGCGATACCCCTGAACAAACTGTCAGTAATGTCAATAGAATATGTCATTGGATAGAACAGTGGAAAATAGACAATCAATAAAAAGTTTTTTTTTAAAATATCAAAATTGTACATTTTATTCTCATTTGGTCTAAAAGAGTAAATTAGTATTCTGTACATATTTACAATTAATTATTTACAAAATATTTTTCTATCTATTCAACAATTCCCAAGTCTTGTTTTAATTTTTTTAATCTGTTGTCTATACTGATATAGTATTTCATTCTAATTAAAAGTCTTTTAGCTTCGTCTATATCATTTCTATGAAATGCTTCTGATATAGAACTGAAAATAACAATTTTTATAAATAAGTTAGATAATTTAATAAAATTCATAGTAGGTAATTTTCAGTTATAATCTTACTCAGTTAATGAAGCCAATGTTGTACGATTTAATTTTAATAATTCTAATGCTTTTTCCTTATTTGTAGTAGCTTCCTCAATTTCTTCATTTTTCTCCATAATCTCCATTAAAAATTCAGGATTCAAACTTGTTGTTTCTTCGGGAATAGAAACATTATGTAATTTAAGCATGTATAAACCTCTATCTAATGGATGAAGCAAAACACTGTATGCTTTATTAACTAACGAGGAAAGGTTTTCGGATATCTCTTTTTCTTTCTAAAAAAAACATACTGTAATTATTGTAGTAAATTAAAAAAAATATCATAAATAATTAAATAATATCTAGTTACATCAGTTTTTTGTCCAAATCTGTCGGGATGTAAAAGAGTTTGTAATTGTCTATACTTTTTCTGTACCTCCTCTGTATTGACATCGAAATCTTTTTTGACTCCTATGATATCAAAGTAATTTAAATCCTTTGGTAATTTTTGTAAGGCTTTACATTTAGTACAAAAAAGTTCTGATTTGTAAGGGTAATCACATTGCCAACATTTTGGAGGACAATCACTGAAATGCAAGAAACTTCCACATTGAGTAACTACATTAATTTTACATTTTGGAGTAACATTTGAATGAAGCTCTGAACAAGGAACCGTTTTCCTTTTTAAATAAATAAATTCCCTTCTCGTCAGAATTGATAAGACTCGCGCACTTTGAAAATTCATGATTTAATATTTAATTGTTTTTCATAATTTAAGCAATTATCACATGTATGTTTATCATGTTACAGTTAACTACAGCATAGAAACTAGACTGCGTGCCGTAGCGCTCGCGCTGTGCAAAACCGTATACTAAAGCGCAACGAAAATAGTCTATCTTCGTTGCTATAAAGTATACCTATATAAAATTAGAGAGAGACAAAGTTCATTAATCGTATGTATAGATATATATAATACCACCAAGAGGAAAAATAATACTTAAAATTGTAAGGTTAGGATTGTCGCAAGCTTTGCGGCGAATGTTACAATGTTATTTATAAATTTATGTAGAAACAATATTCAATCAACTTTGCACCATTTAAATGTTTATGCGAATGGAAAAGTTACAAAGTCGATAACATCTTTTTGTAAATATTCAAAATCAAAATGGGTGGAAAGGGTGCTGTTACCAAATTTATCAAGATGTAGAAACTATTCAACAAATGATGTGGAATTGCCAGCGCTTACGGACAATGTACAAATATTTATACCATCATTATGGAAATTTACAGAACTTATGGTGTACAAAAAATTTTTGATCAAACTACAAATGGATAAAAATTTTGAATATTCCACATTTTTAGAAGGAGCCAAACAAGTAATTTTTATTCATTTTTTTTCCTTTTTTAAATTAGTATTTCGTTATTGTATTTACAGTTTTATATTTTAAACGAAAACAGTATAACATTACAATTTATAGGCCTTGGTTGTGGTATCACAAGCATTATCGAGGGAAGATTATGAGAGTATTGAAGACTTGGTAACAAAAGAAGCATTACAAAATGTAAGAAATAAAATCAATACCTTAAGTCCAATGCAAAAACGATTAATTGCTGTAGATAAAGATGAAATTCGCAGCCTTTTTCCTTATGAAGTTGAAATTATAGAAAATGAAGGTATAATATTTATATTTTTAATAATTGCTTTAAATTTATGTATCATTCTTTTTTCAGGTATAAAGAAATTTGTACAAATAACTGTAGTTTTTTATATTATACACAAGTTTAGAGGACTGGGAGAAAATTTGGAGATTGAAAATATTTTTAATAATCCTGAAATATTAAATATGATTATGATTTGTAATTACCGATTTATTCGTGAGCTTTCAAATAATGAAGACTCAGTTTGGATTATAAACATGATTAATCAATTTACGCCTCCAGTAAGTAAACCAATTTTATATTTATTTTTAAAATTTTTATATTAATTTATAATTATTTTTTAGAACATTAGAAATCTACAAACTTGAAAGAATGTGATAGAAGATATTCTTTTTTTTACTTACAAAGTAATTGAATTATAATTGAAAAGAAAAAAATTATGTATTATAAATATTGTAAAAATAATTAATTAATTACAAATATATTAAAATATATTTATTGTTCTTATTAACAAGTTTTTCTTTATACACTCTAAAACAATATAGTGGTTTTGTATAATTTATTATTTTTTTATATAAATTATTAATTTATAAAAATATAAATAGTTAATTTTACAGCTTACAATTGCACATTTAACTTATTCAACAGACTTGGAACAAATTCATTTACTTCTAATAATGTTGCACCAACATGAACTCCATTTTCTATGAGAGATATTACCAGTGGTCCCTAAAATTATTTATATGCAGAATTAAAATATATTTTTAATGAATAAAAAATTTATTCTGAGCCTGCTTTACCTCATTTATTTGTGGACTATGAAGCCAACATTTATTTTTGCTAGTACATTGAAACAAATTATTTCGTTTTGTATGTACAGAATTATAAAAATTAATTTCCCATTTTTCATCCAAGTCAAATAATGAAATTTGAACAAAATTAAGATATGGCTTTATATATTGAGAAATCATTGCTTTGCACTTGGTTTTAGTTTGTTGAAAATTTATATCTATTATTTTGTTTGGAAAATGAATTAACTTTTCCAAATTTGCAACTGGTGTAGGAATCTTGTCTAAAAAGTATTTAAATATTAAATATTTAATATATAATAATTATGTTTTTTTATATATAAACCATTATTTACTTTGAATAATACTGTCAGTAAGACGGTATGGTTTTGTAATGGTAGTCGCAAACATAGGAATTTGTTTTCGTTCAGCTCCTCTTAACCATGTATCGATAGCTGCAAAAAGATATTGATTCAATTAGGTGAGTTGTAATAATGTTTACCTATTATTTTTAACTTACATTTTCCAACTTGCTCAAATACTTTAGTAACAGGTATATTTTCATCAAGATATTTACATAAATGAGTTGCATATAATCCATAATCTTTGCCCATACGTTCGTAGCTTGGACGATAACTGGAAGTAGAGTAAGCTTGTAATAAATTTCTTAAATTTTTTTGTCCCTTATACTCATTTATAGATGGTACTTCGTCATGAATTTTTGGATTACACTCTCTGAAAATTTGCACAACGTTTTATTAAATTTCACAAACCTTTATTATCTTAGTTATAAGAAAGTTTATTTTACACTGGTGGAAATGTTTGGCACATGTCTAAAATTACAACAAAAAGAGCAGGATCATTTTTAAGAGCCATAGAAAGTAATTGGCTTTCACAAATTGCGTCTTTTCTCAAGTAATGTGTTGGTGTATCAATACAAAGCATATAATTTTCCTGCATTTTAAATCCATGTCCAGCAAAATAGAAAAGACCTAAAAATAGAATTTTAATTATTTTGTGCAAGCTATGTTTTATATAAAAAAATAGATAATAACCATATGTTCCTTCAACTAAAGAATCACAAAAAATTTTCATTGCATTTTTCATTTGGAGAAGTGTTAAATCAGCAAGACAAATTGTGTGAAATCCAAGACTACTTAAAATTTTTGCTACTTTTGTAACATCATTTCTTGGAGTTCTTAATGAATCCTGATTATCATAATTTTCATTTGCAATTAATAATGCTATTTTTGCAACAGCTTTTTGTCGCGGCAATTCCATCTACAAAATAATAATAGTACATTATGATTATGATTTTCTTTAATTAAATGTATTGCAACAATTGAATATATATCATACCAGAACAGTGCTTTGTTGCGTATATTTTTCACTAATATTATTAAATATGTGACAGTAATATTTTCCCTCATCTCGTGCACTAAATTTGTCAATCTGAGAAATGTTAATATAATAAAATTATAGGTATGTATATTCTTTATGTAATATTTCATTAAAATTGTTTATAAAAAGTAATTACTTGTAATGTATTGGTTGTTTGGCAGTCTAATCTATCATTATTCCTATACCATTGGTATTCTGGGCCAGGATGACTGGTAGCTTCACATTCTAAAACAAGACTATCACCTTCTTTTACTTCAAGAAAAACTTGTGGCTGCTTATTTATCACAACTGGTGTTGGCCTTATGTTAACATATACAGCTTTAGAAAAAAGTTCCTGTATTTTTTCACCTTTATGATTGAATTGAGATACCTTACATTTATAAAGCCCTAACTGATTGATTCTGAAATAATATAAATAAACTACATTAAACAAATAAAAATATATGAAAATGAATTTTATAATTATATTTAATTTTCTTACAATGTTAAAAGAATATTTAATTCTTCAGAAGTTTGTTCTTCTAATCTTACATTTTCATGATACCACTGGTAAGTAGGTGGTGGTAATCCAGTTGCTTTACAGGTAAGTCTCAACCGTTGCCCAAGAGTAACGCATAAATCTTCTGAAGTCGCATAACAGTCTGGATGAACAACAATATTAAGTGTTTCTACAAAAAAAATAAATTTAAATAATATTGTTACAGTAATCATTTTTTATACAGATAGCTAAGTTGCAAATAAAAAACATTCTGATATAACTGTATGTTTACCTGGCATTGATATAATAGACAATACTTTTGGCAAATTACAATTCTCTAACAATGTACCAAGTATTCCCACTGTACACATTTTTATATTCAATTCTACTAACAGTTTGTCTGCCGGAGATTCATCTTTTAATGTTTTACATTCCAATTCTCTCAACCACGAACTGTTAAGAAACAAAATTTTAATTTCATTGACATAATGAAAATATTACTATTTACATTTTTTAAAGATACCTGGAATATTCAAGTTTGTCCGACAGATATTCCGCCAAGATTTTCCATGAGTTATCCTTGTTCAGTTCGGCAACAAGATCCGCATGTACATTTAAAGGTAGATGATCAATATTTAAATCATCGTCATATTTCAACATGATGAGGCACAGTAAATCAAAGTATTGTAATGATTGCCTATATCTATAAAAAAGAAAAACTATTAAATTATATAAATATATATATATATATTAAATAAATGAACTATTTTTAATAATTAATTATACTGTCTTAACAAATAAAACGAATAAATAAATATTTACCACAGTTCTTTGTTCTTTCTAAATAGCAGCTCAAGTTTCTTTATTTCCTCAAGACGACTAGTCAATAGAACACATAATAGATAATATTATAGAGGAAAAGATTGAAGAGAAAAAAACCCAATACCCTATACGAATCTAATAAAATGCTTATTTGCATTTTACGCACGCGATTATGTAAAAGTGTACATCGGTGACTAGGAAGTATGGAATAAAAGTTAAATAAACATTAATAAACAATCATAACGAAATAAATAAACAATATTGTTGAACGCGTTAAAACATATACACTGCGCATACTTACGTCAATAGCAAACAATATCAAAACCGATTAAGTATACAGACCCGTCAAGCGAACGCGGCGCGCGATAGCATAAAGTCAAAAAATTTAAATCGCGACGTAAAAACGCAAGACCACTCGAGCTTACAGGTGTTCATTTCTTCTCAAAAAAAATAAAAAAATAATGCTCCGTATATATCTACAACATAAAGAATACAGTATAAACAGATATCAGAATGCGTAGAAGTATCAAAACGAGAATTAAACGAAAGGAAAAGAAAAAAAATTCTTTGTCGCGTTTAAAGGGAATACCCGAGCAGTGGAGTGAGAGAGCGAGAGATGAGAGAGAGGAGGAAAAGAATATATAAAAAAAAAAGTTCCGTGGCGCCTCGAGCGGTCGTGTTCGAAAGCGTGCGTAACCTCCTTAGCACGAATATCGTGGTCGCACCGAGCGAACGCGTCGTCGTCGTCGTTCCGTCGTGTAAAAGTGTCGGTCGCGTTGTATAGAAAATAATCGGGTGTACCGTTCGTGTTACAGGAGACAATACATCACACTATACGTGAGATACGAAGGAAGCAGAAAGAAGGAAGGAAACGCCTCGGTGTGGTCGTAGGTATACTTAGCTCAGTTCCACCACCACGAGAGACGAGAGAGAGAGAGAGAGAGAGAGAGAGAGTCCACACTCTACCACGCGTGTCCGTGGTGGTCCACCGTGCAAGCCCGTGTATATATACATATACATAAAAAAAGGTATATATACGAAACTCGCGGTGCAGCACCGTCGCTACGCGCAACTCGTTCGGAACTCTCGGCTACTAGTTTCGAGTTGGCCGTCGGCTGTACTTACGTACATACAACATACAAGAGACAAGAGTACAGGACAACGAGAAAGAAAGACAGACAGAGAGTGAGAGAGAGAAGGAGAAAGAGAAATCGTAAAGAGTGCGCGTCCGGGGGATCGACGCATCCTCGTGAGTCGCGAGTGCCAAACTATTAATCAGGATAATATAAATCGTGGACGCGAGTGCATAAGCGGATAAATGTGGATGCGTGGTGGATCGTGTGTCAAGTTGGACTAGTGTAATCATTGAAAAGAGAGAGAGAGAGAGAGAAAGCGAGGGAGCAAGAAAGAAAAGAGAAGAGAACGTAATGACCGGAGCGTATCCGAAAGCGTCAACGGGTGCTCCGTGACTGCCCGTGATACGTTAATGTCGGATCAGCGGAGGTAGCATGTAACGACGCGGTACCACTCGTGAAACTTAAGTTACATTGTAGATCATCCGAATCAAGAGGGGATCGGGAAATCGTTCCCCGCTTTGAATCGACCTCCGAGGTGTGTCACCCTTAAACGAACGGAGGGATCGAAAATAAGCACATGACTGCCGAGCATTAAAAAGATGGTGTCGAAGCTGCACGGGAGCAACGGTAGATTCCAGTGCGGAGGAGGAGTAGCAACGGGAGGTGGAGGAGGCGGAGTTGGAAGCTCGTCCTTCGCGGAGACGACGAGCCGTCGAGGTCTCGAGAGCACCTCCACGACGAGTCAACGCGGCGCGGACTTTGAGTTCCGCGCACCCCCCGAAGCTCCGGTGTTCGAGCCAACCACCGAGGAATTTCTCGATCCTCTCGGTTACATCGCCAAGATCCGACCAATCGCCGAGAAATCTGGCATCTGCAAGATCAAACCGCCCCCCGTAAGTATAGCTCCCATAGTCTTCCACTCGGCACACCACGGTCCATTTAAATTTCTACCACGCGGACCCTGACCCTCTTTCTCTTGCCTCCCTCTTGCCTCCCTCTATACGCGTTTCTTTCCCATGTGTACGGTAAACATACGCCGCGAAATGGCGATGAGGCTCCCCAGTCAGTCCCGTCACCGTCTCTCCCTTTCTCGATTTGATATACCTACAATACTTTAATGCGCTCGGCGCACGGACGGAAAGACGGAAAGACGGGTCCCTTTTGATGGACGATGGGAGAAACGCTAAGCGAGTCGATGGCGTCGCGTGGGAGTGAAAGGCGAGGAGCAAGAGAAAGAGCGAAAGCTACACGTTTTATAATACTTATACGGTCTCGCCTTGTTTCACCGTATATATACGATCATTACGATCATCCAAACTACCCGTACGTTACGTATATATACGGTTGTACCCCTGTGCGTGTACACATACGCATAGTCGACTCCGGGTGGACGCGACCGAGAGAGACGCGAGAAACCCAGTAAAAAGATTTTCATGCGTGTATGTACATTTATTACGATGTTGTGAGATGGCGATGCGCGAGCGTGACAGGTAGTACACGCGTTATGTAAGATTCCATAGTGTGGATACACACGGAGGACACCTTTTCTATATGCCCATGTCTCTCGACCTATACGGATCTTTCTTTTTATCTTTTCGATGTTGCGCTTACGCTGCACGCGGTATACTTATATCGCATTAGCGTTTAGCGATCGCGGGGAACCCGGAAACGCGAGAAAAGCGTCTATATCTATCGCGGGTCTCTCTTTCTCTCTCTTCCGTTAGCGCAAGAGGCGCGTCGCGAAAAAAAAAAACACTTGGGACCTCCTCGCGTTATCGATCGCCTATCGAAAAGCCATAACACAAGCCCTTTACCACTCGACTCCTTGTGCGATTGTTAATGTATCGTTTAATTACCAAATTCAATCATTTTCTTTTTACTTTCTATACTTTTTTTCCCTTTTTAACGTTCGTTACAGTTTATTTAGCGAACGCGCGTCAAGTACAGCTATCTCCTTGATTCGCGCGAGATTTGGTCGCGAGCTGCTCGAGAATCCCGAGCGACGGCGATGTGTCTTCTTCCTTTCGACGATGACGAAAGCCACGCCGCCATTTGCAAGCTCAAACAAAAAAAACATTTAAATATATACATCGATGGATATCTTTTTACCATATTTCGCGATCGATCGATCGTTATGGTTTTCCATTATTTGCATATATCCGATCCGTCCTCTCTACGTCGGGATAATAATAAGTTCGCCTCGTCTATGTAGGGACACTTTGTCCTAATAATTCGCGTGGGAAAACGTGACCTTTTCCGTCTCGGGCTTTTTTTAGATTCTCTCTCTAAACTGCGAACTTATTTACTCCGCGCACCTTTTCACGCACGCACGCATTGTACGTACCCGGACGGTAGGAGCGTTTTACGTTTCCCTCTCTGACATCCTGTTATCGTTTACGCTCGTTACGAAAATGCAAGCTATTGTTATATTTCTCGCGCAATGCGTTTATAAGTATTTTGGAACACATATACTTATATATATACACGTACGAACAACCATTTTATATACACATGAGATATTCGGGAAAATTCTACTTTACGCATATATATACTGTACATAGACCATTCCACTGTAGCGTGTACTTGCAATGTCCTTTATTTCATAAACACCTAGCTATCAATATGTTTTTATACCAGATTTACTTTTTAAATAACATTTGATGTCACAATACTTATTTTGTTATTTAATTTTAATACAATATTAACATCTCTTGTGCAATGATTCTCAAAAAGTTGAGGTGTACATTTCCTTGAATATGTGTAATGATAAAATAACAATACAGCTAAATGTTTATTAATGTTTAATCAAGAGGCTTTGAATTTTTATTAAAAATCTTGATTAAGCTTACTGTTGACCTTATCTATTTTACTGTTTTGAATAACATTGAGTCCTAAGGTTAAATGTAATTGCGTGCTATAGTTAGACTTTCAATTCTATTTTTATTTATTCCCTTTCTTTGTTTACAATATATTATTATTTTTTATATTATTGTTTATACACACATTTAAATATACAAATATCTGTATTTATAGAACTGGCAGCCACCATTTGCTGTCGATGTGGACAAATTCAAATTTGTACCTAGAATACAAAGGCTGAATGAACTGGAAGCGAAAACTAGAATTAAGCTCAACTTCTTAGATCAAATAGCTAAGTTTTGGGAATTACAAGGATCTTCGCTAAAAATCCCATTAGTGGAACGAAAAGCTTTGGATCTCTACTCTTTACACAGAATTGTCACTGATGAAGGTAAACCTTATCTGTTTCAACATAAATTTAAGTTTTTACTTCTCAAGTTTTGATTTATCATTAATGATTTCCCACTGAATTTATTTTGAATAGGTGGAATTGAAACAGTGACCAAAGAAAGAAGATGGGCAAAGATAGCTAATAAATTGGGTTATCCTTCGGGACGTAGTGTTGGCAGTATTCTTAAAAGTCATTATGAAAGAATTTTATACCCGTTTGATGTCTTTAAGCAAGGAAAAACATTAACAGACATTGTAAGATGAACAACCATGTTTTATACTACTGCAATGTTAAATTTAATGATTGTATATTCTAATCAATTATATTTGTTTTAGAAAATTGAACCCGATAGTGAAGTTAATGAAAAGAAGGACCGAGACTATAAACCACATGGAATCATATCGAGACAACAGATAAAACCACCACCAGAAAAATTCTCTAGAAGATCCAAACGGTTTTCAGGTCAAGATGAAAAACAAAATGGATGTCAATCCACGATTAAACAAGAAGATTGTAAAGAAGAATATGATATGGATTGTAAGGATAATATCAAAGGCAAATCCTATGTTGACTGCAAAGATAACATAAAAGGAAAAGGTTTCATTGACTCCAAGGATAACATTAAAGGAAAAAGTTTCATTGACTCCAAGGATAACATAAAAGGAAAAAGTTTCGTTGACTGTAAAGATAACGTAAAAGGAAAAAGTTTTGTTGATTCAAAAGACAATGTTAAGGGTAGGTTATAGAATATGCCAATATATTAATTAATTTTTTAAACATGCTTTGTAACTTAATATATCATGTTTAATTATAGGTAAGGACACGAAGGATTGCGTTAAAACCAGAGGAGCAGCAGCGGAAAAGGATAAAGAAAACAGCAAAGAACTTAAGAAATTACAATTTTATGGAGCTGGTCCAAAAATGGCTGGTTTCAATACCAAAGAAACGAACAAAAAATCAAATAAAACTCGAGGAGTTAAGCTAGTCTACGAATTTGATCCAGTATGTTCATCAGAAATTTGAATACATCTTATCACATTTTGTTATCATACTTAATTTACTGAAATTACAACTTTCAATTTTCAGCTTGCTAAGTATATTTGTCACAATTGTGGGAAAGGAGATAATGAAGAAAATATGCTTCTTTGTGATGGATGTGATGACAGTTATCACACATTCTGTTTACTACCTCCACTAACGGAAATACCGAAAGGTGACTGGCGATGTCCGAAATGCGTTGCTGAAGAAGTATCAAAGCCAATGGAAGCTTTTGGTTTTGAACAAGCACAGCGAGAATATACATTGCAACAATTTGGGGAAATGGCGGATCAATTCAAGAGCGACTATTTTAACATGCCCGTCCATGTAACTAATATTTATCATATTAAATTTAAACAATACATAATACATTTCAATCTAAAACTACGTTTTTTTTATAGATGGTACCAACTGAGCTTGTAGAAAAAGAGTTTTGGAGAATAGTATCATCCATCGACGAAGATGTTACTGTTGAATATGGAGCTGATTTACATACAATGGATCATGGATCTGGTTTTCCAACAAAAACGAGTGTAAACCTTTTTACTTGCGATCAAGAATATGCAGAGTCTTCCTGGAATTTAAATAATTTACCGGTATTGCAAGAAAGCGTTCTTGGTCACATTAATGCAGACATAAGTGGAATGAAAGTCCCTTGGATGTATGTGGGAATGTGTTTTGCGACTTTTTGCTGGCATAATGAAGATCATTGGAGCTATTCTATTAATTATTTGCATTGGGGGGAACCAAAAACGTGGTACGGTGTACCTGGTTCAGAAGCTGAACGATTTGAGAAGTCCATGAAGTCTGCTGCACCAGAACTTTTTCATAGCCAACCAGATTTACTTCACCAGCTAGTTACTATCATGAATCCCAATATTCTTACAAGCGAAGGTATGTAACGAAATTATGAATTAATAAATATCGAATTAGAGAGAAAGTGCTAAACTTCAAATTTGTTTAAAGGTGTTCCAGTATTCAGATTAGACCAACATGCAGGAGAATTTGTAGTCACGTTTCCTAGAGCCTATCACGCTGGTTTTAATCAGGGATATAACTTTGCTGAAGCTGTAAATTTCGCTCCTGCAGATTGGGTAAGTTTCTTAACTCAATGACATCAAAATAAAATAATATCTATATCAATAAAATTAATACATTATATCATTTTCTTTACTCTACAGTTACAAATCGGTAGAGAATGTATCGCTCATTATTCAAATCTAAGACGTTTTTGCGTCTTCTCTCATGATGAATTGGTCTGCAAAATGTCTCTCGAACCCGAAAATTTGGACATTGGAATAGCAACAGCAACATACCACGATATGATTACAATGGTTGAAGAAGAAAAGAGATTAAGAAAAAATCTACTAGAATGGGTAAGTGTATTTATATTACATTAATACATAGTAAAAATGTCATTAATTACATACAATAAATTTTCTCATTTTTTATTAATAAATTTAAAGAAGGATGAGTAATATGCAAAGCATATTTTAAATACTAAACTAACTATTTTGAAAATTAAATTTATTTTATTTACACCACAAATACATTCTCAATTACACAATAATTTACAAGCCTAATAAAATTTAAAAATGTTTTAAAAAAAATTTTCCTTTAAATTGATATTTTGTATAAATTGAAGTACCTTATTCAGTTCTTTAAAGATATTGGTTCTGATGCATTGAATAAGAATGATTTAAATACACTATCACTGAATGTAAATGTGTTTGATAAAAATGCAATTTGTGAGAAATGAAATTAAAATTGATTAAAATATTCTAAAGAATAAGTAATTGACAAAGCTGAGGCCTTGAACTAATACTTAAATTATCCAAATGTGCAATATCTGATAATTAGCTGATAATAATCTGATATTACGATCTCAAAATTCATGACAATTATAAAGAAAAATGTAAGTTAAACGTTGCTTTTAATAATACATAAACAGAACGAGGTTATAAATCAAATGCAGTATATGTATTGTATAAACATAGGTATACGTCAGTCGATTACACGAAAAAAAAGAGAGAAAAAGAATAGGCAGCTAACAAACCGAGCGCGCGGGTGAAAATAAAGTAGCACAGTCGATGCAGGAGCAAAAGCAAGAGAGAACGCGCGCGTTGGGGGGCATGTTTATGCCCGCGTTGCCGCGCGCGCACTCGCGGTACGCGTGTGGTAGTGCGAATCGCGATTCGCGAATCCGCATCAGCAGTATGTATACATATACACCCATGTATGCGCGCGCGCGCGTGCGTACGTGTGTGGCTCGCGTATTCGCGTGCTGTTCACAGTCGACACCGACATATATATATATATATATATATATATATACTTGTGTACATAATCCCCGCACGCATACACTTACGTTAGATGTCCACGTGTATGGTGTGTATGTGGGCGTATCGCCTTTCTCGAAATTATCCTCCGCGCTCCGCGCGCTTTAGAGTTCTCCAGGTTGCCGTTCGGGACGCATTGACGGATCGCAACAGTCGACTTTTTTCTCTCTTGTGTATCCCAAGCCTTTCCTTTGTTTTTTTTTCTTTCGGGGGCTCGCCAAGTCCCGCCGCCGTTGCCGCGATCGAGGCGAACCGACTCGACTCGAGCAAACAAATTACGTCGCGCAGTTAGCCTCCAGATACATTCTGGCTGCTGGCGTCTACCTCGGCCAAGTAACTTAACCTTCTTTGTGAGTTTGAATGTTCGTGTCCGGAATTATGTAACTCTTTTTAGTAAGTAGAGGTTATGTTTCTCACTTAAATACGCTAGACGCATTTTGTCCTGCAAGTGCAACCGGCCAGCTGCTCGTAATTATATTAAATAATACTGATTTTGGTGCGCGATACCTTTAACCCGGTGATTTTTCACCTTTACTTCTCTTTCGCCGATATCTCTCATCTGTGGGCTTCGGGTTTACGTGCGTTGTGGAACTATATTTTTTAAAACTCTATGTGTATATCTACCATAAATAATATACGCATCGTTACGCCAATTTTGTGCGAAATTTTTTTCACCTTCTAACTTTACCGCACTCATACATGTGCTAAACCGTTTGTTTAGATAATAACCTATATCTGATACTGAACATTCTAATTATCATGGTTTACACTTTAAATTTATGTATTTGTAGTTAGATACAGATTTGTTTTTGATATTTGGATCCTCTTTTATCATACTGATTAAGTATGTTACATTTAGGTTAGTTTACATTTAGCTCTACAAAATTGATATTACAAGTATTACAGAGCTTATTTATGCAAACTTAGCAATCGATATGCGCACATTTAATTATTAAAATTTGCACCAATGAGTAATATAAATTATTCATTAATTACAGAGAAATAATGATATACATTATTTTTGTTATAATTAGGGTGTGACCGAAGCAGAACGAGAAGCTTTTGAACTTCTACCCGATGATGAAAGACAATGTGAAGCATGTAAGACCACGTGTTTCTTGAGTGCAGTAACCTGCTCGTGCCACAAATCTCAATTGGTCTGCTTGAGGCATTTTACTGACCTGTGCGAATGTACTCCCGAAAAACATACTTTACGATATAGGTATACTTTAGACGAACTTCCAATCATGCTGCAAAAGCTCAAATTAAAGGCCGAGTCATTTGACTCTTGGGCCAGTAAAGTTAAGGAGGCTATGGATCCCAAAGGAGAGAAAATAGAACTGAACGAACTAAAAGAATTACTGGATGAAGCAGAGGTTAAAAAGTTTCCAGAAAGTGAATTACTTACTGCTTTGACAACAGCTGTCCAAGATGCTGAAAAGTGTGCTAGCGTGGCAAGGCAGTTGCTGAGTAATAAGCAGAGAACAAGGTAAAATATATTTACTAAATTTGTTCTAAAAGTCAAACACAATGATTTATTATATATAAAAATAAATCTACAAAGTAACCTATTTTTCAATCAAATAAATAACTTGTGTATAATTTTCTATACTTTTATCCAAATAGTTCAGGCACAATAATGGAATAAATATATATTTCTTTTAGAACAAGGCAGTCTGTTGATGCTAAATTTAAGCTGACTGTTGAAGAACTTACTTTGTTTCATCAAGAAATTACAAACCTTTGTTGTGAACTTAAAGAAGCAGATGGTGTTAAATATATTCTAGATCAGGTGTTACAATTCCAAAAGGATGCAGAAGAATTGGAGGCTCAAGAGGTGGATTGTGACATTGAAAAACTCGAAAAATGTATCGAGTACGGTGATTCAATTTGCATTGAACTGCCACAGCTTTCCAGATTAAAACAGGTAATATAAAATATTTCAGTTACATTTATGTTTTTTACACAACTTTTAATTAATTTCACCTACTTTCTTTAGAAATTACAACAGCTGCGGTGGTTAGAAGAAGTTAAGTCTCTTCAAGATGAACCAAAATCTGTCACAAGGCAAGATTTAGGAAGACTTATAGAAGAAGGAATGAATATTCCTCCTCACTCAACAGTTGAAAATGCCTTAGCTCAACTTCAAGCTTTAATGATTAGTATTGATAATTGGGAAGATAAGGCAAAACTTTACCTTCAAGCCACCAAAAATAGACAAACAATTAACTCAGTTGAAGAGCTAATTGCAGAAGCAGATAATATTGATGCGTACTTACCAGGATTAAGTAATCTTAAAGATGTTTTGAATAAAGCTAAAAATTGGACCAAAACTGTTGAAGAAATTCAGGCTAGAGATAATTTTCCATATTATGATACTCTAGATGAACTTGTTCGTAAAGGGAGAACTATTCCACTTCATCTTGCGGCTTTACCTGTACTAGAATCAACTTTGGCTCAAGCAAAAATCTGGAAAGAGAGGACAGCCAAGACATTCCTTAGAAAGAATTCTCACTATACATTAATGGAAGCTCTTTCTCCTAGAATTGGCGTAGGTTTACATGCGATGAAAAGTCGCAAAAATAACAAAGGT
Source organism: Theocolax elegans (assembly GCA_026168455.1). Taxonomy (NCBI): domain Eukaryota; kingdom Metazoa; phylum Arthropoda; class Insecta; order Hymenoptera; family Cerocephalidae; genus Theocolax; species Theocolax elegans. The sequence continues at coordinate 93,533,679 of CM047426.1, read as the reverse complement.
GAAGATACTATCGGAGCTGTTTATGTATGTGATACCAAATTGGATGATTCCAACGACTCAGCTACGGTTGTAGCTGCTTTTAAGTTAGCAGAACAGCGTGAAATGGAAGCCATGAAAAACCTAAGAGAAAGAAATATTAATAAAATGCAAACGGACGACTCCAGGTTTTGTGTCTGTCGACGATCGAAATTCGGACAAATGTTACGATGTGAACTTTGTAAAGATTGGTTTCATAGTAAGTTTCTTGAATATTTTATAGATTACAGTTGCTAACTTACATGAACTTTTATAAGTTACTCAAATATTTTAATTTTATTACAGCAAATTGCGTTCCAGTTCCAAGAACACCATATAAAGGAAAACAACAGGGCACACGAGTTACTAAATTTTTATGTCCATGTTGTTTGCGATCACGTAGACCAAGATTAGAAACAATATTGTCACTTTTAGTAAGTCTGCAAAAAATTTCTGTTCGTTTACCAGAGGGTGAAGCCTTACAATGTCTTACAGAGCGAGCGATGAACTGGCAGGTAATAGAATTAATCCATTGGATAGCATGAGGTAATACATGAAAATATATTAAAAAAACTATTTTGTTATGTACAGGACAGGGCAAGGCAAGCATTAGCTGCTGAGGAAGTATCTTCAGTATTGGCGAAACTTAGTATTTTATCGCAAAAAATAACAGAGGCTGCTGCCAGAGAAAAAACCGAGAAGATAATAAGCACTGAGCTGAAAAAAGTAGCAAACAATCCAGAACTTCATCAGAGGGTTCAAGTTATTGCTTCTATGAGTGGTGTTCACTCTGACGACAGTGTTATAAGTATACCGGTAAGTCTCGCGTATCTTTTACCGTTGTAGTACTTTAATTAATAATGAAATTATTAACATTTTATTTTCTACTTTTACAGGATGATGATAGAATGGATGAAGATGATGATGATGATGACAGTGATGATGATGTGCTTACAATCGATGAAGATGAAGTAGGTAGTAGTTCATTCAACAGTAACGAACATGCGTATTCGACAGGTATTTATAATTTAAATAACTATTTTTCAATGTGCACTTTGTAATGTGCAATCAATTTAAAAAATGTATCAAATTTCAGCGTCAAAGTTCCCATCTAAAGTAGCCGGAGATGAAAAAGTAATAACGTTGTCAAATAACACAACTTCTCGATTAGAAGAATTAATGATGGAAGGAGATCTCCTAGAAGTAGCTTTAGACGAAACAGAACACATTTGGCGAATCCTGAGTCAAACGTGTACGTCCACGAAAAGTATACGTAAATATGCTCCACTGGACCAAACCTCACCTGCTACGGATTCTAAGGAAGTTAAAAAACAACCCCAGCAGAGAGGTCGAAAACGAAAATCTGACGAATTCGAAATGATGAAAAAGTTTGGTCGTCAGAGGATAGACGAAAAGCCTGTGGTCAAACGCAAAGGAGTAACTAAGGAAACGAAATCAGCTTCACCTGCTGGTCCAATAAAACGCGGACCACGCAAGGTATTATTACATTGACAATATATAAAAGCAGTAGAGGTGCCTTGAATGAAAGCTTCCTTTGTATTACTATACTAACTTGCTCTTTCGAGTCTCTTATATTTATCATCATGTTGCTAATTATTTCATACGCATGGCTTAAAATCTGGTTTTTATATGTAGTTTGTTAAAGCATGAGGTTTTATTCGAGACACTCGTAATATTTTACAATACAGTAATATGCTGTAAGAGAACTCTTATAAGCTCGATTTCAGTTGCTTTTATGCTTTTAATTACAGGTAAAACGGAAGGAGGGTGAAGAAGGACAGAAAAAAAGAACAGCAAATAGAAAAAAGACTAAACAAGACACATCTGATGAGGAAGAAGATTGTGCTGCTGTTAATTGCCTGAGACCGAGCGGTAATTTCATACAGATTCTATAACAATATTACCAGAATTCTCGATCTAAGACGTGCTCAAAAAATTTTATATATTTTACAGGTCGCGAAGTCGATTGGGTGCAATGTGACGGAGGATGTAACGGATGGTTCCATATGCACTGCGTCGGTTTAGACAAAGCAGAACTCGCCGAGGAAGATGATTATATTTGCAGTAATTGCAATGATGCTGATGTAAGCTCATCGGTAGGAAACGATAAGTGACAATGCTTAGATTTAAAAATGCATTTTTTTACGTTGCCCGTGTAAATTAGCTAGCGGTCTGTCAATTTGAGGCGTGCCAAGCACGTTGTAAATTGCACATATGTCAGGCGCGTCACCTTGTAAAAAATTACCAAAAAATCCTACTAGACGAGCATGCGTTGTGACTAGCCTGATTATTTTTTTTATTTTTGGATTGGACGTTATGATTCTTTTCTGCAAAGAAAGTAGCGAAAAGTTGGCTTTACGCATTCTAATCCCATAAAAATGAAGAGCCTCTGAATGAAACAAAGGCTCTAAAGACCGAATAAAAATTGGAGATCGAAGAGAAAAAAGGTTGGAGTTATGGTGCAATCGGCTGTTAGTTGTCAAATGAAAGATCTGTCACGGTTTCTATGGGATTGGAAGTAAATCTGCACATAGGTGTACATATTTGACATACCATTTATTTAGAGGAAGATGTGTAAGTGTTGGATGCACATGTTTACCCTTTCCCAGAATCAACAGGATTATCACGAGTCACAGTCGTCGCACGCCGAGCTTACCGACGAATACGAGTTCGACGACGAGGTGCGAGAGACGGTCACCGCTATTAGTATATATTAATCGGCTGTACCGGTACAACTCGAGGATCAGACAGTGTAACTTGGCGAACAACGCTGCAGATTATGTCTTTGTACACCTTGATATACCTGATACAGCAAATCTCGCACACGCAGTGTATACATCGACACACGCAAATGTAATTATACACAAATTTATACACACGATGAAGTATATCGAGTAAAATATAAGATGTTGCTGGTTGATCCGAGCGAGTTCAGATTACGATATGAATAAATACTGTTTTTAAGCTAGGCGAATGAAAGTGACGTTGATACACGCCGAGAAAAACCGTTCATAGGTCATGACAAATTAGCGGTGTTGCAGTAATGTTTTAAATACAAATGTCATAGGTAGCCCTATACATTTGATTTGATCAATTTTTTAGTCGAAATATTATAAATATCAGAATTTAAAATCTTTACAAAAATCGAGACGTGTCGTCGATTTCATTTTCACTCGATTCCGAGCTTCAGTTTTAGACAAACGTAATCCTTGAAATCTATGAAAATGCAATTTACTATACGTTTTCATTACATTACAACGTACATAATTCATACGAGTATATTTTTATAAAAAAAAAGCCCATGAAAATGATAATCGAGAAAAAAAAATTCTTAGATAATGTACCGCTATTATAAAAAAAGAGAATTTATTCTGGTGAGTTTGGATACGATTCGTGTAAATTAGAAAAAGAAGTGTTTATTTCCGATAAAATAAGAAATTATTGCGTAGAAATTTGTTTTATACTTCGATGAGATATCGTTATGTTTATTTATGTTAGAAATACAAAAAATCTTTTAATTGCACACATAAAAAAATTACACATACACACACATCCACATTGTTTTAAGTATTTTCTACGCGTACTCCGTAATTTGCTTATTTCCCCTATTTTCTCTTGCTCTTTCATATCCATGCAATTTATATGTGCCCATCCACGCAATGGTGTATTATATATTACGTTCCGTTCGCTTGGGATAATTAATTACGTTTTTTTGTACTTTATATTTAGAATAGAGTAGAGTTTCTGGCTTTCGTCAATTTTTCTACGCATTCGCAAAACGAATCGAGACTTTTCGCGTGTGTACAGCAGAAACTCTATTCGATTTTACTCGATGAAAAAAAGAAGAAGGAAAAGAAGAAAAAGAAAAAAAGGTCGACCTTGTCCTCGTAATCTTTCTTATATCCGGCACCGAATCCGCATAAATGGTTCTCGTTGTGCAAAAATGAAAATAAATAAAAAAAAAAACGAATAAAATGAAAAAAAGAAGGATCTCATTTTCATCGTGACGCGGTCGTACTGATTTTATACATATGTAGAATTTCCGATCAAATGTAATGTAAGATTGCAGCTAACTCGATTTATCGATATCGCGCAATTGTAATTTATCAGAAGCGCATTTTTTTGTGTTTGGTTGATTTCTTTTTTTCTTTTGTTCGGCCGAGTATCTCTAATCTCGCGTACTACACGATGCAAAAAAAAAGATGAAGTAAATAAACAAAAGGAAATATAAATATAAATATATATATACACACCCGACGGAACGAAAAACAAAAAGGCTGGACACCGATTGCATGCGTACAAACAATTAATATATATATATATATGTTTACGCGAATTCGTACATATACGTACCTGCGTATACGCGTATATGGGTATATATATAAAAACTGTTGTATTGCATATACGCGTATACGTAAACGATGAGTTATGAAAAGAAAAAAAGAAAAAGATTTGATGAAAAAATACACAATTCATATATGAAGTACGTATATACGCGAGAAGTACCCGAGACCGGTATATACAACTAAGCGACTATTTTACTATGCGACTTAGAGCCGAGGCTTATTTGACGTACATACAAGGTATTATATATATAAGCGAGATATCGATATTTATGACGAACTTTATATAAATAATGAACAGAAAGAATGATTAAAAAGTGAAGATGATAGATATTATTATTAATTATTATTATTATTAATTATTATTATTATTATTAATTATTATTATATTATATTGTACGTATAGCTGTATAGAGAAAAAGCAAACACTACGATCAGATTATTACATAAACGTAGAAATTTTGTGATTTCAAAAAATTGTAATAATAAATATTACCTGTGAAAAAAAAGAGAGTACACTTCAGTTTTGTTTTACATATACAAACAAAATTTTTTATCTCACGTGCGCGCACACGAGAGTACACGTAAAAAAAACCGACACGGTTACAATTTCTAATGTTTGTTTTGTTTACGCTTGACGCACATACCGCAAGATGATTCTTTCATATAAGTTTTATAAACGATTGGGAAGTTTGTTGTTAACCCTATGGAAAAAAAAGGAAGGTTCAACTTTGTCATTGGTTAATAGGCGCGAGCGATTCGTAATGGAATAATTAATTAACGAATAACCGATTCGATCGATACGAGATGAGTCATCGTGAATCATTCGTGCAACGCGCGCATCCGAAATTTTCATGCGTGAATAACTATGTGCATGTCTTTGTATGTACGCTGTATATACATGTATATATATATATACATATAGGAGCTCGAGAATCCAAGTGAAAGTGCGCCACCGGTTCGGTGAAAAATCCCGTTCCAAGTTCAGGAAGGAAAGAAACAGATTAAGAAATTCGAATTCCATCGTTTATATATATATATTATATACATATACATACACGCATACGAATGCATGTAAAACCATTTATAGATTTACTCGAATCTTTTCTTTTTCCATACGTCATTTATCTCGCGTTCTGTTTTCTCTTAAGAATTTTTGACGTCTGCCAAAGTTTACATCCGTATTTTCTCGAAGAAAGATTCGTTTTATCGTTTTCATTGCCCGCGATCGAGTATAAAGAATATTTATTTATCAACAATCGAAAAAAAGGAATATAATAAAATATAATTAAGGGTTAACGACCTTCTATATACGTATAGTTCAGGATTAAGTAGATTTGAAATTTTTATTAAAAACGTACATAATTTTCATTGTTTTTTTGTAAATTTACACTTAAATAAACAATCAACCCATTAAAATAAAATTTTTCACAATAATAATTAAATTCGATTTTACCGAATAACGGTTATCGATATATATTCAATCGCATTACGGTCCTGTACACGTAGCGTTTGAAATTAAAAAGAAGCAAAAAGAAAGCGACGGGTTTTTCATTAATCATCCTTTTGCATTACACGTATACCTGTATGCACGTACGATAAAAGCGCAATGGCAATAATAGTATCGCTAACATCGACACAATTGCATATTGTACATGTACACTCGACAGGCACACAGACATAGTGTGCACACGTTGAAAAACGATAAGAACGCGTCGTGGAGGGGAACGGGGTACGGCTATGAGAAATCGAGGGGGAGTGGGAAAAAGAAAACGTTGGCTCCATACCTAAAAACCGAGAGGTAGGGGATCGAAAGACGGCGTAAAACGCCCAGAAAGAGTAGTATATATCCTATGTAAGTATCTGTCGCCTTTGCTGCCTGCTCCGAGCGAACAGAGTCGGGCGTCGCGATAAACGACGCGTCGGAAAATACACTTGGGATTCGACGCGTCGAATATATATTTCATTTGTATCAATAATTTCGGAGCAAACACGTACCTGTACATATATACATACATTTTTGTATAAACGTTTCATTTTATCTTTTGCCCTTAAATTCGAGAGTTATATAAAAAAAAAATTTTTTTTCGATAAAAAATATAAATTTGTTACGAACAAAGTACTTAAATTGATTGTTCAAAAACGTAGACGAATTTTCGGGGATGTTATTAATTAATGTATAAAATCAATTATATCAATCGCTGTCCGTTCGGTTGAGTTGACATATGCATATCTTACTAGGTCCAGGTAGATTACCCGAGGTAGGGGTAAATTACCGCGGTAAACGACAGTTTTGACGCTTGATGCGATGTGTTCGTTCAACCACACGTACACACACACACACACATTGGGTAGAGAAAAAAAAGGACGAAACTAAACGGGAGTATAGAGTCGTAGGTCGGAGAGTGGTTAAAAGTCTGGGGAAGAATCAAGCACGCTCGTAGATCTACAATACGAAAATCACGCGAGTCTCGGACTCGCGTCTCGAAAACTCGCGGGACGAAGAGAATCGAACGCGTGCACGTAGGATATACGTACGACATACGCACACACACACAGACACACACGCGCGCGTACGTACATTCGTACGTACATACATACACACAGGCATACATACATACGTATAGGTATACGTACACAGGCGTAAAAGCTAATGATATCAGAAGAAGAAGTAGTGAGTGCGCGCACGCGTCAAAAAGCGGAGCAAGCGAACGAGGTATAATATAGCGACGCGAGACTCACGGCGATTCACGCCGTCACCGGCAGCACCGCCTCGTACGCGTTTGACCCACGAGAGGATAAGACGACTCGAGACTCTGGACTCCGGTGTGATCGAACGCTACGATAGAACCTGGACAACCGAGAGAGTGAGTGAGTGAGTTAGGTTTGTAAACGAAGATGGCCACCGCGATCGACGACCGGCAGGAACTCCTCGAGCGTTTTCAAGCGGTAAGTTTCCTCGATTTTACACATACAACATTAACCACTATTTACCAGGATTTATTTTATTTTACTTTGTATAGCACCCTCGTCCGTACCCCTTTTATCTTCGGGGCGTCGACTCCTTTCTATATCCTTCTTTTTTCTTTCCTTTTATCTATCCACGTGCCTTGATGCTTACGACGCTCACCTTGCACATTTTGTACGTGTAATATACAAAACCGGTCGTTCCTATACATTTATAATTTATTAATTCGTCCTGCTTGCCCCGTGCTCTCTCTATCTCTTTCTCTTTCTCCTCCCTCTCTCTTTCTTGCGCTCGCGATATCCTTATACCTATATACTGTACACGCAAAGTTGCGCGCGATTTACAAATTCGAGTCGCACCTATCGTGTATGTATACGTGAATTATATATATGTACGCGCGTGAAATTCTTCTAGGCTTTCGTTTTATCGATATTGTTGTAAAGGTGAGAAAGAGAGAGAGAGAGAGAGAGAGAGAGCGATAGATGCAGTTGCATAATGCCGATTCTATAAGGTTTCCTTCGATTGATCAGGAGAGCCTGGATTTTCGCTTCGTTATTATAGATAGCTCAAACCGATATATAGATAGGTTGATAATACTACCGCAGCGGGAGTCACGACTCGCCCACGCGCGCTATTCTATATACCTTCCACTGCATACCTACACACGTGTGCGTACGTGTGTGTGTATGCGCGCATGGATGTGTGAAGGGACCTCCTCGAAGGGTGCTTTTATTACTCTTTTTTTCGATGGACTCCCGCACCGACTTCCTTTTCTCCTCTCTCTGCTTATCTTGTTACTCAATTTTTTTTATTTTCCTTTCCCAACGAATACGACCGAGAGGTGCATCCGACGCATGTTATTTTCCAACTTCTGACAAACTCTGCACAATGGTATTAAATTAATGGTATTTCGGGAACAATTTTTGTACGTCGATCTTTTCGTTATTGCGTTCGCGAAATCGCTAAGTGCTGTCCGGTAGTTTACGATAATGACAGCGGGTACACGCTCGCTTCACCGATTAATACAGGTGATAGGTAATATTATTATTCTTTTTTTTTTGCTTTTATTCTAAAAAGTAAGTAAATATGTGTTTTAACGCTCGTCGCTGCGAAACAGGTATGTCACGTATAAAATGCACATGTGTGCACGCGACTATTTAAAAGACACTTTTGTCATTTCTGACGTTCGCTAACCGTGCGATTACTCACGACGCTATGATAATACCGCTACTAGTATTATATAAAAATAAAAACTAGCGTTTCGAATTAAAAAGAAAAATGAAACACATTTTTTCCTTATAAAAAGAGCTTTCGATACGTATATAGTAATATGGAATAAACACGCTTATTGTTCGAGGAAGAATATTTTATAAAATAATTGGGGTTTTACGCACGCGTGTATAATAGGGAAAACCTGGAACTTGCACGGATGTAGGTACTTTATGAGTAATGATAGTCTAGTTTCTACGTGTATATATGTACATAATACGTGTCACTACACCTATATTAATAACTGCATCGTTCGCGTTCGAAAATTAACATTTTTTTTTCAAACGTATTATAATTTCACGAAATATATGAGAGGGTCGCGTTTCAATCTCGTTGATGCTTAAAATGCATCGGGGATACAAAGTTTATATGTACTTATAATAATCCTCGAAAAAAAAAGGAGAAGAGTCTCGTACCTCTTGATTAATCGGAGAATCTGAACGCGAGATGAGTCAAGCAATGACTCAAGGAAAGCCTTGCTTTCATAGGTATGTATATATATTTACGCGACTTCATTCGTTTTGAGTTTACACACGCCTCTGATTCATTCCCATCGTTATATATACGAGTATGCGAGCGTTCGCGCGAGTGTGCGTGTACGTGTCTTCGTGTGTTTGTACATACTTGTACACGCGAACAAACCATGAGAGAGAGAGAGAGAGAGATAGAAGAGAGTCTTGCGAACGATCTTTAGTACTTACGAGCAAAATTCCATTCATTCGCGAACGTAAACATTTGAGCACATCCGCGATATCCCCGTGATGCACGCGCGCCCGGTTATTTTCTTCGATCGTGTGTAGGTGCGCACACATTTATATATACCTATATAGGTTTTCTCCTAGGTTACATCGATTTTTCTATGTATCAGCTATTTTCAACTTATCTTTTGTGATTTAGTTCATGCCATCCTTTTCTAAATAAAATCACTTTGAAACCTTCCTTTTTCTTGGAGATTTTGTGAATTATCGAAAACGATATTCTTATAAATTTTATTCGATTATAATGTAAAAGGTATCTTCATTTTTTTCTCTCTTTTTTTTCGTACCTCCGAGGAAACAATGTAGTAAAATTTTTCATTTTTCTTAAATTATACGATTGAGGTAATAAGCGTAGACCTAGTTTCTTTTTACCGCTTCTCACCGGTCATAATTTAAAGATTTATGGATGTTCAAAGTATGTACTTGGATTATTATCGATATGCGCGATAACGTGTAGCGTTGAACGTCGAAAACCAGCGCGAAACGCATTGCCGTAGCCGCTACATTTATGACATATATCGTTCGATCTGAACCTGAAAAGATTAAATTAAAAAAAAAAAAGTTGTCAAGATATATCGAACAAATATGCACTCTCACTGATACTAGTGGTTCTTCTTACTTTAAAGGAATGTACAAAAATTGAATCTTGAGTATAGCTATTTGCAATGCATTATCGGTAAGGAAATGCGGAACCTTAAATTTTGTCATTCGTTGAGAATCCTTCCCGTCATGCCCTTGTTCTGAGCAGTGTGTGAAGAATATTAAAATAATTTATGGAGACTTTGACTAAAATTACTAAGAGACTTTTGTTTAGTAAATTGTTATTTAAAAATTTTTTTAAATACTACTCCATCGGCTTCTCTTCATTTCTTCAATTTTTCTAATTTTTACTCTAAAATAATAAACTAAATTTTTGGGTTCGAAAAGATAATTCGAGTCCAATATCCCCTTGAAACTGCGCTTCTACAATGAATTGATGCACTTTGAAGTACATATAAAAACGTAAATGATATTTCCTTGACCTTGACTACAACGAATTATAGCCAATAAAGATGAATCGGATCATCTTCTAAATAGACTCGATTACTTTTTTCTTTTCGTTCTATTGTCTAGGCCATAGATACCTCGTTAAATAACTCGCTTCCTTTTTTTCTCAAAAAAAAAGACAATGCGACGAAAGAAAATTAGGTTGTACTAATTTTTATAATTAGTATAGTTACGCTTTCTTAATGTCTCTATCTTCTTCAAATAGGCTCTCAATTTTTTTACCAACTGTATACAAAGTAACGATCGATCGGAAATAATATTCTGATTTTAACATGATTGTACTTTAATACGCCCAGATTTATTTTACAGTACAAATCAATCACGCGATCATCGATTAGATAAAATTTAATAGTCAAGCTTACCGATCGATTATTAAATTCGTTCTTATTTATTTAACTCGAATAAGCGTATGACATTCTTCGTTAAATAAATTAAAATATACATAATCGAACGATATTACAAATAGGTATACATTTTCGTTAAATTTCCAGATCGACGAGAATGGAGACGGATTCATCGATTTGGCAGAGTTGCGAAACGCACTGGATCAATGCGGATTCAAAATGCCAGGGTACAAAGTACGCCGAATGATCGAGGAGTACGACGATAAACGTCGGCCTCAAGAAAAAGGCCGATTGAGCTTCGACGAGTTTGAAAAGCTCTGTCAAGAATTACGCGCGAACGAGCCGAGCTCGACGTTCAAGCAAGTCGTCTCGAAGAAGGAGAATCTCGAGACCTTGGGTGGGATCTCGGCGGCCTCAAGCGTGGGCACCACCCACTCGGTTAGGCTCGAGGAACAACTTGCCTTTAGCGACTGGATCAACACAAATCTTGGACACGACAAAGATCTTAAGCATCTTTTGCCTATCGATGCTGAAGGCAAAACTCTCTACGACAAGGTCAAGGATGGCATTCTACTTTGGTCAGTAGACATTTATTAACGCTTTCTTTCGTTATTCCCTATATATTTTCTTTGATTATATTCGAACAGATTGTTCTTTTTTTCGAATATATTATTTCGAAACGTGTTTACACACTATTTACATATATGAATATTTACTTTTTTCCTTCGAGTGCATACATTGTACTTAGTTGGATAGTCAAATTTTGAAAAAAAAGAGAAAATAATAATTTATATTTGATTACAGCAAAATCATCAACCACTCGTGCCCCGACACAATCGACGAGCGTACGATCAACAAAAAAAATCTCACGGTATACCGAATGCACGAGAATTTGACCCTCGCGTTATCCTCGGCTCAATCGATCGGTTGCAACATCGTCAACATCGACGCTCACGATCTGAGCAAAGGATCGCCTCACCTCGTCCTCGGACTCCTCTGGCAAATCATTCGTATCGGTCTGTTCAACCAAATTACCCTCGAGAATTGTCCAGGTCTCGCGAGGCTTCTTCAAGATGGCGAGCGCATCGAGGATCTGCTTCGACTTTCACCCGAGGAGATTCTGTTACGATGGGTGAACCATCACCTCGAGAACGCTGGTATAGGCCGGCGATGCAACAATTTCTACTCGGACATCACCGACTCGGAGATCTACTCCCACCTGATTCACCAGATCGCTCCGAAGGAAGCTGGAGTCAGTTTGGAAGCACTGATGGAACCGAGCCACTTGACTCGTGCTGAGATAATGCTTCAGCAAGCTAGCAAAATCGATTGCCGTAGTTTCGTAACCGCGAGCGACGTCGTCAACGGTATCCACAAACTCAATCTCGCTTTTGTCGCCAACATGTTCAACAAGTATCCGGGACTCGACAAACTCGAGGACGACGGTATCGAAGGTTTGGAAACGATCGAAGAGAGTCGCGAGGAGAAGACTTATCGCAATTGGATGAACTCGATGGGCGTAAGTCCTTACGTTAATTGGCTTTACTCCGATCTTGCCGATGGTCTTGTATTCTTCCAACTGTACGACATCATCAAACCCGGCACAGTCAACTGGACCAAGGTCCACAAAAAGTTTTCGAAACTACGTAAATTCATGGAGAAACTCGAGAATTGTAATTACGTCGTTGAGCTTGGTAGGCAGATGAATTTCTCTCTCGTTGGTATTGCTGGACAGGACATCAACGACGGCACGGTTACGCTCACTCTCGCTCTTATTTGGCAGCTCATGCGATCTTACACACTTTCGATTTTGAGCTCGCTCACGGGACGCCCGGGTACGGCGGTTGTAGAAAAGGAAATCGTTCACTGGGTCAATTCGAAACTCGCTGCTGCCGGTAAGAGCTCTTCCATCAAGAGCTTCCAGGATTATGCCATTGCCGATGGTAAGGTTGTACTCGACCTCATTGATTCCATTAAACCTGGCTCGGTCAACTACGACCTCGTCAAGGAAGGCGGAAACGATCAGGTACGATTCGTTTTTATTTCTCAATAGCTCGATTCGACCACTTAATATTTCTAATTAATTTAGATATTTCAAGTATGAATACATAATTCCTTTAAAAAAATTTTAAAAGGAAATATTTACTTCTAACTTAATAATATAATGACTATGTGAAAAATAAAATACAATTTTATTTTTAAACATTTAAAATTACGATGAAACCTAAATACGCTTGGTTGCGTGCAATGCGATATAATTTTTATTGATAAGATGCTTCGTCGTAATCTTTGAGTCACCAATCAGTGTAACACGATTACGTACATATTTTTTTACTTTAAATTAGATATCAAAACAAATGGCAAATAAGCGACGTTTTAATATTTGTAAAAAAAATGTTTAAGTGATCATTATTATCAAGTTGAAAACATATTCATAAATAATTATTCTGATCTCGCTCGTTGTGCATTGCAGGAGAACTTGGAGAACGCCAAGTACGCGTTATCCTTGGCCAGAAAATGCGGCGCCCGTGTTTACGCGCTGCCCGAAGACATCACCGAGGTCAAGCAAAAGATGGTCATGACCGTTTTCGCTTGTCTGATGGCGACTGACTACGTGCCAAGCAGGGATTCGAATAACACTGACAACGCCATTACCGAGAACAACGGACAACAATAAACTTTATCTTTAGCCCTCCTATGCCTCCAATTTTACTACTACTACTTATTTTATGTAAATATCTTTCCACGTATATATATATACACATACACACAAAAAAATGCATAATCATATGAATATACATATACGTGAAATTATATATACACGCGACTGCTTTCACGATATCTTGCCTCTCTACAAGAGAAATTGCAATTTTTCCAAACAGAAAAGGAAAAGAATTTTATTACGCCCAATGTGTAAGCCTATCTTCCGATTAATTACGCTCAAAAACGATTCTTTTTATACCTTATGCTCGATTTTTGAATGCTTGACGTGAAAAGCGTCGTGTATGTACATTACTTTTACTTTGTAGCTTTGGGGGTAATCCATTAGTACAATGTTTCGTCGCTGTAATACTTAGTAGCGTGGTCACAGAAATATTATCAATTTCTTAAACTTAAATACTTACGCGAGAAATCGTTCCTTTTTTTTCTTTTTCTTACGAAAGTCGTACAATTTTAAATACTAGTATAATTATTATTTGTGTAAAGCATTCCCTAAATTTATAATATATATACACACATATATATATATAGGTGAAACGAAAGTGATTGACACCGATCGGAAGTACAGCTAAGTAATTCCATTATTTAAAATTGTATTCACGATCTCTGTGACTGACGTAAAAACAAATAAGTTTGCGGGTTTTTTAAGAGTTGGGCGAGTGTACAGTTGATAAACTAACAAAAAAAGAAAGAAACTGAGAAAGTTGTATGCATAAAAAAAGGCGGCCTATATAGTTTCATATTGCGTTTTTGACGCGATTCACAATGTGCAATAAATAACACGATGCTGCCTACAATGTGTTTTGCAGTATGCTCATCAATTAGGTAAACATCGATTTTGCGATTACGTGTAGACGTATACAATTTATACATTTATATAAATATAAATATATACATATACTTATAAATGACCATCGTCACAGTCTTTTGTAAATGATTTTGTACGCGCATGTTGAATTAAAAAAAACTGAACATGCATTTATGTTTATTAATTGTTTTATTAAATACTTTTGTGGAAGATGCAACAATGGCGTTTCTTACACTTTTGAGTTTTACATTAGTATTTAAGAAAAAAGAAAGATCTTTCTAATTTTCCATTTTACAAATAGTTCGATACAAATTGTTGATAAATGAGCAACACTATATAAGAGACTAAAATACCACTTTGTACAAAATTTACAACATTAATACTGTCTAGGAATACTGGAATGATTTTCAAAACTTTTACGCATAATCAATTTATTTGTTCATCTCTATTTATTTTTTCATAAATAAAATTAATTTTTATATTAATTTATTACGCGAGTTTGTCTATTATATCTAAATTTGGCATTGTGTCTTGAATTCCACTGTGAGCGATCATGTATTCGGAAACTGATATGTAAACAGCAACAAACAGGCCAATAACACTTGCTGCGTATATGTTGCGCTGTAAAATTATACACGTAGCTACCGCCAATCCTAAATATGTTACATATCTAGCCCAATTTTCTTGAGATTTACGTCCAAGGATATCTGAGTCTATAAGAAAAAAAAATTTCGATTTTAAAATTTCATTTGAGGTCTAATTGAGATTTTGCAATTTCAAGTCTAGAAAATTTAGTTTACTTACTGACACATATACTGCCTTTTTTCTCGTGTCCGTCGGCACATTTGTTGCACATGTCAGGTCCATCTCCGGTACATCCATCGCAAGCTTTGTCACAAGCTGATAAAAATTTTTTTATCTTATTACTATTATTAATGAAATAATTATTTATCTATCATTTAGTATTTTTTTACATAGTCTATTTTAATCGGAATTTTAATACAAATATATGTAAGAAATTGGTATAACTTATTATAAAAACTTGTATTACTTTATCAACCTTAACTAGAGAGATAAGCAATTTTCTGCTTAAAACAAGCATCATTAATATATATTTTTAATTAATATTATTATACTAATGTAAATTTAACTGAAATTAGATTTATTTGTTGATTTAATAGTAAAATATATCTTAAAAGTTGATATTCATTCAGATAAACATTATTGTAACAAAAAAAACTATTTTACAAACTGTATATGATTACTACAATATGCAGCTTCAACAATACATTACTTCTTCATCACTTATTAATTTTATTAATTTACTGACAAATTGTCATAATAAAAATAAAAATATACATTTTGATTAGACAAGAAAGATTAATAATTGCTATTTGTAGTTTTTTAAAAATTTTTAATTGCGTATACATTTAATTTTTTTTAATTACCTATACATGAATAGTTGCCTTCATTGTTAACGCAAAAGTGATTATCAGGACAACTTTTGTCGTTTTCAAGGCATTCATCAATGTCCAAGCAACCTCTTCCTTCAATTTTTCTCCAGCCTTGGTTACAGTCATGACATTCTTTGGGTCCTCCTCCTGAACAAGTCTTTTTGCAAGCTCTATGACAAGAAGAGCATAGTAATTTTTTTTCATCCTTATAAGATTGATAATATCCATCTGCACAATCAAAACAGTGTTCTCCTACGTAACCCTTGTCACAAGTACATTTACCATTTCCTTTTCTGGTGCCAGCACCTTTACACTTTCCATTACTATTACAAACATTGTCGGGATACCCAGGGCAGTTGGCGCAGTCTGGTCCATATTGGTCTTTAGGACAACATCTTTTAGCCTGTTCTATACATAAAAATACATATAAATCAGGATGACTGTCTTGGCGCTTAAACCACCATTCTTCTATATAACTTTCTAAATCTTCAGCAAGCGCATGACACTGCGTTTGCCCATGGTCAATATCTTTACATAAATGTTCTTGAATTTCTATAAGTCTTACTTCACTAGTTTTATAAGAACCCAATTTATCTTCTTCCCAAGCACTATCCCCACCTTCAAATTTACCTCGACTTGTATTTTCTATTCCCTATAAGCAAGAAACATATGAATATTTTTGTATGAAATGATTATTTATTTTTCAAATGTATTTACCTTCTTAAAACTTTCTACTAATATTTTACAAGATGCACAAGGTGGAAATATCATATTTTTCTTCTCATCATTATTCTTCTCTTTCGAGGCTGTTTTACTACCGTTACTGCTAACCGTCGAGCATAATAGTAACAACAGAATTGCATTGACAGCTGCATAAGTAATTTTCATAATTTCTTGAGATCAAAGGTGATTGAGTCAACTTCAGAACAAATAAAATTAAATAGTGAAAGATGGCACAGAGTGTCCAAAACTTTCACGCTCTTAACACTTCACAACACAAATCAAAATGATTTATCAATTATCATTAAATTACAGTATTGCGAAACAACTAAGTATTTCCTATAGAAAAATAACACGTAAAACTTATTATATTTTATTACCTCGAGTAAAGAAAAAAATATACAAAATGCACTTTGGTTAGGTTAAGTTATAGGAGACACAAAAAAATGCTTTGGCTATTTAATGTAAAATCTACTTGAAAAATAAAAACTATTGTTAATATATAAAAAATTTCTTGTAAAAATATATTATAAATCACACGTGGCCGGCAGTAGCTGTACACAAAATTATTCAAGTTCTCGATAAACGTAACAAATTCAAAAGGAGATTATCACACGGCTGCAAAACAACAACCAATGACGTTCTGCCACTTTGCCGGTGGCTCAAACAAACGCAGGCCAAACGTCACGTATACTATTCAACTATTGAATAACGTGTATATATCTTATAGTGGCGCTGTCAAATGAAAATTGGGATTTAAATGGGTCATATTCATAAATTACAACTATAGCTTTGTTAAAATAAAAAATTGAATATTAAAAATTGTGTACTATAATTTTGTTTTTTTACTATACACGATATAAGAAAAAAATGAAAGAAAAACGGTGTAACAAGTAGTATGCGAAATTAACAATGTGTATTTTTGTAATAAGTAAACTGTCGATTGCCGACTGTTGTAATTTATAAAATAATAAATTGTATAAAAGATTAAATTGTTTCAAACGTTTAATATTGAATAAAGTTTATTAAATTTCTTTAAAATTAAAATTAAAAAAAAAATATTTGATAGTAGATGGAAAAAAGTGTGCACTACTATCGCGTTTCGGTGAATTTGCAATTAAATATTTTTATTATTAAACATGGGTCGTTGATGTTTTAAAATTTATTAAATCGTAAGATACAGTAACCATTATATAGTGTGATCGTGAGGTGGCAAGCGACTAGAACGCCATGAAATAAAACGCGAATCGAGATAGAACTAATGCCAGCTAGGCAGGCATGAAGCATGAGGCAAGCAGCACAGCTGCGCGTAGGTCGTCCGCGCGGCGATCTCATCTCTCCCGAACATCGAACGAATAGGTATATAGGAGGTGTGTACCTATATACAGCGATTCGCGCGGCGGCCGAGTGATTCGTCGTCTATACAGCTAGCGCTCAGTCAGTTCGTACTGTTCGTAGCAGTCGCTCGCCTTTGACACGAAGTAAAAGGCGAGCGCGCACGTAAGCATCGACCATCGCGCTTTCCTCCTGCACAGCTGCGAGTTCCGAAGAAAGAATCCGGTGATATACTCTGTGTGTCCTCGTTTTCGTTTTTTTATCTCCTATTCTTGCTCACGATTACGTCGAGATACACCTCTTACACATGTAGTATCCCTATTTTTTACACTCTTTTTTTTCTTTCCCTCTCTTCGCGCTTGTATCCTGAATTTTCCGGGACAACCGCTGATCCGTGTCCAATTGAAGACAACGGTATCTCGGACTCTCCGGGTCGAAGATATATGATGAGTCCTCGTGGAGTCTAACCTGCATATTTATGTACTGTCGACGTGCGATATGTAGTAACTAATTTTACGTGTTCGCGAAAGTGTGTGCGTATATATATATATGTATATACACTTAATCAGTGCAGATTACATGGAAGAGAAATAGAATCGAAGGAAGTAAAATGTAAAAATTGGCGCGTGCCATCCTCGCGCCGATTATACCAGGGGAACAATTTTTTTCTTCCGTCGTTTCTACCTGTATAGATTATTCGTATACGATCGAGCCTGGCACACGTGGAAGCCTTGGTAGCCAGGAAAAATGTAAGTGCTTTGTCGTCACTCCGCGCTCGTCAAGCGCTTTAAGCTTTTATCGTTTAATTTGACACGACTGTGTGTGTACGTGTGAATCCGATATGTACTTATAACCTGGACGAGTATTAACGAAAATTAACTCACTTCTGTACACGATGTTTTTACTTAAATATGTATGCGTGTTTAATTTGTTTGTCAAGCAGCTCGGTAAACACATTATTTTTCTTTCTACTCTGAATTTTTATTGTTTTTCTGCCACGCCGTTATAAGAGAATTATTTTGTCAATTTTGTTTTATCAATTATTCTTTTTTTTTTGTCTACTGCTCGCAATCTATACTTGGATAAAGTGGTTTTAGTCAAATCCCTCCTATAGCAGAACAAGAGAGATAACATCTATATTAATTCAAGAGATAATGCAGAAAACAAAGGGACATTTTTTTATAAATTTTCTTTAATTAACTAGTACCGGAGTAAAATGTAGTTCATTCGCAAATTGTGTTGGTGCTAGAGACCATTAGGATTCATGGTGTTACCGTATTAGAGTCTATCGATAACATGATGTCATTTATACATAGTACAAGTTTAAATTTACTATTATAGTATCTATAAATGATGGACTAAAAAAAGAAAATCGCTATTAAAAATTCTATTGTTAAGTAGATGTGAGTAATAAATTATAAAATAAAATTCAGAAATCATTAAAGACCAATTAATGTTGTTACGAAGGTTACTATATATCTCCATAAACTTATTTCCATAATGTGTCATATGTATGTAAATAATATACTCATACTTCATTTTTATCCGGTATCTGTTAAAATAATAAGTATAATTATAATAATGTCAATGAATGTACAATATACATATGCTAAGAACTTGCAATAAAAATAGCATTAAGAATCATTGTGGTACAATTGAAATTAAAAGTAGAACAATCGGTTGAATGTGGTAAAGTATTTAATGGCTATAGATTATTAATTAAAATAAAGTGTATAGGTATTTGTTATTGCGTAAAATTAATTATAAATAACTTTAAAATATAGACGGAATAAATGATTGATTTTCTTAAATGTTGAGTAAATAGTTCTTCTTCTTTGTCTTTATTTAAATAAAAAATGACTGCTTGTACAGTGATAAAAAATTACATTTTACTATAATTACATAGCTAGGTTAGTTTTGATCAGAAAATAAATGTAGTATTATAAAAATAGTGAGTAAAACAATAAAGATAAAATAAAATATAAGAGGAGAAGATATAGGTTGACGGACGGGTCGAACGTAACGTTACAGATGTGCCAGCATGTCCGAGAGCGGCGTGCAAGAAGAAGCCTGCGAGGAGCCCGAGAAGGAAAAGCGATCCTCGGTGTACGTGTTCCCAAGTCCGGGAGCGATGCCTCCGCAACAAGTTCCGCAAGCACCGGACACGGATACGGAACCTCGAGGACAAATCGAGGGTCAAGGAGCGCTCGAGACCCCGGTGACGCGGATGATGGCTGGACGAACGCACGCGCGATCCGCGAGCCACGGGGGTGTCTTAGCTTCGGCGAGCACGGGTGTGGGGAACGCAACCTCGACCAGAACCGGGAATTCCAACTGGATGGGTGCGGGGAGTGGTACACCGACCGGACGACCCTCGGCGTTGAAGAAACCCGGACACCAGCGAGCTTTCAGTCAAGGACAGGTGGTCGAGGTACAAAGGGGTGGAAATCAACCTGTCTCCGGTCACACTCGAGTTGGTTCAAAGACCGACTTTATACTACCTCCGGGACATCGGGAAGAAACTACTCGACCCACCAGACCCTCCAGACCTCTCAGACCGCTCGGTCCTGGCAAAGTGCCCTCTTTTCGCGGACACTCCAGGCAAGCCTCGAGGTAACCTACCTTCAACAACAATCCTAATTACACCAATTATATTCCATGCATTAGCCGTACATTTTCATAATCATTTGTTAGTACTTCAATCTAGCAAACTATTATTTAAAAAAAGGAAATTATACTATTTTTCTTCTTTATCGGATCGAAAGGGTTGCGTGTATCGAAATTCTCCCATCTGGCGATTAAATACCTATTAATCAAATGAATTTTGAATAATGCATTAAGAAAATTAAGAAGCCTAAATTACATAGGATATTATTAGTGTGCTCAAATCTCTATGCAAGCGAATCTAATTTAGGAAGTTGAAGGCGGACGTAACTTACTAATTCGCGTCTTTAATCTCGTCGGAAAATAATTTAAATAATGTTATCGATCTTTGTGTACTCGATAATTTAAATAAAAATAATCCAAAGCTACCTGCAGTACAGTAATTTATAAAAAAAAATATTGTTTCTTATTAAACTTATCACTAATGTATACTATATAATAATGTCAAAAGTAATTCAACTTCACTTTTATTATTATTATAAACGATCTAATTTATTTTCTTTGACAAGTATATAATTAGATAACGCTATTTCACAAAATATTGCAATTAATGGCTCACTTTACATTTTTGTCCTTACAACAGCTAATACACATTAGATTTATATCACGTATATTCCTTTGACTTATAGATAGAATTTCAACATTTCTCTTACTGTATATAATAATTAAAATGTAAACGATGAAAACGCTGGTACATCGAGCACATTATCGACTCGAACGGTGAAATCCGATGAACAAGTTTATTTCTATATGTGTCAAGGAATATAAATCCCTATAAATATGGATATACAATTCACGATTAATATTTCAAGAAGCTTGTAAAACCAGCAAACAAGAAATCTCAATAAATACATAGAGAAAAATGTATGGTTAAAAATGACTCTAGTCTTTATTAATTAAATCACAGACTGTCAAAAGTTCAAAAAATGACTAGAAAATATGTAGTAAAATTTCGAAGGAATGTTTTGATAATTTTTCCTACAGAATATTCGTGTATACGCGGATAATAAGATTCTATGTGTAAAGATTATAATATTATTGAGTAATCGAGAAACAGAGTTGACAATTATTATAAATATTAGTATGTTTTATATATGTAAAATGTTACTACAGATTGATTAATATTTACTCTATGTCTGGTACATTTTACCTATATAAATATAGTAATTTTTACAATTTGTCATAACTGTATTTCGATTACTCCATAACATTTTCATTTTGGCTAAAACTCAATTTTTTTTCAATTTTGACAGTTTGTAGTATCATTAATAAAAAATGCGGTAATGCTCAATACATTACTATTTTCCGTGCACGTCTTACTGTGAAAAATGATTATAAATTAGAACAATTCAATCGCGCTTTTGGAAGAAAAAAGAAAAAGGTACAGAAAATATTGTAGAAAGCTATAAATAAAATGGTTAAGCGTATAATGGTGTATAAAGTTAAATGTGATATACGATATGTCGACAGGTCGGAATCGATCTATACGATACGACGTAGCGCCGCGCCTCCCTGGTGGAGACGAGCTTGGGCTAGGTTATTCGGTTCGCTCCCGGAGGAGCCACATCTACGAACCATAGTGCCGAATCATCTCCTGCCACTCAAGACACCCCAAACCAAAAATTCAAGCAGTGGATGTTTCGACAATAGGTATACATATATATATATACACATATAGATATTTTATTTAGTTTTTTCTCTTATATAAAAGACACATATGCGAGTGCAACGAGCCTCTATATGCTATACCGATCGTTTGACATTAGCAATGTGCGCTTCACTCGAGTCTATATTTATTACGCCTTTCTCTTTGGTATCTTCATTGGTTTGCGTACCACTTAACTCACGTGCTCGATAAATAAAAAAAAAATTCTACGCGAATAAAAAAATAACGAACTCGATCGTTATTCTACATTTCTTTTTTCGAATCGCGATGACGACGAGTTAACTGTCTACATCGTGAGTGACGATCTGCGTACCTAAAATTGATTTTGATTGGTTTCTTTTGTAAACACCCTTTTTTATACTAAAATAAACTTAGCGAGCAAAAAAATCATGCGTTTGGAAGGAACGCCTGACTTGAATTTTTTAACTGAGTTTATTTCGGTCTAAATGTATAGCATTTGCTTTTATCGTGTTTATTTATATTTAATTTTGTGTCAACGCTCACGTATCGTCATTTAGATTATTTTCATTTAATCAGTTAAGTAAACGTACCTGATTTTGTTTGTAGCATCTTTAAACAAAAAATTCTAAGAAAATTCGTTGCGCAATAGAGAAATAATAGTCACAATTTTTTTCATTTAAAAAAGCGCGATCCGCATTCGATGATAATAAAAATTGAACTTTACGCCTACTGTGTCGCGGTAGCTCATAAGACATCCGTATACATCATCAACGTTTAATTAAACTCAAACGGCTTTTCAACAATTAGTCTTCTTTTAATCGAAATAAATGCAATATCAATAATAAAATAACAAAAGATTATAATGCAGATTTTAAATAAAAAAAGAAAAGATTCGCGTGTACGCGGATAGTCGGTCGAAGGTAGGATACATCGTACGTAAAAGGCTAAGAAGTCTATTTTTGATGAGATTACATCATGCGAAGTAGCGTAGACAAACGCGACTTACATTTTTTAAAATTTTATTTGCAGGATACGCACAACCAAATACACCGCATTGAGCTTCCTACCCCGCAATTTACTCGAGCAGTTTCACCGAGTAGCGAATCTTTATTTTATTTTCATCGTATTGTTAAATTGGGTACCAGCGATCAATGCGTTCGGTAAAGAAGTAGCTATGATTCCAGTACTATTCGTCCTGGGTGTGACCGCTCTCAAGGATTTCTTCGAGGATCGTAGGAGGCTCGCTAGCGACAGACGCGTAAACAACTCGACCTGCCGAGTTTACGTCAGGTAAGAATTACTATCAAATATATAAAGAGGGAGGGAGACTTTTTGAATGTATACGCCCTCGCCTAATGCACGTGGATTTCTCAGACTGCGATCCTAACGTCTCATTGGCTTTCGAGACTCGCGCGAGATCGCTTGGATCATTCTTGAATGCTTGCATATAGCCTCTCTTTTTCTCTCTGGCGCACGCGCAACTAACAATTAATTATAATCGTTCGATCACGCTTCTCCCGTTGGAATATATATATATACACACACATTTTGCTCGACATTCATAAATCTGGCAATGGCATATCTGTGTGATTTCTTCATTCGGTGATAACGTTTCTAGTTCGTTGAATTTATATCAACCTCTCTATAGCAAGTTTTAAAAAATTTCATCTGAAGTACTTTATTTTATTTGGCTAATTTAGTTAAGAAAACATGATTTTTTTTTCGTAACTTGTACATTTTTATGAAAATCGAAGATATGCTCTTTAGTGTCCATTTTAAACGTTTGTTAAGAATTTGATTTGATTAAAATAAGGGTTATTTTATATGCGCAGAATGAAAATAACGTGTATGCTTTTAATTAGGAAAATATTGCTCGTAGACAGTTTAAGAAATAAAGTTTGAAATACAGGTTGAACTTTTACAAGCGTAATAGGGAAGGTAAACAGGTAGTATATAAATTTTCACATTGATTATTTTAATAAATTATCACGTAACGAAGAAGCGTTTTAACAACCCTTATTAAAGCCTTCAAAAAACTATGATTAAACGATCTTGTAAAATAATGAATCAAGACTTATTTTTCATTCTTGATTAAATACCCCTAAATTACCGTTCATTAATTATACTTCAAATGGCATATACACAACAGACCTAACATTAACTGTATGTTTCGTAAAAGAAAAAAGAAGTAACTAAAATATATAGGTGATGATGTAAAACTAAGATTAACAAAGGAAATTTCCCTTGGATAATAACAAGAGCAGCAGCAGCAGCAGCAGCCGAGAGAAAAAATAATCGAGTTTCGGGTCTCCGTAGCGGCGATCGATCGGGCGCGCAAATCGGGGTCAGTGTCGCGCGACCGATGCTGCACACGCACGTGCGTGGGAGTCGCGCGTGCGCTCTCTCTCTCTCTCTCTCTTTCTTTCTTTCTCTTCTACACGCGGTCTTTTTTTGGGGACCCGACCCGTTCAAGACACCAATTTAGTTTTTCTCTCGATCGATATGTATTTTCAAACATTATTTCCGATGGGTTTTCCCCTCAAGATTACACACCTACTCCACTTTGTTTCTTTATCTTTGTTAAGTAGCCTTTTGTTTGAAAATAATGTCTTTTTCTTTTAATTACGACGTGAGAATGAAAAGAAAAAAAGCAACCAACCGTATTTTTATTTCACTTGGACTTAATTGTCGTAGATAAGTGTGAAACCTGAATAACAGTTTCGCGTACTTATTTATAATGCATAATAGCTTAGTATATTAATAGTTGAGGATTAATTATTAGGGCATTATAAATAAATTTGTATCTGTTTATATATATACACTATTTTCTTCTTTCCTTAGTTACGTAAAATATAAACGCGTTTCATAAAATAGACGGTAAATTATTTCATATTTTTATAAATTACCGGTTAATTATGTAGAATCTCAAAGGTAAATAAAAAAGAAATAAATCGCTGCATACTATATACGTGTGTAAAAATTAGTTTATTTTTATTTTTTTCTCGTTAAAAATCATTAACGTTTGACCGTACCAAACGCTACGTGTAAATTTAGCCTAGAGAATCGATGGAGCCCAGCTCATTAAAGTACATAAGCCTTTCAAAGTTAAGTTGAACAAAAATTAAATACGTTTCAAACTTTAGTTTATGACTTTTTTTTACGATTTTATCCTAAACGTACGTTTTTTTAATTTATTTAGATTTTACAATGCCCTGATTTATTTAATGGGGAGAAGACCTTCGATATCTCGGAAAAATCGTTACAGTAATTTTATGAAAATTTAATTAAAGTTCAATTTAGACGTAGGTATAACCTGTTATTTTATAAAACCAAGACATCTAATGAGTAAGCTTAATCTCGATTGATTATTCAATTCAACAAGTAGTAATGTAATAACCGAAACGCTATAAACGTGCATTAAGAAATTAATATGTCAATGTATGTAATGAATCTTTATTTAAGAAAACAATCGATCATAGTATACATATGACGAATAAAAAAAATAAATTTTTTTTCCTTCTCGTATTCGGTTTAACCGAGACATCATTCGCGCGCACATTAATACGGCAATGCCGCACGCTTGTAATTGCCCCACAGTGCATCGATGCGATATCACGATTACACGCAAGGATCTCGATTAATTTAATAGAGCGTGATTAAAAGTTAACGCCCAAGTGTATACGTCGATTCCTTATGGTTATACGTGTGTACAGATATACATCAACACTACCATGTGGTAAACAAAAAATTCGATTGAGTTCGTTATCACTTATACTTATACTTTGTTCGATAACGCCGGTGACGCCATTTTATGTATATATATACATACAGAATGAAATTTCAAACTTTTTGTAGTTGTATATACAGCAGGCGATGGTTAGTTTATTCGATAATATACAATGAATTTAATTGTAGGGTATGTAGGCTCATTGAGTCCCAAACGAATTTTCAGAAATTTTTAAACGGGTTTATTTCGTATGTTGTCGGACTGAACAAAAAATTACACTGCCTATTTTCTGACGTAAAGTTTCATGTTCGTTTTGAATTCGAGGTCAAAATTATGATTAAACCTCAAAGGAACAATATATATAACCTCGAACCTTTTCAACGAATTTGTATTTTGAATTAGGATTTATATTAATATATAGTAATAAGAATATTTGAAGTTCACTAGAAAATTTTATATATACATCAAACCACTATTTTTTAAAAAAATTATGACAAAAATGTTAAAATATTATAAAAATCTGTATTTTTCTTTTTTTTTTGAAAACTTGATTTTAACAAATAATTATCCAAGAACAGTAATGTCTTATAATGGATTAAAGAATAAACTCAAATTTTTCAGAATTTTTGGAGACAAGTTTTTATTTTGCAAAAAATTATAGTTACAATTTTTTTAAAAATCTGAAAAAATGTAAGGGTAGTCTCAATTAATTCTAAGAGATTTTTGTTCTTTAAATATTTACTCTAAACTTCACTGTTTTCAATTAAAAGAAATGATTACAATTTACATTGTATAATTTTGTTTAAACATTCTCGTTTAAGTTGACTTAGCGATTAGAATAATTTTTTTATATTTATTTCAAACTATTCGTTAAAAGAAAAGAGAATCTTTGAAATTAAATTTCATAATTCATTGGCGTATTACGCGAATTTATAATATCTATTAATTCGAATTGTATACATAGTTAAGTGTTTATCGTAACCGTATCAAACTTTATCAATAGAAATAGTTGTTTTAACGATAAGGCCGAAGTAAAAGAAAAAGTATATTAAATATTGAACAACACGTAATATTCTGGTTGACTTCTAAACTTTTATACACCGCAATATAAAATTTACTCTTAATGCGAAATAGTGATTGGAGCGAACACAACTTCTTTTATTTTCAAATTACATCAATTCGATGCAATGTAATGTCTTTTAAAATTCTTACGATCCGTTTAATATTTTTCGATTAAAAATCTTGATACATCGTGTTTCACATTTCATATATAAAGAAGGAGAAGCCAATTCCCGAAATGAAATTAACCGATCGAGTTTTCGATCTTCGAAACACGGAAGTTTGTAAAAAATGAATGAACCAAACGAAAGTATGAATCGGTGATAACCCCACTACTTTTACAATGAGAGATGACGTTATAAAAGCCTCATCGTTCTTTAAAAAAATTGTGTGTATGTGTGTGTGTATATATATATACGTCGATGCGATACTCCAACTTCATTTATAATGCAATTTAATCGTAGCTACGATCGATCGTGGGTGTGTACCATAGCGATTCTCAATGACCTTGTCCTTTCGTATTCTCTCGGGTTTTTTTTTTCTTTTTATTACAAGTTTCAGAAATTTTGCATGGTTTTGTAGTCCTGTCGTTTGTTATAAGCATGTATATATTGGTTAATTAGGTAGAGGTCGAGAACGCCCGGAAAGGTAACTAGGTTGACGTGCGGACGTTTAACGGTGTGACCACAAGAAACTTAGCGTATGGTTTACCGAAAGACTCGATTATACATCGTAAAATATTAAAATTTACCTGCTTTATTTCGTTTGAGCATGGTTTTTGAATACATAGTACATTTTTTTTACATTTCAAATGTAAATCTGCAATACAGTGAAAAAGAAGATTTAGTTAATTCTATAAAATAATGTAACGAGCGTTAAAAAATTTTTGTTTGAAACTAAGAAATATTTTATAAAAGTATTTAAAAGAAAAAACATCATATTGGCCCTTACGCGTTACTTGAAAAAAAAATTCGACATTAAATATAATATTACAATATTACAATGCAAAAGCCTCTAATTGTTGTACAAACATCGATTCGCTTTTGCCTCCATGGAATATGCTTTATCGATACGTGCAATATAAATATTCTTACTTGCTGTACAAATTACACATCCACTTTGCAATGCTTTTACATACAAGGATAGTTAATATAAAATTCAAATCTTCAACGCCAGCTTTATTTAATTAAATTAAAATTAGGATTATTCAAGAATACGTTTTATTGGATTCAATAAAAATTTTCCCTGTATAACTTTTAGGTAATACGTTTCTAATTTTAAATTATATTTCTAGCGGTTCATCAATCATTGATGCGTCCTCGAAATACTCAAATTTTTAAGATGTTGCAATTAATTACCGGATGATACAATAATCGATTTCAGCCATTCGCATTGGTTTTGAATTAGAATCATCTGTATATTTTATTTTTCTATATCCATACTATAAACGAAGGAATAAGAATAAAACTTTTATTATGCACGCGTTTACATTATTTTTAAGAGAAATTTTTATTATTAAAATTCCTCTTAATTATTGTGTACCAGTTTGAATCGAAGTTAATCGATAAATAGACTATTTTACGCAAATGCTGTTAGTTGACAAGACATTTTATTTATGATACGATTTCAACTATAGACCTGAAAAATAATTGCAAAACTTGGACACGTAACCACGACCGAAAGAATCTACACGTATATAATAGTACTTGTTCAAAATTTTTGTTGGATAATTAACTGTAATTGTAACTACCTCAATTAAATAAACTTTTCCTGTAAAATTATTTATCTATAACAATTTTATACTTTTATTTTTTTCGAATAACGACCTTGCGAGAACGTGTTGTTTAATGTACAAATTTCATGCTTTACAGTTCCATTCAATGAAGAATAATTTTGAAAAAGTTTAGGATATGTTTTACCATTTTTCTTTAAATTTTTTTAAAGTGACTAAATTTATTATCATAATAAATTTTATTTTTAATTTGCTAAATTGTAATTGTATAAATTAGTAAATCAAACATTACATAAGTAGTGTTTAACATTCATATTTTTAATAACAATATGTGTTTTTAAATTAATTAAAATAGACTCGTTGAATAATCCATGTTAGTATATCAAATATTTTATTGTACATTTCTACTATAAAATGTTTGCGATTTTTTTATATAGATAAAAAGCAATTATTGACACGATGAAGTCTCGAATATCAAGGTCAATCTGTAAATGTCCGATTAAAGGTTATACTTGAGCAATATATATTTTAACAAAAAAAAATCAGATACATACATATATTTTATAGGAATGTATATATATGAGACATTAAATAAATATCTGGCGGTTCTAATCAGATAAAAAATTCATGTGCAAACATGCCGGTGTTCACTATATGTACATACATATATATGTATATCTTGCAAACTTTAACCGGAAATTTCACAATTCGCTTAAACTTCGTAAGGTCGTATATATTTTGTGTATACTTAGATAAATTAAAGATATTACGCGATTACTCGTCTATAGAATCTCGAATTTCGATATTTGCGTTGCAACAAAAAATTATATTCCCTTTTTATTTTTGAGTAAAAAAGTAACGAAAAAAAGCAACGCGAGAACGACCGATGGGGCTTCTTTTAAAACGTAAATCTCCGCGCTGGATAATGGTATAGGAAAGCTTAAAAATTATGTAACTTGCGGAATGTTAGATTAAAAAAAAAATTTTTTATTTTAAGTTAAATAAATAAATATTTATATTGATTTTATTTTAAAATTCAATGGTATATAAGCAATTGAGCTAACGATTATAGAACGAGATATAGTGGAATCTATATTTATCTTTTTAATTTTTTGAAGTAACTTTATCAAAATCTTTCTGGAATCCGTATCACAGACTTGGATGTGACTCAGGGATAACCTTCGCATGTCCATTGGATATCTATAGTAAGAATTTCAATTCGCTAACTTAGATATCGTAATTGCTCAAAGATCGACCATTTCTTACGATTTCAAATATACGATTGAATTATTCGCAATGGTTTGCAAATAAATTTTAAAAGTACAAATTGTATGGATTTTACTAAATTCAAGTTTTTAAATCAATGTCTCAGGCAGTAATTTTCTGAAATAATAAATACAATTTAAGAAAAGAGATAAATGTATGTAATATTCATTGATCATTAATTATTAAAAACACCAAATATTAATGTAATAATTACTATTTTATTAATTTTTAATTAATATATAAAATATAAACACTTATTTTTTTAGCCAGTAAATGATACATCGCTAAAAAATGTTATTGTAAAATTTAGCAAACTCTTATATACGATACCAAAATTATTGTGCCCTATGCAAAAAGGCGCTAGTAGAGAGTCAGTTTATGAGTAGAGGGAACAACAGGTCGAGTGATCAGTCTATCGACTCTCGCGAAAGGTTTCGCGCATTAGAAGTTTACGAGATTAATTTTTGCTTGGTTCTCCCTTATTCTTCACGAGCGAGGTCTCTTTGTACACACAAACCTTGCCCGAGGTCTCGGTCTCGGTCTTGGTCTCTCTCACTCTCTCTTTTTCTTTCTCGATCTTGTTTAGCTGGTTCGCGATTGGTCGCACGTGATCTCTACTGACATCAGGCCACGCTTGTTCGAAAGTTACGTTATTCACTGCCAAAATATTTCGAATTTGTACCTTTTTTTCATTCTTTCTTTTAGGTCAAATTCCATTTAGTTGCTCACACTTTTAAATGCCTTCGTGTCCTCAATTTAATTCAGTAAGAATTATATATGTCGTATATATTGAATTTTATGTCACGACCGATGAGAGTATAGATGAGAAATGCAACTGTAATGAATAAAACATTATCGTTAGATTCTTAGTCATTTTTTTATATTTATTAATTATTGGTATATCGAGAGAATGGATGATCAAGAAAATGTGATATAAATAACTGTGGTACTTATTAAATGCATAATGAGAGCTTTGAATGCAATGAACTGTATTATTTCGAACAATTGTGTTTTGTAAATTAATAAAGTCAATCAGTTAAAATAAGATGATATTTTAAATTTTTGAATAACTCGATTTGTTCGATAAAAAAATACAACGATTCATTACGTTCAATGGGAACAAATAATTTTATTTTAAAGTGGTGCCTTACTCAACATTAATGCTCTCTATCTTGTCGACGTAAAAGAATCATTTCTTACCAAAATTATTAATTATTTTCGTATAATATAATTATGTTACGTTCGATAACGTGAAAATTATTTTAAAATGTTTAGTAAGGGACATTTTTAAAAACGTAATAAATTTGTCTAAAATTTATTATTATTATTATGAATTAATTAATAATGAAAGAATAACGAATCTCTTAGAATTTTACTAAATAGGATAAAAATTAAATATGATACACTCATTTAATTAAAAAATTTATTACAATTCTGCATGTAAAAAAACAAATATGTATACGCAAGACGTAGACTATTCATAAACTTTTTAAATTTTCAGAGAAGACGAAAGGTACAAAAAGATACCCTGGAAAGATGTAAAAGTAGGAGATCTCGTTCATTTGTCGAACAACGAATTGGTACCCGCTGACCTGCTGCTTCTTCGAAGTAGCGATCCACAGGGTTTCGCGTACCTTGACACCTGTAACCTCGACGGCGAAACGAATTTGAAACAGCGACAGGTGGTCAAAGGCTTCCTCGATCTTCAGGATAATTTTCAACCATCGAAATTTCACTCAATCATCGAGGTCGATAAACCTAGCACCAAAATCTACAGGTGTGTTTGTGTGTATATCAAAAGAAAATAAATTTTCTTTACGCAGAATATCAAATTGAATTGCGAGTGCTGCTGTAAACGTTATTTTAAGATACACGTGCGGAAGATGATTCATAGCTCGTGATTACCGCTCTTGTATCGCATTAGTAGCGAAATAGTCTATTTTATAGAAGTATATTATTTTTGATAAGTGCCAAATGCCAATTTGAAACTCGTCTTCTCAATGATTAATCGATTTAGTGTTTATCGTCTTTGTTTTTATACTGAATGTAAATCATACGCTTTATAAGTATAGGTTAGTTAATCTCTTATTAATTTATAAGTTTTTAATCCTTTATATATTTGTAAATTGTAATCTATAATATAGTTATCGTGCTAAATTCCATAATGATGGCTTTTTCACATAGGTTTCATGGAGCGGTTGTTCATCCAAACGGAGCTAGGGTACCCGTATCCACAGAAAATTTATTGTTAAGAGAATGCCTATTGAAGAATACTGATTTCATCGAAGGAATCGTTGTTTACGTCGGACACGAGACTAAAGCTATGCTGAACAATGGTGGTCCTAGATACAAGGCATGTTTGTAATTATACATTAAATTAGCTATTTTAAAATATGTGTTTAATGTGATTTTTAAAAAATTATTTATTATGTTTGTTGTAAAATTGATTTTATAAACATTTTGCTCAGCAATATTTTAACTTATATAAAGCTACGATTTATCGTGAAAGTATCGTTATTATTATTTAATATAATTTAAAAGTGCTTTATGAAATTCCAAGGTATAAAATAATCAAGATTATTATTTATATATTTAGAGGTCACGGCTTGAACGGCAAATGAATTTGGATGTGGTTTGGTGTGTGGTGATCCTAGTTGTCTTGTGCATCGTTGGTGCAGCTGGATGTCGGTTTTGGCTTTCGGCGTACACATCAGCAGGCCCGGTACCTTTCTTACCTGTCACTCAGGATCCTTCGTACGAGGGCATGCTTACTTTCTGGACGTTCGTTATCATTTTACAAGTCATGATACCACTCAGCTTGTACGTCACGATAGAGATGGCCAAGCTTGGACAAGTGTATCACATAATGTGCGATAACGAACTCTACGACGTTGAAACTGACCGATCTGCTGAGTGCAGGGCGTTAAATATTACCGAGGAACTTGGTCAAGTGCGTAATTTGCTTGTATAAAATAAATTCTATACCACTCTCTTCAAACGTTTTTTATGAAATCACAATATATTCTTTTAAAAGTTGCATATTTTCAATACTTTCTTTAATTTATAAATTACGCGTTCCACACTTTTTTGTATTAATAATTACAAATTAAAAATACAGTGTTTATTATCTTTTAATTAAATTCACATATTTAAGCAATCTATAGTGATATAATTAGAGTAAAATGATCTCTATTCAGTTGTAAGTAGAACAAGTTACAAATTAAATTTCGGAGTAGTAGTTTGACTGGGATTCGTCTTTCGTTATCCCAACGTCAAAAACGAGATCAAAACCACTTTCATCCTTCAAACTTATGTTTTCCAGCCATCTAGATACATTTAAGAATCAATAAATAATAATTTAAACGTGCACTTTAAATGACAAGAATATAGAATAAATTGTGCAATGACTTATTTTAGAATCTCGACAATGTAACTTATACAGTGACGTATTCAAATTGCAATAACAAAAAAAATGATGATTGGAGTCATAATATAATTTGATATTATAATATGATGTAATCTTATAAATGGTCTGTTTATTTGTAGATTATGTTTCACTGTATATAATTTCAAATTACAATACAAATATTAAACTTTCAGCATTTCTACGGATTTTTAGTAAAATAATGTTGATAAAATTTTTAAACTTATCAGGTACAGTACGTGTTTTCGGACAAGACGGGGACATTAACAGAAAACAAAATGATATTTCGACGATGCGCCGTGGGTGGACAAGATTACGCGCACACTGGAGACGGAGAGAATCTTGTAGCGTGTACGAGGTTAAAAGAAGACTTGCTAATAGGTACCTGCCGACATAGACTTCAAGAATTTCTTATCCTACTAGCAATTTGTAATACCGTCGTAGTTAATACTCATCCTCATCATGATAATATGAATTCTAGTGGTGTTATCGAAGAACCACAAAATAATGGCGCTGACCCTACCAGGTATTTTTTTAACAAGTACGTCGTCGTTTCTATTTTTCTTTTGTTTATTACATACTCATCACACGTTCACGCAAACAAATTATTTTAATGCATTTTTTATTTTTTCGTTTTATATTTTAATTTTTCTCGAGATAAAAGCATGTTACAATTTTATTTGAATTTGGATTTTCATTAATTTTTAAACTTAACTAAAGATACGTGAGACTGACTGAGTCGAGGAGTGCAACTCCGATCCCTCTGGAAACAACCTCTCCCGCTCTGCCTCTCGCTCCGACTCCTCCTTCGCCAAATGCAGAGGAGATTCTCTCCCCGATGACTTCTATGGAGGTATCGGAGCCCGAAGATTCAACTGTTTTACGCAACAAAATTTCAAGGTATTTTAGGAAGCAGCTAAGCTTAGGTATATAGATAAGAATGATGTTTACAAAATAAATCATAAATTTACAGGCCAAAGCTGCTAAATTTACCCACGATGACGAGTTTAAGTATTTTAACGAAAAGACTTTCACCTTTGGGACAGAGAAATAATTCGAATTCGATAACTGAAAGAAACGGAAAGTCTCTGCTGGATACACCAAGTACACCCGCGATATACGAAGCGGAAAGTCCGGACGAGCTGGCTCTCGTTCATGCCGCTAGAGCTTACGACGTTCGACTCGTTCGAAGAACCGCTCAAAGTGCCATCGTTTCACTGCCCGATAAGTCCAGCCTTGCATTTGAAATATTAAAGGTAAATATAAACTTCTTTATAGATATGATTATATGAATGTAAAAAATATATTTAACTATCTGTTGTTTATTTAAAATTTATTTTGTTCTAGACTTTGCCATTTGACTCAAACCGTAAATGTATGTCAGTAGTCGTGAAACACCCACATACCGGTGAAATTGTGGTATACAGCAAAGGAGCAGATTCTAGTATATTATCGGCACTAAATGCTAGTGAAGAAGAATCGACGATCACTACGAAAGTCAGGCAACAGTTACACTCGTACGCTCGTACGGGTTTGCGAACACTAGTAATGGCTCGTCGTTCATTGACTCCACAAGAGTACGAATGTTGGCGAGAAAAGCATGCCGAGATCGAGATGAGCAATGACAATAGAGAACGCAGAATCCGCGAATCATATCAAATTCTCGAGAGTCAGATGAGCCTGCTTGGAGCAACGGGAATCGAAGACAAATTACAAGCGGGTGTGCCCGAAGCTATGGCGAATTTAGTTTCGGCAGGGATTGTAGTTTGGGTGTTGACGGGAGATAAACCAGAAACTGCTGTAAATATTGCCTACTCAGCTTGTCTTTTTACCCCTGCTATGCAGCTTCTACGACTGCAGGCGCGTTCCAAGTCTGTAGCCGAAAGCCTTATTCATGCCCATCTTGAAGCCATTCAACGTGAAAACACAGCAAGCGCTGCCGAAGGTTTACAAATACAACCCGCGGGTGAGAGAGATGGTAGCGATCGTTTAGCGTACAGGATCGGAGGACCTTGGCAACGACAACGCGCTCTCGTTGTTGACGGGAAAACTCTTACTTTTATTCTTGATCCTAGATCTGGATTAACTGGTCCTTTCCTGGAACTCACGCGAGCCTGCTCGAGCGTTTTAGCGTGCAGAGCTACTCCTTTACAAAAGGTGCGTATATATATCTGCAACCCAAATATTTTGGCACACTTGAGCGATTTCGAAATAGTTTTATATTTATAATAATAGAAATGTTGAGGTGTTTGAATAAATTGAAGATGA
The DNA here is from genome assembly GCA_026168455.1 of Theocolax elegans. NCBI lineage: Eukaryota > Metazoa > Arthropoda > Insecta > Hymenoptera > Cerocephalidae > Theocolax > Theocolax elegans. Next base: position 93,498,109 of record CM047426.1, on the reverse strand, counting down.
AATGTTTTGCTTTACAAATTTAATAAATAGTTAGTAAAATATTTATTGAAATGTGTGATATCAGAATCGAAAAAGAATTAAAGAAATAATACTTTCACTAGTGTTTAATTTTGTAAAAAAAATAATGATACAACTTTTTTATTAATTTTTATAGGCTTACATCGTCAAAGTAGTAAAAGAACAACTCAGAATGCGAACTTTGGCTATTGGCGATGGAGCAAACGACGTAAGTATGATACAAACAGCGGACGTCGGGATTGGAGTTTCTGGGAAGGAAGGTACACAAGCTGTTATGGCGGCTGATTTTGCTATTGGGAGATTTCCTATGTTGACGCGGCTTTTGTTGGTGCACGGTCACTGGTGTTACGATAGATTATCTCGAATGATTTTGTATTTTTTTTATAAAAATGCAACCTTCGTCTTCCTTATTTTTTGGTACCAAGTAAGTCTTACTTCGATAGTTTAAATGTAATTAAATTATGCATAAATATTTAATATATGTATATGTATTTGTTTTGTAGCTGTATTGCGGGTTTTCTGGAACTGTCATGATCGATCAAATCTATTTAATGCTGTATAATTTACTGTTTACCTCACTGCCACCACTTATACTTGGAATTTATGATCAAATAGCCCCCGCTAATCTACTTCTAGAGTCACCGAGATTGTATGAGAGAGGTCGTCTAGCATCTGTCTATCAACCTCATTCATTTTGGATAACAATGGCTGATGCGCTCTACCAAAGTATTATTATATTTTTCCTTACCGAAGCAGTAAGTGTTTAATAACAAAATGAAACATAGGCTTACAAGAATATGTATTCTATTCAATATTTTTAATTTGTAGGCTTTCCATGATTCCGAAGTAGATATTTGGGAATTTGGCTCAACGATAACTACGTCCTGTATTATCGTTATGCTAATGCACATCAGTATCGAGACAAGGTCATGGGTGAGTAAACTCATTTATTTATTCACATTAGTTTCTAAGTGAGAAGTAATTAATTACTATAATTATTTGACACGTTTTTAGACACTGATACACGTAGCTGCAATTTTGGCATCGCTCGGTGCTTTCTTTGGGTTCAGCCTATTTTACAACGCCGTCTGCGTTAATTGCATGGGACTGCCTGGTTCGTATTGGGTTATGCAAAAGGCGATCGGCAGACATACCTACTGGTTGACCGTAATTATTTCTTCCGTTCTTGCCATACTACCGAGGTAAGTAATTTGCATTTTAAAAAGAACGAACTGAAAGGTACACTACATACGTGTTCACAAGGTGATTGACCGATCGATTTTGCTTATAGGTTTGTGTACAGAATAGTAAAAAGTACAGTTTCTCCCGATATGATACAAAGAGCGAATTTAGCTTACATGGAAAAAACTGGGAGGCTGTCGAATCAAAGAATAGTTGGAAGTGGTGAAAGTAGACTAGTTGCTGGATGGTCACGATCAACTCAGCACGCAACAATAAGGTAAGGCAAATACTCGATTAAATTATCTTCCTTACGTAATCTCGCATTAGTATGCAAAAAATACTATAAGTACATTGACATTTCAGAGCAGGAAGTTACACTGCAAAAACAAACGTTCTGACGACTATAGTTGCGTGACATTTGGACGTTATAGAAAAAAATCGGTGTAAAACGACGAGCGGTGAAAAATAGAAGAAAAATATTTGGAGCAAGTTACACCGTAGGAGGAAACGTTAAACGTTAAAAAAATTGTACAGAACCGAAAAGCTGAAGAGAATCGACGAAAGAAGAGCCGAATGTTATAACTCACGAGGATATGGTTCTTTCTTAATCGCGTATCGTGTGGGTCCATGTCAACGCGCCAGAATGACATTGCGCCAGAAGCGTATTACGGACGGTTTCCAATTGAGAAGAGAAGGTGTCATTGCGCCAGCAGTGCCGACAACTTTAACGCGGCGAGGGTGCCAAATTCAAAATTGTATGCTATTTTGCATATATCTTACTTATGTTTAGATGCGTGCCTATATGTATACACGACCCATATGTATATATATGTGTGTGTATATATATATATATAGACACACACACACACACACACACACATATATACACAAATATATGTATGTATGTACATATGATATATGTGTGTATATGTATATATGTTTGAAATAAAACAATATATATATATATACATATATATATATATATATATATATGCGCATTATTTATTTTCTTTATAATTTAATATGATTATTAAATGGTTGAAATAAAGCAATGTGTACACACACACACATGCCATTTAATAATCATATTAAATTATAAAGAAAATAAATAATGCGCATATATATATATATATATATATATATAAACATCAGTATCGGTACTTATGGTGACATTACGTGTTATCTTGGTGTTTTGAGGTTATAAAACATATGTAACGACTCAGATATAAGGGGGAGAATATTAATTGATAAAATAATGCATAAAAAACCAATAACCCAAATATCCAATAACCCAAATACCTAAATACCCCTCACGGGTAAAAAAGCACACTTTGACCTTATAATATTAATGAAGGATTGAAGTTATAACCTCATTCGAAGTGCCGGAGGCCGGAGGCCTCCGGCACCTCGAAAGACGTTATAACTCCAATCCTTCATTAATATTATAACGTCAAAGCGGGGCTCACAAAGCTAATTTTCCGATTTTTTGTGTGTCGGCATAAGTACCGATTCATCAATTTACATATATATATTGTTTTATTTCAACCATATACATATACACACATATATACATATGTACATACATACATATATTTGTGTGTGTGTGCGTGTGTATATACACACATATATATACATATGGGTCGTGTATACATATATAGGCATACAATTTTGAATTTGGCGCCCTCGCCGCGTTAAAGTTGTCGGCACTGCTGGCGCAATGACACCTTCTCTTCTCAATTGGAAACCGTCCGTAATACGCTTCTGGCGCAATGTCATTCTGGCGCGTTGACATGGACCTTATCGTGTCAGTGCCGTTATCATTATAACTTAAGTCAAGTGGCCTTAATCACAGACTGCTGTTGGTTGCATTTATTGGCTGTGATTTTTAGGGACCAACGTCTTTTTAGTACGATGTTACATTTATCTAACTATTTACGCAATCTATCGTATCATTTGAACTAATTGACTATGTCAAAAATAAACAATGAAGAAGACACACGCAGAGGTGCAAAATCGAGGAATCTTCGGTAATGCATGTTTGTCGAATGTTTATTTACTATTACAATGGACTGTTTGTATGTTAAATAGCTTCGCGAGAGATATTATTTTCTAATATGTAGAGAGACCGGCTGATGAATTGCGTGCTTTGTTATTTTATTAACAATTATAGTTATTATTTTGAAGGCCATCGCACGTCTCTTTCTATCGCGAACCTCTCTATACCGATATACATTCATGAGTGTAGTCTATGTTAAAATCAGAGTATTATTATTATTTTCAATTTTTCTTGTAAGACGCGTCAAAGTAAGATAAAGAAAATAATGACTTTTGTGCACCTATCGATGTCAGTGCAAAGACGATTTATAGAATAATTATAGGGAATTATTATATGGAATTTTTCCTATATAAGAAAAAATATACATATATTTATATAAAACAAGTGGTTTTATTGCACTATTCACCCTACCATTACTTATTTCTTAATATTACAGAATTTTTAGCTACTGTATGATTTTATATAACGAATACTTTTACAAGAGAATGAAACAAAATTAATTAAAATGAAAGGTGTGGCGTTTAATGATCTTTAAAAGTTAATAATTAAAATAAAAGTTTAATGATCGACGCATAATTCGTTAAAAGTATTGCAAATACTGTGTAAATACTATATATAAATAATAAAAGCGTCGGTTTAATTACAGAATGTAAATAAATGCTTAAATATCAAAATAAAAATAAAATAAAAATGCTAAATAAATCGTTTGGAAGCAATTCGATAAAAACGATTAAACGTCAAAAATAAGCGTGTATACCAAATGGTTATAAGGGAAGCGCATCGTTTGTGTGTATACAATAACTGCAGTACGTATGTATAGATAGACGAAAAATCTGTGCAGCGCTCGCGCGTCGCGTCGATGGTAGCGAGGCGATTGGCAGAGAGGGACGGCGAGAGGGGGCAGGAGAGAGAGAGGAGGAGAAGAAGAAAGAAGGGAAGGGAAAATAGGCACCGCGCGTTCTGCGGTTACAGAGCGAGAGTCTAGTCGAGGAGTATAAGCAGTGTCGTCGAGTAGGGTGCATCGCCATCGCCGGCGAGACATTCGGCGAGGATTCCTCAATCTTTGTCTCGTACTTGTTAGACACGCACACGACACACTCATATATACTTCTCGATTCGCAGTTTTGGCTCGGTGTGTGTAGGTGCGCGCGCGATGCGTTGTCGGGTGATCGACGCAACGGGAAGTGGAAGTCAACGCGGATTTGGTGCACGCGCGACGTTCACCGCGTGACCAACGGCTTATCCGACAATGACTCGGGATGTGCATCGCTGTACGAGGATCTTTACTCGAGGACGCTGCTGACCGTAAGTAAAACGTCGATGTAACCAATAACGTTGCGCGTGTATATAACAACTGCTGCTGCCGCTGCTCTTGGATTTTGGCATCAGCTGAGAGTAAATCCTTCTCTCTCTATCTCTCTCTCTCTCTCTCTTTCTTTGTGTGTTGGTCATGCTCCGCTTTCCTTCCCTCGATCCGTGAGTAGCCATATACCTATATATACCCGCATCAGGTATAATATCTATACACTTCGCTAACTAAAGTGGTTTTGTTTTCCCGCGCGCCTCTGTATAACGCATCGACTGTACATGTAGTATATAATCTATATAGTGAAAGACCATGCGCTCGTTTCGTATACATATTTATTTATTTATTTTTTCTCGTTAACGGCAGATAATTAATAACGGACTGTAACTTCTACTCGGTGAAACCGCGGACTTTCCTTGTGCGTTATGTTTTACCTTTTTTTTTAAAGTGGCTTCGCTTTTTTTACACTCGTACGCAACTTTGCTCGTTTTTGCGAAACAATTTTTAGGTACGTTGGGTCAATGGAACTTGCATCTTAAATTAAGGGCGCAGACGCGTTATTTTTAGAGATCCTAACGTACGGTACCAGTGTCTCTAAACTCAATACTGCATTTTAATACGTTCGCGAAATATTGTCTTGCATCGTTAACGACTGCGTGCCAAAATATTATATATACACACACACACCCCTCTTTTCTTCGTTGAGGTTAAAAAAACGTAGTTTTTGTCACCGTTGCTCCGTTATTTAAAACCATTTTTTAATAAATTACGTACGTTCTTGCACAGCACGTACTGCACGTGGTATCGAAATCGGTTCTGTCACTATATGTAGGATCGCGTGGTTGACCGATACTCGGAGTAATTGATCGATTTTTTACCGTCGATCGAACTTGCCCGTAAAAATTGAGAAACTCAACCTTGCACTTTCCTTACCGATTGCTCTATTCGTATACCTATATCGTTCCCGTATTATTTTAAAATTTAGCGTCCACTTAAAGTGTAACAATGAATAGTAAATAAAAAGATAATTATAAGGAAAATTTCCTTCTTACGTATATACCTACGATATTTTCTATAAATACAATTAGGTTGTTAAATCGAACGATGCAATATTCCATAGCGATGTAACTTTGACCCACATATCTATAACGCGTAAGTTTTACGAGTCGCCGTAAAAGTATAAAATTTAATACAGAGTGTATATAGGCAACTGCGAAAGATAATAAACGCACATTTTTTATCAATGCAAAGAAAAAGACAATAAAAAATCGGTAAGATGTATCGATTTCATCGGTTAACAAAGTAGGTGCAAGTAATAATCAAGAGAGAAAGAAATTTGCTATGTGTAAGTACAACTTTCCGCTTCGGTTTCCGGGAAAAAAAATGCTTCCTCGATCCGTAGCGATGATTGGCGAGCACAGCCTTGATCTCGCGCTACGGTTTTTTTCTACTTCCAAACAAGCGATTTGCACGCAACTCCCTCGGGCAATTGATCGTTCATACATATACATGTATAAAAATGATTTGGTCGAGCGCGCGATTCACGTGCATCTGTCAATCCTATGATGAAACACATATATATATATATATGAACACTTTGGATCAACCTTCAAACTTTTAACGATGAAATACAATCTTCCTTTTGAATTACACTTGTGTCCACAATGAATTAGAAACATTAAACTTTTGGTTCTAGAAAAAAATATGAAATATGTCTGTATAATTAATTATGTACTTTACGTACAAATGTGAATTCTTCGAAACGTGCTATTTGTTATCCTTACGTAAGATTATCATATTTTTATAAAAAAAAGTATTTTAATTTAGTACAATATTATTCGAGTCTTAATGGAACACGTGTCGTTTTATTTTGATTCGACTCTCGTTATGAAAAATTATTAAGAATCTGCACTATTACATCTTTTAACGACTGTCTTCATTAAAATTATTTGTCAAGTATTTATTTGACGTAAAAAATATTCATTTTCGCTCTTTACGTAATCTTACTTATTATATATACCTACACGTTTTTTTTTACTTCATTGAATAAGTATTAAATAAATGTCAGCTGATCGGAGGCAATAACGTAATTATCTATCGTACGCGCATACTTGTCAAACGCGTCGATAAAGTATAGTTGTATTCAACTCATTTTTTTTAAAATTCGATATACTAAAAAGATATGTGTGCATATAACACGATCGGTTAAGTTCATTGTACAATTATATTCTGACCGTCGTGTAGAATAAACAAACGAGCGCGTTAGACGAAAAATTGGAAAATTATCTAATCGTTCGTACTTAGGAGATAAATTATTGATAAGAAAAACGTTGGGTGTATGCGTTTATTAAATAATCTTAATTAGTTGTTAAAGTGATTGTAAATTATCAATTATAATGTAAATGTGTGTATACGTCGCGCGTTACAGTGTAACATAACGATGCTAAATTATTAAGAGAAATTTGTACGGACGGGCGTTATTTTTAATTACATTGTAAGACAAGTCGTAAAAATTGTAATTTTACGAGAAGATAATACATTTTCTGGAAAAATATAATTGAGTGTAAATTTCAGTTGATGGTAATATTTTCGTGTGCAGTTGGAGAAACAATGCGTTCATCGATTTTAAGTTACATTATACTTTTCAACTTTTTTGTATATTTTTCTCTGTTTTAATTATATTAAAAGTCACGCGAGCGTGAGTGACACTAAATTGCTAGAATTACACAGATACATGTTGTTCGCTTTTAACGTTTCACGCGTGAAAGATATGTTTATATATATATCTAATTGTTCGTTGCGCACAGATAATTGTTGCGTATAAGTAAATAATTCATTTTTTTGCACGATGGATATTTTCTTTTTTAACGCGCGTATAATAAAAAAAAATAATGTTTAATCGTTCGGAATAATAGTTATTCAATTCTCCGTAAATAAAACTGTTTGTACGAAAGCTAATCCTTTTTTTTTGCGGTTTACTCGGTTGATATCCAAGAACCTGGATACTTATATACTTTACGTGTATGTGCGCGCGTGGGGTACACCCTTGGCACTCGCTTATGAAGTTGAACGATTAATTTCAAATTTATCGTAGACTGTAACACGGAGCGCGCACACACCATTCCATCATTTTTTTAAAAATTTGTCACACCCTCGCTATTCGTATACACGGGAATAGAAATCGAGCGCAAGTTTAATCCGAGTCAAATACAAGATTCATTACGCGTCGTAAACAATTTTAAAACGATGATCGAGCTCACGGTTAAAGTTACCGTGTTTTATGTAAGCCTTCGGATCGTCTATTTAAAATGTTTTCCATTTCGCATAAACGTACGTATATATAGCGTGTATAAATATATTTGCGATAATTAAAATTGAAAATACAACGAGTAGAGTGCTCATTCGAATATGCTAATTCAGGTACAAATATGAGTACGCGTATATAATTTACCGAGGTATATATATATAATAGGTAACACGGACATTCTAATTTAATTTCTACGTGTCGATTCGAAACATTGCATTTGTCTATGATTATGAGCGGTTAAAAAAATAAAGCTTCATTTTTTTTCGTATAATGAGATTTGTGATATTCCGATCGCGAGTATCGATTCCACCTGTAAGTATGTGATATATACGTAAGTTTCAAATAACTGGACGATGCGTAACCACGCAAAGGATTTTCGTCGCGATCAATTTATCGATTGTCGATCGTTCATTGCGTAATCGACGTCCCATCGCGTTCTCGAGATTGATACTGTACATAAGCTTTCTGTTTATTTAAGTATTTTTTTTTCTTTATCAGGTGCAATGCGCGGCTGCTGCTGGCACGATAGCATCCAATCGCATCAGGAGGAGGATGCTGGGAATTTCGCGGTATCCGCGAATTACGTAAGGTGTAGATACACGAAATTTTGTCGACTGGTCTACTGCCAGTACCTGCGGAAAAAAATCGACTTTTTTTTAGTTAATTAAACGAAGAACGATGACGGTGTCGTATACCGCGGAAGTCGCTACGTGCAGGGGCTTCGGATGTTTTCTTAAGCTACTACTAAGGTCAGTTTATCATATTTGTCTTTCAAATATTTATTTTATTATGTAATAATAATGTATTACACTACTTATTTACTTATATTCTTGTCGTCGACGATGAGTTAAACTTGAATCTAATGTAATAAAAACTATGTTATAGATACATTATTTAACCACAGTCAAAAGACCAAATATTATAGATAACGGATATTCACTGTCACTAAACGAATTGGTAGTGTTACGAAAAAGAAAAAAAATATTGTTTTATACGGTAGCTACTTTTTATAACATCGTTTAAAAATTGTTTACATTCGAGTGCTCGCGTGTATTTCATCTCGTAATAATTCGACAGGTTATTTTCTGTAGAAGAGGAAAAACAACGATTGCATTTATAAAGAAAAAAGAGAAAAATACGATTCGTCTTTAATAATGCCAATAATAATTTTTTGTTCAATTATACTTGCGCATTTTTCAAAGAATAAATGTTAAAGAATTTTATATTGCCAATCCGTTTGCCAGATGGACATTAAATTTGTTTGACTTGGATAACTATTTATTAATAAAATTGTTATTGTTTATTAAAGTAAGTAAGTAAACCGTGTAATTTATTATAATAATAAATAAACAACAATATTTTTTTAAATTACGAGCATTTAAATATGATTAAACGTATAGTAAACAAGTCCTCTGTCAACAGTGTATACAAATTATATAGAGAGATTTAAAATTAAAATGACCGTCGTTTATGTATTTATTGAGCGAAAAGAAATTTAATGATACGAGTATAAAGTAGCTACATATATATCCAATTTTTGAAATTTCGAAAAATGTAAAAAAATGTTGTCTTTAATTTAACCAATAATAAAAAAAAAGTATATAAAAGAACTGGACTGGTATAGTATCGCAAAAAAAAGTAACTGCAAACCGTTGACTTAGCGCGAGGGGAAAAACCAAGTATCGACGTGAAGATCGAGAATGCGGATATCCAGTTTAGGTGAACAGAGCGCCTAGTGCAAAAAATGCCGCTTCGTTTTCCCCTCCCGTACAAAGTTTATGTAGTTAAGTAGTACGATGCGCGTGTCGTGTGTTACAATAACGCGACTCGCCGGTTACCAAAGGAGTACAAGGCCGTATACCCCGGTGTGCATGTGTCGCGCACACATACTTATACGACCACGTGCCTGCATCACCGGCACTTCTCATATTTTTTCATCTACGAATGATTATCTCTTAAAAAAAACACGTGACCTCTGTAAAATCAAAAGTATAGTTTTAAGAGTCTGTACGTATAAGGAAAGATACGATTTTCTGTAATACCTATGATAAAAATATACGTAATCGCGTATTTAGGATTGAAGTATCTTTTGTAGTTGCTTACTTATTAGTATGCATGATAGACTGCGAGTTTAAGCGCGATAATTAAATTTATAATATAAACAGCGTTGGTTATTCGTCGCGTTCTACGTATGCACTTTTGGATGCACTTTTATTTCATACATATATGTGTGTATATATATATATGTACACTCAATTTGACCTTAGCCCAGAATGGTTCACCGCTCCCTATAGTTTAATTCATTAATTATTCATTTGTTAATCCGATTTACCGTTAGAGCACTGGTTTGTTATTATACCTTCGATTATTTATTCAATTTCGTTTTTTTAAATATTTAGTCTCGTATTGATATGGAATTTAAAATTCAATTAATTGATATTTGGCGGTTCTAACTATATTATTATTATGATATTAAAAGTTTTTATAATGATAGTATTGTTAACGATAAAAACAGTAATAATGGTAATAACAATAACAATAACAATAACACTAGCAATAACAATGACCATAAAAATAAGAATAATAATATTATTGAACATAAAATAGTTACACAATAAGTGTAAAAAAATTAATATAATATAGGAAATAAAAAGTATTGTTAATTGAAAACGTTAAAAATAAATATTTCACATGAGGTTATCTAATGATTGAAGATTTTATGATCGTTCTTCATAAATGCATAGTTTTAAAATGTTTGAAGAGGTTCGCGTATCACACCAACATAATGTCGCTAAAAAAAGTTTTGTTAACAATAACAATGGTTCCTTTATTTGACAATCCTTTTTGATCAATTATGTTTATTTTATATAGTTGAATAATAGTTGAGAATTTCGTATTTTTTATTTTACAAACATTTTTCATTAATTGATAGATTGTCTGTTTAAGTAATTAATCGTTTGGTAATTTGTATATGTTAGCCGAGAGCATAGAAAAGGAAAGAAAAAACTCAATCGTCGACGAAGAAAAAAAATTATAACCGACGCTTATCGTTCAAGACTTATAAACACAATAAGATATACGTATATGCGTAGACGAACGAACGATTAACACACGATATGTTTTAAATACAGATGGAGAGCGAGTGTATACAAGTTAATATGGACGGACTTGTTGCTCTTCCTAGCGATTTACTATTCGCTCTCAGGGTTGTACCGATTGGCCCTCGACGAGGATCAAAAACGAATATTCGAAAAAGTCGTCGAATTTTGTCGGAAACACACATCTTCCAGTCCGTTGTCGTTTGTCTTAGGTTTTTACGTGACGATCGTCATGAACAGATGGTGGAATCAGTACATCACGATCCCATGGCCCGATTCTATAGCTGTATTCGTATCGGCGACTATCCACGGTAACGACGAACGCGGTAGACTCATGAGACGTACTATCGTAAGGTAAACTATTACATATTTTCCTTTTATATTCATTTTTTTCAGAAACGAATTTTCTTTAATTAGCAACATTTTTGATAACGTTGAATTATTTTTTTTTTAATATTTTTGAATGAGTTGAACGAGGTAATGGTTAACGTTACACTGCGAAAAATAATTTATTGATTTAATAAAATATTTTGTTGAATGTACACACAAAAAATATTTATTTGAAACTAAACAATATTTTTTAGTTAACAACACGGTATATCTTTATAATAATTATAATTTTTTAGAACTTAATAAATACTTCTTAGTTTCAAACTATGTATTCAATAATATATTTTATTGAATCAATTAAATTTTGTTCAATGTATACTAGTTACGTGCATACGTATAAACGCACGGATAATAAATACTTCAAGGCTTTATGTGATAATTGTATATATATCACAAGAATTTTCCTCCTTTTAATTTAGCTAATAATATACGATATAATTAACAATTAGTGTCTGTCACAAATCTTACCCTCCTTATACTTTATCCACGTAAAATATCACATAAAAATCAACATAATTAAAAAATAGTAATTACTAATGCAAAAAATTTTTTATTCTAAAAGTTCATTAATCTTCTTTTAATTTTATTGATTACCCACTTGTGCATACTAAATTTTAGGTAGCAATATGTATTACTTATTGTGAATCATCTTTTTCAAAAATTCCTACTCTTCAAATGTCTGCAGTATGGTTTAAAAGAGTTTTATAAAGTTTAGTATAATTACGTAAAACTGCACTGTTTAACAAAGATAAACAACATTTATTAAACATAGACATAACGATAGGAGAAATTTCGCAAAGTTTGCTTATCATTGACTAATATCGCCTAATAATAATTTTTTTAAGCTAATATATATGTAGATATTTTTTTTGTATATTGTGCTAAATATTCTTCAAAGTATCTAACACTAGTTAGATTTTACAATATTTTACTTTATTAAGAAGTATTAAAAGTTATAAAAATAATAGATAAGATTTTTCAGGACTAGATTATATTGGCAAATTTAGAGAGGATTACAAAAAAATAATTTCCACCAGGATTTTACATCTCTCAAACTCTTTTTTTGTACTTTGATATCCGGGTTTTAAAATTATATTTTATTATATGTAATTTAACGTGATATTTTACGTATAGGGAAGAAAAAAAGTGAGGCACCTCGTTAAGAATAAAATGAAAATAATATAAAAATTAATAATAATGTATTTGACACAGGTACGTGTGCGTGTGTCTAACGCTGGTCCTGGCAAATGTCTCGCCACGAGTAAAGAAGCGATTTCCAACGTTGGAGCACTACGTGGACGCAGGTTTACTCTTGGAGAACGAGTTGGCGATCTTCCAGAGTCTGAATAATAAATTTCCAAAACCTAGTAAACATTGGCTTCCAATTGTCTGGGCGTCGAGTATCGTAACGAGAGCAAGGAAAGAGGGTAGGATACGAGACGATTTTGCTGTGAAAACTCTCATAGATGAATTAAACAAGTTTCGTGGTTCTTGCGGTGGACTGGTTCATTACGACACGATCAGTATACCGTTGGTCTACACCCAAGTAGTAACTATAGCCGTTTACACGTACTTCCTTACCAATGTCATCGGTCAACAGTGGATCCTCGAGGAGCCGAAAACTGTCGATATATATTTCCCTGTGTTTACTACTCTCGAGATGTTTTTCTACATGGGTTGGCTCAAAGTCGCCGAGACTCTCATCAATCCTTTTGGAGAGGATGATGATGATTTCGAAGTTAATTGGATCGTCGACAGAAATCTGCAGGTATGCATTTTTTACTCGGGTAGAGTTGTTTTCAACGGTTTGTATATTACAGAAATATTCCTTAAAAATAAAAATATTCTAACGGATGCCACAGTCAATTATTATCGATCGTGAAAATTAACAAGTTAAACGATGAAAATATTTATTTAAGTTTAAAAAAATATGGTAATCCAAGATATTATTGCTTCTTTATTCAGTATCATCTATGGATTGGCCTAAATTTAAAATAGAAATATGTAGAAACATTTAATGATTCTAGGGTGAAGTGAAAATTGAGACTCAAATTTCCATTCGTTGCCTCCTTTACTACATCAATATTTTTATCAAATGAAGAATCATAATTTACTGTACACATTTAATTTTAAATAGGCCTTTCGCTTCCATTAGCTCGTCCGATAAAGTTTGTGTATTTATAACACCACGTTAATTATAGTTCTACAAATTTGTAAAAAAAGTTCTTAAATAATCCAAAAAAAACGTGTTAAATGGAAATAAAAAAATTTTGATAAAATATGTAGTTAATAATAAAGAAAATAGGAAACGTTACAGAAATTTTTTTAGGTTATTTATTAATTTCCTAAAAATTACTTAAAATTAATTTACTAATAAATATTTTGGGTTTCAAATCTTTACAAATATTGCTATACAATTCGATGTTATTTAACAATCGTATCTCATTTAAAAAGGTAAGCTACCTGATAGTCGACGAAATGCATCACGAGCATCCAGAGTTGATCAGGGATCAGTATTGGGACGAGGTCTTTCCTACGGAGTTGCCTTACACCGCGGCTGCTCAACCTTTCCGAGAGGAACATCCCGAGCCTTCGACGGCTGGTATTCAATTATCGGCTGCTCAGCAAGAGCTGCAACCCTCATCCGTCCGCATCGATGAGATGGAAAAAGAATATCAACAAAAGTACCAAAACGAATTGAACGATGATGCTATCTCCGGGATTCATTTTGTTGCTGGCAGTGGCAAGATATCTAGGTATATATCGAACACTTATAATATAAATTTAATGGAACGTGTAGTGATAATAACAATAATAATTTTATCGTTTTTACAGAAGCGGTAGCCGAGTGAGCAATCGGGATCGGGCGATCAGCACTGGATCAACCCCCAGCAACATAGGTGGCTCGCTTACACGAGTCAACAGTGTCACAAACGTACTTAAACGAATATTCAATCGAGAAGATAGACCCGATGGCGCTGGAACCAAAACGCCGGGTAGGCTTCCCAGTTCGACCTCGGCTGCTTCGTTGAAAGCTGCAGGTAAGCTACACGTTTACCCGTCTCGAACGAATCATTTCGCTAACGTTGTTTTATCGATTGTTTTATTCGAAGCTAATCAAATTTTTTATTTTCAGCACCAGGCTCGATGAGGATTGGCGTGATTGAAGAAGTAGACGAGCAAATGACGATGACGTCGATGCGTCCCGAGAACCGGCCGCACGTTCAAAGTATATTCCCTCAAGGACCGCCACCTGCGAGCGCACCAGTTGACGTACCGGGCTCGATGGCAATGAACCGTAACGGTGACATATTTTCATCTAGCGCACCGATTCCTGGACTGAGCGGCTCGGCCGATAGCACTGGTACTTCTGCGGGTGCCGGTACCAATCGATACCACGGCATCAGGTACGCATCCATCGTGTAACCCTTTTATTCGGTTACGATTCATTACAATTATACTTTGTTTCACCGTGACAATACGTTGTGTACCGATCGTTAGCGAAGATGAATGACGTTAAGTTACCGGGGGAATGCAGTCATCCTGTCGATACTGTTTCAAATACTAGAGATGGTACTATTTAATGAAAAAATCGATGTTTATTTGCTCAATTTACTTTCTTATTTACGTTTGATTGAGTGTTTCGTAAAGTTGTTTTCAAATTTTTTTTTCGTTATCTTAACTCTTATATATTACTTATTAACGATCAATATTTATTAATCTTGCATGCTTTTAATTATAGCTTTGACCAATTTAACCGTGTGATTTATTTATCAGCGTACCGATGATTACTGTTTAACGGTATGTGTTGACATAAAAATTACAGAACTCAGATGTCGGTACCTTTGGGTCACGGTTGCGGTGTTTTCGATACTACCACTTATACCAGGGACAACAACGGCAGTGCTCAAAGCTCCTTGTCGACCTCTAGCCTGGAGGATGAATTCACAAAGTTGAAATACGAACGTGAGAAGCAAAGACGAGAAAAAGCAATTCGAAAACTCAGCAGCAGCGTAAGCAATCGAGCATTGGGTGAACCATCGTGTCTCGACCACAACGAAACAGAAATCCTTCTCGGGGATATGGCTAGCGCTTCTAGAAATTACTTACATCCCTCGAGTTGCGAGGACAAGGACCAGACCCGTTCCAGCGCTGACTAGAATCTATTCCGTCAAGAGGTCCTCGTATCTATCTTTGTTCCTTACAAGCCTGTTCGATATAATTGTATTATCTCCTACGTAGAACAATATTCTATTTTCCATCTCTGGTTGGAAGCTGTACTCGAATTTTAGAGTCAATTTCAAGCAGAGTTTTAAATAGGATGTTCACGCAGTTGACAGTGTAGATTGGCGTGGCAAGTGACTTTAGCTGCCTACATCGATTAACGTTAAATGAAAATCAATGAAATTTTGTTAAAAACTCGAGCCTTGACGTAACGCTTACGAAATTTTATATTTTGAACGTATGCATTTGTTTTGTCGAAATGATTTATGTTTTAAAAATTAATTGTTGTACAGACATATATTTTATTTACATTATTTATAAAACTTGTTAGAACAGACATTATAAACGCAATGCGTTTGACTTTGTTGCAATCAAAACGATTTCTTCTCTTTTTATACAATTTTGTAACTCGTCAATCCATGCACTTACGATGTTAGATGTATTAACGTACGAAAGCTACGAAGTTAGACATGATATTTTTTTATTTCGTCGTGTCATATTTTTTTATTATTTGTAAGATTCAACATTAAGTTGAATTGTTAAGCAAAAAGTGATAGATTAGGTTTTAATTCTTCACGCGTCCACTATATGATATAATCACGTTATTGCTATTGACTTCGCAGATGTGTGGAATGGGAAGTACTTGGAAATCAAAATGTATCGTGAGCAAATCAATTTTATATATATAAAAAAGTAAATTACATTTTATACAGAGCTTACATCGAAATAAATTATACAAATTGTTCTAATATCAAAGAAACAAAAACTTTTTAAGTTTCTCGAGACTTTTAAACATTTTATAATCATTGAAAAGTATTCCAATTTCTTATCATCCATCGTAGATAGAATATTTGTAGATATTTTACTTTTTAAGGACAATATAAGAATGTCGCTTTTAAAACAATCATTTGTAAAACAATCACGTACTTTAATTTAGGTAATTATACAAACTAATTATGTACTTGTACAAACATAGATATACATTAATGCGATGGCTTATAAATTTGCGCAGAAATCTCGTGCTTACATGCCGTACTAATTATATCCATCGATTTCTCTCGACAAACATATTTTATTATAATATTTATTTACGACAATGCCTTGATCGATCTTTGTCAACAGTTTCACTGTGATCGATCAGTCGTTCTACTATTGTTTTGATAAATTTAACTCAATTAATTGAGAAATCGGTAGGTGCTGATAATTGATGCCTTATTATTATTATAAATCAAAACTATCTCAGAATAATACAATAAATTATAAATTGGTAAATTTTAGAATCGTAAAGTACGTATATTCATGATGAAAGTAAGTTTAAAATGCTTGCTATACACAATTGTTAAATTACGCTTAATCGAGTTGTGTTCTCGAACATGACAATAATATTAATTACCGTTACGCATTGTTAATGCTTCAATACGATCATTGTTCAACGAAACATTTTACGCGACTGGAAATATTTTTGTAAAACTATTTTTTAAATTTATTAATGACAATTGTCGCTTGTTTTTTTGTAAAATCTTACAAGGCACGAACGAAAATTAACTTTTTTATCGTGTTTACATTTAATATTATAAAAGAGAAATCACATGTCATATAATTTGAAATATCATCTATACGTTATATAGGTCGAACATTTTTATTTTTTTACACCTTACATTATAAGTTCATCGAAACACTAAGACTGCAAAAAATATTTTGAATATTTTTATAGACAAAAAGTTGTAAGTGATATCAGGAAACAAATTTGCAATTTATCTATTTTTATAATATTTGCTTACTTCATCAAAGTTACAATAAATGTAAATATTAAAAATAACGAGACTAACAATTTTACAGAAATGTTTCCATCGGAAGATGTGTACAAATAAACATTTTTCTACTTGTTGAATTTTCACTAATATACGCACACACAAAACACATTCCGATAGTGCGTAGTCGTATAAGTTGGCCATTATAATGTTTACAACACGGCGCTCCGGTGTAGTCGCAGAGATTGCAGCTTCTTTTATTATTAAATTTGAATCTACTTATCGAGCAAAGTATTACACTAGACATAGTTACCTAGTTTATAATGTCCTTGTGGAAATAGAAAGTTTTAAAAAAATTTATGATAATGTAAAAGTATTAAATAGAATTGTTGTGATTGAAATGTACAAAATACATTTTATTACAATTATTATATTTATTTAAAAGTTGTATTAAATGAATAAAAATTCTTTTTACATTCTTAATATTTAGACATTTCATTTACATTTTTATATACAATAATGTACACATTTTTATAATGTAAAATTGAATCTAATATACCATCTGAATAGTTTTTAATTAAGAGAATTTATTTCTACAAAAACAAAGGGAAACAGTAAACAGTGAATACAATTGTCAATTATCAATCACAACTATTGTTTTAGAGAAACTAAAAAACATTAAAAAACGCTCTTTTTTATCGTGATTTCTTTAAAATTTTCATTTCCATCGGAGAGATAAGTGGAAAACGTCATTCCAACGAATTTTTACAAACTTGTTCTCGTATATGCAGTATTAAATATTAATTATTAAAATATAGCACATACGCAAATACATGCCTACACATGACATGTAAGTACGTGTGCGTGTGTGTATATCTATTTATATATATTTGTATAGAATATACAAATGAAGGTGAAATAAATAAATAAATACAGTAAATAGCTATAAATAATTATTTAAACAAAAGCTTAAATTACGCTAGTCGAAATTAATCGGGTAGTTTGATTATTTCGATGACCCTTCCGTTGTTAACGTCGTCTTTGTAAGTGTGTACGTATTTTAAGATATTGAGATACTGAATTTCGGTAATGAGTTTGATCTTTTTGGGTTGGGTAGGGAAGACTTCTAGCAAAAGTATGCCATCAGGGTTGAGCCTTCTTGAGGAATACGAGAGTAAAGGTCGGATAACTCGCAAACCGTCTACTCCACCGTCACGAGCTTGATAATCTTCGAACCTAAAATTTAAATTGCGACTTATTTATCTGGTATAAATAAAGTTCGAGAAAGTTAATTTTAACATATGCTTACTCCTTTTGATATTTCGACATCTCGCCAGCTGGAATGCAAGGTGGATTGCTGACGATGAAATCGAAAGTCTCTTTCTCAAAGTTGATATCGAGATTGTTCGATAAATTTGAAGAAGTGGTGATCTCGCCATTATCCTCGAGGGTTGCGTGTAAAATGGTCAAACGCGTTTCGAGTCCCAATTTCTTGGCGTTGTGAAGCGCAAGCTCGCACGCGATTTCATTCGTGTCGATCGCTATAATATTTATCTGTCGGCGTAAAAGTACAAAAATGATTATTTACATTGCAAACGTAGAATGTCCTGCGAAGAAATTTCAACGCTCTACTCTGGATTTTTCTGTTTGATTGACCGAACGTATCTTATTATATGGGTTTCACTGAATTTTTTATGTTTGTGAGAACAAAGAGGATTCCAAAAATAGTATGCTGATATTAACGTTGTATACTAAAACCAGACATTGAAATTATAAATCGAACAGTCTAAGATATATTTTAAATTGAGTATATATGGAGGATAATGGGAATCCTGAGTAAAAAAATAATGCAACACTACTACTAGTTTGGGAAAAGTCTATAAGAGAATAAGTTTAATTCAAGTCTTCAGAGAGTAAACAGGACCTTTTTGAAGACTTGTACAATTGAAATAATTAAAAAAAAATTAATTTGAGAAAGTTGAACCTCGAACATTTGGCGTTATTATGGCGTTAACATTTTAAATTTTACAAAGTTTAAATCTGTACAATCTTAAATACCATACTTCTCCGAGAAGAATTTATCTAGGTAATTTATTTTTCTAGACTTTACGCATTCTAGCTTGTGGATGCATAATAGTTTTTTACTGGGAACGTTAAAAATCCGGCGTAGAAACTGTCATCTCGCAGGATTTTAATTGTATACCTTTAGCCGTGGCTTACACTGTTGCACTCCCTCAGAAGCGATAAAGATATCGCACCGACTCCACAACCAACTTCCAACAAGCTGCAAACCTTGGATTTATTATGCTCGATGTGTTTAAGGAGAATATCCACAAGCATCTCGGTTTGTCTCTCGGGAATAAAAATTGGTACAGCCAATTTGAGCTTATTCTTTTTAAATTCTTTTTCACCCGTCACGTATTCCAATGGCATTCTGTTTAGAGACACAAATAAAAGATTCATTTAGTTTTGTTTATCAAACGCACAACGTTTTATATAATTTATATTAAAAACTTTTTTTCCACGTGAGGTTAAAAAATTAAAAGTTAAGTTACGCATACGTACTTGGTAAGCCTTCGATTACAAAGCATCTTGAGCTTTTCAAGCTGGGTATCGTCGAACTCTTTTTCCGGAAATTCACCTTCCTGCAAATAATATTTATTTCCGTGACATAAAAATATCTTTTAACCCCTACATAAAGTAATCGTTTCGCCGCATATTTGTCAAAGTGTAATTATACACATTTATTACGCGTTTAATATAGATATATAGGCGATACGAAATATAAATTTTTCAAAAGCTGTCAAACTGTTGGCAGGTAGATACGTCATCCTCAAAAATAAGTAAAATTTTCATAAATGGAGCGCTCAAGGAGAAACGCGACACTGGGCATGTTACATTGTAAACATTTTCAACGTAGCTATACTTAAATAATTTACGATTGGTCGGATGTACATAAAAATTGTTGAAATTTTAATTATCGGACAAACGGGTGACGACTAAAATCTACCAAAATTTCGATGGTAAGATTATTTATTTTTTGTCGACCTAATTTAGATTGAACGACGAATAAAGAAATCGAGGTCTCAGCCCAGATCGCTATACGTAAAACTCGAACGATATTTCGAAGTATCGCGGACCGATCTCTTGGCTGGCTAGGTACGCGTAATAATTGCATTTGTATTATTACAGGAGACGAATAGATATATCTTTATTTTGGTTTACCTTGCCGGAACCAATAACATGGGCGATTATGTGCTCGATGGACTCGACGGGCTCGGGTACGCCAGCTGATTCGAATCTTTGTTTCCAATACTGTGAGAGAGCGTTGATCGGTCCGGTTGGGTGATCCAGTTCTTGACCAACTTGAAAAACTGCACTTGGATGTCGTGATAAATCTTTCCCGTGTTTCATACACGCGGACATTATGTTGTCTAACGAGGATGACCTCTTCAATATCTTGAGAGGCAACATCCCGCTCGGTATTTTCAAATACTGATCTAACCACGCTTTATCAACTTTGTTGCTTTAATTTTTGTTATTAATCTTTCTTTTTTTTTCTTTTCCTCGTAATATGACCTCCTCGTGTTTTTATAAATAACGCTGAAACCACAGGTCGATGCACTTGGTAAAAATGAATTCGCGCCGGTGCACGTGCGAGGTAATACTGAGGCCTTTTTCTCTTGTCGCTCAGTCGTGCAGCGAAAGACCATCCTGAGCTAAACATAGACATTGTTTCGAATTTCAGAGTTACAGGTTTAATGCTTGGAATTTGACCTGGGTGGCATCTGTAAGCTTCGCCTCGAACTCTTGTACACCGTAGTTGTTTTAGATATCAAACAAATCCATTTCCCTCTTTTCTTCTTAATATTTTTTATATTCTCTATTTTAGTTTATCTAACTAGTTAGTTTACATAGTTTGGATAAATATTAAAATCGTTTTTTTGTAAACATTTTTAAATAATGTCTATATTTTTTTAATAGGTAAAATATCTTACACATGGTTTCGCAAAAATTATATTACAAATAGCTAACAATATAATAATATCGTGTACTTAATATTATTCTAGAATACTTTAAGTTACTTGAAAATACTAATAACTTCTCAAATAATCATGGTTTCATTTTAAAAAAGAGTGTTTTAATTCGACTGAACCCTCGAACCTTAATATTTTACATAAATACGTTTTGATTCACGCCTATTATACTCTTGATATTTCAACAATGCGATCTTTGTTACAAAAATCTTTGTGAATGTGTTCCAATTTCAATTGTCCGGCATAATATCTTTCCAAAAGAAATTTTATTCTCTCGGGATGATTCGAGTCGATTTCCAAGATTAAAAATCCCCCGACGTTTAGGAATCGAGACGCGTACTTTAAAATTGGTTCGATCAATTTCATCCCATCCTCACCACCATCTAAAGCTTTTGCATCCTCATACCTGAAATAATTCGTTATGAGAATGGTTTATACATAGAGAAACATATTGCATTAAAAAGTTACCATAGTTTTTAATAACGAAATCAAAGAGTAAACAATTCGGAAACTGACTATAGTTTAGAATAAATATCACATGAATAATTTAGTAAAAATTATAAATAATCTATCAAATTTTACTATGTTTCTTAGCATATTTTAATATTTTGCCAGTTTGTCTTTTCCATACTACTATACTTAAAACTATGGCAATTTTTAATTACATTTTTCTCCGTGTTCATAATTCAAAGTACATCGAAAATTGAAAATTTATACGTACAGTACAATTTCTGGTTCAAGTTTAAAAATAGTCTTGGTCGGTATGTACGGTGGATTACTAACGATAAAATCGAATTTTTCAGTCTCGAGATCAATCGATTCACCTGCTGTGTAACTTTCATTAGTTTCTATAGTTCCATCTTCGTTCAACGTGGCGTTTAAAAGTATCAAACGATCCGCAAGATCCAAATTTCGTGCGTTTCGAATCGTTAATTCGCAAGCTTGAGGATTGGTATCGATCGCTACCACGCTCGCCTATTTATTTATTTAATCCAGCTGTTATTATAAGTAGTAATTAATCGTAAAGATATTTTAATATACTTACATTTTCGTTAGAGTGCAAGAGCGACAAAGAAATAGCACCGGATCCGCAACCGATTTCGAATACTCGGCATGTGTCTTTTTTACTATCGGTTATTCTTCTGAGTAAAAAGTCGACGAGAATTTCAGTTTCGGGTCGTGGAATGAACACCGGTGGTTCCAATTTCAAAACGATATCTCGAAAATCCCATTCACCGATAATGTACTGGACTGGCATTCTAAAAAACGATGTATTTAATGTTTACAACGAGACGATGATAATAAATAAATAGGTAGTATCTTTACTATGAAAGTGCTACATTTTCTGGTACAGTAGTATATAATATTTAATAAATTTTATCAATAAATTTATAAAAAATATTAAAATTATATACTACATAAGAATACGATTATATTTATTATAACACATGTAATGATTACTAAAAAAAATGAAAATTCTTTTTATTTAAAAGAAACAAAAAAGTTATATTATAATTATATAATTTAAATATATAATATGAGAACCAAATTTTTTGTATGCTTGTAATTAAGAATATAATAAATCATTTTATTTTGCATAAAACTCAAATGGATATTTCAATCTTGCTTATTTCTTTAATATTATATATAGCTTACTTGTAGATGTTGATAAGTTATTTTATAAAGATATAGATGTATATATTACTTATTAAATCTTACATTTTATAACTTTAACTTTTAAAATAATTCTATTTAAATATAGTAAATATTACTAAACCGAAATCGTAAAAAATATAGTAATTGTAACAATAAATATTGCAAACAATATTATAAATTCAGTATAAATTATTAAACTTTATATTTAACCGCGCAATATAGTCAAATTTATATAGGCAGCACTTTTCTCAGTGTACAGTAATAATAATAAAAAAGAAACGTACCTAGAGAGCCTACATTCGCAAAGAGTATCCAACTTTTCCAATTGTTCTTTGGTAAGTTCCTTATCTTTAAAATCGACCAAATCCGTTATCTGCGAGTACCAAAATAAAATAATAAAATTAATATATAATAAATGAATATAATAAACAAATGTATATACTTACCCTTCGGGTTCCTAAAACATGTGCAACGATATGCTCGATCGACTCGATAGGTTCCGTAATTCCCTCGTTTTCAAATCTTTGACTCCAGCGCCTCGCTACAGATGCTACCGTCGTGCTTTCCGATTCCGGGTGATCTGTGTTGTGAGAGAACCTAGTCGAGACGGTCCACGTGACCGACAAACCCGTCCGTAACCAAACATTATTCCTCTTTAATTCTTTCCAGTTTTTCATGGAGGTTCTACTCAACCGACCTGCAAATATTCCCCAAGACATCGCGTCTACCTAATTTTTCTTCTTTTTCTTCTTCTTTGATGGGAATCGATGACTACGTACCTTCGACTATGTGCTCGCGAGTATATATATTGTATCCGAGAGTATACTCGGATAATCGCGAGCATCGAGCGCGCGAGGCGCAATACCAATTTAGGATACGTCTACAGTAGTCACTTGGATAACTAGCGATTACACTCGTTTTAAATGTCACATTTTATTTCACGCTTTCTCTTTTAAGGGTAAATTTGATATTTTTTTCAAAGTGTTTTTATAATAACGTTTCATAAATAGTAACAATTAATCTAATCTTTTTTTAAAATTTACATGCGTGAGTTAAACATTTTTTATTTTATTATATAATAATGAACATCCAATTTATATTCATTTTAACGCTATATAAAAGTAATTTATTATTTTTACTTAAAAAAATGAAAATTTTAATGATTTATGTATAGCTTGTTTCCAGTTTATCGAGATTTGTTCAATATTCTTTTCTCACAGTAAAAATTTGTGTAATAAAAATATATTTCACATATTTACCAGAGGTACGGAATCTTTAAATTCCACTTTGAACAAATACTAAATCAAAATTTACTACAGCACATACACCATCGAGGTATATATAGGTACTTCCAAGAATCTACCGGTTAGCCTGTTTACTTACTATTATTCGATCTGATGAGTTCGAAATCGATCGCAGGTTATCGGAAATATTATCACTTAGTTTGGCGAAAACGAGTTAATTGAGATACGACATATACTTAATTGTAGAAAGTATAACGAAAGAAATGCTAGTCGAAAATTGGGAAGCACCCGCCGCCGATACATCGAAAATACAAGAGGCTAATTTACCTGTGAACAATAACACGTATTTAGATAATGAATACTTCTCGGATCTTCCATCGGTGGCGAGCATCGATTTCAACGTCGATGATTATTCATTGGATAACATCGAAGTTATTAATTTCGAAGATCCGCAATGTAAAATAGTCGAGCCAACGTTTGATCCATCATCGTTGCTCGCTTGCAGTCCGATAAACGTAGACGATCCTCAGTACCAATTGATCATCGATTCTTTCGATCCATCGTTACTCTCCAGTCCAACTAAAGTTACGACGTGAGTTTTCTTCAAGTTATAGCCACAGGAACAATGTTTCCTTTATAGTATATATACATAAGTTTAAATGATTTTTAAGGTTTACCGAACTTTTAAAAAATTTAGTCGATTCATTCAAGTATTTAATTGAATAAGTAATCGTAAAAAAATATTCGACTGAAATTTAATTTAAATATTTCTTTGTTTACAACTATATCCACCAACAAATACTTCGTTAAATTCACCGAATTATTTTTCAGAGTAAAAAAAAAGAAACAGTTTACAAACTGTAAAATAACTAATTTCAATTTTTAAACCATAAAAATAGCTAAAGATTCACCAGGATTTTTTTCCAGGCCGAAGCCAATAACGCGCGAAGAGATCCAGGGATCGTCGAGACAGCAGCATCGGCCGTCAGAATCGAACGTCGTACCAGGCAATTACAAATGCAAAGTGTGCCACAAACACTTTGGTTACAAATCCCACCTGCAGAGACACGAGCGTGAAAACCACACGAGAGATCGCAAGCACATATGTAAAACTTGCGGGCTAGTGTTCAAACGACCTCAACACTTGACTCAACACGAGCAAGCGAAACACACGAGCGATCGTCAATTGAGATGCAAGGTATGCGATCGAGATTTTTATCGAAGAGATCATCTTAGAAAACACGCGGCTACGCACGAGAAAATAAAAAGTTGCGCCAATTGCGGGAAAAGTTTTGCTAAACAATCAACGCTCATACGACACACGCGAGCTTGCACTTTGTTTAAAGATTTCGCCGATGAACACGACAAAGCTTTATCCAATGAATCTTTCGCGCAATCCGACGTCGTATCTTCCGATAAAGAAAATATTAACAACAACAACAATAACAACAACAACAACAACAATAACAATAATAATAACAATAACAACAATAATAACAAAAAAAGCAACAACAACAAAAATAACGATAATTCTGTAAGTAAAAAAAGGAAAAAACGCATCTCAACCACTCGTAATAAAGGAAAAACGTGTGAAATTTGTGGTAAAAGTTTTACCAAACGTTCGAATCTCGTTAGACACAATCGTGTTTGTAATTTGTTTAAAAAGCTTCAGAACTCTAAGGAAAATACTCAAGATTCGATAAAATCGCCTGGACCAAAAAGATCGATGATTTCTCTCGAGTATGAAGATTATGAAAAAAGCAGAGATATTGCAGTGACAACAAATTCGAGAAAATCTTCGCTTCTTTTCGAGGAAGACGATGCCGCAGTAATGTTTGAACCCGTTGTACCTTGGACATCTACGATTTCTTTTGAAGCTTATTAATGTATATCCGCATTTATTTTAACTGTACTACATTTGTTTCCGTAAGATTATACGTATTCTGCATTTGTTGTAAATGCAGTGTGTAACTGTTCGCTTAAATCTACCGAAAGAAAAATATCGTAAAAAATTTTTTTATTGTAATCCATGGGACGAACAGAGTGATTTTTGTATATGTCAAATATGCTTTTTAATAATTTTTATTATTCAATGTATTATCATTTTACCATTATACTTTGTATAATATTCTCTACACGAATAATATTTTTATTAAATTAACTTTAATCACATTATACGATCATTTTTTTATTAACATTGACACATTATTCTTATTCGATATAATAACAATTACACCGAAAATTCAATTTTGCACATTTACCTTAGTTGCAAATACTCAACGAAATCCAATGAAAAGATGTACTTATTAGATAGAAATTTTTACACTAGAATTCAGAAAAAATTATTAATTTATCGCTTTATGCGGCATTTTGGACATTATTAATTAATGTTCATTTATGTTTAAATTTTATTCTATTTTTAATAAAAATAATGCACACAAAATATTTATAATGATTTGGGAAAAAATTTTGTTAAAAGCGGATAAATAAATATTTATTAAGAACTAAAACATTTATATTCAAACAAAGATAATGTATTTGAAACATTATACAGAAAATTGATTAGTTTTATAAAAACATCTTTTTAAATATTTTATTGAATTCATTAAACTTTTTAAATATATGAGACTAACTATAAAACGATATATTTCAATTAAAAATGTCTTTTAAAAATGAATTTTTTTTCTTTGTTATGTATAAATTAATGCCTGTATAAAAAGAATTTAAAGTTGCATAAATTAAAAATAAATTAAACATATATTTTTTTATTAAAATTGTTTAGTTAGTAAATTGCATAAGAGTACGATGTGTAAAATCGATTTCCTTTAGTTAATTTAGAAAAACGAATTTATGATCTACTCGAAACTCGTTTTATTTTATAGGTACAGCAAACAATACATAATCATATAAGTCACTTTGACATACATTTATTTGCTTTATGTGTACTTACGTACAATAAAACAAAATTCTTATTTTTTGTTAATTAATTAATAAATATTTGATTAAGAAATACTAATCGCATTCGCATATATAGAACCAAAAGAAATATATAGGTGTGTGTGTGTGTATATACATATATATATAAGAAACGTTTTAGGGTGCTCATCAGGATTCGTGAATTTGGCGATTCCTCCCACTCGATTAGAGTGCCGAGCGTACACAGCAGACTCGCCGTCGCGCGCGTCCCCTTCGACAGCTCACGCGCCGCACGCACATCACGTATAGGGTGTGAGAGGGAGCGAGAAGAGAAGAGAAGAGAAGAAAAGAGGGCTATAGTGTCTTGTCTGTAGGTACCCAATATCCAACCCCCCTCTCTTTGTTTACGGTCAATTTTTTGGTGTGCGCGCGCGAGACGGGACGGGAGGGAGGACAGGACGAGTCTGTCTCTCGCCTCTCGGTCGGTCGCGACTCGCGAGTACGCGCAAGGCGCAAGGCGCAACCGCGCGTCGTGCCCTCGGACGTAGCAGTAGCACACGACCAGACCAGAGTATCATCAGCATAGGATAAAGGAACGTATACGAAGGAATAAACCGCGCAAGGCCGCTTCTTCGAGGCACGAGGCATCGCATATACATACCTACTTCCATACATACTTACGTATATACATATATACATTTAATTCTGTATAAATCAACGATATACCGGATTTACCACGTATATATAAATGGTACGTATCGTAAGTATACTTTATATTTTCTTTACATTTACTTGCTGATCGATTCTTTATAAACCGCGTACGATACTTTTCGATTCGCGATTAGCCGGACGCAAGGGGGAACGGGACGCGCGACCTAACCTATACAAGCTATGCACTTACTACGCGGCCCGCGCTCTCTTGAGTCTCGACTCGCTCCCCCTCGGTAAGTCGCCCGGTCGGCGGTCGTTCCATCTATCGTATTAGTTTTGTTTCTACTTCAAAAAATCGGTGGATTATGTAAATATATAGGACCAACCATTGCGATCCTGAAAGGATAAATGTACCTCTATATAGAGAGGATCATATTTTCGCGAAAGTATCTGTATATACACATATAGATATGTAGGTACTTTAGTTTAGGTGGAGGTCTGAGCAGCCGCGTTTCGCGCAGCCATTTTACACGGTCAACATTTCGTTTCGGCTCTGTATGTGGAGGTATATACCGAGGACTCTCATCTCTCTCTCTCTCTTTTCTTTTTATCCCAAAAGTATGTACTTGGGCACGAGAGTCAAGGGTATTCGTCAAATTTTTCACCCTCCTTGCTGTTAAAAAACGTAGTAAAAATGGTAATCGATTCCGATTGAATTAAACAAACTCTTCTTGCAATTAATCCAATATTTTCGGCAATAAATTTAACAATTGCGTAGCCGCATTGAGTTTGCGGTTTGAATTGCAGATATATTGGTATCTGCAAATGTGAAAATCAAGTATATATACACGTGGACGATCCCCTGCGTCTCTACTCTCTAGTACGGTATATCCTCTTTCTGTTACATTTGAGTGGCACTCTGGTAGTGCCCTTCCACCGGCGATCATCCCCCCGCGACTTATTCCGTCCTCCTTCCTTCCTTCCGTCCTTCCTTCCTTCCTTCCTTCCATTCTTTCTTCTTCACCCACGCCGGGTATATAGCTCTTCGATACTTACTGCGCAAACCAATATTACTTTGATCTATTACTTTTTTTTTTCTTATATAATCAATGAATATTTTAATGTTTTTTAATTCCTTAAAATTATCTACATTTCTAAGATTTTTTTTCTTACAATAAATAAAATATAAGCATAGAAATGACTTTTTTAATTAAAATCAAGTTTTATTTATTTTACCAACCGATTTTTTTCTAAGATTCAAGTGCGCAATACCTAATGTAAACGATTCGTATTTGTTAAATTTTATTTTCATTTAATTAAAACACACATTTTGGAGAATGATTTTTATGCATAATATAAAAATAAAAATATTTGAAATTTGAAATATATACTCATTTTTTTATAACAATATACGTATTGAAAAATCAAAAATTTTATTGAGCCAGCCGACTGTTTATTTTGTAAAATTAAAGTGTATACATTACCCATTATTGTTTCATACTTGCCAATATTTTTTTAAATGCTTAACGTGCATTTTTTAAAACGCATCTGAAAAAAAGATAATTAAAGTGTATGCAGAGAGAGAGAGAGAGAGAGAGATTGAAAAACGCGCGAGCGCGATGTACGGAACGCATATCCGCAGGACTTAACCGAGACGGAGGAGGGGGAGAAAAACCATGCGAGACGATGAAAGAATAAAGGAGGTATAGAAAATGTGTGTACATATAGACACGCACACACAACCCCACGTAGAGAAAAGAAAAAAGCGAGGGCGGCATTTACGCGTGTGCGCGCACGTATATTTAAACATACGATCATTCGCGCCCGCGCTCCCAAGTTTTGTAATCTTTTGCATAAACAGCCGTGTTACTATTTTATCCAATCCGACCCATAATATTTTAACAATATGTGTTTCCCGCGTACTTATCTATATTCCAACGAAAAATGTTTGTGTACTTATATACACATATATATATATATATATATATATATATATACCCACGCACACACATATACACATACAAATACACCGAAAAGAAAGAGTTATAAACGAGCGAATGCGCGCGTATGCGCAAAGCTCGAACCCCGGCCGAATGTATAAGACCGACTCGATTGGACCGAGGGTCAAGAGGAGTGTGGGGAGGGGGGCGCGTGACTCGCTCCATCTCTTTCTGTCTACACATATTCCCGCAGTATTTTTTCTTCGCGACGGGCATTAAAAAATCCGAGCTGCAGGTGCAACCAGGATTGGAAGTCATATAATGATGTACGTTGCGTTTTTCGGTTTAATAACCCTATCTTGTTTTATTTACTGTAAGCCATTTGCTGTTCGTGAATCCTGCGTGTGTAAATACAACACGAGCGAAGGTGGGAGAGGGGTGCGAGTTGCCATAATGCCATTGCACTACCGACCACTTTCTCTCTCTTCTTTCTCCTTCTTTTTATTTCGCGTTTTCTTTTTATCTCGCATTAACTCTCAACAGCTCGTTCGTTTATCGACGCTATCCTTCGCTCTTTTTTCATCTTTAAATATTTATTCGTTGTACTTTATTATACACAATCAATTCGTTTGTTAAACAACGTTCGCACGTGGCTTTGTTGTTTCTAAATTGACGGTCACGTTTTTTAATTTAATTATAAGGGTTCTTAATATTGATTTTTTTGTAGTAATGCAGATTAAGTGTTGTTGGTATTATAATTATACATATATAACTTTTGTTTTTAACAGTACATAATCTATAAATTGTTAATTAATCTATGTTGAATCTTAGGTATTCCACTGACATTTTGCAATGAATTTCCCGCCATTTGGAGGACACTTTCCTGGTACCATACCGAGTATCCATCAATTTACGACGGAGGGCTCGGGTGGTGCCAGTGCTAGATACGCCAATCACTTTTCTAATCAGCCTCCTATTGGAGTGCCAGTCGTGGGAAAATACAGGCCTGAGGCCAACAACGTTCAAAGTCAGTCACAGGTGATGATGAATAATAAGGCTGCTTACTCCAACAGTAACGTTCATCATTACTCCGGAGTACCCTATTCGCAAGCACAAGCTGTGCAGCAGAGACCTTCTAATTCTCCTGGAATGCAGGAAAAGCGTTCTTACCATCAGGTAACATTTGCAATAATTATTTAAATTTTGAATTTTTAACCCAGAAATTTAGTATTTAAATCAAAACAAATGTTGATGTACACTTGAACTAATAAACATTCAATACTATAAATCAGCAGGATGTTTGCAATCTTTTACAAGACAGTGGTAAGGACAAGAACAGCAAAGATAAATCTAAACAAAGCAATGACGAACAGCAGCAGCAACAACAACGTAACAATGGCGAAGCGACGACGAACGGTAGCAACCAGCAAGATTACATGCAGCAACATCATCAGCAACACGCGCACACGCAAACACCGGCATCCATGCCGGCTACTTGGCAATCTCTTGCGACACCCGGCTCCACTGTCGCCGATTATCTTAGCCATCTGCCTGCTAGCACATTACCTCTAAGCCTTCACCACTTTTTAAAATACTCGGCCGAGAGTATCAAAAAAGAGTCAGAAATGGCTCAAACTACCACATCCGTAGCAGCGGCCACGACAACTACTCCAAATATTATGATGTCTCCAAACAATAAGAAAAAGAAAAAGAAGAAGGCGCCTAAGGAGAAAAAACCTCGTCCTAAGCCTGGTTGGTCATTTATTAATATATTTAGACATTTTCAATTCCATTACAAACGTGTTAAAATGTTTTATCAATCGCATGAAAAATATTTTAGGAGAAATACGGCTGACGACAGCATTAGATGGCTCGACTCTTTATTGCTGTCCCGAGTGTCATATGGCATACCCAGAACGCGAACTTCTCGAACAACATTTACTGGGACATACATTGGAACGACGATTTGTTTGCGATATTTGTGGTGCCGGTTTGAAACGCAAAGATCATCTCACTCGCCATAAACAAAGCCACAATCCTGAACGGCCGTACGTGTGCACGGTTTGTCTGAAGGCATTTAAAAGAAAGGAACAGCTAACGCTACACTTCGTGATACACAGTGGAGAAAAACGCCATGTATGTACCGAGTGTGGCAAAGGGTTCTACAGGAAGGATCATCTTAGGAAGCATACTAGAAGCCATATCGCTAGGCGAGTTAAGGCTGAACTCAGTCAGAATTCTGGTAATGTATATTTTTATAAATTACATTACAAAAATTAAACCTTTGGTATACCTAATACGATGTAATTTTGTTAATGTAATAACTAATTTATTATCACGATTGTGGTATTAATTACGTAATTTATATTGTTTAAACTTTTATATGTTCTTAAAATCTTATTTTCTTAAATGATATTTTTATTACAAAAAACAATTGTTCAATGTTAGTTACGATAAATTTGAAAACTCATTGAACTGAAAAGTAACACTGATTAGACTCAAAAGATAAATTAACTACACGCTTATTAGTCTGAAATTTTATTTTATAAGTTGATAAGATGTAATTTATTTAAAAAATATATTCGCAATCATAAGAAAATATCTACAAAAAAATTGCTTACAGCATATTTTAAAATGCAAAAAAGAGTTAATTATTCATATTATGAAAATGATATAGATAAGTAATTACAAAATGTTTTATGAGAAATCGATGTCTGACTAAATTTGGTCTACCACTACTTGTACATCTTTTACATTCCATTGTTATATAACATGTAGTTTTTTAGTAATCAGCCACTACATAGTTTTATTTATCTTATAGATCAATCGTTCGCATAAAATAAATAACTAAACACATCTATAACAGGTAATCAACAAAATCAACCGCAACAGCAACAGCAGAATAGCGTGTCGAGCAGTTTGCAATCGGGAAGCGGAGGCGGCAGCTCAAGCTCCGTCCTCCCACCAGGTCATCCGGGTGGCCTCCTCTCCTGAGCCCCGCCACCCGGGAACTTTCAAGTTCCCCATCCCGCAAACCTGCTGCATTCGCACGCTACAAGCGGTCCGGGAGCAGGAGCGGGCTCGGTTCATCACAGCCTCGCGGCTGCGCATCATCACCACGCTCAACAGTTAGCCGCAGCAGTGGCAGCTGCAAGTTCGAATGGAGCTGCGGGTTATCAGGCAGTTGCAGCAGCAGCCGTAGCTCATGAACTCGGCACCTTCCTAGGTGCGCACGCTAAGGACTTCTGAGAGCGGCCTAACGCCTCCAAGAGGTAATTCGAAACAAAAGCCACCGATACCTGGAGGCAAACGGATCTAAAGGCGTAGGAGCCACCGCGCCAACTTCTATCCCACAAACTATATTTGAGCTCTTTGCTTTCTGGCTTTTTCCTCATCATTCGGTTTATCCTCGAACTCTAGCAGAAACAATTTTTTAACGAATTTCCATTATTATATTTTGTCCTTAACGTATATTAACGAGTTTTCAGATGGCAGTAACTTTTAAATCTGGCAATTTATTTAATATTTTACCTACCATGTAAAGAAATCTCGTAGTGTAAAGAAATTAAAGAATTTTTCTACTAGAGTTCAACAGTAGTATTCACTACATCCGATGCCTTAAATCAAAGGAATGCGAAAGTAATCGACTCATTCTAATGTTGGCCGGACATTGGTCTCGCTCTCGAATCAAGTAAAAGTAAATGTATGATATGTCGACATAAGTGTCGACTTACAGAATAAGAGATCAGTTAACGATACGTTAAGATAAATATAATCTAGATATCGAAAGCTGTAATGCATTGCACCGCTGAATCGTATACGTGCAAGGAATACCAAATTTCTCCATAGGGACTTTAATTAGGAGTCTAACGGGAGAAAATACCGCGAGAAAAAGAAAAGTAA
Organism: Theocolax elegans; assembly: GCA_026168455.1. Lineage (NCBI taxonomy): Eukaryota > Metazoa > Arthropoda > Insecta > Hymenoptera > Cerocephalidae > Theocolax > Theocolax elegans. The sequence continues at coordinate 93,464,430 of CM047426.1, read as the reverse complement.
GAAGAAAACATATTTTTATGATAGTACGGTGCAAAGTTGAATAAGATTTCCTCTTGTATAAGAAGAGGGACTAAAGGATAGTGTGTTGTGCAACGAGGGCATGCGATGTATTTGCAAACCTTATCTTCCTGTTTTTATTTTCTATTTTTTATATTATGTTATTATGTTGTTGAATTAGAGAGCGCTCTAGTTTCTTTTTTTACGAACGGTTTAATGTTATTACACGTGTATCATTATTGATATTACTTACCTTTTGATCTCATAACATTGTTTGGCATGATATAATCGATAAGAACCACTTTTAAAAAGTGGTCCTAGATTTTGTTTAAAACTCGCTACAAATGGGTTATTATAACATATACATATTTTACATTATCATTATATATGCATTACTTCGGTATAAAATTTAATAATTTTATAATAATTTTTTATCGAAATTATTTTTTTAATCAATATGGTACGTAATTACTTTAATTATTTTAATATGCTCGCAAGCTAAATTAAAATAGAAATCTGAAATAAATATAACTTTTATTCGATACGTGTCGAAAGAATGGTAATGAATAAATGATAATTGCTGTTTTTCCATTTTTTTATAATTAAAAAAAAACACGTAAAGATTTGATAATAATCGAAAGCATAGCTTTACAAATTAATTATACTTAGTATATATTATTAAAAGAATCTATTTTGATGCAATGGAAAGTGTACGTGTTCACTGAAATGTTCGTCGAAGACTTTAATTCCGAAATTAGGAATTAATTTCAAAGTTGAAAAATGAAAAGTTTCTGAGCGGAAGTGAGAGAGCATAGATAGTAGAAAAGAAAAGATAAGAAACACACTTAATTCGTACTTGAACAAGGCCTTAGCACAGTACTATGAATAAGATAGCAGAAAAAGAAAATGATGTGGCAATATTCGTAAAATCAGAAGCAAAGTATATTCTGACGTGCACTTTGTTTATACCGATTAAAAAGTGATCGAAAAAAGAAAGAATAAGTTTACATATGTACTAATATGTATATGCAAAGAAAGAGGTTGATGACAGTATTTTATATTTTATGCTAATATTTTGGAAAGACAAAAGTAAAGCATTTTCGTCGTCCTTAATTAAAGTATAGCATCGATATTGTATGCAATAGGTGTAAGCTTATTTGTTTTGCGATTTCTCTTGCAGTGGAGGAAAGTTTGACGCATTCGTCGAATACTTTTGACTTCATTTTTTTTTATGTTTATATTTTTTTGTACATTGTTTTTTATATACTGTAACGTGGCAAATTCCACCTTGTGGTCCGTATTCCACGTTACCTGGCGAAATAGTTAATAATTAAATATTTAAAATTAATTGTTATGAAATATAATGAATTAGGTATGACTTAATTGATTCGTTCGTCCAATAACTAGCTCGATATCCTCATTACGGAACATCAAAGAAAAATAAATTAACATGATTAAAATCTGAATAAAACTAAATATTCAAACACTTGAAATAATTAATAACGTAATTAAAAAATTCTTCAATCATAATTTTATTACTAATTTCTACCTAGAAATATTGTGGAATTGCAATTCAACAATGCACGTATACATGTCTATAATTTTTGTCTCATAACTTCTAGGCTTGCAGTATGATTGTTAATTAAATACAGGCATGATAGTGCAGTCTAGACATTTGAATTTGATATCTCACCATCAATGTAAATTTCACGTTGTTGCATTCCGCCAAATTTTATAAGTGAGTAAATTTGCTCTGAACGATCAGATAGCTGATTATCCGAATCGGACATATCTAATTCATAATAATTTGAATCCAACTATAATTTGTTTTAAATATTTAATAATTAACAGGTGAGTTATACGCCTATACTATCCAGAGAGGCTCATCTCACAATACGTATTTTTCTACGTAGATTTTTAATTTCGTTGAGCACCGATTAGTGTCCATAAGTTCCTTAGCATATAGGAATGTCTATATTTTATTTTCGTGGCAAGTTATATTTCTTTTATAGATCGACGAACGTTTGTTATGTTTTATTCTATTAACGACTCTAATATATCGATAACTGTGCCATGATTTTTATTTTATTATGCCATTACATTATTCTTGCCGTTTTTTCTGTACAATCTTGCATTAAGACTTCTTCAATGCGAATTATTTTTTTGTTATGTCGAACATTTATTTTATACAAGACTGTTCAATATTTTGTGATTTGAAATTTCGGATAGATTAAATTATCATGTTTTAAAATATTTCGATTTCTCTTTTTTTGCAATAGAGTTAATCACCTTTTTATTTTGATTGCGCGTGAAATGAATAAGTAAAACAAGTGATCAGATGTTAAAAGTCTATAGTTAAAATGGAATCGTTGCATTAGCTTTTATTGTTTTATTGTTTCTTATGGCATTACACAACTATATTACCTCTACAACGCTTTGCGTTGCAACTCAGTCGTTGATGATAAACCCAATACCGTTTGATTCTAGTCGTTTGGCAGTTTCTATTAAGAAACAAGGTGTTTATGTTCAGTCCCATAGCGAATACGATTATTTGATTAAAATAAACATTGTGCAACGATTCCACTTGAACTCGCAAATGTAACATTTTAATAATAAACACAAAAGAAAATTAACATATAGCTTTAAACAAAATTTTCATTGCGTTTGCAATGTCGTGCATTAAAAATGTTTTATTGATATTCGTGTATCGCCTGCGTGCAATTATTAATATTATTATTCTTTTTAAATGTAGTTCGAAACACTAAATATACTTTTCGATGTTATTTTTATTCGAGATGCGAAACCAGCAGAAAAGAAAAGGAAAATTAAAAAGGAATTCAGATTTCGTCAGACCTCAACGTTAAGAGTGCGCTATGAATTAATTACTAATTATAAATAGTATATAACTCAAAGCTGCATATTATATAAATATAAATATATATATATATAAACGTGTGAGTGTACGTACACGCACACACAAAGGATGAGACGAGCCGTATTAAAATACTCCACCGCCAGTTGTAATCATAAATGAAATAAAAATTAAATAATAAGAGACCGAGAGACACATTTTAGATTATACGTTTTAGTCCATAAGTTTGTATACAAGAAAATAATAAGTTGACTAGCGAGTCTGTAAAGTATATGATTATAAATTTGTAGCTCGCCCGATACGTGTGATCGAATGTTTGTAAGTGTAAATGTTGAACAAAAGAAAGATAGATGCACTTTTTTTTAAGAAAAAAAGAGATGATTTTATTTTAAAGATGCCGTGTATTCGCATAAGTGAAACGATTTCTATAATGAAAATTTGATATTTACGTATTTTGTAATATTGTTGATTTAAAAAAAAACGTGATATTTTTTTTTTAAATTTAATTTGTTTAAAAATGATCGTTTCGCAAATTGGGATACTCGCGCGTCTTGTCGAAGCTTAAAAAGAACGTTGACGAAATAGCTTTAGAGTTTGCGAAAGAGAAAGGTAAATCCGAAAAAATACACGCGACATCTGACACATATAGTTCAAAACTAGGAATCGACTTTGTTTAGTCCTGTTAATAAATAAGCAAAATCGTCGCTCGATTAACGTTATCGACCGACGAGGAAAAATGTGATTGCCATTTGTTCTTCCTTTTAACTGTAGTTAATTTATAATTAAATTTAAATATGATTTAAGGCACTGTTTGTTTTATTATTATTATTAATTTTTTTTTAATATACGTTAATTTTGTTTAATTTAGCGTGCAACAGGCTACACTTGCGTTACGCATATGGGCTTATATAATGAAGATCTAAACTCTAATTTGTATAGATGATGTATTTTTTTAACGATTAACGAAGAATAAAAATAAATTACGTGGCTTTTTTGAAACAAAAGTAAAAATAAACAAACTATAGCTTATACTCCTCTATTTTGTAAAAGTGACAAGTCTGCATTTTATAATAAACGAATAGTATAAAATCAAATAATTTTAACGAGTTTTTTGTAGTGTTTTTAGGAGGTCTCGATATCAAATGCGAGAAATTAAAAAGCAAAAAAAGTCGAAAATATTTATTTCCAAAGCGCAATTTCGAGCCGAAGCTTTCTCGACGCAAACGCATAGTCTATATACGCATTTAAAAGAGAATAAGAAAATAAAACGTCAATTGATCGTTGTGTTATTAAACAAGAATACTAAACAAGATTTCCGTCGACGCGTACAACACGCTCAATGTATAAAGTTGACTTCGCGTTTTTGTATACAACACCAAGTTGCTTTGTAGGCGTGCGCAAAAATCGAATCAATCTTTCAACCAAGACGATCTGTACGCGTGGTGAGCGAGTGTGAAATATCGTGTAAACAAAAATGTAAGAGAAAGAAAAGCATACAAAAAAATGAAACGTCAAGTAAAAAAGGAGCAGCGAAGAGCATATTTTTCTACGCAGTGTCCATGATCTTTGTGTAAGCGATAATGAAAAAAAAAATAAGGATTATTCAAATGGAATCGATGGACATGCGAGTACCAATGTTGACTTTTTATTGTGCCATTTTTTTCATAATTTGAAAGGGTTCGTACACGTATTTCATAAATAAATTTTAAGTGTGAAAATATGATTATATTCGTTGTTTCGACATCGCTCAAGTGCTGATTGTAAACTAATTTTGTCATTTATCACAAATAATCGAAGAAAAAATGTAAAATTTAGTCGAAAAAAAAATTTTAAATAATACTTACACTTAAAATTAATTTAATTAAATAAACGCGTGTATCAGTCTTTATATATTTGAGTGGGCAACATAATCGCATGCTATTCGAGTTTGAATTTGATTAAGGAAAGGAAAGATGTGCAATTAATTTCGTTTCAAAGAAAAGAGCGAGTTTACTGTAAAATGCGAGCGAATGCAAATCTACGTTCAAAGGAAGAACAACCTGCCATTTCTTCAGGTTTATTTTAGATTCAGGGCGTTCGATTAAAATACCTAACACCGAAAATGTTTGACATCTTTTTCTTTTTGGGATATAGAAAAATAAAGCAAAGAATGATAATAAGTAAATAAATAAATAATAGACGGCACATAGATAGGAAGAAGTCTTTCAATTTTATCAAATATCGTTTGCAGAGAAAAATAGAGAGAGAAAGAGAGAAGGAAAGAATGAAAAGTAGAATCATCGACAATAAGAAAATTTTAATCGTGTTTCAGGCTTGAAAACTTTTGGATTGACCGTTCACTCGGATTAATCGGAGTGAATGTTCACTCGAAAATTTTTTATATCTATATAAGTCAAACGCATTTCGTTGCTATACGTAAGAATACAAAAGATAAAAGAAAAAGCTTTATTGTTTACTCTTTTCTCTAATCGGATCAAATTAGATTCGTAACAAACAATGATAAGGTTACAATTATATTATAAATATTTTAACCGTACATTTATTTTGAAATCTACAAAATAATTGGTTTCTAAGTGATGATTCCGACGAGAGAGTTGAGTAAACGCATACAAGCGCAGTTGAATCAAGAATGAATGAAAATTTAAGAGAAATATAATTGATTATGATAAAAAAAAGAAAAAAGGAAGGCCGTACCGAAGAAAAGGTAAAAAAAAAGATAGTGAAAGACAGAAGATGAAAAATAAAAGTATGAAAAAAGATAAAGAGAGAGGGGGTGTTATAAGACGGTTGACGCGGAGATATACAAATTCCTCGACATAGTACAAAGCATTTAACTCTTTTTCAATAGATTAGCGTGTAAATGGCGTAAATAAAAAAAGTAAAAAATGGTAATAAAAATAATAAAAAAAAGGTAAAGTCAAACGACGTAAATAATAATAATAACAAAAAACAATAGCGCGAGCAATAGTTTTTGTGCGCAGAATGCCTTCGAACTTTTCGGACGATAGATTTTGTGTGCGTTTCGCTGAGTATATGTATACATGTATACGTTTACATTTCGACATGTATTATAAGATCTTGTATACCTAAATAATCTTCGATCAACAATTTACTCCCGAAAGATTAAAAAAAAAAAACGATGAATGCGCTCGATTTTCATCTTTTCTTAGCGAGCACCTCGAAAACGTTTCGTACATTTTATATATATATATACATATATATAATATCAAACTTTTGACAATTATATATCAATCCGAAAGCGTTGTAAATAATGAAGAAAAAAAACAAAAAACTATACGTGTAATTTCATTACGAAATAACCGTGGAGAGTATATGTGTATATACATATTGAAACAACGATTGCATTATATTCTCCCGGTGCAATCACGCACGACTCATCTTGTGCGCATGTATATATAGGTATATTGTATACCTATATATATATTTTTTTTTTCTCCATCGTAATGATATATTTATATTGAGTGTGCAAACTTGAATCGACGAGAATCGAAGCGCAAGGGAGTTTTTTTGGCTCCGTCGAATGTGAACGTTATGAGTTTATCAACAATTTTTTCACGATGACTTCCCCAGTGCTGCTTTATGTAATACCTTATACATAATATATATATATATATAAATAAACAAAAAAAAATATATATATATAAATAAATAAAAATCGTGACAAAATTAAGAAAAGATAATTTGTAATTTTTGTTTATTAACCTTACATTCCTATTTTTTATAAATTTTATTCAATAAAAAATAAAAAATTTTAATAATTCCTTTTTTATCGTAAATTTTTTTTCAAAATAATTTTTAACAAGTTTTAAAAAGTAACATTATTTTTTATGAAAAATGTTAAATTGATATGTATGCAATAGAAAAAGATATGTGTTCTATAAGATTAATTAAAATTTTAATTTAAATAATTGTTTATCATTATTTCATTACACGTGTGTATTGTTTCATTAATTTATTACTATTAATCCAGAAAATATTGTAGTAAGTATCTTTTATAAATAACAGTAGTATTAATAATAATATGATTGAAGGAGTAATGAAAAGGATATAACACATTTTGGATAATTCGATCTTTGCTCTTTTGGACTCAAGTTGAAGTACAACGATAAGAAATAGTACCATAATTATTAAACAAGTCTTTTATTTCGATTAAAAATCAATGGAAATAGGTATTATAAATTATTAATTACAAAAATACAAACAGGAAAAAGTTTATAAAGCTCTCAAATCAAAACTTTCTTTACTACAATAACTTTTTTTTCCTTTTTAATGACCGAGTTTATATCACGCATTAGTATTGTAAGAAAAAAATTCTTGATTCCGCGTAAGTGTATACTTATTTAATATATGCTAAACGTCCGATGATAAAATTGTGAATAATATTTTACCTCGACGTAACTTTTTAAAAATTAGCAAACTTATGTCATTAACAAAGGCAGCCTTATTATTTTTATAAAAAATTGATTAATTCATAAGGAAGAAAACTTCAACAATTTTTTAATCGACATCCGTATATTTCGATCAATACGGTTGTAATTATGTATATATCGTCACCCGTCGCTAATATTCATTCGCTCATTAAATAAAGCACTTGCTCTCCGTGCGAATCGCCGCACATTCAACGTTCAAACGTATATGATCCGAGTTTAACAAAAAAATTTCATTTCTTTCGCTTACTTAATATAAATGTATCGCATTATTCGTTTCGCGATGCGATCGTAAAACTACTTTATACACAGTAGGATGAATTCGCTAAGATTCGTATTGAGAATTAATACGTAATGTAATCGACTTAAGTAAATTTTTTCTGATTCGTAATTTTTTTGTTTGGTTATTCCTACGTATAAGCTATATAACAATCCAAATTAATCGCTCTTACAATAACGCGTAAGTACTGTTACGATTTTTTTTTCCTTTGATAATGGATAAATTTATTACCAATATAGTATTGTTTCATTGTGAAACTCTTATAATTTTTTTTTCGCTGAATAACTAAGGATCTTTCGGCTTTGAATTTTATCCAAGCTCAAAGGTACTTTTACGGTATTTTTATTTTAATATTCCTTAGCAAACAAACATTTTTATCGTATCTAGTAACACATGAGCATATTTTAATATAATAAATAATTAACTACGAAACACAGTTTTATCGAATAAAAAAGGATAATGAAAACGAATTTCGTTTGTATACTTTTAAGTAAAGGGAAACTTAAGTTGTAAAGTACTTAAACAATTCGATACTATATATAGTTGATAATTTTTTTTGTGTGTACAACTGATTATTTTTCAATACTTGTGCATCTATTTGATTGATATCTCTTAATTTCGCACTTTTTTTTAAATCATGCCCTCTCACATGCACGATTAAACATTTATTGCATATTTAAATATAAATATGTTTTAATTTTTAAATTGCATGATTTTATTTATTTTATGTAAACCTTGTATTATCAATAATAAATAATAAATTAATCTTCTAAACGGTGTAATATGCGCTACGAAATGCATCCATGTATTAAAAGTATGGAATTGTACTCAGTTGTACATCGCATAACCAAACATGTTCATTTTATTAGTAGAATAGCGACCGTAACGTGCAGTTTATTCTTAAAGAGAGGCTATGACATATCGATTCAAATCTAATACAATATTTTGTTGTTCGTTTGTACAATGATCATCGTTATGAAATAATTATTACTTTTTTCATTCCAGTGTAAAATTATAATTTTTCTCTAGACATATAATTTTAAATAAAACAAAAATTGTCAAAATATTATAAATCAATTTTTTTTTTCTTTAAAAATTATTAATTTTGAGGAATAGAAATAGTTATAATTTTTTCATCCCAACAATCATTTTTATGTAATCGCAAAAATTGGCAAGATAACGATCGAGACTTGCAACCTCGTCTTAAGTTCTCAAAATAGAAAAGGGAGGAGGACCAGCCTGCCTCATCATCATGGCGAAGGTGCTTAGCCCCTCCTCGTGATTGTTATTGTTCTGACCAGTCATTTGACTACTCTGTGAGTTTATCATGTTCTTGCTTTTGCCGCTTCCATTATTTCCATGACTTTGGAGATGCTTCTTCAAGTGATCCTTTCGATAAAAAGCCTTTCCACATTCCGTACAAATCTGATTTTTGCTACCTGAATGAATGACCATGTGCCGAGCCAAATGTTCGTTGCGTTTAAAAGCCTTGCAGCAGGTATTACATTGATACGGCCTGTCTTTATTGTGTCCCTGCTTATGTCTATCTAGATGCTCTTTGCGCTTGAGACTAGCGCCGCAAATGTCGCATATGTGCGGGCGCTGTTTGTGGTCTTCGAGATGCTCTTGCAACGTTTCACGGTCCTCAAATCGATATGCGCATTCTGGACAGTGGTAAATTAGCATACCTGAAATTTTTCATTTATAATTATGTATATATCTATATGATCATTTAATTACCAGCAAAAAATAAATGAATACAAACCGTTAATACGTTGTGGCTCTAAATCATATTCGATTTTTGGTCGGACGTCTTGACAATTGTGTATTGACGAATTATTACTGTTGTCTTCATATTTGCAAACGTATGGTAAGCCAAGAGTATTAGAACAGCGGGCTAAGTATTCGGAAGTCAATCTGAAGTCTATTTGTAGGGGATCTGTCATGGTTGCTGCATCAACTTTTTGTATAGTTTGTGTACCAGAAGACTGTTGAGAAATTGGTGGACACATTTCTTTGTTTCCACAATGATTCTCATTTCTGTTCTCATCGGTTCTATGAATAGTTTGAACAGCATGATGGTTAGGATACGAATAGGCTGCAAGATTTTGTCCATGATGCAGATCAGGAGGATACTTTACATTCCTGGGGTCAAAAGCCATTTTGTTTTTGTACCCCCCTTTGATTTTATTTAAAATGAATTTTCATCTGTAATTGAAAAAAATGATCGAATTTAGCAATATTTATTTTTATTTATTTCCAAACATCAAGTTTTATTCCAAAATAACCCTTCGAATACTAAAGGCAAAGATATTTTATCCAAATATTTTAAGAAAAATCAAATACTTATGGAGCTAATAAAATTCATTCAGTTTTGATATAAAAATAATCCAAAAAGATTTGAGTATTTAAAAAAAAAATTTATGTACTTGTCTTGTAATACAAAATGAAAGATTATATCATTAAAAAACATCTTGCACAAAAATGTTTTTAACTATAAGCACGAAAATAATTATGATTTAAAATGCTAAGTTATTGAAACTCGACAGTATTACATGCAAAATTACCTAATTAATTTATTCAAAAATATATTATAAGAAATTATAGCAAAAAGTAATAAAGATTTGAACTGCCACATAGCACAAAAACTAATAAATCCAAGAAAATATGACTAAGTATATCTGTATACAAGTACAAATATTGAAAGAGTATAGAAGAAAAAGATAAAAACTCCAAGTGAAAGTAGAAGTTACACATTTACTCCATTATTATTGACTGCAGGAAGTATTTATCTAAACGAAAAATAAAGATAAAATAAATTTAGTTTAAAATCACGTAATGCCCGAGAGTTTAAGTGTACATCTACCTAATATAAAACTAGTCTAAAAATCAGCCATTGTAATATTTTTAGAACAACGGGTTTCACGATAAATCAATGGACTCGTAGATGAAAAAAAACAAATTAAATAAACAATGACTTACTCTGTGGGATTAAAATTTTGGAAGTAGACATCGTCGACACATACGCAACGTACAGGGAATAGTTACTGTTAAACCGAAAATTCCACGTATATAAAATCGTATGCGAGGCGCAGAAGAGAGCTGATACTTTAAATGCCGCAGCACATCTACGTTTAGATATATACTAAAATATGTATATATATACACATATATATACATATATATATGTATACAGTCACATACAAGTACCGCAAAGGAAAACAAGTGTAAGGGCCAACGTTCGAAGTAGAATTAAATTAACGAGTATAAAAATGTATGGATACTTCTTTAAGCGTCTACACGATCAATGGAAAAATCCAACGGTCTCTCCCTCTCTATTAGTCCAAACATCGCCCTTTCCGCAATTATATTATACTCGTCTTCTTCGTATATAAGTAACTATATATATATATCTCGCGCGAGTACAGGTATACGTGCTCGCGGTCTCGTCGCGATCGACAGAACTCACGATATATAGACCAACAGAGAGGGAGAGAAAGAGTTAAAAAAAATTTTTTTTCTATTTTTATTATCTTAATAATGTAAGGTACTAAATTGATTTACTCACCTCGCGTGATCCGAGTGACGTTAACACTTGGTGATTTCGTTTTCGCACGGTAGCGATTTGCTCTATTTGTTTGTATCCCAGCAGCCGGCCATCTTTGAATATCAGCTGCTCTTTCTCCCTGTAGTGTATGCGATCGCAACGCATTCGGAAGTGTCTCTTCTCTTTACAGTCTCTCTCTCTCTCTCTCTCTCCTTCGCCCCTCCCCCCCTCCCTTGACTATTCTACTTTACCCCTCTTTCTCTCACTCTTACTCTTTCTTGGCCGGTCACTTTACCTTTTTTTCTTTCTCTTCTTACAACGTCGTCGTCCAATGTATAATACTCTATTGTGCGCGAGGATACTTTTTATCCTACCTATCTCTCTCTCTCTTTCTCTTCCCTTATTATTTCCCACCCTGTACGGTTTATGATATACCTGGACGAATCCTGACAATTCCTTGTTGAATGTACCACCTCATTTTTTCAAACCGAAAATCCAATTATTCTCCTATATAACTCGATCTTATCGTTGATTATTATTATTTAATCTATATATATATTATAAATGCGATTCCGCTCAGGTGTATTATACATATATATGTTATAGATATTTATCGTTTTATGCATCGAATGATAATATTATTTATCTAATAAAATTTTCAAGTACAATGTACTTACATACATTATTGCGGACACACGGAGAGTGTATGCCTATAATCATGATTAATCCGATACATTTAAATATTTACACATGCGCATTGAATATTTAAAATTTCAATTCAGATTTATACGATTAAAATACGTTTATTATTATATTATGTATGTCGCATAATTATTTTATATTATCACCTTTTTGTATTCAGTTTACTAAAGTCGCATTTGTGTGTAAAAGATATTTTACGTTTATCATACATTTACACCAGAGGATTATACATACGGTACCTATTATATGCATTTAACTTGTATACACATATATTTATATATAAAAACGCATGACAGATGGATATATATATATATATTTTACTGCGTCGATAACAAAGGGATTGACCTTACCATAAAATGTCATGTGTCGTGTTATCAGTTATTGTATTTTCGTCGCCCTGTCACGTGAAACTGAGCAAATAAACATGAGATTATAATTTACAAGAATTGTAAATTGTTATAGAATCGTAGGCATGTTTCTTAATTGTTACTACATTTTCTCTAAAGCTTGAGTGATCTTTCATTTTTTTTACCGGAGGTTATGTTATTTTTTGATTATTACTTTCTTGTTTTTGAGGAATCATAGGTTTCTTTTTTATAACAAAAGTTTTTCAGTTCTATAAACGTATATTTGTTTTTTCATTGTATTACAATAATGTTTTAAAGAATTTTTATACAGTATTATTTGTAATACTTGTTGCATAAATATAATAAAACTACAATATTTTGTTTTTGTTTTTGTTATTTAGGTGATGTTAAGAGGACCGAAAAAGCGTCGCAAAGTCTTGGTTTTTAGTACCAGAGACAGGAGAGACTTTCCTCCAGTCTTAAGAGATACTTAAAGTCTTGCTGAGCGATGAATGCCGTTATAGCATTGTGTACCTTCTGCGAAATGCATGGTCCTAGAGTTATTTTCACTACTCAAACTTACAAAAATTTTGAAGATCAAAACAATGACAAATTGAAATTCTATGGACCAAAAGAAGTTTTAAGACAAGGGCAGGCTATGTATTCAGAGTCGCAGCAGGACTGCGAAGGCTGTCATAGTTTAGGTAATCTTAAGTACTTGAGCAACGAACATGAAACAAGAACTTCTTTTCTCTCTGCGCAACAGTCTTTAGTGCAGGACATTGGAGCTCTTCTTAAACATGCTTGTATAAGGTAAATCTAGCAATTGATTCTTTTGTATTTTACTTTACAATCAATAATTACTTATTATTTTTGATATTTTTAGAAGTTTAAGCTGTGAAGTACATCCTGGGAAAGAAGGTGTTTGTTACTTTGGGGATGAATCAAGAGGTCATGTTCTTAGTCATACTTTCTCTCTAAAAGATGCACAAGTATGATACATTTTGTGAACTGTTATATTTAAATATAATTGTAACAAATAACATGTAATATGATATTGCAGGCTAGGGGATTACGCAGGTGGTGTAGCTTTATAGTATTTATGAGAGATAAACAATTTTTATTAAATATGTGGCCCTTCCTTGTGGATAATCTAAAGGAAGTTATTCGAGAATTACAAGACTTTGCTGAAAAAAAATATAATGCCGAAGAAGCAGAATGCCCTCAAAGAGTTGTTCGTTTATCAACAGCTAATTCTGGGCCTGGATCTAATTCTAGTAAACAACCAAGAGCTCTTAGTGAAATTACAAATGAAAAACATGTATTTGTAAGGTAAATTATTTTTAAATTGTAATATAAAAAATGCATCACAATTTATGCTTTAGATTTAATATTACTATTTTTTTGTCAATTTTTCTTTCAGAATTCATATGTGGTCTGTTTGGATACTGAGTGCTGGAGCAAGGCATTTTGTAGAAATATTACCCATGACTTTGTTAGATGAAGAAGTCAACTTTAATTTGGAACATCATTTGGGTAATTCTTAAAAACAATACATAAAAACGTGATATTAATGTTACCACTTACATGTTATAATAAATATCTCTTTTTCTCTATTTCATACAGAAACTGAAGAAGGCTTTACTTTGGTAAATGCCAAATCTCCTATAAATTTAAGCGTAGATACGCGCATACAAGATTTTAATGAGATCTCAGATCTTAATCCTATATCAATCTTAAGAAAATTGAGGCGAGCACTTGGTCGAGATCAATTTCGTCAGATTTTATACGCGGTTTTAATAGGAATACAAATTCTAGTGAGAGGTTCGCCTTTACAAACATTAGAATCATTATATGGTTTATGCTCTCTAGTACCAAGAGCATGTCAAAGAGTAAAAACACATGCACAAGAATATATGGATATTAATACATGTAATTTTATTGGTAAATATTTTATAATTTTTACAATTCTTTTTTAATAAAAATGATTTCAGTATATTATAAGTTAAACAACGTTTACATAGGTGTAGATACTTCAGTCGCAGTACCTTTACCTTGTGCAGAAGTTTGTAGGCTCGATATTTTACCTACAGAACATAGAACAGAAAATACAAGATCTCATACTGTTAGATGGACAGGTATATTACCATCGAAATTACCGACGCTTCTGGTGAAACTCGAAAAATCGCTGGAAAATGACAAACTAAATGACTCTGTACTAAAAGTACATTTTTCTACTTTGCAAGAAGAGTGGGCCAAGTATGACAATATCTTTTTAAATACTTAGTAAATAACATGTATTAATGGAATATACATGAAGTAATAATTAAATATTATATTTATAGTATTGCTAAAGTTGTTCATGCTATGCACGGCAGAGGTCACAGAGGAGATTTAACAAGTTTAATGATAAGTTTAGGAGCTGGTCCTCAAGACAAAAAATTGTTAGATGCCTGGTCTATGGGTTTACCATCAAATCCTGCATAAAACAGTGTAAAAAATTAATTTTTTTAATACGTTAAGCAGTATCTGCTGTCAAAAAAGAAAAAAAGTACTGGTTTTTTTTCTTGGTATACTTTACGTAAAATTATTTTGTGTTCAAGGTTGTGCTATTTTATATTTATTAATTGAATTAAAATTAATATTGCGTCCAAGAGAATATAAAAAAAGTAGATTAAGACGTTAATAATGAAAGAGGCCTTAATAAATTGTTACGATCAAATCACATTTATAGTTTTTTCCTTCAAAAGTCAATTCTGATAGCTACTCGTATCCCGCAAAATATAAAATTAATTTCAAGACACATATCTCAATTGTAGGTGTAAAAAATATAAAAATAAATAATCTGAGCTTGCGAATATAAATTTCGAAATTCAAATTAAATGTATACGTATGTGAAAACGGCTCCAAGCGGTAAAGTGAAAAAGCTCCAACGTCCTTAAAAGAAAAAAATGTTTTCCTTATTTATCTCATTGATGTGTATATATATATATACATATGCTCAAGTGAGTCTCTTTCTAGCGCACGTGCGACTCGCGCCGCATTATCCGCAATCGTGTTGTGTCGTGTGTAAACACAACGTAACGCGAGCGCTCTCTCGCACGAACGTCCAACCATGCATATACGTATACACACACACACGTGCATGCACACTTGCAAATTGCATTTGTCATCGTATATTTATATACGTGACGATTATCAAGATACAGATATCAAGGAATTCTCGTCGTATAGGTGTGTAACACACGGCTCGCTAAAATTCATGCGATCACTTTCGTTTTTCAGTCGGAAGAGGAAGGTAGCAACTCTTAACGATTCGCGAGTCGCGTTAAAAATATACCCACGTATATATAGACACAAACTTTTATACACACATCTACATATTAAATATATATATACGTATTATAGGTATCTATATTTACGGTTTACCCTGTTGAAAGTGAGAGGATATATATATATATATGTATGTATATATACAAAAGCATAATAATCGGCGAATATCTTTTGTGTAGTTAAGTAATTATTTAAAGTTAAATTAAAAGTAATCAATCTCGGTCATAAAGGAATTTAATAACAATATTGTTGGGTTTGTATTTAATAACCGTAAAGTGAAGAGAAAGAAAAATTAAATTACATAATTGAATCTCGAGAGCATTTCGCGTGTAAGTATATGAAAAATAAAACCACGGATCGAGAGAGTTTATTATAAAAGTGCGGTTGTTACGACGTAAAAAGCTCTCCGAAGAAGGAGAGAGGAGGATCGTTGAAATAAATTCGAAGAGAGGGAAAAAAGAACGAGAGCAAAGAGAAAGGAAAAGATCTATAGGTATATAGGAAAGAAAGGTCATCGACGTATACCTATAGATAGTTTCTGGACTGGATCGCCGAAGAAAAGACAAGACACTAACTACTGCTACCAGCAGGCAGGCAGAGCCACACGCGAGCGCCCAAGAAGAGAGACGGAGAGGCGCGCATACTCGGGTGTAAAATGGTGGTCGGCCGCGCGAACTGCGACACGACCGCTGATGTCTACGTGGAAGATTAATTCGTTGAACGGTAACGGTCGAAGAAACAGCGGGAGTTCGAGTAGGCGCGATTGCGATCAAGGCGAAGGAGGAGGAGGCGAAGGATCGGACGACGAGGACGAGGAGGAGCACGGCTACTTGGTGGTGTCCACGGTTCCGTCACCTGGGACTTAGACGACGACAAAGAGGGTCGGCCGCGGCGCGATTCGCCACGCCGACGACCCAGAACACTACGGCCACTACGAGGGCCAACCTCGGCAGAAGGCAATCCGAGCCTCTCCCGGCTACCAGGATGTCCATAGCCGAGGTGAAGGTCCATCATGGAAATAAAGAAGGATGGCTTTTTAAATGGACCAATTATCTCAAAGGATATCAACGTCGATGGTTTGTCCTCGCCGATGGAAATCTCTCCTATTACAGGTACAGCGTTCCACCCCATCCTTGGGACTGTCCTTCCTCTGTCATTCGTCTATACTTACACTTATACTTGCAAACAACCAGTTGTCTTATTTTTTACCCTTTGTCTGGGAGGGAGGGAGCACAAACATTGCTGACCTGGGATTCTGGCTACATTGTTTTTATTTTATTCCCTTCACTGGGTTCTCCAAAATGGCTTATCAACTTATTAGTTTACTCCATAATAATAATGCAATTCCATTGCTACAGCCAACTGTCGCTCTCTTCCAAGTACAGGCCAATGGAAACTTTTGGTTTTTACGTTTTTTCTTTTAGCATTAACCGTGCAAGCTTTCACCCATTTGGTATTGTTTACACCAACTTTAGTCGAGAAAAGATTAAGTTTGATGGCTGATCGCTGGTTGTGCCTATATGTGTACTGTGCCAAAAATAGCCATTTGGAAACTTTTGTTTTTTCTTGTGCTTTCAAAACCTGTATATTCTAGTTTATTTTAATATATTTATTTTAATATTTTTTTTGTATGCACATTAACAATATGCACGTATTTCATGATAAAATAAATTACATTTTAAATCATCTTTATTATTACTTTACTATATGACACTGCAAATTGTAAGACTTGTATTAGTATCAATTGTGTATATAATTTTTTTAATGAGTCTTTGTCAATCGTGCCACAGCAATATTGCAATATTATTGGGTATTGTAAATTTTTAATTTATCCCTTCTGCACTTGGAAATGTTTCTTTGAAATATGTTTTATAACTGATGATTAAAAAATTTGTAAAAAATTTTTGGTAATTGATGCTTATATAATCATAATTGTATGTTTATCTTTTATTTGGATATGCCATTATTAAGAAAAAGGTATCTTATAGGCTATCATTGTTTCTCTATAACAGAGTGAAAAGATTGATTTATTAGCATGAGAAAGACATGTGACTGCGTGTAAAGCCATATGCCTTACACAAAGGAAATGGGTCGTGTAAATTGATTCGTTTCTGTTCAGTATTTTTTTTGTCATTTTAATAGAAACTAATTTTACATTTGCATATAATATTATTATTTATTTTATGAATTACTTTAATCAATTTTAAAATATTTATCTTTTTATTCAATTTACAATAAATTAATAAATAAGGAAACTTTTGATAATGCTATTTTTAATGCTATAGTTCAAGCACTAGTCATAATGTTTGATTGAAATAACATTGACATTGGTTAAAACATTGAACCTAATAACAAGAAAGTGGTATACTACACTTATATTTATATTTTTAAACATTTTATTAATTGCAAAATTTATTAAAGTATTTTATCAATTTTGTTAATTTAGTTTTATGCAGTCTATTTTATAAACATTAATACAGTTATATATAAACAGAGAAAGAAACTTCTTATTTATATTTTTAAAATTAGATTGTGTTTGTTTTATGTTAATCTATTTCTTTTATATTTATCATATTTTGCATATAAAATAAAATGCTAGCATTCTATTATTGAAATTGTTCTCAAAGAATTTTTCCAAATGCATTTCATTTCCAAATTGCACAATCACTAAATTTGAGCCCATGAATTATGCCTACATATGGTTTCAATTATATGGCTCCAGGCAGTCAGATTTGAAATTATCTGAGGTATCTGCTCATATCTAAGACTCATGTAAATAACCTTCATCCTCTCGATCAACAAATTGTGTGACAGTTTAGCAAGTGATTCATGCATGTATCTAGATTAAATTCTACATATATGCTATTATAAAACTTGTAAGCTACTAATTTTTGACTTTCCTTATTGTACAGATTAATAATTGTTCATTTGCAGTAGTAGTATTAATATAAATAATATAAATAGTACCTGAAGTTTGTGAAAAATTAAATATTTAGAAATACATTTATTATTTAATAATTTCATTTTAACAATAAATATATATTATAATATATAATATTTTAGTTCTAAATTTAATTAAACTAAAATAATTAATTATACTATAAATTTATAATTTTTCATACAACTCATATTTATATATTATTGTATTTTTATATATCATTCTAAAGGACAAAAGAAAATTGCAATTAGAATAGAAGGAACAGATAAAGACACAGTCTTACCAAAGATAAATGTTTTTTTATGCAATTACAGAATACGAAGAACATGTCACACTATCCACAACACTACATTTGTATTATTATTTTTTACTTCAGTACAAGCTTTAAGTTTATTTTTATTTTACAATGCATATATATTTTAATAATTTTTTTTTGCATTACAGACTGTTAAAGCACCTACAAGCTACTTTAAGTTTATTAATAATATCGCACAACACTATTAAGTGATTACAAAAGTTATTGTTAAATAATAAATGTTTATCACTTTGCAACTGTGTACAAGGATTTTTTACTTCACACAAATTGTATTAAGCTACTGTACTATAGTATCAAAAGAAAAAAGAAAAAATCACTAATATTCAATGTATCGGGCTGTATTCTGACAGTTAAAGTTAAAATATATTTGATTTGTTTATTCATAAATTTTATTAGCATAGAGAACATAATTATGTATATCATCATTGACAGTAGATTGAATGTACAATAGATATTATTGTATCCTCTAGAAAAGTAATAAGTAATAAGTGTATAATATTTATTAAACAACTACGCTACACAACTACAACTGAAAAAAAAAAAGTGAGAAACACAGTAAAGAATACAATTTATAAAGTAATTAATGCAGTAATCTGGTGCCAATTATATCATTTTGTGTCATTGTCATTTCCTACCCGATGATAAAAATAGTCTGTCGCAACCAGGCTGAATCATTGCATTAGAAAAAAAAATCATTATACCCTTCTCCCCAAAAAATCTCAAAATTTTTTAAAATAAAAAAAAAATTAATTAAATGGTCTTCAAAGACAACAAATGTGTAAAAATTGTAAAATCTTTAGTGAACAAGGGTCTGTATTGTTTTTGTGGACTGTTTAGGGCTGAACCGACAGGGGGGCCAAAGATATCGTCACGACGCAAGCGGAGAGCTGGCAGAGCCTCCGAGTAAGTAATAAAAAAAAATCTGAAACGCCGATATTCTCTAAGCCCTATATTATAACTCCTTTCTAAAACAAAAAAGGTATATTTTTCTTCCGGTTATTTTAAATTTTCATTTAACGTTACTTAGCATATTATATTTTTATACTAATGCAAATAATGTAATTTCTTTATTATTCTCAACTATTTTATTTCTTTTGATGTAAACACATGAAACTTATTACTTAACACACACACACACACACACACACACACACTCACACACGCACACGCACACGCACACATTTCCAAGTTAACGAATTTACTTTTAATTTAATTCGATATACCAATAAATTAAAAATTATAATTTTCTATATAGGAATCAGGATTTCTTATTTTTCTTATACATGTATGTTCATTTATGTATTATTGTATTCGTATTTTTTGTTAAAGCGGTATGTATCTATATACAAGGTGAAGCATTTTGTTATTGTCCTGTTTACTTTTTTCTTTAAGCTCGTTTACAATTTGTTGTGTTTTAATGTAATATACTTATTTTTAAAATACCTGCATATGCACGCCTTGTACGTTATTTTTATTTTTATTTTTTATTATTAAGCTCCATATATATCTATTTATATTTTGTTTGTGGCGTTTCATTGACTTATAATTGTATCGAGTACTTACACAATACCACTTTGCACCTGCATTATTTTGTTAGAGTCATGTAGTTGCATAACGTAACGTAAGACAAAACTGTCGAGACCAGACTTATTAAACGTGTGTGTGTATACATATATATATTGTAATGGATCAAAGTGCTTTTTTGAGTAGATCATTTATTACACGCATATTATAGTATTAATAATATATACATAAAATTGTGTGTCATTATGTTTAATTAATATTTTTTCATCAAACTTGCAAGTGTCATACATAAATTTCGAGTCACGTGTCTATATATATATACACACATATGTACGATGCTTATTTCTTGTTTAGAGAAAGAAGTATAATGAAGCCAGAACCTTTCGTTTATTACAAATTAACAAACATATCAACCCCAATCTATATATGGTAGCATAACATACAACAAATCGTACAAAT
Organism: Theocolax elegans; assembly: GCA_026168455.1. Taxonomy (NCBI): domain Eukaryota; kingdom Metazoa; phylum Arthropoda; class Insecta; order Hymenoptera; family Cerocephalidae; genus Theocolax; species Theocolax elegans. Next base: position 93,443,667 of record CM047426.1, on the reverse strand, counting down.
ATAATTTTTTAAAGTTTTTTCTCGTTTTTCTTTTCCTCGATAATTTTTAATTTTTTGTACCGTAAAAAAGTATATTATTTTTAATGACATGAAAAATTAATAAATTTATACTTTATAAGAATTTTAATTCCATTCTCACCACGTACATTGATTCTTGTAAAGATATCCACCCATAAAAAATACCAATTTTCTACATCCCAAAAATAATGCATATTCTAAAAATTTGGTACATAATGTTACATTTCGATCACTGCAGGGTGTATTTTGTGTATATCTGTGTATGGGTGTGTATTATTTTATTATATATACCTATGTGAATACATAAATGTGGAAATATATGCATGCATGTAAAGGTTTCTGTCCATTAAAAATAATTAACCGCTTTATTTTGGGAATCGAGCGAAGTATATACATATATCCACCACTTTACGCCTTTATAGGAACGCATATATTACATCTTAAGCTTAATTGAAATAAAAAAATATAAATCTGTACATGTCGGTGATGGTAAAAGGTGATGGTATTGCTTATATGATACACAAGGTCTACTAATTTCTCGTAATACAAGTGAATGGGTGCTTCGATGGCTGCACGGAGAAAAGTGGTGTATTAAAATTTAGTACATCGTTTAGTAATGGATCTGCAGACTGTCAGTATATATACGAATAAAGCACTATACTACGTAGTAAAATTTAATAAAACTGTATTATAACAAATTTTATTATAAATTGTATAAGTATCTCACTTTTAATATGCATTTTTCTTCGTGCACAAATAATTGAAAAAAAAAAAATGTGATTGAGAACATTTTGGGATTAACGATTCTCATCTTTGTCAGTGTAATCCATAGTATTTTAAAGCTTCAAAAGCTTTTTTTTATATATATACATACATTTTTATTATTACATGAGCAGTAATAGGGTTACGTATACATATATATATATATATATATGTATTGATGTGTACATCGCTTATGACATGTGAACGTATGTATGTTGTTTAGGAATCCAAGCGAAATGTCTCATACTTGCCGAGGGACGATATCGTTACACGGGGCCTTAATACACTCGTTAGACGCGTGTACTTTCGTCATAAGTAACGGAGGTACTCAAACTTATCACATAAAAGCAGCTAGCGAAATCACACGGCAAGAATGGGTAACGGCGTTAGAATTAGCCAAAAACAAAGCTATACAAGCTATGGAATCAGGTAAAGTTACGAAAACATATATTTGTTTATTTGTTTATTCGTTTACTCCTTACGAAAATTATATAAGTACCACTACGCGTTAAAAAAAATTGATCGCTCGAGCAATCTCGCGTTAGCTGTGTAATAAATGACAATCAAAGTGTATACTTACGAGGAAATAATAAATATTAACTTTGCGAATTAGTAAAAAAATTGTGTACAACAAGATCGTTCTAATGATCATAAGACGATTTCAAAACTTCTCAAGGTTTGTTACTAAAAAATCGTTTCTTTTTTTTTACAACATTTCGAAATCGTATATGTATAGAAAAATGTCTAATCAATCGCGTAATTAATATAATTATATTATACATTATTCTATTTAAAATAATCATAACGAAACAGCTCGTTATCCAAAAATGAAAGTCGCGTGCCTTTTTCGCTTGTAATAATTAGATTTAACTTTAACATTTAAGGGGACATGCTTGAGTTAAAAATGATAAAGAACTATTCAACATCAATAATTAATAATTTTTTTTATGACAATTGAAAACATTTCTTAATTTTTTAAACAAATTATATTATTACTAACTTTTATTTAAATTTTTTGGCTAATTTATGAATTACATAACTATTTCAATTAATTATGAGACTCTGTACTCTGATTTTTTTCCATAATGGACATACCGCAGGATGTCTCTGGAATCACTTCATCGAATAGGCTGAAATTTTAATGGAACAAAATTTCAATAAGTCTAAATATTTATTTCAAAAAATTATTTAACTGCTTTTTACACAATTTTCCAATTCTTTAAAATAATTTGGTAAGAATCATTTTTTTATTACAATATACACACAATCTATTCCAATCAAGAGGATTAAAATCATATTTAAAAGTTACTGTTAAAATTTTTATATATTTAAATTTTTATATAATTAAAATAGTTATGTAACACATAAATTGGCCGAAAAATTTTAAATACAAGTTAGTGATAATATCATTTATTTAAAGAATTAAGAATTGTTTTCATTTGTCATAAAAAAATTATTAATTATTGATGCTGAATAGTTTTTTTTCATTTTTAACTCAGGCTTATGCCCTTAATAAGGAGAAACGCGTTGGGAAACATTATTTTTTTTATTTGAATCTAAAAACTATTAATAAAAATGTATAAAGTCATTAACATTGTTGCATTTGTATTAGAAGAGGACGAGGAAAAATATAACCAAGACAACGACAATCAAAGGGGTGAAAACTCTTCAACGATTACAGATTTGACGGAGAAACTCGATTTGATGCAACATTATCACAATATCTTGGAGCGCCGAGAACAAGCGTTTCAGGACATCAATCAACTTATTCCCGACTCGACGCCCGCGTATAAACTGTTCATTGCAAATGTCACGGAATTTCGAAATCTCGTCGGCAAATTGATAGAGGTTTCTTTCTTTTTTACGATATTTTAAATAATTTCTTACGTATTTAGATTTTATTCCGTGAAAATTTAATTAATTGTGGATACTGTATATAACGTACACTAACTGATAAAAAGCTGTTACTTGCATTACGTAAAATCAATGATACTTGAAAATGTAATTGTCATGACGTTACTAAGGAATAAAATATTTTAGCCTTTTTTTTTATTCATAAAGTTTCTACGAAAACGTCGAAATTAAATTTTACGATGTAACGCGTTTAATGATACCTTTTATTTCTTTATGAAGAATTCGTTTATTAAGAGAATTTGAAAAACATGCCCTTGGTATCGTTAGGTATATAGAAATAAAATAAAACATTGAATAAAACTTTTATTTAATATCATTACAGAACAATTCGTTACTAACATTTTTTTTCTATGTCTATAATCACTGATTTCTCTTAAGGGGAATTGTTTAAACGTTCGTTGCAATATAATATTATCACGTTAAATTAAAAGTATAAATATTTGTTTTCGTTTAGAGCACGTAAAAAAATTCCACGATAAGATACAATTGTGTCTGAAAATTATATTTATTTACGAATGAATGTTAAATCGTATATTAAAATTCATGATAATAATAATATAGTATCGCCGAAAATAATAATAGAGAGTATTAATCGATTAATTGTTGTAATAATGAATTTTAGGTGAACGGCCAATACCTGCAATCGGCTCGACAACAAGAACTGAAATGGATAAAGACTTTGCAGCACGAGCGCGATCACAAAGTTCGCTTAGAACAAATGGTGGAGCAACTCGCTAGGCAACATACGAATCTCGAGGAAGCAGCCCAGCATGCGATACCACAAGCTGCTCCTGGTGGCCATAGACCAACTCGTAAGCATATATTTAAAAAACTTTCGATCCAACACTAACTAATTGTAACTTCGAAAGATTAAAAGTATATCTATACGTAACATGTCTCGTGTGTAATCTAGTGATTCTTTATCTTAAGTAAATAATAACGACATTGGACGATATTCAACTACTTTAGAGAAAATTAATTCAAAATTTATTGTAAAATATTAGGTCGATTCTAAATTTAATGATATTTTGTTTTTCTTATTTCTTTGTTATTGTTTTCGACGATTTTTCATTAGGAAAAGTTAATAATACTGTTTTTGTTAGATTTAAAACTTTTCTTTTGAAAAAAAGTGATTGTTTTTTTACGAAAGCTTGGTAATAATTTAGACCTAGTTCGATTAGCGATACAAAGCATTAAACGAGTGCAGTGGTTTATAATACTCGATTGCGGTAAAAGCTACCTACGGCATTATCGATTTTTTTCGAAAGTCCTACATGCTGATAGATACACATGTATACGTAAATCTGTACAGGTAGATATATATCGATCGAAATGGAATTACATTTAACGAAAAGAATATTTAAGTCGTCAAATGTAATCATTAAATTAATTTTTTTTCAAGTATTTATCTATTTTACAGAATATTTATTTAAATATTACAGTTTCAAGTTGTTAGTCTACTATTGTTTGTTTTTTGAATACAAAGATATTGTCGTTGGCCGGATAACGAATGTTAGAAACACGTCTTATATACGATAATCGGATCATCCCTTTAAAATAAATCAAAACAAACGAATATGGACATACACAAATACATGAAGAAATCGACATCGTCTATATATCGTTATCTCGTAATATCCCAGGCCATTTGGCCGAACGAAAACAAACAGAGCCTCACCGTACTTTTTTTCTCTAGCGAGTATAAAATCGTAAAATCAATAATTCCCATTATTATACGGACCTTGTGCCACAGACGAGGATTCATAAATTATCCGTTTAAAATTTAGTTGCCCTCTATTTAATGGCATTTAGTTTTTCTTTTTAATAAAGAAACTATGTAACTCGACAAGTTTGTACAGCAACGATTAAATTGATAAATCGTTATCGTTATTTTTCATCTTTATAGTGTACATAGAATTTGAGTGAGTTAGATATGAAAATAAACAATTGAACCGGCGAAAATGTTAGGTTTTGCCAGAAAATCACAAGTTTAAATGAAGTTACGTGTCTTTAAGCAATTGTACAGCACGTAAGTATATATTTGAATAGTGGTTAAATGCCAAAAATCGAGAACCAAAAATAACCAATATTTGTTTTCTTCTCGAAGGACCGTAAATCCGTAAGAGCATACCAGATGGCGATTGAACAGTTTTCGAATCTATATAGAAGTGACAAAATCGCGCAGACGAATTCGCGCATACATAAGTATACAAAATTTTTCGTAATCCGTCGCGTCATCGTAGCCGGCGTAGATTTTTTTGTTCACGAAAAATCTTAAAAGGTTTGAGGTCTCGGTCGCGTGCATGCGCGTAATGTACGGGTGCTATATAGGAAAGAAGACCCGTGATCCGAAATCGAAAACGTGCGCACAGGTGGCCTTGCCTTTCGTCTTGTCATTTCTCACTCTCTCTGGGTCTCTCTGTATTGCCAGCAAAGAGACACGAGCCAGCGAGCGAGTGCGCGCGCATACATAGCAGCCACACATCTCTCTCTCTCTCTCTCTCTCTGCCTCCCCACCCTTTTGCGAATTAACCTTCTTTTCGTGTATAGCCAATTCTCCCGCGAGCGCGAGTATCGTCCGAGTCCTTCTCCTCCTCCTCCTCCTCTTGTTCTTCCATCACCAGAGATACATTAACCAATCTCGTACGAGTAGTCTTCCAAGGTATGCGTGAAATCTTCGAGGAGGAGGAGAATTGTTACTCGCCCAGCGGAAGATTCGCTCGTCAACCTCCAGGATATCGTGATTTTGTGATCGAACTTATCGTTCGCGCATACACGTCGTCTGTTTCGTATATACATATATAGAGTGGTCTATCTATCACAGGCGCGCTGAGCGCCGCCTCCCGACTTACCCCGCGCGCGCAGTGTGCTGCTCGACCGCGACCAAGAACGGTTTAGTTAAAGCTGGAGCCTTCGGAACTCGCCCAGGAGGCAAACAACCGTTACCCCGACGACCCTGCCACCGAACATTTTCAAGGTTTTTTTTTATTTAGATAAGCGATCCCTCCTATGTTAAAGATACTTTGTTTTATCTCTTGGCTATCTCTACCCTACTCCTCCCTTTCTTCTCTCTCTCGCTTATTCGGTTTCTGCGTGTGTCTGCTCCGTTTTTCTCGCTTTATCTCCCTCTCTTTCTTTCTCTCTTTTTCGTACGATTCTCCGTCTCACTTGTCGAGCACATCCTTGAAGCTTAATATGACGAAAAATATACATTTGCCAGGTTTCAGTTTGTTTTGTTTTCTTCCGTTTTTAATCTCTTGCATCGCTGTGTTTTACATTATACATTTTTTACTCGCAAAAATTAATATTTAATACTCGTTGCGTACAGTTTTTTTTTATTTCTTTATGCAAAATTGTATACTTCTATGTTGTTAGCTCATCGAATGAGGTAATTGCAAAAATTAGATATGGTTCTAGGTAATTCTGACAAGACACTTTCTCAGGTGTGTTTGATTTGTTTATCCACTCATCATGTTGCAATTATATTGGTCAAAGGTTGGTAGTTGTGGTTGATCGTTGTTTTAAATTAACTCTCAATTGTATGAGAAATTTCTACTCTATAATAAGCTAATTTATTAGATTAAGTACAATTAGAGCTATAAAAAGTTATTTGGTTACTTACATTATTGATTATCAACTTGCACCTTTAAGTTATTGTAATTGATTTCTATATTCCTTTTTACAACCTTGTACTTTACAACAGTTATTTATTTCTAAGTGTCCGATTATAATATAGTAATAATATTAATGTTCTTCTATACATTAGGCCATTAAGTAAAGTTTATAAAAGTTATCATTGAAAGTTCATGTTTATAAAGTCTAACTTTCAAATCGACATAACTTTTAGTAATATTCAGTCAAATTTTCTTTTTATTTAACTTTAGATATTTAATGTGTACTTTATGTAACAATATGTAATACACTTTAACCTGTTAAATAATATATAATTTTTTCAGTTTTTGTACAATATGTCACATTGAGATGAAAAACAGACTTTTGACTGGTTTTAAAGCTCAATCATTATCTCGATGCATTAAAAATTCAAATTAGAGATTAAAGTATCAATTTGATATCGTTTATATTTATTTTATTCTTTTTCTCTGAAATTATCTACTTGTTTAATGTTATCTAAATACAGGTTTTAACTGATTATTAAGTTGAAGTTATCAATTTCTTTACATTATGCAATATAACATTAAAAGTAAAGGTTTACTTATTTTGTTAATGTTAATAAAAAGAAAATGTTTGTATAGAGAATTAATGAATAACAATACAATGCAATACTGTATTCTAACAAAAATTTTTTTTACTCACTGTTGTCTAATCATTTAAAACAACGTTATCTGGCGTATAAGTCATTAAAAATGTTAATTATGCTTAAGAAAACAACAATACCTAGTAAAATTCGTATTTTGAGAAGTTTTACCTACATAATATTGAAAAAAGAAACTAGCGTAATTTAAAGTTTTTTTACTTACTTTATACTTGAATTAATACGTTTTTGTCAGGTACTCGAGCACACGGAAAACATAATTATTCTTTCTCTTTACTCTTTGGCTTTCGTTTCTATCGTAAGTTTTCTTTTGCCAGTTTTCTAAGCATCTCGATAGTTATCTATAATTATTCGCGAGGACATGCGAATCAACGTAGAAATGCCAATAGTTAATGCGATCGTCGGTATTGTATCGGCATTTATCATATTTATTAGAAGTTTTTTTGTTGTTCAACGAAGAGTTTACTCAGAGAAATAAAATAGATTTACGATGGATAATAAATATTCGATTAACAAGGAGAAAAATAATGTATGATACTTTATCAGATGTTTAAAATTGAAAACGTGATACGAAAAGTTAGGTATGCCTAATAAGTTTCGTACATACATAGATGTTGAATTATCTAACTTTAAGACAAATGATTTGTTGTTTTCCTTCAAATTCTTAATTTGGAGTTTTCCTCGTACGCGCACGGCAGGCGGTGTTGTATACACTCGCTTTCAAGGAAATTGTACTAGATTACGCATTTGGTACAGATTTTATATTGCGTTCAGAACATACTAGTATGAATATTCTCAAGAGTTTTCAAATCCAATGGTCAAATTATAATAATTTATAAAAAAGATTGGATAACGATGTGCGGGTATTATGCTATACTTACCTATAAGGTATACTTGTATATAGCACAGTTTGTTCCGTACTTTTTCTAACTGTACCTTAAAATTAATGATTTACATCGATTATTTATACTTGTTCCAAGTGTAACTTAAAAATAATGATTGGAAACAATTTTTTGCAGACGCAACGGTGAACGCGTCGCCCAGTGAGGACGACGAAGACAACGCCGAATTTTACGATGCTCAGGAATCGGACACATTCACGTTGAACGTACCGGACACGTTCACACTGAACATACCGGGTGAAGGTATAGATTCGCTGGACCAAGCAGAGCGAGAACGTAACGATTCTCAGGGTAGTGACGATGGATCGAGTTCCGAGGGCGATCCAACCCCGCTCTCGAGTGCTAATGCTACTCGCTCCGAGTCGCATCTTCTTGTGACCGACTCCTCGTCAGCGCTGGCCCAGCATTCCGCCACTAGCAGTCGAGTCGACACGGTAATACGTTTAATCATTACTTTTCTATTTTAGATTTTGATGATACTGATCATATACAATTCTTAATGTAACTATTGGTATATTTAGAATTGAATTGAATTGATTTCAAATAAGTACATTGATTATATTTTATTTATAATCAAAGTATTTATCTTATTTGTTTAAATTTTAAATTAATGGTTAATCATTTATTGTTAACGAATATTAAAACGTAAATGCACGAATAAGTATGATTAAGAAAAATTAATTTTAAAATGAATGTAGAATAATATAAAAATTTATTATATTCGAGTAAAATATCGTTTGAAAATAATAAATATTTTATGTAAAAAAACGGCGTGTAATTGGTGATGGAATGAAACAATCGATATGCTTAACCAAATGTATTTTTATTTCCATAAAGTAAAATATTTATTATCATAAGAAAAATCGCATGTCTTTAGAAATTAATTTTTATCGAGAATATTACGTGCAAATTTTCATCGAAACCTTTTATTCTAAGTAATATTTTAGTTAAAAGAAACAGTACACATAAGTTGATTTTAACCAATTTAAATCATTCTACAAAAATATTTAAATATTCAGACGGCTTGGCAATCGAACAATGGCAGCGGCGGCGTCTCCGGGTTGAGCGGACAATCGGGCACCGTTTCAAAGCGTACGCGGAGAACACGAGTGCCGGACAAGCCCAACTATCCGCTCAATCTTTGGAGTATCATGAAAAATTGTATAGGCAAGGAACTGTCCAAAATACCGATGCCAGTCAATTTCTCCGAGCCTTTAAGTATGCTTCAGCGGTTAACCGAAGACTACGAGTATGCAGAAATTCTTGATAGGTCAGTATTATCTTTTTTCTTTTCTAGTGTACGCAGAAGATAGCATTCGTCAAACCGTTGACCACAATGAAATAAATGATTATTCTAATTTTATGATTTACATCTATAGGGCGGCGGAATGTACGGATAGCTTCGAGCAGATGGCCTATGTGGCAGCGTTCACGGTCTCGAGCTACTCTACTACCGCTTCGAGAACTGGTAAACCATTTAATCCGCTTCTCGGTGAAACCTTCGAATGTGACCGCAGCGACGATCTTGGTTGGCGTGCCATATCCGAACAAGTGTCTCATCATCCGCCCATGGTAGCCCAATTTTGCGAGGGTAGGAACTGGCGTTGTTGGCAGGAATTCACAATGGCCTCTAAATTCCGTGGAAAGTATCTCCAGGTTGGTTGCAGCAATTTACAATTCATCTCTACGATATCTACAAATATATCGATTGAATTGTAAAAATTTATTGCTTATATTCGTAGGTAATTCCATTGGGTACAGCTCACCTCGAGTTCAAGAGTGGCAGTCACCATTACACGTGGCGTAAGGTAACAACGACGGTACACAATATAATTGTGGGAAAATTATGGGTAGATCAAAGTGGCGACATGGACATCGTGAATCATAAGCAGGGGATAAAGTGCCATCTTAAATATATACCTTACTCGTACTTCTCGCGAGATAGTCAACGGAAAGTAAAGGGGGTGGTGATGAACTCGAGCAAGGAAGTGAAGTGGGTGGTTCAGGGTACATGGGACTCGAAGATAGAGATAGCCCCAGTGATTAGTACTTCCGGCACTGCGGACAATCCGGTCTACAAGACTGGTCCCTACACTTGCGCCTGGAAACGGCGCATGCCTCCGTAAGTTTATTATCAATAAATTTCAATCACTATGCAATGACTGTTTTCATTATATTTTAAAGATATTTTATTTTTATTCTCTACAAATAAATCATAAAATAGATGTACTATATAATAGCGAGCTATTATAAATAATATAATGAAGAGCAAATTTAACGTTCACTTGTATTTACGGTGAATATTGATTATCCGATTAGCTTCAACTTTAATTTATTATACATTAGAAAAATCGAAGTAACATTTTTCTAGTACATACAATGTTATTTCAGTTATCATTGATATATTTTTTAGTACATTATAGTTATTGAAACATTTAGAAATAAATACATTTTTGTAAAAAACTTCAATTAATAATCTGTATAAAATGTACTTATGTCTATTACTAAATTATATTTTAATGTTTGATTACTTTCTTGTTTAATTGCAGAGAAGACTGTGAGAAATACTATAACTTTACGGAATTAGCTTGTCAGTTAAATGAGCAAGAGGAAGGCGTAGCACCGACTGACTCTCGTCTAAGACCTGATCAAAGATTGATGGAAAAAGGTTTGTGGGATGAAGCGAATGCAGAAAAGCTTCGATTGGAAGAAAAACAGAGAACTGTAAGACGAGCACGTGAGAGCGAGGCTGAAAAATCAGCTGCGCAAGGTAAATATATAATATTTAGAATGCTTGAAACGTACCAATGTTTTTTTTTCAATTCGAAAGTTTGTAATTAAATTTTGTATACTTTTAGGATTACCTTACTCAGGGTATGAACCTCTGTGGTTTAAGAAGCAAGAAGATCCTTACACGGACAGTCTTTGCCACGTATATAATGGGGAATATTGGGATTGTAAAAATAAACAAGATTGGTCGCGATGTCCAAATATTTTTTAGTTCGTCTACATTTAAGCTATATGTAAATTAACTATCGCCGATTGTTAGTTCGTTTTACAAATTCTTGAAATGAAAATGCTATTAAGAAAATTGTACACATCCAGAGGAAATTGAAGGACTTAAGGGTTTGCACACTGCTTTTAATCAAAGGCGAGTCAATAATCGGCTAATTCTTCCAAAGTTTGTATAAAGATATATAAAATGATTATTAGAAAATTCTCGTATATATATACAATGATAATGAAAATACACACGAAGCTTTGACATTGTTTTTTATACGATAATCGAACATTTTACACTTGCCAAGAGTCTTATTTCTTTTTGTAACTCTTCATTACTTTCTGCATACGGACAAACGAAATATTAAAGCGTACTTTTGCACGCTTTAACGCGATTTTACTTTGACACGAGAAAAAAAAATGTGAGAGCCTACTTGATAACGTAAACTTGTGTCAGAATTATTTTTGTAGTACATAAAAATTTTAATCGTATGCTGCCCGGTCCTGCAACATTATCCAAAGCAGCATGTGCTAAGTTTTCATAGTATAATTAATTTTTCAGTTTGATTTATCATGTTTAAAACGTTCCAGCGCAGCTCTTGAGGAAGCATCTCATATTTCGTGCAGATTTTAAAGAGCAAGCGCACAACACTTGTAAAAAAAAAAAGAGTAAAAAATGTGGTAATGAATTCTCATCACTGCGAGATTAATTGTACAGAATTAATTGTATCAACGGAGAAGCATCTAAGAGTAATTAACATTCGATTTTTAAAGCCCAGCTAATGATACTGCAATTCTGCTATTGGAATCAGAAATCGTTGTGCTTTGACTTTACTTTTAAACGATTCTTCTCTATTTTTTTGATTATTATATAATTTTATGAGTGGTATACTAGTTCATGTACTGTTTTATCTTTATTAATTATTTATTTCACTAAAATTATATGGTTCTTCTAATTTTTCTAGCAATTTTCTTATTCATCTTTGTCAATATAAATAAATCAGCTATTATTTTTCAACTATATAGTTTTAGTTGAGTACATATTAAATCATAACCAGAAGCCATTGACTTCTTAATTACAAAATATTGTAGAAGTTTTTTATATCTATAAAATTTTTATTCAAATTTTTATACCGATACTTTATTTTTTACCACAAAGTCAGAGTCTTTCCATTCTTATTCCAAAAACAGGTTGGGTAAAGTATGAAAATTTGAAAACTTTTAAGTGGTGAATGAGCTTCCAAACTCTTTATGTAGAAAAGCTTTTGAGCTTTATAATTACGGAGAATTTTTTTCCTGTCCATAAAATACATTTGTTAATAACTATATATATATATATATATATATATATATGTATATATATATCGCGATTTATAAATATAATATATAAACACGTATGTTGATATTATGTAACAAATACATTGTATATCAAGAAAATTTATAAGTATAAAGGTTGTTTCACTGAGCTGCAAAATTAATATAATCCGAACGTGACTTAATTTGGTAAATACTGTGGTATACGTCGAAGAAGGCTCGTTTAAAAAAAATATTGTGCACATATTAGATTAATAATTGTTGTTGGACGAAACAATCTATTTGCAACGCAAAACAAAAAATTTACAGAATACACCAATTGTTACATTACGTCTCAGGCTGTACTATAATTTTAATAGACCATAAGAATTTAAAGATTATAATTGTACACAAAATATAGATATGAAATTATTATATATAATATAATAATAAAAATATAATATAATTTAAAATAAATTTAAATATTTCAGTTATGGGTAGAAACAAACTAAATTGTTTTGGAACATTAAAAACGCGCTTGTGCGTTATATAAACTGCGGTTTGCTCGAAATAGAAAATAAAAAAGTTAATTAAGAATGCATTTTTGCTGAATGTGAATTCTTTCAGCGTATGTTGACGCATATTCGCGCGGATTGAGGAAAAGACAACGCAAACAAAATAAAAAGACAAGTAATAGAAAAAAACACAGGAACTCTTATTTGGAACATTGCTGGATTCGATGTGATTGTGCAGAGAATGAAAACAAAAAATTATGTGTAAAATTACTATTCATGAAAAGCAAATGCTTCATGGCGGAGTTCCTAAAATAAATATCGTATCCGCTGGTCTGTAGTGCCTGTCATTTTATATTAACGAAGTAACAGATTTAATGACAGAAAAAAATATCATTTATTGAAGGACGATGTAAGTATTGTAATATATCTATTAATTTTCCAATACAAACAAGAGTGAATGTAAAAACGAAAGGGTGTGTGTGTGTGTGTTAAAAGAGAGCGAGAATTTTAGAAAGAATGAAAGACGAAGAAATACAAAATTGATAAAAAAATAAAATGATATTTGTGGAAAAAAAAACCGCGATCGACAAAGTGTATTATTTATTCACGAGAAGCGAGAGTAGATAATTATCGATTGTAACTCGACTTTTATTTTAATACACGATTTGATGGCGATAAAAAAACAAAGAATTTGAATTAATTAGTTTGTATAGGATGAAAAACGTAATTGTATGCATAAAATAAAGATTACAAATCGTCAATCTAAAAACATTGTTATTTATAAAATACCTAGTTAAACTGCTTAAAAACAATTTTCAATGTTTGCTTAAGCAATATATTTTATATATTTTTTTCTTTTTTTGAATATTACTAATTAACAAAAAAATTATTTAATGAAATATTTATAATAAAGAAAAAGTAATTATTTATGTGTTTTTAAACTTTTTTAAATTACGATTTAAACAGAACTGACATCTGCAGTCGATATATGAGATAACAAAATAGAGTAAACATAACCTTATTAATTCGACAACGACAAGTGTACAGCGTAATAAGACAGTTTGACACAAGCCATACATTTAGCTGTGTATTCATTTATTGAATAAAAATAACTTTATTATGAAAATCCAGTGTTTCAAAATTTGTTAATAATAATATTTTATAAGAAATCGTATAAATTTGTTGCGTAAGTACCAAAATACAATCATTGTTATAATTATTTTTAATTTTACAATATTTTCTCTCTGCAGGTGTAAGTGATATTTTTGCTTATCACTTTTGATCACGCGAAATTTATTACACTAGGAAATTAAAATTTTATACTACAAAATCATGGTGTGTGTACCTTGTGTAATTATACCTGTGCTTCTACTTATTTTTCGATTTATCATTCAACCGATATTATTAAAATTCTGGTATAGAAATAAAAAGAATGATGGAGAGAAGAAAGAGGCACCAGAATTAGTTAAAGAGTGTAAAAATGGAGTGTGCACATTATCATGGAAATCTAACAAATCAGAGCCAACAAAAACTGATTAGTATCTGTATTAATTGTATTTATATACTGTTATTGTTTTTGAGATTTGTGCATTGCTCCAATCAACATATTTAGAAAAAATTTTACAATGTATTGGTAACAAATTGGTTAATGCACAATTTTAATAACTTTTACTTCCAATCGAATTGCACTTCAAACTGTCCATTATAATTATTTTTACAAAACATTTAAATTTGATTGTACATAAAATAAGAAAATAGAAATAAATGAATGTTAATTGTATATTTGTTAATATTTACAATTTATCACATTTATAACTTCAATCTATACTAATTAATAAATATTTTTTTATGTGAGTAGGATAAGACAATGTACAACTGATATATATTTTTTATTAATTTTTATTTATAAACAACTTTAAAAAAAAAATTATTTTTGACTTTGATGATGATAGTCTATTATTTAAAATTGAAAAATCTGGCCTATAAAAGGCATCACGGTTATAAAGGAATATAAAATTAACATATGATAAAGCCTTGCATACATAAATCTGTACAATCTTACATTCTGCTTATCAATCAATAGTCATCAGTGTTATAGTAGTAAAATAATAAATAACACAGTGTTTTTATAAAATTTTAGTTTGTTCATCATTTTACTACTATTAGGAGGAAGTGATAAAAACACTATAGTATTATAGAAAGATACTCAATCCATACTTTCGAAAACTCAGTATTAGAGTTTTCAAAAATTATTTGAATAGTCTTAACATAATAATCTAGTATTTTAGCTTGTACTGTAAAGTTTGGAATAATGCATTACTTAATGAACAGCTTTAAGCTCAACTTCAAAATTGAGAGTACTGTTGGGTGGAATAACTGGAGGTGACCCTTTAGCTCCATACCTGTAAAAAAAGTAATAAAATATTTTGTTAAAAGGTTATTTAGATAAAAAAAATATAATATTAATCTTGTACATTTAAAATATAATTAATTATTAAAATTTCAAACTTACGCCATGTTAGGAGGGATGAATATGCGTCTCTTTCCTCCAACTTTCATACCAACAATACCAACATCCCATCCCTTGATTACTTCGCCTTTTCCAAGCCTGAATTTGAAACCTTCACCTTGTTGTGTTTGGTCAAACTTCTTCCCATTTTTTAATCTACCAACATAATATACTGAAACAAATTTTCCCGCTTTTGCATTTGGTCCATTTCCAACTTTAACATCTTCTACTTGAACACCACCCTCTACCGTCCTCTTTTTTTGTTGCTGCACCTCAGACTTTTCTTCAGAATTGCTTGTGTCCTTGTTCTTTTTTTGTTTTCCCTGTTCTTTCTCAGGTTTTGCATCTTTTCCATTAACTAATTTATTTTTTTCCTTTTTACTCTGCTGATTTTGATTTTGATGATTCTGTTGACTTTCCTTTTGTTTTTGTTGATGGTTTTGTTGATTATCTTTTTGTTTTTGTTTCTTTTGTTTCACAGATGCCTCAACTTTCTGCTCTTCCTCTTCCTCTTCCTCTTCATCCTCGTCACTTTCAACTTCTTCATCATCATCCTCTTCCTCACCATCATCGTCATCACCATCGTCAATGGAATCATCTCCTAATTCAAGATCTCCATCTTCATTATCCGAATCAGATTCATCATCATCATCTTCATGCTTTATCTCTACTTTTGCTTTCTTTGTTTTTACTAATTTATCCTTTTCTTGTGATAAAATTGAGGCTTTCCTTTTTTTATCTTCCATAAGAATAGGTACATCATCATCCTCTTCCTCTTCTTCCTCTTCAAAATCATCAAGCTCGTCTAGTCCTTCGTCTTCTGGTATTAAATAGCCAGTAAGATGAACATGACCATCTCCATTACAAGTGAAAGCAATTTTAGTACCTTCTTCAAAATTCAAATCTAATGGTACTTGCCAAATTGAACCTTTTTGTAATGTGCACAGCAAGTAATTTCGGTTATCGTAACATATAATCACCTGTACCAGACCAGCACCTATTACAAACATTAATAAGTACAATGTAATAAGAAAAGACAATTCAATATTTGAATCAATAATTTTCTGTGCTACTGTGTAACCAACTTATGCAAATATAATTTGATCATCTATGTAGCCTTGGAACAAGTACTGAAATACAGTAAATGAAAAACTAGAATATTAGAAAATAAATATTAACTTACTGGCTGTGGAAGCATCTAAACTTGCCATAGATATATGAAACCCTCTTTCTACGGTTTGGGTATACCGTTTATTTGGTTCCATAATAAGTCCTAAAAAATAAACAAATGGTATCGTGAAATTGTTCCTCAATTCACAAGAAAATAAAAATAATGTTAAATTTAAAAAATTCCACATGGTCTAGTAGCCGCCATTTCACACGTGTTCGGCAAACGTTTCTTAAGTTCGTTAAACAGGTATGAACTTTAATTTCATTAGATTTATATTTATTATAGTATCTTAATAAACTTACCCCAAAACATGATTGTATTTTTTGTGAACTTGTATTACGTGAAAGTGAAATAAAATAAAAGTAACGTTATATCCAGCGCTCGTCGAGTATAGAAAAACCACGTTTGGAGACTTTGGTGCGCTTTTTCGTCTCTGTCGTTGTCGCTAGTATCGGTATTCAACAACCCAATGGTATCGCATCGCTCATTTGAAATTCGACGAATGGCAGAATCGAAATCTGGACAAATCGTTAGAATTATTGGACAACTTCTTCAATTCTTTAATACAAATGTCAAATAAAATATGTACCTACATAGAGAGAAAAATGACAATGACACTTGTAGATTATTAATAGGTATGCAGTAATTTTCAAACGACTAATTTCTTAATTGCAACAATCTATTTTATCACATCAGTACAGATTTTTGCGATAGAATTATAATGTAATAAATCATAATCATATTTTAACATTTATTAGACATCGATGATCACCGATTTATTTTTTATATATGACTTATAATAATAATTAAACTTTTTATCTACACTAATGTATAACATTAACAGTTTTTTTAGCAATTTTGTAAATAAAAAATGTATTATTAAATTGATTATTTACATTTACGTACGTATATAATATTGTAAGTATCTTTCATACAATTTTCCATTTTAAAATTATGAGCGTAAGCTGTGTAACATTGCATGGATAACCGATTTTAAGATAAAAATTTGCATTTTTTTATTAATCTCCTTGTTGCTCTACGCGTCATCTATAAATTACCTACTTCAAAATTTTATTATTTCTAAATATTTGAGATTTTTAAATTGGCCACAAAGTACGATTTTATTTTTTACGTACGTATTGCAACTAATAAAAATAATTGTATAAAAATTCATTGTGTAAGATTGTTTAACAGTGCTGAAGCGTCACGTACGATTTATTTTCTAGATTTTTATTACACGGTAAAATTAAATCTTCTCAACAATTATTACGCAACGTAAATTGGTCTTACAATACAAAACAATAAACAACGAAAATAAAATTCGAAGTGTTTTTAATTATCGCATATAAATTTGAAATATTTTTAATATAATACACACACACACACACACACACACATATACACATTTAGAGTTATTGTAGATTACAAATAGATAAGAGAGCGCAAAATGTCCGATAGTAAGTATGAGGTGTACTGCGTGTAGAAAAGATAACGTTGACGTAGCGTAAGTATACTTATTACAATAACTCTGTGTCCCTCTTTTTTTTTTGTTTGTCTTAATCACACATATACGATTTTCATTCCTATTATACACATATCTATATATATACGAGAACTAGTGTCTTTTATGAAATTTAACGAAATATACGATAAGAACAATGGCGATGAATACGATAAAGACGATGATCGCTATGGTGTAGCAGAGGCTAGCGAAGAGTCTACCGATGCAATTACAACAAAATGAAAGACATCCACATGGATTTTCTTGTTCAACGACGATCACACGTGGTTGAGTTTGAATGTGAACAACAGGTTCCGGAGGTGGCAAAGGTGCAGTCGGTGGTTGTCTGAAATATTCTTCGCTCACTGGTTGAACGTACGGTGGATTTTGGTAATAATGACCAGGATATACTTGTTGCAAGTGTTGAGTCTGCGTCTCTGGTTGTTGCTGTGGGTGTTGGAACTGCGTCCCGTACCCTTGGTAGTACGCTCGATTCTGCATCCTCGCGAGCAAAAGCGTTTCCTACACGACTGATGTCTGATGCGCTACTGCCAGTATATGTATAAATTTCTCTATCGTAATCTTACTCTTATCTTTTTCATTTAATATTACAATCTCACCTGTTTGTCAATCTGTGCTTCCTTTTTCTTCTCGTCGTTGCATGGGTGATGGATATTAATTCGTCCGTTATTTAACAAATATCGTTGTTCATTTTAAATATCAACTAAGTTTTCATACCATTTTATTTTTTCATCTGGTTTTAAAATTCATTGCACCGTGGGTTACGATCGTGTATATATGACCATTATCGTAATACCTATATAGATTTACTTTTGCGATTAGATTATAATTCTTGGTACCTCGATTAACGTAGTTGCTTATTCAATCGATGATTAAATACATATAAATATCTTATGTACTCACGTGTTTTGAGTAATCTAGAATACTTTTTTTTTCCTTTGAAAAAATATACGTACGATGTTGATTTTGATGGAGAAAGGAACATAAATTTAATTTAATTTGACGACTTTTCGAAAGGAATCATTTATTCTTATCAGGCTATTATGCACTTTAGTCTCAAAAATTTCATGGTTATTAAGGGATGCGGTATCCAAATATTGAGTATTTTTTCATTAACAATAGGTTCATTTTTCTCGAGATATCTTTTTCTACAACGCTCTTCTATTTACTCTGAATATATCACTTGTGAATGTTTTCAAAAATTTTGGTAACTATAATTTATTGAGATTTTTCAGATATTGCAAAGCTTGATGTTATACCTAAATGTTACCCACAAGTAGTGTTTATTCATTATTAATAAATTGGAACAAAAACACGTTCTGTAAGCTTCTTTTACATAATTTAAGAATTACGTCCGAATATGATGTCTGATTTTAAATTCCATAATCTATAGTTACAATTCTCAAGTTTTTATAGAAGTAGATTTCTATAATTTTGACTGACGTTTTAAGAAGACAAAAGTGTGCAGAAATGTTATATGCACAAAACCGTGTTATTATAATTTGAAATTTTTTTCTTAATAAAAGGTACAGAATAATGAGGATGGAAGATGTATCAAAATTTCCTGATTTGTTTGCCATCCAGCATATTAGATTCACTTATCGTACGTAGATAAAAATAAATAATTAATAAATAGCGTATTGTTATTTAGATTTGATATACAGTTATATCCTAGATTTACGTTCATATCAAGGGATGAATCAGATAATATGGAAGTTGTATTAGGAAGGTGACAAGCTGAGCATTACATTAATAAAGGTCATTTTTTATCAAGATGAATAGTGTTTTATTGTCTAAACGGATACATTTAAACAAAAAATAATTATAAATAGATTTAATAATAAATCATCCAAATTTAATTCAAGTAACTGTTGTAGCCAAGGTAGGTATTTGTAATATTTTTTAAAAAGTATGAAACAATAGAAGCAGCAAAAATTTGGCAGGTTTTGTTTGAAGTATTTTGAATCTTAATATCATTCTTCATATTTTCAGTATGATGGAGTTTAAATCTTCGTTTTCGTGCGGGTCACATTAGTTACCAATTTTTATATTGTCACGAAAAATTGCGTTTTCTCTATTTTAAAATTTTTGTAGATTGACATTCAGTAGATCGTTTATTGCACAAATCATTAATAAATTATGTACCGGTCACTTAATAATATACACATGAAAAATGTTACGTTTTAAGGGGTACAACACCTTTGAATATAGAATTACATAAATGTTATTATAAACAATTCGATTTAAGACATGTATAATTTAAATTTTGTCTACAGTTAGTAGACATATTTACCTATAATATAATGCTCACATACAGTAAGATTCCAAAGAAACCGGTGGACGAAATGAGCTCAAACTGAAGGATATTATTCAAAAACATATTAGTTATAGTGTGAATACAGAGATTTTGATTTGAATACATAGAAAGAAAGTTACACATTTTATGCATTAAAATTAATAAAAAATTAATTAAAAAGTCACTAATATACTTATAGAAATTTGTCTACATATTTACATCAAAATCCATGCACTCGTACCATAATTAATATACTTTAAAATAATATCGTTAAGTTTGAAGTCATTTAGGCCATCGGCTTCTTTAAAATCTTACGGTATAGGTGAATTTTGATTTTTCTTCTATAAGTATTAGAGGGGTATAGAGATGTCCTGCAGTCCCCAAATTGTAGGTAAATATATCTACTGACTGCAAGCAAAATTTAATTTATAAATGTCTTAATTAGAATTGTTTGTAATATAATTTGTATATAAGTGTATATTTAAAGGTATTGTACCTCCTTAACTGATACCTAATAGTGTCGATAAAATATTTCGATTGCTAATGACATTACGTGCGGTGTATACGATTATGTTGGTGTGTACAGATGACCAATAACAGTGGCAGTCAAAGTCAGTATAAGATTGGATACTGGATGATCAGTAATTAATTTATTAAAAATTTGTAAAAAGAAGGTAATGCGATACATCACTCGCTTGAAAACTTGAATTTTCGAATAGGTCTGAAAAACTTTAGATAAATTTTATTAATACGTACATAAATTTTGGTTCGACGTAGGTATTTATATACTACCTGTGTGTAATCTCCGAAAAATAATAACAGTGCAACGTTTCGTCAATAGTTTCGCATTGTCCTTAAAACTGAATCGCAGAATTTCGATCGTTCGTTCGATCCATAAAATCCTCTCGTCGACATTTTTCCTTTCCATGAGGAATTCGAAAGCAATGAGAATTTCGACGAGCCACCGAGTCAGTAATATCTCGAGAAAATATTCGGTTAATTTACGATTTCGTAAAGAAAGGAATATATTAACGATTCGGTCACTCGCTATCTCGATCGATGCAATTTTAAATCGATAATAAGTGCTTTTTGTTAAAACGAACAACCATATTTCGATAAATTTCGCGATTCTATGCAAACGTGCAATAACGTATTCCAATTCCATGTTGATTAAAAAAAATACAAGATTAATGAGATACACAAGTTTGTTTGATAGAATGTAGCGATACCGATGAGATCGTGATTTAACGAAAGATTATTTATTAGATGAGAAGTAAGGAAAATGCTGAACTTTTGAATGATTATCCTCGTAAGCCTTTCATTTTCCCGGTAGCCGCAGTGGAAGTCTCCCGACCGCAAGTCGAACTTTAGCTACTCATTCAGAGGCTAAAGTTGTAACCCTCTTTTTCGCGTGATCAGGGGGGAAAGATGCATTAATTACGTATATCCTCAAAAGCAACTAATAATTTGACGAAACCGCTGCGGTTACATTTGTATATTCGCGCGCAAGCTCGATAAAGCAAAAGGTCTTAATTCACGTTTGAATAGTACAAGGAAAATAGTGGATTATAGAAATTTTCATTTCGATTCGAGTCGAAATATTTTATTCTATATAGATTCTTTCGTCATTTACAAAAATATACCTGCTTCGTTGAGGCCTTTTTTTAATTTGAATTTGCGATCATTGTTCGGAGCATGTTCAAGTAAGTCACCGAGGCTTTTATCACCTGTAATATTAATTTAATGTTTTATAAGTTGAACTATACTAACCAATTTATCAGAGAATTATGGTGTGTTAAAACGGTTTAAATAAAAATGTTACGTTCTTACGTTGCAAAAACTGCGAATCGATAGTGTGACCATTTTTCCAGCGGTAAGTACGACTGGTCTTTGTGAAGAGGCAAGAATTAGAATGATATTCCTTGCTTCTTTACTGGTTAGCTGGTACCAATTTATCGCGTACGCGACTTCTCCAATATTTTCACACTGAAAAATCATATAAATCAATATGTAGTGATTACATTCGTGCTGAAAATCAATCTATTAGAAATGGTTGTAAAACTAAAAACTACAAATGTAAAAAATAATTAGCAAGTATACTAAAATAAATAGTTTGATAAAAATGACCGATAAGAATTAGATGTACTTGTTATTATTTCGTATTTACTGTATTTGGTAGCAAATATTCAAACAGTTATTCTCATTACAACGTGTTAGAAAAATATTATATACATGTGAATATTTGCTATAATATACACTAAAAATTATAAAAATCTAAGTATGTACATCCCAATCTCATTATAAAGTATAGCCGTTTTTATAGAACTATTTTCCTCATAATAGATTAAATTAAATGATTTTTGCCACTGCGATCGTTTAATAATTAGAATACGTGAGACATTTTTTAATGTCTTGTTGATTTAAAATATATCGCTATATTTTGTAAGTAAATATCAAGTAAATAAGTACATATTTAATTTATTGATTTATTTATTTAACCAGTTAAAAAATTAAAGAGAAAGATTAAAATTAATTAGATTGTGCATACACATTTATTGAAACACGAACATTTTTTAATGGATTAAAATAAACTTGTAAATCGATGTGTCACGTAGTTATCAATTGTTTCGAATCTAACAAATGATCATAAAAAGTGAAGAAAAAACGTTTCATTTAATAAAAGAAAAATATCTATTAAGATTGCTAAGAGGACGTCAAACCTATACATTTGCTAATTTTAGTTTATCAATTATTAAGAAAGATTTTGGAATTTTTTAGCACCAGATCTCTACTCTGCACAGTATTACTAATAATTTGTCAAATTTTGTTGTAAATCCATTGATTATTATTGAAGAATAGTGTGCAGAATGGCACCCTGGTACTAAAAAAATCCCAATAACTTCGATAAAAATAAAAAACTGTGATTTCTATATGTCGATAAAAACACTAGCTTTAATATATCGATCCTTAATTGCTGAAAGCGGTAAACATAAATTAATTATTTTAAATTTTTGACTCTAAATCGCCCGTGCATGTGTTTATTAGAAATTATATATTAATCCAATTGTATTTCCAAGCTAATTTGTGTTACTCAAGATTTTTTCAAATATTGCACAAAACCCTCTTTTAATTTCCCTTAATTAATTTTCTAATACCTCTGGCAACATTTAAGACTTAGCGATATGCAAGTAAGTTACTAAAAAGAGGGTTTTGTGCAATATTTGAAAAAATCTTGAGTAACACAAATTAGCTCGGAAATGCCGATTAATATGTACCTAATTCATTATAAATTAATTATTTTGGAAATCTTACTTGCTCGGTAAGTAGTTCGCCCATGTAACAAAAGATAAAAATGTTGAACATAAAGGAGATGAGCAGTAAGGAGAAGGTGATCGTACCAACGGTTTCGCTTTGCTCGTATTCCTGCAACGTTTTGACGAGCGATTTATCGGTAATTTGTATCTAATACACTGGGATTAATCCATACCGTTATAAAATAATATCCAAGCATGCAAATGTTGAATGTACATCCCATCATTTCTACCATGCACACATCGGTGAAGATACCTTCTATCTTGCCGGCGAATCTAAAACGCGATTTATCTTAACTTCTAGCTATAGATATGTAATTTGTCAAATGAAAAGATAAATAATTAGCAAACTTTCTTGACAAATTTAGCGATTAATTTGTCAAGAAATTACCTTACTACAAGCGAATATAAGAAATAAAATTAGTAAACTTATTTTTTATAAATTTTGAATATTCGCTTACTGCGAGGATGTATCTGGTTGTTTTAGTAATAGTATGTTTCGCTGTACTTATATAAATAAAATAAATAAACAGATAGTAAGATTTAAATATAGATTTAGTACTTTAATGAACGCAAGTGCTTAGTAATGACGTTTTCGAGCGTTTTGTCATCGAAGGAACCAGTGTAATTTTTCAAAATCTCGTTTGTAATGTTGCACTGCGTGCATATGTGCATGATGTAGATGATGGCGATGCTGCAAACTCCAGATGTGACGGCGTACATGACGTAGCCGCAAAGGCAATGCGTCAGGAACACCAAGTCGTAAAATGGCTTGATCTGTAAAAGATAATACATTCAGATTAAATATCTATTGCAGATGAGTTGTAAAAAATGGAGTGTAAATAAGGAGAGAGCGTTATATCTATGAAACAGAACGTTATGTATAATAAGGTTGAGGAAATGTTGGGAAACATCGATACATATTGTAAAGTATGAGAGTACAGACGTATTTGAGGTTGCGAAAAAATAAAAAACGACCGGTAGTTGAATGGTAGTGTATTAAATAAAGTTTTCTACAGATAACTAAATCAATCTATTTATATGTTTTGGGCAATTCGAATTGTTTATTAAATTTCAAATACAAACGTACGTCTTGCAATGCTACTACTTTAAGAAAGTGATCTTTACCGTAACGAATGCATGTTGTTCTTGCATGTCATAATATATCATGAAAGTATTGAGAAAGTCTATTTCTTATTAGATTAACGTATCAGCAGCATTTTAATAGCTATTGTACCAACGTTACCAAAATATTGTTGATACAACATTTCCTCAAAGTTATTATAACGCATTACAATTATTTATTAATTTACAATACCTAGTTTTTCACCTTCCAATGTAGTGTATGTGTTTTCATATTATATATAAAATATATACATATTGCGTAATAGTTCTACTAATTTTTTTACGTTTTCAGAATTAGTACTTTTAGGTTTCGCAAGTTTTAAACATCAATTTTGAGATTGGAACGTTACGTTTTGAGTCAGATCATATCTGTATGCGAGGCAACAAAATTATAGGTAAAGTGTCTCTTATTGGTGAAATCGTTCACATGTAGTTGAATTTGTGCAAAAAAAATTGGGTTTATATCATATAATTTTCATGCAGTGACATTAACACGTACGTTCAAATAACCACAAATTTTGAATAATTCCAACTATTTTATTTCTAACTGTATATTTTTTAAGTATACTAATTGTACAACTATTGTTCAAATAGGTTCGAATATTTAAGAGTTTGATATCTCTTTCTTCGAAATCAACTTGGATTATTATATGAATTATATTCAACGAAGTTTTCAACCGTGACAGTTCAGTAGCATCAAATATGTGAGCTACAGATATGATGTTAAAAAATTCAAGTAATTCAAGATATTCAAACGTATCGCTTAGTTATGAGGGCAATTGATTATCAATTTAAAATCAGAAACTTTAGGATTTTCTACGAATATGAGATAAATTAATAAATGTATGATTCTGGCTGAGCCTGATTATTAGGTAGGCATCGAATGTGTATAAAACAATTTATTATAAATTTTTTTATCCAAACTCGTTTTGTTACAAAAACACCAGCAACCTTGGTTTTCATGTCAAACATTCGCTAAGGGGGCCATATTGGCTCTGCAAAGGCGTTACGGATTCGTATTTTTTTAATAAATAAGAGCAACGTTACAATTTTTCACGTATCCGTGAGTATAATTATAACTAAGTTTTTAACTCCTTTTTAAAAGGAATAAGCAGGTGACCGAATCAAAGTGCAGAAAAAAACGACTTTAAGCATGGCGGACGTTAGACTGGTAGTCAAGGTACGAGTCGTGGGTGTGCGTTTCGTCGTCGTCATAATGCCGTAATAATATAAATATTTTTGGAAATTTTCAACAAGATAAAATTGTTTTATCCAACATAACACAGTTAAAGGAAATAATTGTTACAACTTTACATTGTTTACCAAAAAATAAATATATTATTAAAAAATTTGTCTTAACAATGTCTTACAAAATTTTTATTTTAAAAATAAAATATTTTTTTCTCTAATAAACAAAAAATTGAAAAATATTCACAAAATAAATGTCAATTAAATCCAAAAATTGATATGACGCAAAGAGCATTAGGCACAAACACTATTTTATATAAATTCGGCTAAAATGATTTTTCCTAGTTAAATTTTTTTCAAAAAAGTTTATATTTTTACAACAAATATGCCACAAAATTTTTAAAATAATTTTCGATCTATAACTCTTATCCTCAAGTATACAAGACAATTACTTATAGAAAAATAATTTACAGAGACTCACATGCGGATTAAAGATGATAAAGTAACTGGGATAGGCCAAATGACGGTAACTAATATTACCAACCAAAAAAGCTTCTCTCGTAAGAGGTAATATGGTGGAATAAGGCAATCCACCACCATACATGAAAAGTACACACGTCGTTGTAAAGAATCTCCCAGCTTTGGCATTTTCTAGCATGACGTTCCTTCTGTGTTGTTCGGTCATCTCGCACCAGTCAAACGTTATGTCCAGGATGCAGGATTCAATTGCATTCTCCTTGCGTAAAACCGCGTAGTACTTGTAGATATTCATCAAACAGAAACTGAGAGGTCCGATCATCTTTAGTCTTACCTGTATAGGAGCATGGTTCGATCGAAGTAAACACATAAATAATCCATGGCTTAACAGGATTTTTTAATAATGCATATACATATTGATAGATGAGAAATTATTTTTACCCCAAGATCTTTTTCGACGAGGAACATGTGCAAGCAGCAAGGTACCAAGAGAAACGCCAGGAGAAACGAACAAACGGCGATTGAGATCAATCGCAATATCAATGGATTCTTCTTTGATTTCAAAGGCCAAAGTCCTAAAGGTTGAAGTAACCATCTGGTCATTTGTATCGTGTACTCGATATCTTGTTCACTCTCCGTTTTCATTCGTAAATATTCAAAGTTCTTCATCTTGGACATGTTTGATGCAATACTCTCCACGTACGAAGGTATGAAAAAAATCTATTTTCTTTACCTCGAACTTTAAAAGTCAAGAATAGAATAGAATTCTTAACGTTTATACACTTTTCGCTAATTATCCTACGACTACAAATTATGATTATACCGAGAGGCGAGCATTTGAGAGATCGTCTAAGAAAATTAATTGATCGATGAAATGGATTTTAATACGTTCGATTTATCAATTATCTCCAAGTTCTAATTAAACGCGATGGCTAAAGTTTCAGGCAACAGAAACGCTTTCGTAGCAATTATAAGAGACCGGCGTATGTGCATACACCGAGCAATTTACGTTTTAATCGCTGTGTAAACTCGTTGCATTCGCGCGCGTTTCTGCAAATAACAAATGATGGACATTGCAAATCGAGAAAATTGCGGAAACGAAAGGTTTTTTTTTATAACGACCGGGTTAATTACTTTGGAATACTTGTAAACGCGCTTAAAATTACTTTCTAATAAAAGACCTCGATATAAAAACTCGTGTAAAGTAAATTATCGCTCGTATCGATGATCTTTTTGATGAATTTTAAACGTTTTCTTTTCTTTTTCCAGCGAATCCAATGTCGATGTGCACGCAACGAGGATTTTGCGTGCACAGTGTAAAACTGACTGTGATAAAACTTGCATGAGGTTAAAGCTTTTCTGGCCATCAGGTTAGGTACACACGATTGATTTGACTCTACAAACGTTGTTTGAATTATTTAAACTTTTTACGGATTTAACGCGAAGTTAAGAGGATGTGGAACTAAATTATATTCTGTAACCATAAAATTGTGCTAATAGTATTACATTTAAGAATCTGGAAAAAATTACAAAATAAGTTAGAATATACATACATGTATATATAACAGGATTTGACGGTACGAGAGTTTTAGAAAAAACAACGTACATTTTGTTAAAAAATTAACAACAGAGAAAAATTAAATATTAACAGTAATCCGAATATAACATTCAAATTGTGGATCTCTCACTTAATATTTAAAGCAAATATGAAATCGGAACTAAAATGAGTTTTTATAAAGAATTTTCTCTAGAAAGTAAGTATTTGAAGTTTCGTTAATTTATATTGTACAGTTTGGACTTCTCAGTAAGCAACTGTAGAAATATTAATTTTAACATATGTTATAAAATGCTGTGGTAGGTAATATAACATTTCGTAACAGCCATTTATAGTAAGATCTATACATTTGGCATCTTGATCACATCATGAAGTAGACTATTTTTTAAATTAAAAAGATTTTGATCTGATAATACTTTTGAGCTCGAGAATGTGTTTTTATATCGGTTTATAATTCAAACTTGAAAAGGGGCATTTTTGAAGATGAATTTAATTTAAACATACATACATGCGTGCAGAAGAGAAACTTTTTCTAAATGATCTGGATAAAAATTACAGTTACAATAGACATCACATATTTCCGTCGTTAATTAGCACCAAATTTGAGCGTATAAATACAGCGACGAAAATTGCCATACCAGCACCGTACATTTTGCTCGCAACATTTCGAGAATTTTTATTTATTTTTCTCTATGTAAGATCTCCATTTCTTTCCTGAGAAGTTCATTTTGATATTGAGAACGAATAACGCCGAAATTTTTATTTTTATTTATGTTTAGTTTGAGAGTCCTGTGATATATTATATTGGTTCGTATGTAACTTACATGTATTATAATATATTAGTTTAAATTTTATTAAGTAAACTATATTTTTTACCACACAAATTTTTTTATTGTAAAACTATAATGCCATTTAAAACTATAAGTATTTTTACAATCCCAATATATATGAATAATCGATAACGCTTCATTTTTCAGAATTGTTTATATGGCCATTCAACTTTACAATCAAGGATTAATGGTGCAAGTTTCGTTCATCTTCCAAAAATATAGCACGCAACTGTCAAAATATCGTTGTGCGAATCCCACGTTTACCGGATCGTTCGAGGAGAATCGTCGATAAGTGTCCTCAGCATGTTTAGATAACTCGCTGCTGCTTTTATTATCTGTCGTGTAATTTTGTAATCAGACTTAAATTATACCGATCAAACTGTTATTCAATTACAAATTAATTTTTATTATTTGCTTGAAGAGTATCGAAATATATTAGTTATTCGATCTAAATTTATTGTAAAAAAATGACTTACGTTAGTAAAACTTTGCAGTGACAGATCGATCATCTTCCCAGCTGTAAGAACGACCGGTCGCTGCGTAGATGTTAGCAAGAATAGCAAATTTCGTGCTTCCTTACCCGAGAGTTGATACCATTTCATCGTGTACACAGCTTTTCCTACGCCGTAGCACTGGAGTATAAATTTTAATGTCAATCTAATAAGCTAAATATTTAACAAAAAACAAGAAAAGTAACTTTTTTTACTTCTTCGGTTAAGCTTTCTCCAACGTAGCACAAAATGAAAATGTTGAAGACGAACGATAGCATCAAGAAAACGTAAGTGAACAAAGCTACTGTATCGCGATTTTCGAATTCCTGTATAATGATAAAATTAAAATACTTATTTATTCTTTCCAAATTCATATAATAATAATAATGAATGTGTATACTACTTTATTTAAATGGTCTAAATTAGTCTCAATTGGTTTACCGTGATTAAATAGTAGCCTAGAAAGCAGATGATGCACGTGCTACCGAGCACCTCGATCAAATACATTCCACTAAAGATTTCTTCCAATTTTGCGGCGAATCTGAAATAGGGCATATGCTTATGTTAATATAATTCTATTCTATTTCAGGTAAATAATAAAATATTACTTGACGAAACGTAAATGTTGCTCGACTATCCGACCGAGGAGTTTGATGTTGAAATTGTCGGCTAGCTGTTCGAGCATCCGAGACGTAAGAGCGGCTTGGCTTCGTATGTGCATCACGCAAATGATCGCGATGCTGTAAACTCCACAAGTGACTGAATACCTTACCAAACCGCACATGCAGTGAGTTACGAAAACGAAATCGTAGATTGGTCGCACCTGAAATCCAAGTAAATATTATTTAAACATTTTACAATAACGGATAGAATGCCTATATGTGATTGCAGAAGTCCCATGTTTATTTTCGATTTTTAATCATATTATTTTCAAAAAAAAAATTTTTGATATATGAAATGGAGTTAAATGAAATATTGAGAAATTTGGCATTGGATAGTCAAATTCGAGTTTGTATTCGACTTGGTATTAGTACTTGATATAAATAACAAATATTCACAAAGTTTTTCTTATAGGAAAATGTTTCTTTTCGTTATTTTCACCCATTTAGTAGAATCAAATCATTTGCTCACGATACTTATAAATTTACAAATAATTTCTTCCTTATATGAAAATGTTTTTCATCGAGCAAGTCAAAACCAAAAGGACAGTAATTTAAAACGGAATAGAAAATGTGTTTAACAACTTTGATTCCAATATCAAGAACATTTATACATTTTTAGAAGATTGTTACAAAAACGAAAACAATAATTGATTTACATTAAAAGTCGTGATATAGGGAATTCAGATTTTAAAATTCCATAAGTACTAAAAAATCAATATTTCTATTGTAAAAATTATTGAATTAAAATTAATTTGACATTATGCTCATCTTATTAATATTATATGTATACTATGTCCGACATATCATTGCTGAACGTATATCAGGTCTGCAGAGATAAAGCGCATTAAACAATTTGTTGTATATACAAAGATAATTTTCTTCAGATAAGAATTAAGTCCTACATGAAGGTGTAATTAAGTTGAAAATTTGACTTAATTGTTAAAAAAAAATACGCGATACGCATGTATTAAAAATGCACACAATATTCAGTAGTTGTAGATCGAGTTTAGTCAGACACAATATAAAAACAAGTATTTCATAATTTTTCTTGTCTTTTAACCACTTTCAAACGTTTATTGAGATTGTAAAGATTGAATTTAAATAAAGTAAATAAATTATTTTACCTGGGGGTTAAAGAAGACGAAATAACTCGGATAAGCTAGCGGGAGCAGGGTGACGTTCCCTCGAACGACAGAACCCTTGATCAAAGGTAAAATTGTGATGTATGGCATACCACCACTGTACATAAAAATTATGCAGACGATTGTGAGAAGTCTACCAGTTCTTGCGTATCGGGACATAATTCGATACTCCATTTGATCTGTGATTTCTCGCCAATCCAGTGACATCCTAACCATGCAAGCTGCGATTTCTCGATCTTTTAGTATCACCACGATGTATTTGAACAAACTTAATGCTCCAAAGCTCAATGGACCTATCAGTTTTAGCCGTATCTGTAAAAATTAATGATTGCTTATCGATGACGTAGTTTATACGTTCGTTGTATACCAATTATATCTCAATTTACACTTAAGTGTAGTTTTAACACATGTAGGGTTTATATTCTCGTTGCACA
Source organism: Theocolax elegans (assembly GCA_026168455.1). NCBI lineage: Eukaryota > Metazoa > Arthropoda > Insecta > Hymenoptera > Cerocephalidae > Theocolax > Theocolax elegans. The sequence goes on along the minus strand of CM047426.1, from coordinate 93,412,277 downwards.
GAATCCCAAAAGTATATAACCAACGAAAAACCTGCTATTAATATATACTATTTGAAAAAAATTAACTTGCTTTTAGCGAAAAAAACGTATTTAAATATATACAATTGAAAAATTAGTCTATATAATAGCGGCCGACGCAAGTATGGGCGCGTAAACCATAGCTCACCTATCGTATTTTTCCTTTGATATTCGTTTATTATGTACTACTTATTTTCATGAAATCTATAAAACATTGCTTTCTCTATTTATTTATCTTTCATAGTAATAATTAATTAAAATCTCGTTTCATTCAGGGCTGAATGTATTTCAACCCCTACAATCGTTAATTGGTCAAGAGAATAATTATGCCCTAAAGAAAAACGAAATATCAAGTGTATTGACAAAAATATTAGTCGTCGACTTTCATTCCAAATTAAAACTACAACTATATACCTAATATTTCATCGATTCATGCGTTATACAATGGATGGAATCACGAAAAGAGTTTTAAATACTTGTGCTAAATATATATTTTTATTTATTCGTTTTTTTTTAATTGAGTATATACGTTTTCTTCCCTTATCAGGGTCCGTTTTTCAATGACTATATTTTTTAAAATATTTTTATTTTAAATAAAATGAGAAATAATTAGATTATATATTTAAATATTACATATTTATACCTGCCTCGTTAATAAGCTAACAGTATAATAACAATGAAATGGATACAACAAAGTATTGCACATATAGATATCTGAAGTAATTTTCGAAAAAAGGAGGCAATATAGCGTATAAATCATATCTTATCATTTACTTTTAATCATGACTATTGATTTGCAAAACTGAAAAAAATGTCGAAATATAGGGTAAAATGAAAATTAACTAATTAACTAATATAATAAAGTGCGTATTTATAATTTTTAATGAAAGTATCGTATAATATAAGTTTCCAAAAATAAAATACATTGAATAAATAACATTTCGAACTACATAAACTTATATATTACTCAGTGTACAAACTAGTAGTTTAACTTATAAGGAGAGTATCCCACCCGTGGAAAACGGATCTTTACCAAATATATACTATAAAGTATGAAGAAAGACGGAGTTTTAGACTCTAACGCACTTTTTTACGATGGATATGAGCAATTAACGAATTATTGCGGCAAGAAAAAACCCTTCACTTTGATCGCTTATATCTCCAAAACAAATAAAGACAAGTATTTAACCCTACATTCGAAAGAAAGGTGAGATCGAGTAGATTGAATTTAGAGAAGAAACTTAAATATCTTGATTTGGTCTAAAGTTATGAAAGAAAAATGAATTTAACAGTATGTTGATGACAATTTTTAATTAAAAAAGTTACTGATTTTTTAGGCCATATTGTCTTTTAATTTTTTTTCGTTAAATTTTTCGTTATTTCCTTATATCTATAATAAAAAAGAGTGTTAGAGTCTAAACCTCCATCTTTCTTCACATTTCTACAGTAGTAAATAAACGTATCCTAGAGTTTGGTAAAGATTTTCGCAGAGATGTGACATTCTGTATGTTAACATATAACTTTTATGAATGATAAAAGAATGTTGTGAAAATGAGATTGTCATATAGTACCCCGATATCCTTGACGAGTATGAACATAAATAAGCAGAGCGGTATAATGACAAACAGCATGATGAAGATGCACATCAAAATAGACACTGGTCGAAGGATACGAAGATATCTCGATGGCCTAATAGGCCAAAGACCCAAAGGTAAAAGTAACCAACGCGTTAACTGTACAGCGTACTCGAAATCTCGGGCATTACCAATTTTCCCGATTACTGGATCCATTTTAGTATAATATTTCTAAAATTGAACTTAATTCTCATTGACTTATATATATCGGTCAAGTAATTCAAACGAGTCGATTAAATGCGTTTCGCTCTTCGATTAAAAGCATACTCCGAGTCTACGAAGTATAAACGTAGATTACTCATCCATGGTCTTTCTCTTCTCGATTACTGATGCAAAATAGCTAAAATCGACGGCGATTAAACAGCAGTTGCATTTAAGCTGCGTCACGAAATTACCCTTGTCGACTGTAGCAGTAAGAGGAGGTATACGTACGGACCCTCTTTCTCCACCCTTCTATATTTACTATACTCGCAGTTTGCTCTCAACCGTGTCGACGAATCTTCCGTGTAAAGTGTCTTATTTATTATTTACTTATTTAATTCCTTTCACTTTATCAATATTATCTTTATCGCAAGTTCAAACTATATATATATATATACAAGTTATTAATTTCAAGTAAAATGTACGATTCATTTTTTTTCAACGTTTTATTATTTACACTAAACTGTATGGCATGTAAATTCCTTCTATTAGATTGCATATACGAAATTGTAACAGTAATTTTGACTGCCATAATATACAATTTGATTTCTTCTTTAAAAAAGTTTGTATGTCAAATATTTTAAATTATATTTAGAACACAATGGAAATATCAGCTACACGAAAATACATTTTATGCGATCGTTACAAGTAAAAAAATATAAATTTTTCATAAGTATGACGAGACTAACAATTTGTGTATTGTTTTTTTCTTAGAGTCCGAGACAAAAAAATTATAAATATTTCCATATGACAATTTTTGGCAAACATTTATTTTTAATAGTTTAAAAGATGTACAATTATAATGCATATATTATTAAGTTTTTTCTCTAAATTTTACCAAATTAAATATTTTACTTTTTAGAGATATTTGATTAATCAATCAATTGACCAAATTTCTTGAAATATTCATTTTGATCTTGTACGAATCTGTGTATTATATAAGATAAAAATTAAGAAGTATAATTATAAATACTAATTTAATAACCAAGTATTCTTTATTTTTTTACATCGTAGATCGAAAATGGTACATTTTCCAATGAGATTATAATAAGTACCCAACTATCCATGGTAAAACTAGATGGATTTTGCAGTGACAGTTCGAAGCATATTCAAGTAAGTCACAGACGCTTTTAGGACCTACAAAAGATAAAATAACGTTTTACTTATATAACAAAGGATTAAAAAAATTCGAGATACGTAAGTAAAAAAACCAACGTTCGAGAAACAGCGCATCGAGAGGGATGTCATTTTTCCAGCAGTAAGAACTACTGGATGTTGCGACGAGGCGACTATTATTAAGATGATATTTCTTGCTTCCTTACTGGTGAACTGGTACCAATTTATCGCGTACGCGATCTCTCCGATGCTACTACACTAAAAAGAATGATTTTTCTATATTTATAACTTTAGTTAAAGAAATCATTTACAGATAAATTAATTATTGTATAAATAAAACTGAATTTATTGGTCAATTTTAGAGAAATTATACCAGATTTAAAAGATCAATTTTTGACTCTTTGACTATCACTAGGGTGAATAAGTTATGTTTGTTAAAAAGTTACTGTAACTTTACAAATGAAATTTACAATTGAAAAAGGAAAACTTATAAAATGAAAAAAATAAATTATCAATCAGTGTGCAAATTATAAAATAAATGTATAACTATAGAAAATTTCTCTACCAACCTGTTCCGTAAGAAGATCCCCCACATAACAGAAAATAAAAATATTAAAAGTCAATGAGAGGAGTATTAGACAGTACATGTAGGATCCAACGTTATTTTCATGAAACTCCTGCAAAAATTCGGTAACGATTATATTACATAAGAGAATAGTTTCGATTTTTAATGTACGTTGAGCAATAGAACACCAATATTTAGTCCTCAAGCGTCTATTTATAATAAATGTCTATTATAGAATAAAATCTTTTAAAAATCCATTTTACGAGCGAATGTATCTTAACAAAAATAATTTGGATGTAATATCAAAAGTCTTACCGTAATGAAATAGTAACCCAGCATACAAATATTAAAAGTGCATCCCATAAGCTCAACCAAGCACATACCACATAATATATATTCCATATTTGAAGCGAATCTGCAAAACGATACGCAAATCAGTACGCGAATTGTTTAACTATCTTATTAAAAATATATTTTCGATTAAAATAACTGCAAGGTTCTCCAATGTTTAGCAATTATACGTCCAAGTTTCTTTTCATCGTAATTGCTTGCTAGATTTTCCAGCATCGAAGATGTTACGCCGATTTGGCCACAAGTATGCATGATGCAAACGATGGCAATACTGCACACTGCGCAGGTGATGGTATACATGACGAATCCACACAAGCAGTGAGATATGAATATCATATCGTAGATCGGTCTGATCTGTCGTGTAATAAAATACTATTTATCTGAGCATGATGATCGTTTCAATTTAGTTACGTCACTTACGTTAGGATCAAAGAAGACATAATAACTTGGGTAAGCTAACCGTCTGATGGTAATGTTACCAAGGATTATTGGGCCTTGAGTAAAGATGAAAACTGTGGAGTAGGGCATACCGCTACCGTACATAGCAACCACACAAATGCTCGTATAAAATCTTGAAAATTTGGCGTTCTCCAGCATTATGTTCCTTTCTTTATCTCCTCTCGCTGATTCCCAATCTTCGATCATCCACGTAAAACATTCTCGTATGTCTTTCTCTTTGGCTAGCACCGTCGAGTATTTGATAATATTCATCAAGCAGAAGCTCAGCGGGCCAAGTAATCGTAGACGATCCTGTGAGCTTAAACAATTGTGGATTATCAATTTTTGCTTATTCTCTAAATTCCATTAAAAATAATCAACGAAATAATCCTATTGAATGGTGATTTTTAATTTCGGTCACTTGGAGGAATTTAAAAGGTAAAATTCTTGTGCATGGGAGATTATACGGAAAAAATAATGTTGTTGAAAAGGTATCTGAGTGGTAAAAATCTTAAAACACACGACTATTCAGCATGGTTAAAAGTTTAACCTGATCCCTAATAGTATCTAAGATATTTTTGAATATCCAATAGGTTTTAATTTAAAATACCGATTTCGTGGATTGTAATTTGCAATTATCTTAGCAATTTTACTCGTAATTTTAATTCATTTTTTCTCAAATCGATGTACACTCTATTCATTATGTATTTTCCATCGTTTTTCTTTTAATTTTAGATACTACTCGTGTAAAATAATTAAAAAAATTAGCACCCTGAAATCTTTGACGAGGAGGAACATGTGAAGACAGTACGGGATCAGCAGAAACATGAGGAAAAAGTAACCAAACCCGATAAGCATCTTCCTCACAAGTTTCGTATAATAAGAAGATTCGATTGGCCACATTCCTAAAATTTGTAAAAGCCAACGAGTCATTTGCACCGAGTACTCGAAATCTTTGGTGCTACGTATCTTTTCGGTATTTTCAATTTCATCGTTCATCTTCGCCTTGTGCATTTTACCGGTTATTTTGTTCGAACGTGTATTAAAGATCAGTCAACGCCTCAAATTCGACGGTATTGAGTAACGTACGTACAGGTACAAAATATCAAAAGACATATACACATTTATGTATCGATAATAATGAATATTTGTCAGATTAAGTTTATATATTTATATTTATATATAGAAACTCGGAATGAGAGTGTACGAATGACTGAGGGCACAAGAGCATTGTGTGCGGTACGATCTTATCTTATTACCGATGCAAAGTGGTATATTCCATTAAACGTTTCGAGGGAATAAGAAGTCATGCATGTTAAGAGGGTCGTTGATTAACATCGATCGGTGTTGCTTCTTGACGAACAGTGTCGCTCCTTACTGGACAGAAGTAAGATCTAGTGAGAAGAAAAAACGTATAGTGAAGTTTGATACCTGTCAAAAATGTACACATACCAACGATTCTAAAGAAGGTAAGCTTTATATCACCGCAAAATAGGCAAAAATGTATGATGAATAACGTGCACTCGTTTCTCGTAAATATTCCATACTTTTTTCAGTACATTTTATCACATTAAACTCTCACATTGTCCATGCATGTAGGAATATTTTGTTCAATATAAATAAGTACTATACATTTATACTAATTTATGCAAATTGAAATATGATTCGTGTATTTTATACTTAAATGGAAATTCAAATTTAGTAATGCACAATCAACATATTAAATTGCTCTTTAATATTCGATATCGTTTATATTTTGAATCACTTTCAACAAATTTGATAATTATTTTCATTAAATTAAATATTAGTTACAATAACAAATACGACATATCAATTCTCCAGCTAAATTTGAACGTTTTAAAATGTTCGTCTGAAATTGAGGTATAACTGATAATGCAATTAATATTTAAAGGTAAAGTGTTCTTTTTTATTTGGAATATATCGCATCAACTTTCATGCAGCGATACTGTTGCATTAAAATTTTTTTCCGGTTCAATAATAATTTTATTATTATTAAATGTATGTAAAATAAAGGACTTTTAATAGTAGCACGAAGGAGTCCTATGTATAAGCTATTTTTATGGTAACAGTAGAATATTTATAAAAAATACAAGTGAAACTTTTTTACCAAAATGAAATAATAACCTTGCACGGAAATATTAAATGTACACTGCATGAAATACATTACGTTGAAGATTTAATTGTTGTTAACAGTTATAGTATGATACTGCAGGGTTTTTCAGTAATTGACAACTCGCTGCATCCAAGATTATTTTCTTCGTAGCTGGTAGCGACAACACCGATTAATTTGATAAATCTGTCATTTGAAACGTCATAACTTATTAGTTACCAGTACGTAGGTAATGATGAAGGCACTGGAAAATCGTCACTTATTCCTTTCATATATGCCGATTATGCAGATCCCTGATTTTTAAAGCTTGGACGTTTAGGTATAAAACTTTATCTTGTTTTTTTGCCTTTCTAATAAAGATTGTGAAATAGTCACGGTATCTCTGTATCTGTAACCTTACAAATCCATGTGTACAAAAAAATTACGTATATTTCATTATCGGTCATGGTAAAAATAATTTTAAGAATTGACATATAAATAAATACAAGTAAATCTTTAATTAGAAACTTATAGGACGCAGTGCGCAGAAAAAGTATATAGTTGCTTGCATCGCAGGAGTACCATATTACTACTTCGCATTCTTTATATGTCTATGTTGTAAGAGCTCGGTTATCATTTCCTCAGAGTGGTGAAAACATGTCGATAGACGCATATCTTGTTTTTTTCTTTTCACTGAGCAATTTTCGTATAATATTGGATCCGTGCACTTATTTAATTAAATTATCATAAGGAGTATGTTGAAAACATAAATGATATTTATAAGTTATTGACCATGATGTTGACCATTCTTAAGATAATCGAATAGACATCAGGATCGACATCGCAAGAATGAAAAATGTAAACGACCTTCCTGTCTTTCCTCTTCAATTCCTTAAATAGTCAATTCCTCTTTGGTACATCCCAGGTCATTGTATTTAGCTTTTATTTTATTTGTAGATAAAAATATATATCAGTTATTATTTTGCTAAAAAATAAGTCTAGAGTATTTGATAAATTATAAATGCTACAAAAATCATTAATCTAGTCGATTTTATACACATTTTGCTCGAAAATTTGCAATACTAAATCTAACTAAAGTGTTATTGGAATAACAAAAAATATAATCAAAACTAAACCTATCTTATTTTGGTTTCTAATATTACTTATGTGACTTTAGGGCGATAGTGCGGATGCCAATAAAATATCAAATTTTATATAGTAACTTTAGAGTGTATTTTTACAATGATATTTAAAATAATTTTCTTGGCGTATAGTTTAATACGATGATCGTATATCGAGTGGTTTTTATCCATTAGACGATAAAGCGATCGGTGTGTGTTTGGTTAACCTGCCACGGTGCGTAAAAGATTCAAGTAGCCAACGGCGGATCTCATAATCTGAAATTACGTACATATACGTATCGATTTAACAATCTTTATTAACTATAAATTTGTAAAAAAAAAGTTAAAAAAAAGCGAATCATTCGCTTACCCCACCAAAATTGTACAAAGAAAGCGGGATTATCTTTCCTGCTGTAATTTTGACTTCGCTCCGTGAAACTTTTATTATCAACGCGAATACCAATCCTCGTTTCCCTTCCAGTCGATGCCAATCGACGAAATACGAGTTCAAACCAATTTCAGCAGCCTTATTTATTTAGTATAATTAATTACTTCTCTTAATTCGATGACGAAATAACATTGAATTTATTTATACCTTTTCAGTTAAAACTTCCCCGATGTAACAGTAAGTGAATATCAAAGCAACGAGCGAAGTCACCATTATAAAGTACGTAAGAATTCCAAATGCATCGTTTTGTTGGACATCCTGTGGTTATAAATCAGAATTAAACCAATTGAATCTCTTGCAATGTGGATTAAAATAATTTAATATACCATGATAAAATAATATCCGGTTAGACATAAAGTAAACGTTCCACCGACAACTTCAACCAAACATATTTCACTCAGGAGGTCTTCGATGCGTGTAACGAATCTAAAATTGAAGTGTAAACATATAATTTGGTAAGTATTTTAACTTTTTATTTATAGTTTATCCAATGTTTTAAAGACTTAAGTAGGACAACTTTGTGTAGTAAAGCAATTTGTTATACCTACAACAGTATATCATTTTTTTTCATACTAGAATTTCGAATTTGTTTGATCGCTATATAGTGTGGTTTTCAAACAATTTCCACGAGGGATAAATAGAATCAATTTCATTCGTGATTTTCTCTTTCCGTGCAGTATAATGCAGTATATCAAATGGAAAAATATGCAAGACGTGTCGTTACTGTAAAATTCGTAGATGTAGCTCGACGACGGTTTGCAACCTCTTTTCGAAACCTTCGTTATTGCACAGTTTATTATCCCCGTCGATCAATTTAGCCATCATCAAGACGACAATGTCCATCTCTCCGCAAGCGTGCATCACGAAGACGGCGGCAAAACAGAACGTCACGATTGTCGTCGAGTGTACAGCTGCACTCGATACGATCTGAAGACTGAACACAATTTGATAATTGGGAGTAGCGCTCAAGTCGACACCGAGTAACCATCTAGGAATAGGCGAAGGTAGTGGTTTTATAATCACACCCGATCCCGTTACAATCACAGGATTCATCAGTGTCTTTATCAATCGAAAAAATGTCGCACCTGTAACGATAAGTATTTTTTAAAATTTTTTAAATTCTTAAGAGAATATTTTAATGATATTACCTGCGAGGAAAGTGCAAGCGCAAATTTTAGTTAACGAATGCCCGACATCGACATTTTTCCGCATGATCTTACGGAAATCCTCGCGATCGTAGCTCTTCCAATCCTGTTCGACAGTTTCGATCAAGTATTTTATTTTCTCCGAGCGCCTCAAGAGAAATGTGTACTTGATCACGGCCATCGAGTTGAGTGTCATCGCCCCAAGTTTTTGTATGCGTCTGGAAAACACGCGTTCCTCGACAAATATGTGCAAGTACCCGGGTATTATCAAAAATCCAAGTAATGCGTAAATAGTTATCACCTGTCGAACACGTGTAAATCCAATTTCTTATTCAAAACTTTCATCTTCTTTATAAAATTACATTTATATACTTAAAGTTAATTAGAACAAAATATTTCATAACAAAAATATATTATTTACCTTGATTCTCTTTTTGATCGCGTCGCGAAACGTGTAACCATCAGGGAAAAATGGCCAAATACCAATCGCTCGAGCAATCATTCGTACCCGTCCGAGAGCGTGATCGATATCTACCTGAACTTCGACAAATTTCGATGATTTCTCAATCTTCTCCTCGACAAACAGACCCATTGAGAAAATGATAAATTTTAATATATTATTTAATAATCGGTAAATTCAAATTCGTACCCTCGTTTATATTTCCTGAGTCACGACCCTTTGCGGGTTCAATAGATTATACCAACGCGATATAGAGACATGCAAACAGGTATGCTTAAAAAATGCTCACCTCGACAAAGCATTCATTAAAGAGAAGAAAAAAATATATATAAAGAGAGAGGAAGAGAGAGAGAGAGAGAGGGAAAAAGAGGCCGATTGTTTCGCGACGAGGAGGAGCGAAATAATTCTGTACTGCGTTGCTCGTTGTTCCTACTAATTACACGCCCATCGATCTATAACTTTAATTCAGTGCCTCGAGCATTGCATTTGCAAAACTTTCTCTCGATAATGCACATTTCCATTTTTCCAAACCCTTCCGTCAGTTTACAAGAACAAAGGAAACTTTTACGCGGATACTATTTTTACTTAATTTGTATACATACGATTGTTCTGCATTTGCTATATTAACAAGATAAATATATATGTTATTTAAAATATTAGAAATATTTAACTAAATTTTTTTTTCAAATATTCTTACAATACACTTAAATTTACATGTATTATTAAGATAATGATGTGGTCAATTATGAAGAACCTTTTAATAAGAAATTGATAATTTATAAAACATTTTATCATCTATACGTGCTTCATTATTTAATCATCATTATACAAAAAAAAAGTTTGAATTGACATTTTTCATTTTTAAATACATCCGTCTTAAGAGAAGTAAGCGTGAGTATAAAAATATCCCTTATAATACTCTCTTACTTTAGAAAGTAACTCGTAAAACAAAAGTACTCGTTATACTTGGTGCACGGTTGAACTGCTATTAAAATGCATTATAACAACATTCCATTATTTCTTGAAACTTGGAAACTTTACGAATTATTTTAAGACGCGCGTATGCGCTTATTTATAAACATTTCATTATAGCGCTGGAAAAAAAATTTTCTAGATGGAAGTACACTTTTCCATTTCTATAATGCAGTCCATTGATTAAAAAAGAAAATCATTTTGTCTTATTTAAAGAATCAGTTAATTACAATATATTCTTATAACAGAGCGAGAATATTTGTGAGCATATATGAGCATAAATTTAAGTAAAATTTTCTTGTATAAGAAATATACTTGATTGAAGCGAAAATTAAAAAACTAACGTATTAGAAATAAGTGGCAAAAAACGCATCGTGTCAAGCAGAAAAATAAACTTGATTTAGCTGAGTATTTCATTTCACACAGAATACAGGTTTACTTTACTTAAATCCATGTCTAGAAGATTATCTATATTTCTGATCTGATCGCTATATTAGAAGGATTTCTGCTACACTTAAGATGGTTTTTGTCTTATATATAAATTCGTATCGCGCTTGCACCAATATTGCTATCGTATCAAAAATTCATGACAAAGTACTGGAATCTTTTTTGTTTCTTGCAATTCGAAAGTATTTGGGTTCATTCTCTTCCTTGATAAATTTCATGGGGTGCTGCTAATATGACCGGAGTAATTGGAATTACTGATCAAATGTAAATTACAATTGCTTACTAGAATAATTTGTATAGCAACATTTCGTAAAAATTTTTTCATTCAACAATTGTAATTTACGCTTTATTAGTAGTTCCTATGGCTCAGGTCGTATCGGCAACTCTCTACGAAATTTATTAAGAAAGAAAATGAGCCCAAATGCGGGCGATTCGGTTAAAAAACAAAAGAAATTTCAGTTCTTTCTCTTGAACTTTTAATACAGTAGCGATATTAGCGCAACCGCGATACAAATTTTACCTTAAAATTCACCTTAAATAGATTATATTTACTTCTAGAAATTGTTTTATCAGATTAGAATATATACATCCATCAAAATATTTTTTTCAAAATAAATTTTATTTTAATTAACGAACCACTATATGTTTACATAAAATTTATATCGATCAACGATGACAAATTAACAGTGAATTTTAACTAGACGGTGGTAACAGTTCTTAACAAGTTTAGATAGCTGGCGGAAGCTTTCATTATCTGTAAGAATAAAGAATATTAAAAAAATTAGATTAGAGCTAATGAGCAATATGTACATTGATACTTACGCTGGAAAACGTTTGAATCGAGAGTGGTGCCATTTTTCCAGCTGTGAGTACGACAGGACGTTGTCCTCGTGAAATTAACATCACCATGTTCCGCGATTCTTCGGTAGGTAGTTGGTACCAATTTATCGTGTACGCAAATTTCCCTATACTTTCACACTGAAACGTAAAATACAATACTTACTTAAATTTCGAAAAATTTTCTTTCACTCTCGCCTTATTACTTGGTTCGTTAGTAACTCGCCGATGTAACACTGGATAAATATGTTAAAAGTAAATGACGTTAGTAATATAATAAACGAAATCGACGAGACGGCTTCTCTATCTTCGTATTCCTGCAGTAAATTATTGAAAGTTAAAGAATTATATTATTTGTTTTTATTTCTTAGATGGCGCCTTGTGCAACTCACCGTTATGAATGAATAACCCAAGAAACATATACTGGATGTACTTCCGAGCATGTCGACGAAGACTATCTCTTTGAATATGTCCTCTATCAACGCAGCAAAACTACAATTGAATTAAAACAAACGCAAAGGAGTTAACTAAACTTTAAAGCAAAGGAAAAGAGGAATTACTTTTTGGCAAGTGTTTTATCCACGATAATTCTAAAAGTACCTCCATTAAAATTAAATTTTAAATTTTTGTCAATCTTACTACGATTAATAATTTATATTGCATTATCAAAATAATGTATATCACTATAATAATAATTACTCTAAAAGCTCGACATTTTTTCTCATTATATGATTAATCCAATTGAAGTCTGGTTCGTCAACAATTTTCTTCATTTTCAACGTCATGGCGTCGATACATCCACAAATATGTACTACACATATGATGATGAAACTATTAACAGCACAAGTGGTTGTGTATCTGAGAAAAGCACCAATACATTGCAATGCAAATATGAAGTCGTAGAACGGTCGTACCTAAAATTAATGCGTTTTAATGAAACAAACAATTTATTATCAAGTTTTTTTATAATTCAAGGATCGGTCCTTAAATATTTATTGAAATGTCATTAATTCGATCTTTCAATCTATTCTACAGTATTACTTAATTGTAAGAAAATGTATAATTAGGATTTACTAGGATTTGTTTTTTTATTATTCAATTTTTTTTATTATTTGATATTAAATTTTGATTTTGTTTTCTTTCTGCTATAAAATAAATTTCACTAATTTTGTTACATTAACGACCAGTGTAGTATAATTCGACTTACATTTGGATTAAAAAAAATGTAGTAGTGAGGATAAGGTAAGTGCCTGTAAGTAACGTTTCCAATGGTCGAAGAACCCCTGGATATCGGTAGGATAATAGCAAAAGGCATGCCAGCACTGTACATCAACACCAAACACATCAACGTCAACATCCGTCCGTTCTTTGCATTTCTCAACATTATACTCCTTTCGAAACTATCGCTAACTTCTTGCCAATTTTGTGATATTCTGTGCAGACAATCTGCGAGTTTACGTTTTCTCATCAAGATTATCAAATACTTGAACAAGTTGATTAAACTGAAGTTCAAAGGACCGATCAATTTCAAATGTACCTGTATTCGCAATTGCGTTATTAAAATTTATCAAATTTTTGTGGAAAATGTCTAATTGTATATAGATACCTTAAGGTCGTTAACTTTGAAAATCATGAATGTTCCTAATGGAATAGCCATGAATAAAAAAATGCTCACGCAAACGACAGCTATAACGGGACGCACCAAGTATTGATAAATTTTCGATTTATAAATCGGCCACAAACCGAATGGTGTAAAAAGAAGTTTCGTCAAATGCACTGCGTTACGATAATCTTCCTCGTTTTTGAGGATCGTCGTCTCTAAAATTGCTTTTTTTTCGACGTTATCCATATCGCGACTTTCTACCGATTCAAGGATCGTGGCGAAATGTATCAAAATTTTTTGGTAAAACGTTTCGGTATCCGTTAACGAATGATTCTTTTAAAACCAGCTGACGTTTCGTTAAAGTGTAACGCAAACACGATCATAATGCATTTAATAGGAATCCCCGAATCGATAGTTATTATGGGAAGAGTTTGTATTTAACATAAATCTCATGCGTTTCGTTATATATATACCTTTTTGTGTTTAGTTTATATACTTATCGTATCATCTTCGTATTCTACAACGTACGCGCTTATTATTCTCAAATGACCTGTACAGTGATACATTTAATTAATACATTTTATTACAACTGACGCGTAATTTACAAAAATAATAAGAACCAAGATTCGATCGTTTCGACGTAGGCGAATAAATGCGACAATGTCTCGTATACGGCAGATACTGAAAAGAAAATACTTTATATAGTGCCGCAATAAAAAAAGTTGTTGACGCAACTAAGCTAGAGTAAAATTTACTTCGCGAATCTTTGGTCATTGAAAATTTAATATAGTTTTTAAATCAATAACCATTAGATCGCGGAATAGAAAAGTTCGGGTTTACCGCAAAACCGAGAGTTGTTCTGCATTTATTATATAACGTTCAATAGACATTACTTTTCTTACGCAGCCCGTCAAAAATTACATTTAAATACTTTACAAGTGTACCCATTGTCTGGGCTCCAGGGGGAGGGGTTCCTTCGTGGTCGCTCAACGCGTATTTCGACTCGTTGATTATCAAATATAAAGGGATGTTTCGCTTAAATATTCACCTTGAGAAAATTCACATACGGATCGGTTAACGATTATTCGCGAAAAAAATTGAGTAATAAAATATTACCAATATATTTTAATTATATCTTTAACTATATTTTTACGTGGTGCTCAAAAACGGCTCGTATTTTTTTTGTGTATATCTGTGTTTCATTCTTATAGCGCAAAATACGTAAAATTATTGGTAACTTAATTATTTCAATTGCTTTATCATTGGTTTTTAAATTAATGAAGCGTGAAATTTTATATAGGATTATACTCCTTTTTCGAAAATTGTAAAATAATAATTAATCTTCGAAATTCAAGTACAACTTGCAAAGTAAGTACAAAATTGTTGAAAATGAATGCGTATCATTTAGGTAATTCTTTCTTTATCTTTCTCATTTATGAGGGGATGAATATGCAGTTGGAAATATTCGATTTGATACGCAAAAGTATAAACGTCTAAATTGTAAAATAGTAAGTCTAATTTGTTGACTTTGGCAGCCTTTCTTATCCACAAAAAAATGTAAAATTTTAATCAGGAAGGGATAGAATGGAAGATAGCAATCAATTTTATTAAAGAACATGGTTCATTGTATGATATTTTTTAACTGTGGAAGAAATAAACCTCGAATACTTTCATGTACTACTCGGCTATAGTTATCAAAAAAATAAACGTTATAAAGTTTTAGATAAAATTAACGTTAGATATTTTTGAGAAATATAGTATATTAATATTAAATACACATTTTACATTAGTGAAACTGTATTACAGTTTACTGATTGTGCATTTCACTCTGTTCGGAGTCTAGGGTTTACTTTTCAATGTATATTAAATAAAAGATTCCCTGTTAGAAAATTATCTAGTTTTATCGAGATCACGATTATGTAACATCGAGAACTACATAGATTATTTAACATAAAATATTAACTTATAATAAACAAGGTGATATATTTAATAAAATTATTTATATTATCACTTACATTATAAAATGATACCTTTTAATAAAAATGTCGTATAAAAAAATTGGAATGCGCAGTTTTGATTTTTAACTTGTCATTTAAAACGTGTTTTCCTTCTGAACCAAGATTTAAATTTAAGCATTCGAGGTAAAATTGGAAAGAAAACGTAATCATAGTAAATATAAGTAGTGCAACACGCGACATTTTTATACTTAATTTGCAATAATATCTCGAGCTCTAATTAAATAGTAGCACCATACGAAAAATCAGATTTTACTAGATTAAAAATCAAAAATAAAAAAACCGTATAGATTTTATAGTGTAGATTAAACAATTAAATTAGTAATAAACTTCTAAATCAGCGGGTAAAAGTGCGTATAAAGAATCCTTTGATTTAGGACTGGATTTATATTGGTTACGAAAGACCCCTGCAGAAATATTGTAATTGTATATTATTGTATATATAGTATATGACAAGAACATATTATATATTGTAATATTATAACGTATTATTGTAATATAATATACGCGGAAAAATGTATCAGAATTTACACTAATCTATATCTTCCACATTTATTTGTTCTTTACTTATATTACAGTAACTCTTACTTCTTTACCAAATTAACGTTAAAAATTTGTTTCCGAATTTAAACTTGTAACTTATAAAAGAATATAATCTGCTTTTTCATCAATAACATTTTTTTTCCAGCTACTTTCCGTAATCTGAATAAAATGTCTGCTTGAAAGTGCTTAACAAGCTTTAGATTCGGATTCAGCTCATTATAGAATATAGAATCTAAAATATATTTTAGATTATCAACAATCAGGGAGTAGACAATTTCCTAAAAAGAATTTAATTGCTCTGGATAAAAAAATGCGCAATAATCGCGGTAAGCGTAGAAGCGCCTCCGCATGGAATAATAAAAAATTCAATCTGAATCTCACTTTCTGCATAAAATTCTGCACTCATAACTGAACCAACATCAACATTTTCCCATCATAAGCGTTTGGGTAATTTATATTTATTTTTTCTCGTCCCGTAGGCGTGACCAAACGAAGGAAGACGGTAAAGCTTACGTATTAATTTATTAATACCACAATTAAACAATGTTTATTCTCATGAAAATAGACTTTATTTTGCAATATGTAACGGTTGACGCATACTTACATATGTGTGTAAGTTAAGATATATGTACAGTGTACAATAAAAATTGTCGAGTTAAAAGTGCAATTCAACTAACCGTGCGCATCAAATTGACATAACCAGCGGCAGCTTTTACAATCTAAATAGAAAATAAAATTGATATGATTTTTATATAAACGAAAAAAAAAGAAAATTATTCGACTGCACTTACACTGGAAAAGGTTTGAATGGACAGTTGCGCCATTTTCCCAGCTGTAAGTATGACGGGTCGTTGACTGCGGGAAATCAACATTATTATGTTTCTTGCATCTTTTACTGGGAATTCGTACCAATTAATCGTGTACGCGACTTCGCCTATGCTCTCGCACTAAAGTGACAATCCGATCTCCAAATAAATTTTTTTATTCCTTTATTTAACCTACAGCTTACCTTGCTCGTCAGAATCTCGCCGATGTAGCACTGAATAAATATATTGAAAATAAATGATGTCAGCAGTATGACGAACGAAACGGAAGAGGCAGTTTCTCTGTTTTCGTACTCCTAAATATTGTTCGAGTTAATGATGAATAATAATCTTAAAACTTTAAAAACTTATATATAACATGCTTACCATGAAGAACGAAAACGCTGTAGTGCAGATGCTCATAGTGTATCCGAACAAATCGAAGAGGAATACTTCCTTAAAAATGCTTTCCACTAATTCGGCAAAACTTCGTTAAGCGTTACACAATCGTTCAATGTTAGATTATGTTATAAGTATAATTTATTCATCAACAAATGTTGGTTTCCCGTCAAATCAGTTTTATACATTATAAAATATCTACTTGATCAATATTAATCTACAGTATATAAGTATAACGATAAAATCAAACTTTTTTCTAGACAAATCCCTAATAGAAATTAAAAATATTTAATGTTGATAGGTACAAGAATTTAAACGAAAATAAGAATTAATAATATAAAATGCCTAATAAATCTGTTTCAAACTAATAAAATTATTTTTCTGATAGTTTACTCCTGTCTTTTGATAAATTACAGATTGAAATGGAATATCACCAGTAGTATAAGATACGAATTATACGTGAAAATTGTAATAGTAAAAAAAGAATATAAGAGAATTAACTATAAAAGAGTATTCAGTTTCTACTAGGGTACACGAAGAGAAAAAAGGGAAAATCTAATACATAAGTTTTATTTGAATACTCCAATTAGATGTAAAATATTTGGCGTGCATGTATACATTTCTAAAAACTATTGACTGCACGCAAAACGACTTAATTTTTGTTTTTTTTTCTTGTATACAGAATCCTACACTCGTTCAAATTTTCGAAGTAGCTCTTATTAAAGATTAGTTTGCTTTGCTTGCTTTTTCGAAAAAATGTTGTTATTAATTTATTATTTTTACCGTTAATCGTTGATTTATAGATGAATTAAAACGATTCTGAAGACCAATGCATTATGTAAATTCAATTGTAATTTTTCTTCTTTTTTTTGTTCTTTTTGTTCTCAGTGTACAAGTCAGAGACATTGACTCCACACATTTCCCCAAATTTTTCTACCGTTCTAGTAAACTTATTTTTTATGCACTTACATTTTTAATAAGTACAAAAAGATATAAGAACCGTAGCCAGACTTCTAGTAGATTTAAATGATTGATGTCTCCTTGTCAATCTGAAGGAAACCAAATATTTGGAAATGTGAAAAATACAGATACTTTTTATTTTTAAGCGATGTTTCATCAACTTGGTATGTCGATCTCATATCGAGCTAATTTATTAAAAGCAATTCACCGATTTATCGACCACATCACAATTAAATCATGGTAATTTTTAAAAAAGAACATCACAAAATTTACCTTAATTTTAAATTGTTAAATCATGTCAAAATAAATTAAAGACCGTAACATAACTATATAACAATACTTGAACTGACCAGTTATGGTATTATATCTGGTCTTTATATTTTTGACAAGTTCAAAATGTTGTAACGATTTAAAATTATAACGTTAATTCTGTGTTGTAATTTCTATTAATATTGGTGATGCGACATACTAAGCTGACAAAATGTCGTTTAAAAAACCTTATTTGAAGTGAAATTTCAGATCGACAAGCAGATATCATTTCCATTAACCACGAAGATCAAGATCAAGATCATCGATAATCATGATACCAGAATTCTAGCTGATGTATTGCCTCACTAAACACGAAACTAATACTTAATGTTTCGTTTCAAAATATAAGCGATTGAAAACCAATATTTGTTAAAGTAATACAGTAACGCTAAACACATTACTTTAAAATCTGAACATTATTTTTCATCAGTTTCTTAATCCAATTGGTGTCTGGATTGTGAGAAAGATTGTTCAAATCCCTTGTCGTTACGTCGATATAACCAGCGATGTGCATCACGCAAATGATAATAAAACTGTTGATACCACACGTAAGAGTGTACCTGACGAAAGCGCCGATACATTGCAATGTAAATATGTAATCGTAAATCGGACGTACCTAGAAAATTAATCGTTTAAAAAGAAAATGGGGAACTTGTTTGGTATCATTTTCGTTAAAATCGACTTACGTTTGGATCAAAATAAAAGAAGTAGCTCGGATACGGCAGCGATCTGTAAGAAATATTTCCAATGGTCTTCGCACCTTTGCTCAACGGCAAAATAACAGCGAATGGCACCCCAGCACTGTACATCAACGCCAAACAAATCAACGTCCACATTCGTCCACTTTTTGCTTTTTTCAACATTATCTCCCTATCTACATTGTGGTTGATTATCCGCCAATTTTCCGACATTAGGTTCAAACATTCGGCAAGCTTGCGTTTTCTCGACAGTATTAAGCCGTATTTGAAAAAATTGAGCAAACTAAAACTCAAAGGTCCGATCAACTTCAAACATAGCTGTACATTTCCAAATATCCTTAATTAATATTGTGGTTATAGACGACCGCTAGCATACAGATTAGTGAATACAAATAAATAATACATCATTTTTTTTTTAATTAAAAGGAAAATAATTTTACCTTTGTAGTCGATACCTTATATATTAAGAATAAACCAACAGGAACGCTCATGAATATTAATATGCTGAAACAAAATGTAATCGCTATTGGCTGTACCAATATTTTATAAAGTTTAGATTTATTTTCAGGCCACAGCGCGATTGGCGTAAGAAGCAATTTCGTCAATTTTACTGCATATTTAAAATCTTCTTTGTATCTGACTCCTCTGATTTCTAAAGTTGCTTTTGTCTCAACGCTAGCCATATCGAATATTTATCATAAGGTATCTTAATCGTATATCGTTAAATACGAATTTTCTTTTTTCGTAGAAAATTTAATCAAGTATTTTCAAATAGCCGACTATGCTTGGTTGCTCGAGTCTGACTGACGATTTGCAACAGTGCTGTGCGAATCCAAGATCATTACACATTTAAAACTGGTATCGAAATCGATAGCTATTAGTTCGCTTAAAAGAAAAGTTGCCGCTCGCCCACAAATAAGTTGTTATCATCCACTTATAGTTTGAAGGTATTAAACGTTGCTTTGCAGTATTTATCACTGCGTCCGCACAGTCCGAATAATTTTCAGTTAAAAAGTTTACCAGGGAAATTGTTTTTAAATGTCCAGTAAAATAAAAATGTCATTTGACTTCCACCGAGTTACCACCAAATGTTTCGCGCATAGAAATAAATTGGCAGCCATTTCGCATAATGTAGATTTTGTTTAAAACAAAATTTTTTTAATAATATATCTATTATCTGATGATAGCGTGAATAAGTATACATATGTTTAAAAACAATATTTTCAATGTTGAAATAAGTGTAAAATTAAAAAATATGACGTTGCAATCGTTGATATCTTTCTTCAAACTAAATAATCACTAAGAATCATGAATATCTTTTAATTAGTATTCGATTAAAATTTGTAAAGAGTTCGTTTTCTTCTTCAAACAATCATTTAGAGAAATACTGAATAAAATTTTTGAAAATATGTAAAATCTAATTGTTTTAACTTTTAACATACCTGGTTAATCAACAAAGTAACACAAATAAACAAAAAAATAAATAAAGTAATATTTAATTTATACAATTTTCAATTTAATTATTTAAAAAAGTGAATTTGATAAACCAGTTGATACGTGTTTTACGAGAACAATAGGTTGTTAGTTATTGAAATCAAATAAAAATTTAAAATAATGTCATAAAACAGTATCTATAAATACTGTCTTACGAGATTATACAAATATTCGAATAGAATAACTAATAATTTATATTAATAATTTATATAATATAATTTATATAAACTAACAATTTTTAATTTATTTATTGTACAAAATTTAATTGAATAAAACAATATATAATTGTTTGAAGAAGAGAACGGGTTGCTGTTAGTATTGAAATACAATAGAAATTAAAATTAAAGAAAAATATCAACGTTTCCAAAACTCTAAATTTTGATTCTGTTTCAAGTTTGATAAAATTATTAGATCATAACTGTAACTAAAATACAATTTTTCTTAACAAAGTCTGCATCTTAGGAAATAATATATTTTTGAAAGGAACAATGGAAAACTAAGAAGTTTACGCAAATGAAAATAATTGTGTTTTCAATAATTTTCCACTCATCACATAAAAAAGTAAAAGAAACTAATTTGAACTTTAGTTAGTTAAAGTAGCTTAAGCGGTTCAAAAACAAAGTTAAGAAAGAGGGTGTGAATTAATTTTATCTACCACTGTGAATTTGAATACTGGCAAATCTGCAATAAGAGCGCCTAATTAATATGCATAGACTAATAAACGAACGGAGGAAAACAAAGAAAAAAAAGGTTCTATACTGTTGATTGCGCGATCTTATCGGAGGTCACTGGAATGGAAAAATCATTTGATTGTACGAGACTCCCTCGAACGGGTGGTGGAAGACCTAAATCTCATTCAACTTGAGGGTTGTAATGAATGTGAATATTTCGAGTGTAAAACGTATGCGAATATAGGGTGCATAAATTTTATATAGCATAAACCCTTAACGGTAGGTTAGTCCTATTGCGTGAACGTTCGTGCACGTACTCTCATTAAGGTTTACATATAGAGAAAGGGGATTTCGCTAAATTTATGCACACAATTTCCTGATCCTTGTCGTGGTCGATAACGTGAATATTACTGATAGATTCGTTATGCTATGTTCGTTACAGTCAGAGAAATGGCGTGAAAAGATATAAAACTAATTGACACATAGCTTTTGTAATTACAACGTTTGCATAACGTACTCGATGTAGGTATGTACGTAAATTTTAGTAAAAAAAAAAAGTAAAGGGTTATTTTTATCGAGCAGTTTTCTTATGCACCATCAAGTCTGCCGTCGTCATTGTTGTTTAAAATAAAAGTTGTTTCGAAGCTGTAAGGGTAGAAAAAAATAAGTTGCTTCGCGTACCTGCAATTTACTCGCTATTATTTTACTTTAAAGTCTATTAACAAACAGTTTCGTTAGTTCATAATTTTCTTACAATCTTTCTTTATTTTCGCTTATTTCTATTCTAATATCTATCGATGGCGATTCGGAGTATCGCATTTTATCAGTATATTACGAGATTTAACAACTTTATAATGAGTTTAAATGCGCATACGTAGAGAGTTGCATTTCGTTGAGTATACAATTATATATTCTTGACTCGAAGCAATTTAAACTGTAAAGAATATTTTCTTCTTTTTTTTATAATGAATAAATTGTAAAAAAATTTAAAGTCGAGATTTCATTATGTATATTGTATATGTATTATCGATAATTAGCTAGTTTACATTGGCGTCAATCGTTCGAAGCATATTTAAGTAGGCTGCAGCGGCTTTGATGATCTGAAATTATTCCAAATGCTTTTATAAAATAATATAGAATATGTATACGAAGAAAGATATTGTACTAAAAGTGACCAGTATTTAGTAATGGAATTGCAGGTTCATAAAATACAAAAAATTAATATAGTTTATAATAAATATTACATGGTAATTCTAGGATAAATTATAAATTTTCAAGTAAATTTTAAGTATTTTAAATATTATTTTTCACGCATTTATTTTGCACGCATAGTTGCAAAAAGGAATATTATTTTATTTTTGTTAACTTACATTTGAGAAGCTTGGTATTGAAAGGTTCATCATTTTTCCAGCTGTTAGGTATATAGGACGTTGAGTAAGCGTGATCACGAACATCCAATTTCTTACATCTTTTGGGGATAAGTAATGCCAATTTACCATGTACGCAGAAGTACCAATACTTTCGCACTTTAAAGAGAAATTTTCATTTTCAAATTAAATACATTTTACATATAAAATGTCTAAAATCACTCTTGCTTTCTAAGGATCAAGTAAAAATTATTGTAGTAAATTTTACTGAAATAACTAGTCAAATTTATTGATGTCAAGTATACGTATATGTGACCTTAAACGTTAGAAAAAAACTGAAATAATTTAATTAATAAGAATATATTTTCATTGTTGTGCATATGTATCTACGGCTGCCATAGACGGTTGGGACACTTCTCGAGCACTTATTTTTATTAATGATTTATATATTAACCTGTTTGAGAATTAATTAACATTTTCAATTGAGATGCTAGAAATTATCTGATTTAAATAGCTAATAATAATTTTTAACTAAATTTCATATAATTTACTTAAAAATTATTTAATAGAAATAACTTATTATTAGTTAATGTTTTAAAATTTTTAACAAAATATTAATAAGAAGGTCAAATATTTTTAACAATAATACCTTTTACAAACGAAATATAATAATTATTTTTACCCAACAAGTTTACGTTGTCTGTGAAATCGAAGTGACCTAATTACGATATACGTAAAAAATATTAAATAAACGATTTCTTACCTGTTCAGTCAATACCTGTCCTATGTAGCAATATATAAAAATATTAAAAGTTAATGAAAACAAGAAACTGGTAAATGTAATAATACCCAATACGTCGCTTTGTTTGAGTGTCTAAGAAAGTGAGATAAATATCCTTACTTAAGATATTACAGAAATTTTAAAAGGAAAGTGTGTTACACATACGCGTACTTACGGTAAGAAAATAATATCCCAACAAACAAATATTTATCGAAGTGCCAATAAATTCGACCAAACAAATTTCATTCAATATGTCTTCCAATTTGGAAGCAAATCTACAAAGAAGATGGTAATTATATGAAGAAATAAATTATTAATTTAATATTTATAAATATTTATGTAAAGTAATAGGTGAACTTTATTTAAAATATATAATATTATTTAAATTGAACATTTTTTCGAATGTATAAATAAAAATTCATTATTCAAATCATTAAATTTTTTTGTTTGTGAATTATTACAATTATAGAAGAGCAAAGAACTTGCAAAAACGGATTGATTTGTAACAGAAGCACGTGGATTCTTTAACTCGAAAAAATTAACCTTTGCCACAGAGTTTTCCTCTACTTGGTTTGGGGAACATATACATACGTTTTTAAATTAAAATTAAAATTAAAATTAAACATCAAATGCTTAATAAACAGTACCTATATATATGATATAAACTTAAATTAAGAATTTGTATTTGTAGTTTTATTTAGTCCGAATAGTTTAAACAATTTATTGAAATTTGCCACAGAAATGGATTAAACAATCATTAGAAATAATACGTTCGAATTAATCGCAATTAATAATTATCTTTCAAACATACGTAATTTTTGTGCCGTTTGAGCTATTCAAATAAATCAAAATTCAAATTAAAGCTTCTGAGTTATACTTTTTTACAGTTTTAGTGATAATTTGAAATTGATTAGCATTAGGTATATAGTAAGCATCTGCTTCCTTAAACTTTACGAAAATGTCATCTTCTAATTTTTCTTTTGGATCAAAACATATTCTTTGCTTTCAGATCGATCAGTTTCCGGAAAGTTCTGGTCTCTCCTTGCCAGTGTATGCATAAAGTAATAAAATGAACGTACTTTAAAGATCGCCAATGCTCCTGAACGATATCAACGAAAAGATCGTTGTCAAAATTATTTGCGACTCGTTTGAACATCAATGATATTATATCGCATCGACTTGAAATGTGTAAAATGCATATTGCAACTATGCCGCAAACTCCACTGGTTATCGCGTACATGATGATGCCAGTTACACAGTGAGACATGAAAACGTATTTGTAAACTGGGTTCACCTGTAACGTGTTTAATTTTCATTGAATCTTTATTTAAAACAACCGTTGCACTTTGACAACTTACGTGTGGATTAAAGAAGCCAAAATAAGCAGGATAAGTCAAATGTCTGTGAGTTACGTTTTCGATGACGATAGGCTCCTTGTATAACGGGAGTATGATGTTAAAAGGTGTACCACTTGTAACCATAAATATCAACGATACGATTGTAAAGAATCTTGCTGTTTTCGAATTTTTAATCATAATATCCTTTATTTCGGCAGTATCGATTTTGTCCCATACAACTGCCATTTCGATTATGCAAGCACCCATTTTTCGTTTTTTAAGCGTTAATACAACGTACTTGAAGATTGATAAGAAACCAAAAATTATTGGGCCAAAACATTGCATGCGTATCTGTTCTTTCATTTTAATTACGTATACTTAGGTGAAAAGTATAATATAAAAAGATACCTAAAGTAGAGGATACTACCTACCTACTCTCCAGCTTCGTTTGACTAAAACAGCTTAGCACTCAATTTTCCTAGACTATCTAAAGTATAAAAATTTACGTCACCAAGCATAATTCTCGCATTCTCATCAATTTTTACATTTTAGAGTTAGTCGAACGAATTTAGAGAGTAAATAACAATTTAAATTATACCATTCGTTGATCTTACCGCAAATCTCGTTTCGGCGAAAAATGCGTACATAACGCAAGGAACAAAAAAGAATATCATGTTTAAAAGGCATAAAGCATTAACGAGAAGACATAGAGCCATTGGAAATCTCGGTGATTTTAATGGCCAGACGCCAATAATTTGAAGAAGCCATCGTGTCACTTGAATACCGTACTCAAATTCTTTGGCGTTGTTCAAATTTTTTATTCTCGTAGAATCCATTTTTCAAATGCTTAACAAAACATTATCAAACCCGGTGTATAATAAAAATTTTCTTTTTAAATCTATTATATACGATTACAATGCAAAATACACTTTGGATATCATGATAGAGGTACGAAAGCTTAAAGATTACTGACAATGTATCGCACTCGACTGTAAACCTTACCTCATTATCGATGCAAAGTAGGTAGCAAGAAAAAAAAATAAAGAACAACACGAGTTACGGACATTGCGAGAGATTGCAAATAATGCGATTTATATTTATTAAGATTTACATTTGGATTCAAAGGAAATTCTTGGGATATCGTGGAACAAGGTATTAAAATTGAAAGAAAACTTGTCTCTCCACAGAATAAAGTTTATTACAACCCTGTGTATCGCCATAAATAACGAAACATTGAGATTCTCTCTCTCTCTCTCTCTCACTCTTTCTTCTTACTCAGCTGGTGTATCGGTGATGTCCATAATTTGCAAATGCATTTACACACATTGTTTTTATTACTATTCTTCTAACAAATGTATATATTAAAAAAAATCTAAAAGCAGTGTTGTCAAACAGATCACAATATTTTTTTACTTGGCATTCGGTATAAAGTGATCATTGTACATGAAAAATGGTCGCATTTACATAATTTTTATATAAACTCAACAAACGAATGTTGTCAACGATTAGCTAAAATGCACTCTTTGATATATGTATACAAATATCAAGAAATCATAATATATTTTACATTAATGAATATGTTTGATCAATCGTTTAAGAAAATTAATAATTTTACAAAGTAGATTATTAAATACATTAAACCATACAACAGAATGATCAATGTTAAACTACTATATATGTGAGATTCACTTTAAATATTATGTACGTAACAGCTGTACAGGAGGAGTTTAGTAAAAAAATAAATTACACTAGAATGTGGATTGATTAGATTGCCTTTTATGTGCGCCTACCAATTTTTTCATAAATTATATCAAAAGCAAAGCCACTTTGAAAGCATTGTGTTGTTGAAAAAAAATTCTTTCAAGATATTCATATATGTATAGAAAAGTAGAATTTACATATGTAAGTTACATAGGTCTCTGACTAATATACATATATTTATAATTTTTCTTATCTAACACTACATATTTTTGCCTAACTATTTGCACTGCAAGCTTTTAAGCACAACTGGCAGTATGCACATAGTGAAAACATAACAGATTTGTTTCACTATAATAATTGAGCAAATTCAATAGTCGAGTCGTATAAAACTAATTCTAAAATTCAATTGAACTGCATACAAATTATTAATTTGCACTTTATGTATTGTTTGTAGTTTGTATAAAATTTCCTTCAACTGAATGAGATTATGCGTTTATCAAAAAATTATTACTCAAAATATCTGCAGAGAATAAGATGTATTTCAAACATCTGTAATATTTAATACAGAGAAAATATCTGCAGAGAGTAAGATGTATTTAAAACATCTGTAATAATTTAATACAGTTTAATTATAAATTACTAAAATTATTTACTAAGCTTTTAATCAAAGCAGAACATTAATTTTTATAAAAGCCTATTAATATATCATTTTTCATACTAAATGGTATATTAAACAATAAAAGTATGTACATCTAAGAAAAGAAGTTATAATTATCCAAATTTTTGACTGTTTAAATTTCATATTTGAATATCACCATTTTGTCGCTTAATAACTTATTTTAACATTGTACTGCTTAAAAGAGAATTAAAATAAAATCAGTCGTAGTTTAGATCATTTACATTATATCTAATAGATCTTTGGTTTAAACGACAGAGATTCAAGATTGATTTATAAAGAGTCATATTCATATTCAAAAAAATGTCACAAGTACGCTTGTAAACAATGAAAATGCAAAATTTTTAAAGCATTTGCTTGTATAAAATTTTAACGATTTTTAAATTTCTTTGTCAGCCTAGGTTTCATTGCCCAACTTAGAAAAATTTTAATAGACTCACTACTTTTTAGTCTTAGGACTCGTAGATTGGAAAACGCTGGATGCGGACATTAAATTCTCTATATACTGTCCTAATACTTGGTTTTCACTTTTTAATTTTAAATTTTCTTCCTTTACACCATCTACTCTTTGTGATAAATCTGAAAATACAAAAGTGACTTATAAATGAATTTGTTTAAATGAATATTTCTTAAAAAGCAACAAAGATATACCATCAAGTGTATTTTGAAGTTCTAAAACTTGAGCTATCAATCTTGCTTTTTCTTGCTGTTCATCGGGGCTTACATCGGGATCCAAACCTAGAAGACATCCTATATAGAACAACAATATCTATAATCAAATTAATAGTCTCGAGGAACCGTCCACTGTCATTAATGGTGCAGATATGATTGCAAAGGATTCGATTTGATGAATAGTATGAAATAATAAATAGTTAATGCCTGATACGAATGACAATGTATAAGCTAATTCCAATGTGGAATAGCTCCTCGGATGAAAGTGCAATTGACAACTTACTGTTAGGACTGCAGCTACCATTAGTAAAACTGGATAACAAAGAATCCATGCTTTGCCCATGATTTAAAGGATCCGATGCTCTAGAGTTGTTCTCGGTGTTGTTTTCCTCCTCAGGTATTATAACTGATAAGAAAAAAATATGTTTATCAACGACTATCTAACCTAACCAAAGTTCAAACAAAACAATGTACACACCTTGAGGATCATCATCGGCCAAAGGAATATTATTCATATCCTCCTGCAACTTAGCACTGGTGATCGTTGAGGTAGTCATATTTACCGATTCCAAAAACTCGCGAATTATCGATTGGTCAATTCACTTTAGTATAAAATTTCTCTCTAGTGACACATCGTCACCATTGGGGTTGCTTCAATACGACAAGATGCTTGCAAGCACGACTTTTCGAGGGTGATTCATCCGTAACGAAATGACAAGAGAAACAGCGTCGCGTTATCGGGGGGTCAGATTTGATTATACAGTACAACACAGGGGACTGTATTGCTGGTAAGTAGGAACATCGACGTTATCGATCCGTCAGTCGGTATACATCGTACAAACTTGGAGTACGCAGGCGCACGATTTGCATCATCCAGTACCATAGAGATATTACATATAGAGTAGGGGAGACAAGGAAAAATTCGTCCTATTGGTAGAAAGAGAAAGAGTATCGCGGGGCCCTCTCTGTCTCTGTCTGTTGGTGCGCATGCGCGCTCTGCGCTGTATACAAGTCTACAGACAAGATGAAAAAATTGACTTTATAACCTAATATAAATAGTTACTTTTTTACTTAATAGTTATAGTTATAATATTATTTTATAATTTATGAAGTAAATTTATGAATTAAAATAAATGTTTTTTTATTAACAACATGACAAAAACTTGTGTTGTATGTAAAAAGCAGCCTGTTCCTGGTGATGACACACGTAGCTTTCACAAGTAAGAATAAATTTATTGTAATTTATGTATAACACACTTAATAAGACTTAACTAATGTTTTCAAAATATGTTCAATATGTATAATACTGTTCACTTCTCATATTATTTTGAAAATATGCATTTAGAATTTAGTTTATTTAGAAAGTCACTCATGTTTTAATAATGTTTGGTTGAATAATGGTTTTGTATAATTGTAGATTTCCCAATAATCTTAATTTAAGAGAAAAATGGAAGCAGGTTACTGGAGTAACTTCTGTAACTACTAATTCAAGAGTATGTAGTGATCATTTTGAATCTTATTCATATCATAAAACTGATGGTTACACTCACATTAGAAGGCTTTTATCAAATGCAATACCAAATGTTGGATGTACAAAAGTGTTGTGCAATATAACAAATACTATTGCTTTGCCAAATAGTAACGAGAAGATGCAAATGGAGTTATCAAAACAAACAGAATATATTCCTAATATAATTGAATCCAATGAAGATATCAACGCTACTAACTCTACCTTTAATAATATAATTTGTGCAAAGCCATGTAAAACAGAATCTTTATTAGATAATAAGGATGAAGTTGAAACGTCTCAAAATAATGAAGAAGAATCAATTAATAATAAGGAGATCTCTTTGAAAAGGTACTTTATACTTTTACTTAAATTAGTGAGTTTCAAAGAAAAATAAATTTTAAAAGATTTTATATTTTTAGAAAACGTATGCAGGATGAAGATAAAAATTGTGTGTCCGAAAAGAAAGTACGCTTTATGGATGGAATGAAAATGAACTGCATTTCAAGAGCAGATTTTATCTCAGATGAAGCATGGTCACGTTTTTTGAGGTACACAATTTGCAAAAATTCTCAAATCGCTGCAGTACGTAAAAAAAATTATAGGAGACAAAAAAAAATAGGAAATTTCAAAGATCTTGTAAAATGTTTGCGACAGGAGAAAACTTCAGTAGCAGCAGAATATTTAGAGGTTATTTTATAAATTAAAATATATAGTTTATTTAATATTACATGCGATAGATTTATACAAGTAGTATATAAGTTTAATACAATATATAAATTAAATTATTAAAATATATTTGTTTGAAGTATTCTGCGATTAAATTTATCATATGTATGATTTATACAGGTATTATTTTTTAATTTGATGTATTGTTATTTGTTTTTAGTATTTGTATAAAATGTATTAATTTCTCTTTTTATGATTTTTTTTTACAAGAATTTTGTTTTTTTGATCTTTTTTATTTAATTTACGTTTACACGGAATGGAATAATTATAAAATAAAATTTATATACATGATTATTATACGTGGTTATGTATTTTTATTTTTTATTGTTATTCTGTATTCTATACAAATACAGTTATTTTGTAAACATTAGTGCAAAAGTATAATCATTAAGTTAATTTTATTATGTACGTAGAACGTTAGCTATAAGAAAGAAGATATTTCTGTAAGCTAATACGATACTTAAGAAAAGAAACATTAATCATAAAATAAGAAGATTATTGTAAGACTAAGTAATAGTAAATTTAATAAAATAAGGCATTTATGAAAAGGTACTTTATACTTTTACTTAAATTAGTGAGTTTCAAAGAAAAATAAATTTTAAAAGATTTTATATTTTTAGAAAACGTATGCAGGATGAAGATAAAAATTGTGTGTCCGAAAAGAAAGTACGCTTTATGGATGGAATGAAAATGAACTGCATTTCAAGAGCAGATTTTATCTCAGATGAAGCATGGTCACGTTTTTTGAGGTACACAATTTGCAAAAATTCTCAAATCGCTGCAGTACGTAAAAAAAATTATAGGAGACAAAAAAAAATAGGAAATTTCAAAGATCTTGTAAAATGTTTGCGACAGGAGAAAACTTCAGTAGCAGCAGAATATTTAGAGGTTATTTTATAAATTAAAATATATAGTTTATTTAATATTACATGCGATAGATTTATACAAGTAGTATATAAGTTTAATACAATATAAATTAAATTATTAAAATATTTGTTTGAAGTATTCTGCGATTAAATTTATCATATGTATGATTTATACAGGTATTATTTTTTAATTTGATGTATTGTTATTTGTTTTTAGTATTTGTATAAAATGTATTAATTTCTCTTTTTATGATTTTTTTTTACAAGAATTTTGTTTTTTTGATCTTTTTTATTTAATTTACGTTTACACGGAATGGAATAATTATAAAATAAAATTTATATACATGATTATTATACGTGGTTATGTATTTTTATTTTTTATTGTTATTCTGTATTCTATACAAATACAGTTATTTTGTAAACATTAGTGCAAAAGTATAATCATTAAGTTAATTTTATTATGTACGTAGAACGTTAGCTATAAGAAAGAAGATATTTCTGTAAGCTAATACGATACTTAAGAAAAGAAACATTAATCATAAAATAAGAAGATTATTGTAAGACTAAGTAATAGTAAATTTAATAAAATAAGGCATTTATGTAAATGTATTATTATACATTGCATGATGAAATTACACTAAGAAAAAATGTTTTTATCATTGTAAGATTAATTCTACTTTTATTTAGTTGTAAAATAAGCAGCTAATAAATATATATAGTTTATTTTACAAATTATATTATATATTGCCTATTCTTTGCTTTAACTGTCCTTTTACTAATCACATTACTAATTAAAGCTTTTACTTTCATCAATATGTTTAACTGCAGTAGTTAATTGAAAATTTATCTTAAATAATTATTATATATATCATTATCGCATTACAAATATATTGGAATTCATGTATATATCATACAAAAAAAACTTTGTTCAATACATATTTTGCAAATGAAAATTTTCTTTTTTTTTTTTTAAATGTCAATTTCAAGTTTTTATATTTTATTTCTTAAACAAATAACAAGAATTGTTTGTACAAAAAAAAGTTATTTATAATTACTTTATATATATTACAATGCAAAGTTATCACGATTATGTTTTAATTGAAATATACATTTACAAGTTGAATTAGTTATTCTATAAAATGTACTCATAAGTGTTTATTTTTTTTATTGTTATTAGGGCCTACCTGAGCATGTAAAAGAGTTAATAGGACGTATGAAAGCGAAGAAACCTACAGATCCTTTTCCTTCTCATTTAAAAACTTTTGCAAGAACATTACATTTTCATTCTCCTGCAGCATACAATATGGTTCGACAGAGTTTTTTAAAATGTTTACCCTGTGTTGAAACATTAAACAGTTGGAATTGTTCAAAAAACTATAAGCCTGGTATTTGCCAAGAAATTATAACGCACGTTTCAAAAATAGTAGAACAAGAACTTCCAAATAGAAAACTGGTTTTTAATGTCACGTTCGATGAAATGAATATTAAAAAATTTGTTCAGTATTGCAAAAATTCCCACGAGTTTAAAGGATTGATTGATTTAGGTGGGCAAGTTGAACGAAGTAATACTCAAAATAAATGTGAATATGCAACAAAAGCTTTAGTATTTATGTTATTAAATATTAATGGCAGCTTTAAAACACCTGTGGCTTATTATTTAACAAATTCATTAAGTGGAAATGAGAAGTCTATGCTTTTAAAAGACTTATTACTAAAACTAAATGAAAATAAAATCGACGTTGTCAGCGTAACGTTTGATGGAGATGAATCTAATCAGAAAGCTTGTAAATTTTTAGGTGCTAATTTTGACTACACAGACAAAGAGAATTTTAAACCTTATTTTATTCACCCGGCAACGTCTAACCCGGTTTATGTATTTTTTGATCCATGTCATATGTTAAAATTGGTAAGGAATTATTTTGCATTGAAAGGACCAATTATATACAACGAAAATGAATACATAAATTGGGAATATATTAAAAAACTTAATGATATACAATACTTGGAGGAAATGCACTGTGCTTGTAAAATTAAAAATAGACATATAAACTTTCATAACGAAAAAATGAAAGTATTTCTTGCAGCTCAAGTTTTAAGTAGTAGTGTAGCACATGCATTAAATTTTTTAGAGTATGATATTAAAAACAGTAACTTTAAAAATGCATCTTCTACCTCCAAATTTTGTAAAGTATTCAATGATATTTTTGATGTTTTAAATTCTAAAAATAAATTTTGCAAAAATCCAGGTCGAAATGGTATAACAGAAAAAACATTACCATATTTAAAAGAAAAAATAATTGATTGGATTAATTATATTGAAAAATTAGAAGTAGATGTTTCCGTAAAAATAAAATCGAAAAAAAATGGAAATCAAGAAAATCAAAATGGTAAATTTAGTAAACCGAATATAATACGTAAATCTGTAATTAAGGCGACTTCGGTAAAAACTGGTTTCGTAGGTTTTATAATTTGTTTACAAAATTTATATTCTTTGTGTAACGATGTTTTGTGCAACAAAATTTTAGATTATTTCTTGTCATACAAATTGTCTCAAGACCATGTGGAGATGTTTTTTGCGCTCATACGACGAATGAACGGATTCACAAATAATCCAACAACAATACAATTTCAATCGGCTTTTAAAAAATTGTTGTTAAATAACATAAATGTTACGGTTCCCTCAACTGCCAATTGTTCGCCACAAGACAGTACATTAATAATATCTGACGTAACTGATGTTGATGAAAATTTAAGAAAAATAGAAAAAGTATCTGGAACTTTGAGTGCAACTGAAAAAGGTGACATTTTAGATAGAAAAAATACAAAAAGAATTAGAGCTCCTCGTAAAACCCAAATTTTGTCATTTCCAGTAAATGAATATTTACATTCCAATTACAATATAATTGAACATGATTATGCAAAGAAAGATGCTTGGGTTGAGTCGGAATATTTAGACGAAATAATAAAACATACAGCTGGAGCAGTAATTCATTCGATAAAAAATAAAATTCATTGCGAAAGATGTTTGCAAATGTTAACAGATAATTTAACATTCAGTAAATCAAAATTAACTATTCGAAAAAATAGAGGAGGTCTGCAATTTGCTTCGGACGATGTGAATTTTATATGTCACTGCGCGGAAAAAATCATTCGACAAAACAAAGATTTATTGTTATTGCCAAATATAAACTTTAAACTTGTTACACAAATTTTACAAAACCTTCCATCATCAATTCTAGACGATAAAAGTCATATACTTGAACAAGAACCTTTATTTGATCATCGACAACAGCTAATTTTACTTATTGTGCAAAATTATATTGATAAGCGCTTAAAACACGAGAGCGAAAAATTAGGGGATTTAAAATTTCGGGTACGCATGCACTACAATAAAATGACTATATTTAAAGGTGAATGAACCTTATAAATTAAATAATAATTTTTAAATTGTTTAAAATTTATATTACTATTTATATATATATTTTTTTCACAGTTTACAATGTTGTTTTTAATATCACAATATTCTGTGTTATGTACATACATAGTCTTTTAATAAATATCAATTCGTTTTATATACCGCGATAATTATTTGTATTTGAATTAGAAGTTATTATAATATATAACAATTTATTGAAATCAATAACAAACAACCATTTTATTTTAATATTATTTATGATATTGTCATTATTATTATTATTATTAAGAACATTAGCTTGTGGTTATGTAAATAAAGATTAAAGTTTATTATAACTAAATTTGTTTACTTAATTGGTAATTAAATATGTTATTTTATTAATTACTAATTATGCAGACTGTCTTGGTAAGGAAAAAACATATTTTTTAATTCTTGTTGATAGCATGAAGCAGCCAATCACATTCAGATCTGTTTTGCGCATGCGTCAACAGACAAGGATGGAGAGGGCCTTCCGATGTTTCTTCTCTTTCTATCGTTAAGACGTTTTCACTTATACGCGCTCCTATGACTTACCCACTCTATATGTAATATCTCTATGTCCAGTACAGTCTCTCGACGTCTCGAGTATCTCAGTATACTTATATAGGTAGAGTAGCTCAGTGCCCACTCGCGGCAAACGCGAGTTGTAAAAAAAGAAAACGTAAAAAAAATAAGTCATGGTCGATCCGACCACTAGCACTCGCGTCCTTAAACCATCATTCGAAAGGAAAAACCGTTCGAAATTGCAATATGAAATGACTTGAAATCGAAACCACCAAGAACTGACGAGGATAATCGAAACAAGGTAAAATATATACTTATCGATTATTTTCCATATAAATATATATCCGATAAATCTTTGTACATACATTTACATTAAATTATACATATTTTACACTTAATTTCTCGTTGATACGATTGATTACGTGTAAACGATAATTTAACTGTATAAAATTGCATCGGCATAGAAAAATACATTATATATTGTATATACAATAATTTATATTTGTAGGTTAGGTTTGTTTCTGGAATAAACGTCAAACCTCCGCCGGGCGCAACTCTGGAAACGATCATAATAACTGTATACGTAGATATATATATATATACATACGTACACACACTGAAATACAATTGTCATGCACAAGATGGCAGCAGAGATCTTTCTTGGTTGCGGTGGGATGCTTCATCGGGCGTTGCTCTTTATGCTCAAGCTCGGTTGGAGATCGCGGTTCAGAATGCCTCTACTTATCGTTATCGGCTTGGTCGCTATGGACATTAGGATGCAAGTTGAAATCGACGTTGAATTTTGATCACTCACCATTTTTTTTTAAACTATTGTTTATATTTCTAATTACTTTTTTATTCAATTCACTCTTATATATAGATTTATATATATATGCGTAAGCGTTTTGTACCTTATATAGTAATTGAAATTTAATTGTTGAATACTCGAAAAATTGTATAAAAATTACGTATACACATACGTTGAGCGACGTCGCTGCATCGCGTTTTAAATGTAGAGACGAAACTTTTCTTCGAATTATTGTTTACGGAACTTTAATTTTCGTTGCGTGTAAATTATGAATATTGTACAGTTAATATTAGTATGTATATGTACTTGTATAAAGAAAAAAGAAAATCTTTTACAGTGATAACTCATTAATCGCATAAACTTTAACAGCGTAATTATATATATATATATTTTACGCAAAACATATATCGTGACGATAAAAAAATTTTTAAATACAAATTGTAAACATTTTCTATGCGTGTGTAAATATAACGATATATCGCGTAAGTATAGATTTTTGCACGTGTAATGTTTTATGTACGTGTATAAGTGTCAATAAATTATTTTTATTTAACGAGCGTAATGCGACAATACTATGTATATTTACGTCTATATTCACCTTTTTCTCTCCATTTCCCTGCATTTACATATACATATAAAAAATTAATTTATTTTATTGTATAATGAACATTTTTCTTTCTTTTACGTCATCGTGACGATTAAAGTGTAATATTTCCCATCTTATTTCGTCATCTCGAGTATACAGCGTTAATTAGTTTGGATGTATATTTGATCCGGCCCTCTTCCCTAAGGGAAAATCCGAGTGTTTCGTCCACCCCATTATGACTAACCGAGGGAACAAATAAGATGTGCTTTAAAGATACCTACCGTAGAAATTTCATACAAATGGAAGACGATTTAATTTAAAGAAAAAGAAAAAAAGTGAACTCTACATACATATACACAGGTAACGTATAAGATATAGATCTAAAGAAGTACGCAAGTCGATGCTGTCTCCGGCGGCGCGCAAATTGAATCGAGCCGGACAAATCGCTTCGATTTTTCAACGTTTAGAAGAAAATGAAGACGAAACGGAAGATTCGCGGGGGAAGTTTATTTAATTTTGAAGGAAGGTGGGGATGACTCGAGTAGTAAAAGACAAGTTCCCGACGGTCCTGGAGTCACTCGTCACGGTATAGCGATGGACGTCAAACTAGTTTGGATTTTATATGCGGTTTTATTGCCGATAACCGCTCGCGCTAAATTTGACTCTAATAAATTCGGTGAGATACAATACATTAAAATTACCAAATATTATTATGTGTAATGCATCGATTGCATGTGTACATTTACCGCATCGAAATTAATTATTTATAACCAAAGGTGTAAATGGTATAAAATTATAATTTATGGTGTTTAGAGACATAATTTTCGAAATAATTGCGAACGATTTTACCGTGTATTTTGTGTATAACGTTAATGCAGTTTATATCTATACCTATTAAATTACATTAATATTTCAATGCTTATTTTACAATTCACGATGCGATTATTATTTATCGTTTAGTTAGAGTTGTTGATACTAAAGTTTGTTTTGGCAAAAGAATAACAATATAATTTTTAATGAAAATGTGAAATTTTTAGAAAGAAAAATGATTGCTCTTACAAAGGTTTTGAAGTACATGATTGAAAGGCCCGAGCAAATGAATACTGATGCTACCTTCGGGGTGACGTTTGTTCAAGGTAAATCAAAGCTACGTACTATACGTTTATTCATTTTTAATTTTTACTGGTATCTAATTTCAATGTTTCTAAATACAATGGATATTAATTTAAAGTCTTTATCGATTGTCTAATTATCTCTTTTTTTACTTTAGAATGTTAGAAATTCGAAGCTTACGCATAGCATATATGCATCATGAAAATAAATACGCAAAAATAAAATAAACATAATTCCCTTTCTTAAGCTATAGACATTTCTTTAAAAAAAAATATTATTTAATTATTTTTATTATCTGAAAGCTTGAATGACGACATATATTGCAAAGTATAGTATTTTCAAAATAAATATATAATTAAAAGAAAAAATAACATCGTTTAATCAAAATCGTTACTTATAAAGTCATGAATTTATTTTTTTATTCGTTTTCAGTATGTATAAAAACTTCTTGTACTGCATGTGTACATATTCGTACGTGTTCATAGAATATCATATTTAAATAATAGATTAAAATAAGACAGACTTACTATAGTAAAACTAAATTTTAAGCTGCCTGGATTTTATGATTATTAATTTATTTATTTTAAAAATTTAATTTAGCAAACCCTTAGATAATTATGTTTAAAGAAGACGACTCCTTATTTATTCAAATCGAATAAAAATTAAACGAATTATAATTAACTACGTTTTCAGCATTATAATCTTTAATTTTTATTTCATTACAATTTTGAAAATACTGTTTTTCATCCTATCAGATAATAAGTAGTAATAAAGTTTATATATTCATAAATATCTATCTTATACTTAATGTAGATTTTTAAAAATGCTTATTTAATTCTATTAAATATAATATCGAGTTATTAATTGATTCTTCTTCTTGGGCACGAATTTGTTTTATTATCGTTACAATTCATTCGTCTGTGAAGCATAAACGTAACGTGTTTTTTTTTTAAATTTTAGCTCATATACAAGCAGCGTTACAAAACGAAAACGCATTGTTTTTGGATGGTTATCAAAGAAATGCTCTCGCAAATATTTTGAGATTTGCGGAAGATACAGCGGCGACTTTGCTGACTAATATAAAATCACCGAGTCAGGTGGCAGAAAAACGTAAGCATTATTCCACTAATTTTAGTTAAATATACCCACCCACAATATTTCATTATTTTGTGTATACATATAGTTTTAAAAAAAACCACATATAGACATATGTATCTAACTGATTATGACAATTAAACAGTATCGTCAAAAATGAACCGTCCGGAAATATGGATCAAACAAATCGATTGGAGGCGATTAAATCTGGATAAAGAATTAATACCCAATCCAGATGTAACTACGGAAGCTGTCGAAGCTTCGTTATTCGAGGGTCATCCACAAGAATCCGAGAGTGACGCTTGTCTAGTCAATCTCGTGAGCGATTGTAGGCTGCTTCCTGCGTGTCAGGATCTGTTGATGAGAGACGATAATAAAACCGTTGGATATCCTTTGACTCATAAACTTCTTATCATCCAAACTGCAAATGCTGTGAGTTATTAACGATCTATACGTTCATTTTGAACACCTTAACGGGATGTCGGACCCAAATTACAGGAACCTGCACTTTTCAAGCCAAAAATTGGATCTATTGAATATTATACGGATAGCTAAAAACATAAGGAAGGGCTTGACGTTTTGATTTTTTTTTTTTAAACATTTCTTAAGTAATAATTGAGTAAACAATTTTTAGTCGGTAATAATTAGTCAAAAAAAGCATAAACTTTAAACCCAAACATTGTGATCAAATTATGGATATAATTTGGAATAATTTGGGTATAATATTCAAAACATGCCTAAGGGCTTGACGTTCGGCGTTTTTTAAAAATTCATTCATTTGTTTATAAAAAAAAGTACAAAATGACTATTTTCTGGGCCCGACATCCCCTTACGGGGATGTGGTAGCTAATTACAGATTTCTATAATGCATTTTACGTTATTAAAATTTGTTTTTGATTTTCACATAATTATTGCTGTCATCGTACATTTGATATATGTATTAAAAAATACGCGATGATAAAAATAATGAGTAAATATAAAAAATTGTAAGTAAATAACGAAAAGTACGATAATGTCGGTAAGCGTGTAGTTTTGTATAGTCTACCACATCCTCTTAAAGGGATATCATGTCGCACCTTCATTTAAAATACACACTTACCGACATTAACTGGTTTTTCAAATTTATCATTCAATTTGCATATTTGTTTAATTATATGAGTTAAGGTATACATTCTATAATGTGCAACAAATATGCGTGTGCTAAAAAAAATTTAGAAAAAATGATAATTAAAAACTGTATTTAAAAAAAATCAATTACAAAAATCTGTAATCTGTACGGACTCCTCCTAAGTAAATAAATATAAGTTTCTTCATTACTTTACAGTTGAACTGCAAGACCAGCATAAGCGCTAATTTTCCATACCTTAGCTACAAGTATTGCTCTTTGATCTTACAAAATTTGATCGATCTTGAAGCTACAGATTTTCCTATGGTCAGTAAGGACTTGGCATCCGAACAAAGTAAGTGTATCTTGCTTCGAAATTATTTGATAAATCATTTTTAACGTATGCTCCTATATATATTTTTAATTTTAAAGTTGTCCTATGTGGCATGGAAGGATTCCTCGATTTCCTTAACGATCACTACGAGAGATTGATACTAGATTGGCAACATCCGAGCGGTTGTTACAGTGGCATTCGGTAATTCATAATACAATCATTCCTTTATACAAAAATATTAATGTAAATTACATACATTTATAAATTATAAGAACAAATTAGAGAAATCTATCCTTTCGAAGGAAAATATCGTGATAAAAGATGAAATTAAAAATCTCATAAAATCCACGGTACGCGTTTATAGATCATACGAAAGAACGTAATACAGTGACATTTTGTATAAAAAAATATAAATAAACAACATTTATTTATTCTGTAATTTTTAGTCTGTAATACCATATCATTTTCAACTTGTGATTGGTATCCAATTATTGATAATTTTTGAATACAAATACAACCGTGATAGAAATAGATAAAGCGAAAAATCCATATATCACATAGAAATATTAAATTTTCCATGAATAACTGTGATTAGTTAATTGATTAGAAATTGCAGGGTATAATACGGTATATGCAGTATCGATAATCCTATATAAAAGTTGACATATTATGTATACGTCGCTTGTAAACCCAAGCACTTGACGGAAAGGATTATTAAAAAAAAAGATTTTATACGTAATAAAATAAAATAAACGACAAATTTCACCGATCAACATCTTAACAATATTATTATTAACCCAATAACGCTTAAACGGACATTTTTTTTTGTACGAAGAAAATAGCTAACTTTAATCAGTTTTCGCTATTTTTATGTGTATTTTCATTGAAATCAAAGTTCTTATCTACCAATAAAAATAGAAAAAGTAGAATTAAAATATAAAACGTCTAATGACCATTTTGTTCTTAAATTAAATAATTAAAAAAAACTTTGTGTTATGAAAAAAAATGAATGAAAGAAATGCTGTCCGTTTAGAAGTTAATGGATTAAATCAGTGATTGTTGATCGAAGCGTCGGTATTAATAAGAATTTCACCGTCACAGGATAAATTCAAATTGGCGGCATCATCGAGTTCGACGTGGAGGCACATTCACGGATTTCGGATGCGTCAATCACGCGACTGGTCTTGCGGCTGCTGCACTCGCATTGTTCATACGTAAAGACTTGGAGACGATTACGGAGTCATTGACATAACCAAATCCATTATCTTATTTATCTCATTAAAGAAATTAAACTCGTTAAGTGGATTAAACCAAATCGAGCAGACGCTTTTTAACGGTATACGTACGACCGGACGTGTTACACAAACTTATCAAATTATAGTCTATGCGCGCGATTAATACTTTACTCTCTACACATCTTACTTTTATTCGATTTTATTTTTATTTTCATTACTGTATTTATTTGAAGAAAAATATAAATTTCAAATCTTTTCAATTTTTTAATCAATAATTGTATATTTTTACGCGTTAATTTTAGAGATTGACTATTCGAATTGTGGAGCACAGACAAATATTCGAAATTTGTCAAAAATCGTCGAATTTAAAAAAATGGTTGTTGAATATTATGAAGTAGACCGATATCTATAAGGACGCTTCTCAAGTTCAATGTAAATTAAAATGCTTATTTATATATGGGTTAACAATGTTACAATATTTATTTAATACCAACAAATTAAATTATAATTTAAATAAATAATATTACAAAATTTATATATGGCTTTCTATTATTATATCTACACTTATATAAATAATGTATAATGCTATACACATATATATATATATATAATATATATCTACGCTAAATTACAACGTTCATTTTTTTTGTTGCGTGTAAACGTACAGAGTTTGAACTTGCAAACAAAATGAAAACACGAGTTTCGCTGCAGTGTACGAATATCAATGATTTTTTGCAGTCGATCGTGATGCGCTCGAAACTGTATGATTGACGTACAAAGTCAAAAAAAAGAAAGAAAAATAAACCGTTATAACGAAACTGCGACAAACGTAATACGAAAATAAACGAAGCGATATCGTTATTAATATATAAAAGTAAAAGAATGTGTGTTTGTATAAAAAAATATGTATTAATACGCGCTGATTTCGCTAGTTTTTGTTTTCTTCACGTATATACGTATACATAAATATATAATGTGCTAAGGGTAAAAATCTTAGCGTGCGGTATACATTTTTTCGATGATTGCGCTTTTTTTAAAAAAAGGAATCAAGGCCTCTGATAGGAATACGGTCTACCGTACGGTCCGATTTTCAAGCTCATCTTTTCGATTCGCAATTGTTGGAAGTAGCTGTAGACTACGAACCAAAAGTACGTGTAAACGACTGAAATGAAAGAGAAAGAGAAAAATGTACGGTTTGCGTCGATTTCATATATGTATGTATATATTGTGGATGAGGATTTACTTACCAACAGTCAAGAGTCCAAATATTAAAAATAATACTCCGTACAAGACGTGATAAACTTCCTCGTCGTTTAAGAATAGCGATATCGAGGTGTAAAGTACACTAACGAGTAATCCAACGAGAAGTAAAATACCAAGAACTACCCATGGTAACATCATCACCGTGTTTTTCTGTGAAAAAGATCGTTAAGCCTCGTTTAGTTTAATCATCGATTTGATTCCAACGAGTATATCTATATATATGTACGTGGTTGGTGGTAGTTACCCTTAAAGCTCCTATGATCATCACCGTTGAAAGTATAATCGTCATGGCGAGGTTGATGGTGTAAACTATCTTGACTATCGCTGGATCTATGTCGATAATTATCGTTTTCCAGTGGACGTTCAAGGTGAACAGTAGCACGATGGCTATTATCGCAAGGATCTGCAACATTTTTTTTATTTGCGTCATTAAACAGAATGACAAAGTTCATTGAATATTGATATTTTTAAATTCTTAATTATGACAACAAAACGAACAGTATACTACGTGCGTTGACATCATCTATCACTCTTGTGTGCTTTGATTAGTTACGTTTATTGTATTCAATATTTTAAGGGGGTAAATTAAGTATTGTTAAGAGATCATTGCTCTTCATTTGAGTATTGTCTAACACTGAGCTAAATTATAAACAAAAATATCGATGCATTCAAAAATGATATTGAAAGGGAATTTATGTCTTACATGTATGATTCAAGAGCAGGAAGGAAAATAAAAATAATCAAATTTTCTTTACATGCCAATCCTTAATGCATTAACATATTTTGTTTGGAATTTAGCACAGTAGTAAAAATTGTTCAATCGAAGGGAAATAAGTTTACTTGGTCTTCATTACGAGAATGTCAAACTCGTTGTATTGCCATTCTAGTCATTTACCGACTAAGAAGTACTAGCTTTACAAAAATTAATATATTTTATATATTCAATTTTAAGGATCCAATCATGAAAATAGTACCTTTTGCTGAATTGTAATCTATAATTGCGCAAAGTTTCAAGGTAATTGATGTAATCATTTATGAGATTAATTGTTTTAAAAATTTTTAAATGCCTGTACAGAGATACTAAAATTTTTAAAATAATTGATTTCAATAACTACCTTGAAGCTTTGTACAATTGTAGATTCTACCGAAGGCAATGTTCTCATGTTTATGCTTTAATTCTAATATATGATAATTAATTTTTGTTAAAATAGTACTTCTATAAAGTAAATAATTATAAGCGCGGGAAATTCAAATTATTTATTGGGTTTGATAATCCTATAAAACAATTAATCTAATCCACGAGTATAGTCATATTAACTGCACAAACTTCAAAAACGGATAGATTATGTCGACAAAAATTGTTATATTTGTTTGTTGCAATTAAAAACCTTAATAATCACAAGCGCGCGAAATTTGAATGATCAAAGCGAGTCGTTTATAAAGTAATAATGCGATAATAATACTCACAATGCAGCATACTCCACTGAAAATGGTACCGGTCTTCAAAGAAAAGCATCCGCAACAGGAGGACAACCTGAACCTGAAAGAACGAACGTACAATAATCACCTTACATCGGTAAAAAAAAATCGGTTCGAATACAAAACGAACGAATAATTTGTCTAAAGAGATTTATTAGAGACTCGGGGGGTATTTAAAATTAGAATCTGATTCGTGAAATGAAACATCGTAGGGCAAAGAGGTGAGTGTCACGCAAGAAAACGTATAAGAGAGAAAATTAAATACGCGAGCGAGGAAAACAGAGAGAAAGAGGAGAGAGATACTATATAATATAAAGGCGGTCGTCACGACAGCTCTGGAATATGGGTCATTGTCGATTTCGTTTTCGCTCGCTATTTTGGATTCCCGTCCGGCTATTTCGGATGATTGAGCAACCTCGACGTCGCGTCGCTGACCTTCCTCCGTGATACTCGTTTTTCTTTCTTTCTCCCGCATATATATATATATATATATATACGTGTGTACACAACGAGGGTACACACATTATGTACGATCATTGTGCACACACAAAGTCGAAAAGCCGGAACCACAGAACCGGCCCTATATATATATTTATCGTTCATTCTTGTGTTTTTTTCTCTCTGTCTCTTCTTTACCCTTTT
Source organism: Theocolax elegans (assembly GCA_026168455.1). Lineage (NCBI taxonomy): Eukaryota > Metazoa > Arthropoda > Insecta > Hymenoptera > Cerocephalidae > Theocolax > Theocolax elegans. The sequence goes on along the minus strand of CM047426.1, from coordinate 93,367,665 downwards.
TGTTTATACGCTCATCATGATTCTTATTTAATAATCTTCCACTCTCTCTCTCTCTTGCTCTCTTTCGTATGCATACGCGCTTCGTAAAGATATTCGTTTGCATATTATTATTATTATATCACTCGATGGTATATAAGAGAGTGCATCTTTGTTCATCGAACAGCTGTACCGAGAACGTCACGTCGAATGGACGACGACCTTGTTACATATACGGTGCGTCATACCATAAGACTAGAATTCTTCGTTTCCTCGTGTCGAGAGCAACATGTTTCACGGTTTTTACCATAACAGATGCTTTTCTCTAGAATGCATATAATACATATATAACACATATGTGAAAACCCGACGCACAGGGCATGGAAAATTACATCTAAATTTATACTGTTATGTGTATATATAATAAATATTTAGTATTATCGGAATCAAGCAACTAATCATATATTAATGTCAAATTTAATTTAACTTTATGTTTAATAAATATTCTTAAGCAAATTCCTGGAGGATGAATCGGGATATATATATACCTATGTCGCGAGTACTCGGAAAACATTGCATCTGCAAGAGAGATTCACGATGCTCGGAGGTCTCCCGTGTACCTCTCATTCGGGTCGACCGCGGGCGGTTAAGGTCATCGCGTCTCTCGATGAACCATCTCTCGCTCGTTCTCTCTCTACTCTATCTCTCTATCTCCCTCTCTTTTTCTGGTCCGTGCGGTGCGAGAGAAAGGGAATCGCGAGCTCGCGATTCTCCTTTTCTCTTCGACTGAAAATCGATCGATTGACAAAGACAATGCGAATCGATATTTATCGTTACCCAACTCATATATTTACACGACTGTCCTACAGGGATATAATGCACGCTTTTCATATTTAAAAAACAGTATATGTAAACACTAAGTATTTTATAATTGTACTATTGAAAGTATATGAAATATACAGATTAGTGATTATTCATCGTGACAGTATACCGTCATAACAAAACTATTAATTTTAATTATAATACATTATCGTTTAAATGAAAACAAACAATTACTTGTATAAATAAATATACTTCTATTGTTGTTTTGATAAATTCAGAAGAAAAAAGAGAAAAGTCAACGATAGGGATATTATATATCTCGTTGGACTCGAAACGGTTAGTTTGGATCTAGGCGATTTAAGCTATTTATAGAGTATAAGCCCTCGATCGAGCAACGACGTTCAACGGGCAACAATCGCCTCCCGCTACATCTAAAAATTTTTTTTTTTTCGTAACTTTGAAACTATTGTAAGTACTTAATCCGAAAAAAAATAATTAAATCGATCGTTTCGGTTACGAAACTGTAGAACCAACGACATAAGTATGTTTCACAAAACACAAAAAAAATGTGTGACACGTAACTCCTCGAATTTTGATTGAGAAGCCGACTAATAATCGAACTCGCGAGGTGGGCGTATAGTTGGGCCCACCAGTCATAAAAGTAAAACCACGCGATCGAGATCGAGGCTGCGCGCGGACCAACAGCCCGAGGTCTCTTTTACATTATACGTACACAGTCACCGGCCTGGTAAGGTAAGACCGAGGGCATTCGTTCATCTCGCGCAAAAAAACCACCGCTACTTGTATATAGCTATATATACGCGCGTCATTCGAGTAATCGCGGCGTACCGCGTTAACCGTCTAGCTTCCACGTTGTACGACTCGACGTTTCTTCCTATATCCGCGTTTGAACTTTTTCACGTTTCAATGGAAATCGCGCTGACGAATTTTACTATTCAAAACGCAGTGGGTGGCAAAATTTAATAAATTTCTAGTGATCGTTGCATTGAATAAAATGCACGTGTACGGAAAAATTTATTCAATATGTCATTTGATAAATAATTTTTAATTTGTCTACATGCAAATTTCATTTTTCGGTCGTATATACTTTAAAATTATATGTAATTAATTAATAAATTATCCATTCCTTTTGAACGGAAATAATTAAATTCTATTTAATATAATAATATGTTGAAAGGTCTATCCGAACTCAATCTAATTTTATATGTATACTTCAATCGAAGATTGAACAAAAAATTTAACAATTAAAAACAAAAAAACTGCTTTCTCTATAATACAAAATTAGAAATCATCTTTTTTGAATAATTAATTTAATTAAATAGATACAATTATTTAAATAATATTTTTATTTTTATTCTATACGCAAAGAAATATAATGTAATTAAATTTTTTCTTCCGCGCATAATTGGGTATTGTAACGAATAAAATGTATATTCAACGTCTATTTGCTCGATAGCCCTTGAATTGAATTCTTTTGAGAGGTATACCTATATATACTTCTACTCTGTAAGAGAATATACATTCTTATACCTTGGAGTTGTCGACCTCGGTGTACGCGTACTCCAAGTTTCGCGTTTCGAGAAACCCGAGTCGCGCGGTCGTCGATCCGATGTTGACACTCGTTATTTTCGATTAACGTTTACTTAATATTTCAATACCTATAGTTGTAAGATGCGGAAGAAGGTACTTTGTATAAATTATTCATCAATTGCGTATTACTTTCTCAAAATATAATATTTTTTTAACATATTTTAATAATTGTCTTTTTATAAGTGTTGTATATAATTCGTTGAAATATTGAATTAAAGTAATATAAATTAAATATTATGCACAAAAATCACTCGACTAATTTGAAGTTCTATAGTTGATCATTTTTTTATAACTAAAACCTATATTGTCACGTCTACAATATAATTGGATGTTTTTTTAATTTTAAGCATTGATATTAGGTTTAGACATTTTATCGAAGTGACAAAATTTATTCATTAAACATTGTTGTATTTTATTTATTCCAAACCCCTAATTTCTAACATAATAATTTAAAGATTTTTTAGTATATGAAATTGTATTAAAATACAAATTAATTCATTCCATTCCAGACCAAGACTGCTTATATGTTATTCAAATTTTAAAATGTCTTCTGAGATTTTTTTTCTGAGATTATTGTTAATGTGGTTTCTCAAAATATATTTTCATTTAGTATATTTATTTAGAAAACACATCGCATATGGCTATTCAAAAAATTTAGCTAGATTTTTAAACATCCGAAATGAAAAACAAAAAACTCAATAATCAATAGTATATAGATCATCCACACGATCGAGTTTGTTGACACTGGTTCCGCGCAGAGCGCGCTAAACGTCAACGTTTCAACTCGAACAGAGTCGATGTACTCGATATGGGTTATCGTCGTTAGGACGCTACCAGGATAGTCCAAGCGAATCGAACTCGCTCGCTCGGCCAGTGGCTCTTGGTTAATCGCGTTAATTTTAGCCAGCGCTGCTGAATAACCCAGACCGTAAACGGAGCGTAAAAATACGCAAAACTTGGGTAAAAAACAAGCCGAACCGATCCCGAACGCACGCGCGGGAAATTCCTAAAGGCTATATAGATCGATCGAGGAAGCAAACGAACCGATAGGAACAAAATGTTATCCGAAGCAAACGATGATGATGAATGAGAGCTAGAGAGAGAGAGAGAAAGAGAAAGAGGTTGGACGATTACCGCATCGAGTTCCGACCTAATTCGGGAGCGCGTCGGCACGCAATATATACCGCGTCGTTGAAGATCGATCCCAGATTCCGAGGCGCGGGCGCGCGAACGACCTAAACGAATCGAATGCACGCGCCTCGCCATCGACCACCGTGCCGGCCGCCGCCCAGATCTCCGACCCTTCCCATCTTTTTTATATGGGACAGGTTACACACCTCGATATTACCCTTCTCCTTCGACCTCGTCTTCATTTAACATTTTATTTATCTCTTTTTTTCCCTAATCGTTCGAGTGGCCCCTTTCTTCTATACATCCTAAGTAAAGCTATATACTTATCACGCGATTCGCCTAGATCATAGATCAAATCGATATCACCCTAAACGTGCAATTTTTATTAAACTTTTTCCAAGCGTACTCAAAAAACGTAATGAAATGTAGTTGTTACATAACTATTAATTCGATTTAAATATTTATATAAAACACTATCGTATGTTAAATTTTGTATATACTTATCAAACAGTATAAATTAAATTATTTTGTTAAATTTAATTATACAGCAGTTTCTTTAACGATTCGCTCATACTCCATACTTTGCCAATACGAAGTTATATAAATAAACGCGTTATAAATTATAACTCGTAAATATTTATCTCCAACCGAAAAATATCGATCGATTAAATATAATGTAAATAAAAATGAAAAACCAAAAAAAAAAAATCATTAAAAATAAAAATGAACGTTATTGCAATCGGTTAATCGTAAACACGTGGGAGTATCAAGTAGCTGGATTCGTATATATATATATATATATATATACATACAATGTTATAAACGAGCATAAGCGTATATTGCGAAACAATTTAGCGCGCATTTTTTTCACTCTTGCGTAGGATTGGACATACATGTGTGTACATATTGACGCGCACACGCGTAACTTTTCGTTTCCTTGACGAAAGAAGAAAAAGCGGTAATAATGAAAATGAAATGCAAAAATCGTAGGTGGACCTGTAACCGGAGGCTGGCACGCGTGCGCGTTCTACGATCGTGACTCTTTTCGACGATTACGTCAATTATATACCGAGAAATATGAGATTTAATCGGTTTGGTGTGTGCGCGGATAATGTAAGCATATATACCCGCCAACGCTATTGCAGCGCCCGTCAAATTTGAAATTGTTTCACCGATTCGAGTTGTTTATACTCACATACCGAGCTTCCGTGTTTCGCAAATCCATCGGTTTTCGATTCGTTGGCGTATATACCTATATATATAAGTATTTTCCTCGGTGTAAAAATAAAGACGATTCATCGAACGCCTCTTTTTTTTTGTTAGGCGAACAGAGTTGTTTTTTTGCAAGATCGAGAACGGTTGAAAAACTAACTGTGAGAGCTTCGTCTTCTAGAATTGGTCTATTCTAGTTATGTACTCCAGTCAATTAACCACAGATGCACATATGCGCCGCACGAACATATATATATAGATGTGATGTGTATACGCAGGCAATAGGGTTAATTATCGCGCTACCAGAATCAAAACTATTTGGAACGAGTGAAAAATTTGACGATTGAAAACATTAAATAAAAAAAGGGAAAAGCGTTCGCAAGTTTAATATCTTAAAGTGAATGGGTTACAGGTGTGACAACCAACCTGGATTCCGTCATGATGATGGATTTATCGATGATCGATGGCTACTGTATCTCGATGAGAGGAGGAAGAGAAAAATGAAATAAGAGTATGGACACTCGGGTTATCGCGAGAGACGTCGCATGTTTCGAACGCGCAGAAAGAGGCGGACACGGGGTTCCGCTCGCGGTTAAAGTTGCTTAAAAACTGTGCCAAGAACGAGGAGGTCGGCTCGGTCGCGTTAACCACCTATACCGCGCGCACCTACGACTCTCGCAGTGACTCGCGGAGGCTTTGAATGGCCGAGCTAGTACGCGCCATGCCGGCCGTTCTCCGATCTCTCTCTCTCTCTCTCTCTCTCTCTTTTTTACCCGCTCCTCGACCGATTTCGTTCTTGCTTGTGTGTATACATATACGTGCACGTTGTTACTCCTCTCTCTCGCTCTCCACTGTTGTTGTGTGTAGCCGTGCAATCTGCTTCGCGCTGGTGTACGACTCGCGGAATCGTTATGCGCCCGCGTCTCGCGTATATACCTATACATATCTGCACTCTTCTCTTATTCTTCTTTCGGGCATATTTTATACTTGCAAATGTTTTATCACGCTTGACCATTATTGCGAAAACCGCGCACGACTCCCACGCATATTTTGTCGTTTCTTTCCGTCTATTTGTATATATGTATATACATATATTTGTGTGTGTCCAAACGTATTCGTATGTTTATGATAGCAAATATTTAAAACAATTCGCCGCAAAACACTGACGAAAACGATATTTTAGAGTATGTAAATTTTCCGTTTTGTTTAGGTGCGTTACGATTAGAATAACAATGACGTTTGGAGACAAGTTTTTACAAACGAATGACTTTTCTAATTTTGGGGTTTAATAACAACTTTCATAAAAGAATTCTTGGATTCTCTTTTCTTTAAAAATTTAAATAAAGTATATTTTAACGTTATAATAAAACGAAACTATTATTCTTAATATTTATTGGATATAAGAATTCTTTTTCTAATATTTGTGTGTGTATACTCATTTTCTGATCAATGAATGTTATTTAAAAAATATGGATTATTTTTATACGCAGCCAAAAAATTTTTAGTGAAAATGAAAATGTTATTGAGCAATCGAGATACATAGTTGACAAATGATAAAAATTACTATCTCTAATATAGGAAAAATTGCTGCAGATAATGGTAAAATTTTCATCATTAGCCAATTCTGTATCTCTCGATTACACAAATTTTTACTAAAAATTAATTATTTGCTTCGTAATACTTTAATCTTTTCTTCACTTATCTATAACTTTCGAGTTACTTTACAAAAATATTGATTTTATATCACTTTTGGATATTCATGTCAGATCGTATCTCATTTTCAAATATTTTGTACTTTCTTAATATTATTATTTTAATAGTAAAGAATGGTTTATTTTTCATGAATCACCATGTATTTGGCAGTGACATCACTTTTGTGTTTAAATTTATAAGACCGAGCCACTCTGATGATATTTATAGTATCCTGCATATTATTGTAGTTAATGCGCTCCCGTGCTATTATGGCCAAAACCTTTTTTATACAATCTCATTTATTTAATTATTACATCGAATTCTATATTTGATTATCTCCACAGTCCGACGTAATTTTACAATAAATAAATGTAATTGTAAATACATTCCCAAAAATGTTTATGACATTTCGCTTAATTAATTTTAATGCAACGATTATAATGATCATGCAATAACACAAGAATAATAAACGTTATTATATATAAGTTCTTATTTTATTAACACAGATCGCGTATTTTTCACAGTAAAGCATTTGTATCACCGTTATCAGACTTCCTCCATCTAGATCTTGTTTTCCAACTGGCAAGATCCACTTTTTTGGAAGCAATAGCAGTGTATGTGTAGATACACGCGCGCACCTTGAAATAACCAAGTTAGAATCGAATACGCGCTAGTTTATTATTTGTCGATCAACCTTATCAAGATATATCGTATAACCTTTGTAGTTTCAACAATTTTCCATTGATACACCTCTATACCTTTTTTTCCGCTCTATATATATACATCAGTTTTTAATTTCTGTACAATTAATTTTTCATAGGCGTACAAAGCTTCAAGTTATAAAATTAGAGGTGATACACGCGCTCAACGAGAGTCGCGAGTGTGACGTCACTCTTGCCGATTTGTTTGTATAGGTAACGCGTGTGTATATACATTATATAGCGAATAGCGCAAAAATTTTTGCACACGCATTAGCATTGCAAACTGTGCGCGTTACTCTGCAGATGCAAACAAAAAAGAAATCGCGTAGTAGTCAATCTTCGTTTCTCTAATAATAGATTGAAATGTATATCGCGTTGATGTGTTAAACGAAAATATTATCCATTTTATATAATTAAGTTTCAAATATTTATGATAAAAATGCTTTATTCTGGAAGTCGCTAAAAACCAATGATAGTACTAAAGAGTAATACATTGTAAAAGTAATACTTAATCGTTTGTTAAAATCACATTTTATTTGAAAAACGTATGTAAATTAGAAAAAATTTCTTAAATAATGATTTCGAAAGATTTGAAATATTTCAAATATGTTATACTCTTGTATATAATGCTCGTAAAAGTTCTCTTTGCGGAGTAAATTTGAATGTACCTGTTTGACCAAGGTGTATATAGTATAAGTAAACAGTCCAAGAGTCGAAGTGAATATCTAATTATATGCATATAGGTATGCGAAAGCACGTCGTAATATAGACTTTCTCTTTAATTTTTATTTAATCTTGTAACTTTGCATTCAACCGATTCAAATCTTTTGAAAACTATTTACATATTATTGGGTTATTGCTGTACTGAATTTCAAGTGCATAAGTAAACTCAAATTTCATTATAATATGTATATATCAAGGTAATTAACTTACACTATAATTAAATATTTTTTTCTATTACATAGTACAGTAATAATTTAATACACCACTTTTCCCGCTGTAAACACATAGACAGCGCGATCTGTTTTATATAAATAAATGTGCGCTTGTAAACATGAACGAGTGATGTTACCATCTGTCGGTATATTCTTCGATCAACCAATTTGCATTGCGATGACGTAGATGGAGTAGACAAGCAGTTTTTCATTCACCAATGTATCCACTGTCATCTAGATGTACAAGACAACGTGCTTTTCGGAAGTAAACAATCTCGGATGCACGAGATTACTTTTCTTACATCTGACAACTTGTTATACAAATTTCCACTATGACGTGTATATTGAAACAAAAAGATACTAAATTTGAATGCCGGTAAGTGTAACTTAATAAATAAATTTTACATACGATTTTTAATGTAAATCAACCTAACCAAAAAGTTTGTTTTGTACGTTTTTTATAATATTTTAAATTATTTATATGTAAATTGATAAATTTGAAAAAAATGTTTTACTGCTTCTAATACGATCATTTAATTTTTTTTTATTTCAGTGTTAGTTCGGTGTTAAACAAAAATGTTAAAAGTTACGGAAAGCAGTTTATGTTCGACGGCGAGGACGAAACCTGCTGGAATTCCGATTCCGTAATTAATTAAATGACATTGCTCAATTAAGTTTAAGATTTTAATATGAAAACTTTTCTTTTTTAGGGAAATCCGCAATGGGTACTGATAAGTTTTGAAAACGAAACGAGTATATCTTCGATCGAAATTCAATTTCAAGGCGGGTTTGCTGGATTAAAATGTTACTTGGAAGCTGGTCCAGACACGAAAAATTTGAAATACGTCCAACACATATATCCAGAGGATACGAATTCATCACAAATTTTCAAATTAGACACGGCAATCAAAGCTAAATTATTCAAAATTGTTTTTGAAAGTAGCACAGACTTTTTTGGAAGGATCATCATTTATAAATTATCTTTTCATTCTTGATTAATTGTTAAAAATTACATTATTTATGTATTATATTGTATATACTTTTCAAATAAATATTATCTATTAAAAAAATCTAACACTGTTACAGGATGTAAAAATCGACAATAAATATACCAATGTAAATTTATCCAAATATTTTTATTTCATTTTTATAATGTCAGAGTACTACACAACGAATGTAAATGATAATACAAAAAAAGATTGTTCGAAATAAATAGTATACAATTTTTGAGGTACACGTAAACAATGGAATGTTCATTCGTTAATAAAGACGATTCTTTCAATGCCGTCAACATTAGAGGTATAGAATAGTACATATAATGGCACCTATTAGTACAATCGAATGAGAAAAAAAAATTCTTGATTGTACTGTGTTTTATTACGTTAATAGCTACGAGATAAAAAATAAATAAATCAACAAAAAAGAAAATAAAAAAAATCTTTGGTTTTAAATTTTTCTATAAGATTTACAAGTCTATTCGAGTTGTCACGATATTATACTTGGAGCTAAAAGTTAACGGAGCGAGATTCAACTAGCGTTCGTTAACTTAGCTACCAAATTTTATCGGTCACTCGATTTGTTTGATCTATAAGTTAAGTAACGTTCACTCGCAATTCGACAGTTATGTATATATATATTTTTTTATAAATAAATAAATAAGATTCGATAAATAATACGCTATTTATGTAGAGGTATAAATATAAATAAATAAATAAATAAATAAATATCATCAAAAATGAAGGAATGACTTAGTTAAAGCGAGACTATTAAGTAACTCGGATAAGAGTGACGTAAATCTCGAAATAATAAAATGCATTTAAAATTAATGGCATTTATCACTAATAAAGATAGAGGGAATCAAGTCCTCGACTATATTACGAATAGAGAGTATCTTTGAACGAAAGGAACAGCTAAAAAAGTTGGCTAGATCACTTCGTTAATAATCGTAAATTAATACTTTTTTCATATCTTCTTTTTCTTTTTTTTTTTTTGATTAAAATTTTCGCGAGGAATACTGGTATAACCACGTGTAATCGCGTAATAATTAAATTTTTATCAGTATTATTGAATTGAGAATAATTCTCGACGATTGTTAATGAATCAGCCAAGTAGGTACGGCGAACTGTAATTTGGAGTTTGGGCCGATCTATGGCTTTGACCGGACCAACTGCTGCAACTACTGCTCCCCACGCTGCTCGGCGATGACAATGGCGATGGTGTTGGTCGATGATAAGGAACCGGCCTTTTTCTCGCGCTAAATTTTATTCAAGGCAAAATGTATATTATTTATAAAATTTGTTATTTTTTGTTATTGTTCTCGTTGATCGATCAAGTTTACCTTGTGATGCGACGCCTATCGAGGAAACTCGGTGAACCGTGTCGACGAGGAATCGAAGGTGATCGTGACCTAGACGAGTCCGAGGAACCACCTCTGGAACTACGATGCGAATGCGAACTCGATGATCGAGAAGAACACGAGTAGCTCCCTGCACTGCGTCTTGGAGAGCTATAACAAAATTATTTACGGTATCGTTGGAATTAATCAGTTAACTGTTAACATTTGTTACTCCCTTTTCTTTCCGTTCAATTAGTAATTATAATTTGTCTGAAAATATTTTGTTTTAAAATGTTCAATTCGTTGATTGTCAAACTAAATTTCAAAGTAAAATACTTGCTAATAATTATAATAGGTGCTTAAAATTGTATCTTTGTATGTATATATTAACTTAAATTCTAAATGTTGTAAAGTATACCTATGTATATTTCTTCGAAGGTGAAATATCCTCGATTAATTATACGTTCTAGCTGCGTGAAATAATATTTTTCATTCAAAATGTTAAATTAGTTGAAAATTATTACAAATAAACAGACGACAGAACAGACATTAAATAAAAATAGTATATATGAAATGAATCAATCTAATAATGTTTGTGAATGTTTACCTATATTTAATGAATTAAAGTAACGAAAATTAAGATAATAAAATTTTCGTTACATTAAATCTTTGGTTATGAATATCGTCGATTTGAAGGGTACAAGTTTGAGCTAACGTGAGACAAATACCAAATTTTTTTTTTATTTTTCTCTTCTATAGGTTTTATACTTCGAAATTTTATGTTTACTCTTTCAAATCATACATAATAACCCTTGCTTTATTCGTTTTGCTAAATTTTTGAAAAAAAATGTTTGTCTCTATTTTGTACGCAGAAACGCTAAATATTTTATATACAATTTGAAAATTTAACTAAAAACTACAATAAATTTACTAGAGTGAAGTAAAACAAAAAATTTTTAAACGCATGTTACCCCGTTTAATTTTTAGAGATTGTCTAAACGAGTCTAGCAAGAATTATTAAGTTCGATGTGATTTATAAAAACAAGAGCACCGAACTAAAAATTCTGTGTCAACAATAAACATATTAACAATATAGGAAATATTTTTAGTACTACAAAGAGTTCTGATAAAAACTTTGTCAAAAAAGCAAAATCATAGCTTAAAAAATATTGTCTTAACAAATTTTGATGACTTTCACGTTACTCAGAGGTTTGTTCCCTTGTATGCGGAAAATTCCTTGCACGTAGTATACGGGAAGAGACTCGAGTAAAAATGACTAAAGTACTCCAGTAGACTATTTCTATTATAAGTTATAAATTGGTCAAACTAGATGTACTACAATACTTACTAAATAATAAATATTGAAACAAATAAATTTGAAGAATAAATATTAAAGAAAAAATTGAAATATAATGTAATTAGCAAGAACATAATTAGGCAAAATAGACGCTTCTCGTATGATTATCTTTTATTAAATGTTTGCAACATATTGAGAGAGTGGGGAATGAAATTTTTGATAGAAATTTGTCTAAAGTAGTTCAGTAATTTTTACTATTCTCTAAATTTCTTTGAGTGAAAAATGACTCCTTCGAAATCAAACCTAAGTAACTATATACATATCGAGCGTAAATGCCAGAACCTCATTCTAATTAATTAAAATGTTAAATTTAAATAAAATATAGTGACTCAGTTTTGACAGAAGCTTCGAGTGATTTTCACTCTAACGAATTAAAATAGTCGAGATATAGGTACTAATTTATGATCTAGTTGAAGTTCTAACCTGAGAAAGGTACGAGTGCTGGCCTTGCTGCAGCTTCGGTTGAGCGGATCCCTGGAGTTCCTCGAGAGGGAACGCGACATGCTCCTAGAACGTTTGGAAAAAGAGCCGCTACGACTCCGTGTTCCAAGAGGCAATCGAGACGGGAGCGGCGAACCAGAAGCGCTCGACGTCTTCGAAGGGGAAGACCGGACGGAGACCAGATTCTCCTCCTCAGCCTTGTTACTCCGAATATCTTCCTCGGAGGGAAGGCTCGAGCTTCGGCCCCGACCCGTTGACGATCTGGAAGGTGTCACGGATCGAGAATACGACCTATGGAACCCGAAGCTTCGTTTACATTGAACCTCCTTTTTATTTTGATCGAGAGTACTCGAGTTCCCGGTGGTATGGTTGATCAGTCCAGTCAAACCGACGAACGCGTCGTTGGTCCTGACGGTTGGGGCTGGTTCGATCGGGTGATTACCGTTGTTGTTGTTGTTGTTGTTGTTTCTGATGGGTTGATCAAACCGAGAAGGTTCGAGGCGATTCGACAAAGCTCCTTCGTCCCGGAGAAGTGGAAGCGCGGGCGATGGCGTTCTACTCTGAATGTTTGCCTGGCCGATCGTGTTCAAGCTCGAGAGGAGTATCGCTGGACCGAGAGGATTGCTCGGGAACGTACCTGTGGTATTCTCGAGAAGATTTGCTTGGCATTTCCTTCCAAGGTTCTCCCGAGCTTTCGCCGCTAGACCGGTCTGAAGGTGCTTCAAATCGATCAATTCGAGCTGCCTCTCTTCCTCCTCGAATTTCGAGTTCTGTTCGATCTCTGGTATCGAGGTGTCATCCTCGCTCGAAGATCGGAGCTTTACACTTGGTCCAGCAGTGAGACTTCGATGACGTTTCAGGATCTGCTTTAGTTTCCGCTTACCGATCGCGTCTCTCTTCAAGATCTTCTTCACCTCGTGCAAGATATCGGTGTATCTCTCTTGCCTCTGCGAGGGTGAAAAGCTCGAGCTCGATCGTTTAGCTCGAGCTTTCACTCGTGCTTCTTTCTCGTTACTTCGACGATCAAGTTTCGACGAGGCTGTCTCGTCATTGACGCTCGCCTCTTCCTTGTTCTCCGAAGAAGGTCTTTTAATCGAAACACTGGGTGACCAATTTTCCCGCGAACCCGATCTACGACCAGTCGATCTTTTCTTGTTCGTGCTGTTTTTCCACTTGTGTGACTCTTCGACCGATCTGCTTCTGCTCCTACTCGACCTACTACCTATGGAATGTTTCCTTTTCCCTGTGATTTGTTCCTGGGTCTCGTCATCTTCTTTCGGGCCCGTTGGCGTGCGCTCATGATCCTTCCTCGTTCTCTTTAATTTATCCGAATCTTTGGTCAAATGCTCTTTATCTCCCGATTTACCGGGACTATAATCTTTCTCTAACGTTAATGCTAAATTCACATCGGTCATTTTTTTCTCTTTTATAGAATTATTTGTAAATACATCATCTATTTCTTTGGAATCATTTTTCTTATCTGGACAGTCGTTTGCTTTAATACTATTTTTCTTCCCTTTCTCCGAGATACTGAAATTTACGAGGACACAACCTGTATTTACTCATCAACTTTCATCTACCTACTTTAATCCTAATGTTTAAAAAAAATATTTTTTTCTTCGTAGGATTGATAGACTCACTTTTTTCCAGACAAAATAAATAACAAATTTAATCGATTATTATTATTCTCAAATTGATATACTCAAGTGCAAATGTGTTAACAACCAAATACTGCTCGGTCCGTACTCAGATTGAAATACCTTATTGATATTTACTTTAATAAATATTTGGACCATTTCAACAGAATCTTTAATGTTATTATCTCATTAATTCTTGTGCATTGTTCATTCAATTTCTTATAATAAACCAAAGCCATTATTATAAATATTAATATCATTAATGTTATTATTATTACTATTTAAATTATACAAACATACATATAAATAAGAATACTAATTTTTTTGACATGTAGGTGTTACCTCCGGATTAGTAAAAGATACAATAATTGTTTTGTAAATTCCTTTTTTAGCGTAAGCATGTTAAATCAATAAATGCGTTAGATTTAAATCATTTTTTTAATTATTCGTTTATTATATAAAAAGCATGCGCAATAATAGTTTAGTCTTTATTGTCATAGCTTACCAATGAGATCGATCCGACGATACGCTTCTTTTGGCTAAATGCACTTTGTTCTACAAAAAAAAGTCGAATAAAAGATAATTAAATTTTATTAATATCGAGAATTAAGTGTTTGATATACCTCATATTTTTTTTGCACTTCGCTTTCCGAGCATTTTCTCCGTTTTCTTTTCTTTCTCTTTGGTCGTATGTCCACGGAATCACTGGACCGGAATAAATAAAGAAGAAAAATATTAGCGATTAGGTACAGAGAATAGTTAAGTTTATTTTAGTAAAAGAAGAAATTACCTGTTGTCATCAAATTGACCATTCGAGCTGTCGGAAGATGAGACCTCGGATTTTTTAATTTTCTTATCCTTTTTCTTTTTCTTTGATTTGTCCTTTTTCCTCTTGGATTTTGGTGATTCCGATCTATGCGTAAGCAATTATTATTATTAACTCAGGATATTAAAGGCGTAGAAACGTAAATGGTATATTAAATTTTGTTAAGGCTCACCTATCTTTCTTATGTTTTTTCATTTTCTTCTTCTTTGTGGATAACGTAGTTTCTTTAATTAACTTTCTTTCAATCGTGGGCTCGGATAAATTAGCTTTCGAACAGAGTATTTCAACTATATCGTTATTTGTCTGAGCGTCGTTTCTTGCCTTGGCTTCGAGTAGGAATCTACGAGGATCCAGACTGCTCCCTTCGATGAAATATTCCGAGATACCGAAAGCTTGGCGTAATTTTGCATTTTTTTGTTGCTGCTGCTGCTGTCTGCGTGCAAACTGGCGAGCATCGTGCGCACTGAAATAATTATTTATTTCGTAATTTCTGCGTGTCACGTCCGATCAAGAAATTAATAAAAAAAATAATGGAGGAAATATTAGAAAATTAAAAAAGTCACTTATAATCGAGAAATCACTATATAAAACAGTTACTAAATTTTATTTAAAGATATACAGGTACTAAAAAAAATTCAGTGAACTCAATGAAATACTCTGCTGAACACTCTTACATAAATAATCGTTTAAAACTATAATAAAATAAAAAATAGGTTTTTAACAAAAAATTTCATTCGATACAATGAATTATTTTTTAGTACGATAAAATAAAAAGCATGCAACTATAATAAAATGTTCATAAAAATGATAATATTTAAAATATACATCGTGTATTTGGTGTAATGATCAATAATAATACTAAAAATCGAAATGTATTTGTATATTTACCCAATGATCGTCGGAGAAAGTTGCAAACGATTAGATAGCAAGTGTAACTGAATTCGTTGACAACAGCAACAGTGTTGCGTTGCGTTCGGATGAGCTTTTTTACGAAAGTGCAGCATGGCTTGGGAAAATTTACGCTTACGAGATTGATTAGCCAATTTCCGATTATCAAAATTCGCATTACCTCTCCAATGCTGTTCAAACGTCGTTTGACCGTTCGCCGGACCGCGGCCTCGCGTCACTTTTTTCAAAGCCCCGTTCATTTTTAAGGCAATTTTATTCAATTTCAACGAATAATTCGATATCATCGGTCGATCGCTCGGTAATACAATCGCGGATGGTAAAGCCGTCATAAGTGTTGTTGATAAAAAAAACACAACCACTCGTTAATAAAATTTACAAAATTATCATTTATTGTCTCGTGTATCAACAAATAATTACGTTAAAAAATTATTATAAATTGCTTAAATTGAATTTTATTCAGTACGATTGCAATTACGATTAGGTAAATGTGTATATAATACTAATAGGTATATAGATATAGATATAGATATATCGTTTTGATTGGATAAACCGCATAAGTAAAATAACAAATTCGCGCGTTTCGTTTCTGGAAGACGTTCGTCAGGTACGGTGTTGTATGTATACATATACATATATTTTTCTTTTATAACAGAGTTGTTACATATTTAACATACCGATTAGGATGATACAATACAACTATAGCTGGTTATACGTAGCGTAATAACGTTAACAATAATACTCAACATTTGGGAAGCTCTGCGTGTATGTATTATATACGACTAGCGATATAACCGTACATTCAAATACTACTATATATTTATAAATACATATATACTTGTGTGTGGGTGTATATGTATGTGTGTATATATATATAAGCTACTGCTGGTTTTCGGGTTATCCGTTTAGAGTTTGAAAAAATTCGATTGAACCGTTATTACAAGCTGGTATATGTATATACATATATAATATATATAATAAATATAATCGTAAAGCTTAGTATTGTAAATGTCGCATTCACCACCACTTAAATATAATTTATACACCTTATACACTATTGGAAGACTTTTGTGATTTTGCGATTACGTTACGTATACTTTACATTTTCGTTTCCTTTTCCGTATATCACACGCGAAACGTTAAACCGCGCGTCCCGGCTTTCACATTTTTATTAATTATCGTTGTTTACATTATTCCACAAAGAAGACAGAGGCGTATAATGAAAATAAAATGTGTAACCTAAAAGATAATGTTTGACGCGTTGTGCGCGCATGCTCGCGCACCCTCGCAATTCTGTTATACCCGGGGGTGGGTGTACCGTTTCCTCTACGTCTTTTAGATACTTAACACCGAATGCGCCGGCGTCAAACCTGATCGATATTGCATAGGGTAGCTTACATTAAAAATACTCCCTCCACCTCTCTCATCTCGCCACCGCCTCCTTTCTTTTTTACTTTTTCTACGTCAATCTTCTGTATTTTAATGGAGACGTACATTTTTTTATTATTAATCAAATGGACTTTTAGATGTATATATATATATATATATATATATATATATATATATATATATATATATATATATATATATATATATATATATATATATTTATACTTGTACAATTTTCGAATGGTAATTAAGGATCTTATCGATGATTCGGTGAATTTATTTATCTCAGACCTGACGGTTTTTTTTTCTTTTTCCTCTCTCATTCCGCGGCTATGCAAATAAATCAGAGAAAGCGCTTGAAAACGTTAACAAGTTGTTATTTCTTATCGTTGAATTTACATAGTCGAGGATGAATTTATCCTACAAAACGTTCAATTAACGTCCCTTTTATAACTCTGGAATAAACGATAATTTGCGAAAAGCTCGTACAAACGCCGAGTCGAGCTTGCGGACAATGTAATTATGATCTTTGTAAAATATTGAATTTTTTATATAAATTCACGCTCGTTTCACGATCTAATTTAAAATGTAATGAAATGAATACCGTTACGATGGATAATTATTACTCTAACTATTTGATTTGCATTCGCGTTCGTCTTATCCGAGGCTCTCGAGTTTAAAGCCGAAATGTGCGCGAGCTTCTTTTTCTTTCGCTTTATTACTTTACACGTGTAAGAAAAAAGGAATACAAAAATTATGTAATTTTAACGATTCTAATGCCAGATATATACATTCTATGGAGATTAATTATAGTTCTTTATTCTTTCTTTTGTTTGATTATTCTTGAACCGGATGTGGAAGTAGATCAATAAACGTGACAAATGATGCTAAGGTGAAGCTGAAACATATTTTTCTTGACGATCGAGTTTACTGATAATATTGCAAAAACTTACTAACGACATTTGCTCTACAGCTGCGAAGCAATTAAGAATTTAGATTTTCGATAAAAAATATTTTGATAATCATTGTTAATTACTTATTGGTATAATGTTTGTGTGACAAAAAGAAATAAGTGTGATTCTAGGCCGCACAATTCTGAATTGTAATGTCGTATATAAACGTGAATGACTTTTTTCCTTAGACGTGTACGTGAAATTTCTCCATCGTACGGTTTAATTATGTACTTATAACATGAAGAATGAACTGTATATCTTAAACATTTTCAACTATTGACGTATTTATCCTTATTTATTATTTCGCTTACACAACCGACTTATCGTAAAAATATGTAAATCGAGGTAAAAGAAGAATGAAATAAAAAAAAAAGAAGTAACAGTTCGTGTAAATCTTACAAATGGATGCCGTGTCAGAACCGGATTTGAACCTACGGGCTACCTCGTTTGACCCGTTATGCGCATTATAAGACGTCTATTTTACGTGACTCGTATACACTAAAACTCATTCATAACTAAAACTCGACCGTACCATAGGCTACTTAAGTATTGAAAATGATATAGATTTCAAGATATCTCGTACAACTTGAGCATTTGTTATAGAAACGTGTAATTAAGAGTTTCACTTTGTGAAATTTTTAGTTACATCGAGGAATATCTTTTTTTTTGTTTGAGACAATATCTATTTTGAAATGAATACATTTTACATTGCAATTGTGTACATAGAGTTTAAATAGTTTGATATATTTGATTAATTAGTTAAACTTTGTATTGCGCAAGATGAGTTGTACAATAATTCTATGTTGAACTTATATGAAAGGTATTGATAGATATTAAACCAAACCATTTTGCTGCACTGTCGCAGAAAAGAAAGTAAATATTGGGTATTTCAGTAATGTGATAACGAATCCATGTATAAAGTAACATACTTTTTCAACTATAATATACTTGTAACTGAGGCAGTAAAAAATTACTTGTAACAATAAAAAAAGTAAACTACTAATTTGTACCAATTCTCATTGATTCTTATGTAAACTTCAAATTCAGAACTTTTGTAATGATTCGTTTGGATCCTTAGTCATTGACACAAGATAAACAAAGCTCATCGATACTAAATGACAAATAAACCAATAACACTCTCAGCAGTGTCGTTGCATAATTCTAAATGTTTTAATATTGCACTTTTAAATAATAAAAATCAAATACTAAAATGTATTTGTGACAATGATTTAAAATACAAATAAAAACTTTGTATTTATTAACTAACTATTTAAGTGAACAACATTGAGAAAAACAATTACTAATTGCAATCAAGCTACCTCTACTTGTAAACGTAATAAATGTATCTACACTGCAATGATACTAAAACAATATAAAACATACATAAATATACATCCATGCATGAATGCATCTCTACAAAAGTGTACAAACAAACAATAACAAATTATACTTAATACAAAAAGTATGAGAATAGCGTTTGATCTATTAAAACTTAGTCTCAACGAATGTGATTAAGTATAAAATATTGAGTGATAATAACAAAGGAAAAGAAAAAATAAAAAAGAACTAGAGAAATAAAACAATCTTTATTAAAATCTTCTTTTTAATTGAATGTTATACCTTGTTAGTAATAGATTAGTAAATTTTACACTCTAAAGTGTAGCCTTTTCTTTCCATTTGCAACATCGTGTAATATTCTCATACTGTCTCGAAGTCAAAGAATATTGGAATCAGAATTATACAATTATATATCACTTGAGTCACTTTTACCTAACTTTTTATTCTAATAAATAACCTGAATCTTGTATATATATATATGTGTGTGTGTGTATATATATATATATATATGTACGAATGGCACAAATTTCCTTTTTTGGCTTATTTATTATAACCTAGTTTGTATTGGTAAAGAAATTTATCAGCTAAACAATCATACTTTTTAGAGTGTATGCAAGATCCACTTCCTTCAACACACTCTTATTCTTTATACTATGAAATTTCATTAGTCAAAAGTATTATTACCCCTGCTATACATATATATATATATATACAACTACATTGCTTTTGTTTTAGAATAATTGTTAATGAATTTCGTGTACAATTCGGTGGACAATTATTATATTTTATACAACTAGATCCTTTAGTAGTAATGTATCAAATAAACAAAACCAATCAAAATCATAACATAACACATATGATATAGCTATAACAAACTAATGCAGTTAAGGTCATTATACCTTCCGAGTAGGATGAACACCGAGCATTGGAACGTAGAACGGAAACAAGGCATATATTTAAGGGTCGTCGTTTTGCACTGCGGCGTACCTTCGGACAACCATGTTAGTTGAACGCGACACGAATTTCAAAAGATTCGTTCCCATCTATGCGTTTGTATAATCGTAGGGCAAATATTATTAACACTTGCAAAGTATTCTATACGATTGATAAAATTTTACAAAAAATTACGTAGAACGTAGAAAAATGTGTTGTGAATTATATGTATAAATTTTATTTTTTAACCTAATAAATAATCAAAAGAAAATTATGATTATTTTGTTTAATTAATTAAAATTCATTATAAAATTTAGGAATAAATTTATTAAAAAACAAACTGTTAAATATATAGCAGGTCACACTTAAAACACGATGTTTAAGAATCCTGTTTTTGCGCAGGTTATTGTTCGCATCGAGTCATGCAGATTTCTACTTTATCCGTTATAGGGTCAATAACCATACGGTACAATGCACATCCATTAGAGGCGTGAAAATAAAAAAAATCATTAAAAAAAATGGACATTATATACATACATATACATATACATATCTAGTTATAAATAATTAAAAATACACATTTATTTAACTTTGAGCGTAGGTGTGTATCAAAATAATTATGAACGATGAGAGTTATTATTTCCAGGACATGGATGGTGGTAAATATACATCGGCCTGAAGATGGCGAAATAGTCGTCGAAACTTGAAAATTCTTGTGTATTCTAAATGATGGGCTCACACATATATGTATGATGTATATATATATTGAAGTACCTAAGCAATCGATATGAAAATAACTCACATATATTTCGGTTCCAGCTATTTTTTTTTGTTTAAAACTATAAACATACACTTGCTAATTTAATTAATGTAATTATGTTCATGAAAAAGTGAATTTTATTATCAATTAACACCTACCGATTAATTAACTTGAAATAAATTAAATTTTTTTTTAACTTTTAATTGGTAGGTTTTTAATTAGACTACGATATGCCTTTTATTCAAACATGTATTGTAATTAAAGCAATAATATAGTAGCAATATTCTATAAACAACATTTTTTAAGTTATTGTAAAATATAAAATAATAAGATAATTATTTATTCGTATAATAGTTTTATTTATAACAGGAGTGTCGAGAGGAGCTTATCAATTTCTTGATTTAAAAATGATTAATTGCGTACAGTGTAAATTATACTTTAGGTACGGGTTTATTGTACATAAACAAGATAATTTTCCAAAAATTATCACCTACAAGCTTAATGAATCCTACATAAATTCCTTTTTTATAATTAGGTAATTATCTTGCAGTTGTATGAAAAATAAATTGTTAAATTTTATTATTTTCGCAAAAATTTAAATTTATATTATTTTTAAATAAACGTGATTTAAATGTTTACTCTACAAATCACGGATTTTGTTAAAATTTTGCGAAGAATCTATCTTACACATACATAAAATGCACGAAGTAAATCTTGGGTTGGGTTTAGAGATTCCAATGCTCGTTTTCCTCGAAAGCTTGAGGTAACTAAAGCTAAACTTGCACAAGAATTATAAGTGATTAATATTGTTTGAAATCAATTTGGAACTAACCTAATAATTACGATACAAATATTGTAATAATGTAGATTGTTTATAATAAACATTTATTGCGAAAAATGTGCAAATAATTTTCGTATTTGAGATAATTGTTCGCGTGAGGCTTTTTATAATTATTGATCGATTTTCGTAAAAATTATTACCTAGATACAACGCAATAATAATTGTTTGCAATACCTTTTAATGAAAACGATCGATCAGTAGTATACATTTCGTTGTTTCAATTTACTTTTGCGTTTTTGTTTTTAACAAACGTACACGGAGAATAGTGCTGTATTAAAATTTATTATATCGTTTAGTAATGGATGTGCAGACTGTCAGAATGCAAGAGAGTACTATATTGCGTAGTAGAATGTAATAAAAATATAAATAATTATTGAAAATTTCCTATAAACTGTACTAATTTTATACATGAAAAACACTTTTTGCTCAGAAGATATGTTTTATATACGTGGAGGTTGTTTATATATAATTGTTAGGCAATAAAATAAAAAATTTTAATTGGCGACATTTCGATGGTGCTTCGACATCTTTATCATGCAGTGGCTTTATTATTAAATAAATGTACATCGATTTATTTAACAACTAATGTAATACCTATTTACATAATTTTCAGCAACTAAAATGTTTGGTTTTATCACTCAACAAATATCAACAACCTTCACATACAAAAGAAATTATTGATTCTGATAGACTATATATTATATTCATTACTAAACAATAAAATAATATATTAAATACAACATTATTTTTTGTGTATTTTCATTAAAAACCAAACGTAAAGTAACGTAATATAGACTATTGGTCGATCGTTTTTATAAAAAAACATTTTGTTTAGTGTGGAGTTATTAGTATAAGTATAATTTACACCTCTTAATTGTAATATATATTAGTATCAACATTTGGTAATTATCGATCTATCGAGGCGTCTTCTATTTGAATTTTAATGAAGAAATTTTTCAACGAAGCATTACCATTTCTCATAAACAATATGGATTATTTACGTAAAGGTGAAAGATTAAAAACGTTCGGTGTACAAAGTACAAAGGTAGGTATGTATATAGAGGGAGAGAGAGAGAAAGAGAGAGAAAGAGAGCGAGGTAGATATAGGTAAGAGCAAAATATCGAGGAAAGCAATGTATAACGCATTAAAGAATAGAGAAAATTTTAGCTTTGTACAAATTGGAGTGCACGATGTGCTGTAATATAAATGCACGAGATAGTTATATACATATAGACTATGGTTCTCGATATAATTTCGGTTTATGCAATACAATTTTTCCGTGTAAAAATGATTAAAATAATTTTGCGAACGAATAATCTCAAGTTCTTTTTTCGAATGATGGATAATTGCTCTTTGGTCTGCGAGAGTTCATTCTTCTCTCTCGCTCGCTCTCTCAACTCTCTTCTAAACGTGTTTATTTTCTTTTTTGTACTATCGATCATTCTCTTCTTATATAATTACCTTATTTCCAAATAATTGGCCAATTTATACTCAAGAGTCAGCTTAAAACAATCTACTTCACTCTTATTCTCTCTTTTTCATTCTCACTCTCATCTTTCTCGTCTCTTTCTCTGTTGCTCCTCTTGCTCTTTCCTCGTCCCTCCCCCACTCGGTGTTTCTTTGTCTCACTCATGCATTGTGGATCTCCGTCCCTCTCCCTCTCTCTCCCTCTCTCTCCCTCTCTCTCTTTCTCTTTCACGTACACCCACACGCGCGTGTCCGTGTCCGTGTCCGAGAGTGTATGTGTGAGTACGTAAACTAAAATTGACTGCCCTCTGGGGTAGAAGAATGCTTATTTCACTTATATGAGTGTATGATTAGATCAAGCCTTTTATCTATGTATGTGTATGATAATTCTGCCCTGCAGGGCCCATGAGCAGTCTCCGCCTACGTTCGAATGCATTGAATGTCTTTTCCATTCTTCACATCGCATCTTCTTCATTTTAACATTTTCTACTTTTAAACTAGTTATAATATTACATTTATTCGGCATTCTTTTTTACCTTTGCGCTTTCATCTTTTATATTTTTTAATCCGACTTATTTCCATACCGATACGTTTACAATTATTTTCCTTTATTTTTTTCTTTTATACACGGCTCAAATTATTCGTCCATTAGCGCACTATATTTAATTATTATTTACAACGACGTTTTTAGGAGGAGCTTTGAAAAAGCAAAACTGTATACTTACTCGTATATTTTCCGTAACGCAAATCTCCTCGTTTCTTGCACACTCGGAACGGTTTAATCATTAATTTAACTTTTTAAAAATTCCGAAAAAGAGATAATCTCCGTCGCTCTTATAATAGATTCTTGAAATAGATTCCGCTGTGCCCTAAATAAATAAATATCAAAGACGATGCATCGACGTTTGTTTATAATCGACGTCGATATTTTCAATTAAAAATCTTTAAAATAACGCAGTTACGAGTTATAATTTGGCATCGCGAGCGGTATGGTATCCCCGTGTGTAAGTGTGTACCTGTGTACGTGTGAGTGTGTGTATACGTATACCCCGGAGTTTGAGCGAAATCGGTTACCCGGAGGCCCGACACTCGGCTCGTCAGGTAAATAATTTATGCACGGCATTATCGCTGCCTTGCAATAGGTATTCTTTCTCCCTTCCTCTCTCTCTCTTTCTCTCTTGAACCGAGCTCCGAGAAATCTTAAAAACCGATACTTCGCGTTACTACCAAGGCGCACTTTTGTATATCGACTCGGGCTGCGCGCTTCTCATCCGCGATCCCGTATCTCGGATCTTCGATCCACTCTATATATATATATATATATATACGTATATACTCGGAATATACATATCTATATGCGAAACTAATTCATTTTTTTTCTTCCTCGTGCGCTTATCGTCTTTTTGCGAAATTTTGGCATTTTTCTTATTGCTTAATCGAGAAAACTAGTCTCCTCGATCTGAGTACACGAGAGACTCCGGAGATAAAATGGTATTTAGCGTTTAATATAATTTTTCATCTAACGCGATAAGCGTGTATATATACCGGGGGAAAAATTTATCGAAATGAAAGTGAAATGTGTTTGGAGAAATAATATTTATAATTGAATTGGATAAATATTTATTTTAATTAAATTTAAATCTACACGAAGTAATCGGTGAATATTTTGTCGAATATCCTGGTAGAAATTGAATCGTTTTCAACGCTCTGAGGTTTAGTACATATAAATGTTTTGTATAGATTACAACCACACTTTTTCTATTTATTTTTTAAATAGCTTGTATCTTAAACATCCTTTCGAATATTTTATCAAAGTACAATTAAGTGTTATTATACAATTTAATGTTTACCTGTATTTCTACTTGTTCGCAAATATTGAGAAACATCTAGTCATTTTTAAGGGAAGAAAAAATATATATAAGGCATAGGTAATATAGTACAGTGAACCTGAATTTATTAAAATGCTTCGTTATATTACTATTGCAGACGTACAGACTTAATGAGACAGTTGAAATGGTCGTATAAAATAAAACGTAGCAAATGATAAAAGAGAATGCCCATAAAATGCATTAACACTATATATATATATATACGTGCATGTAAAAAATTTACATATATAGATACACACTTTTAATATTAAAAATAAAACTTTGAAGGTTAATCTTGATTGTTCTTCACATTTCCCCAAAAACGTTTCCTCTTTCAAAATGAAAAGTCACGATTAAGAGTAAACGTTGAGTTATGATTTTATACGTTTGTCGCATTCGCAAACGTTTTCACACTTACGCTGATTGTCCTGCATCATTTCCTTATCCGAAAATCAAACTCTGAAAAAAAAACAAATTGTGAGGTGTATAAATCTAAATGGTTGTGCGGAATCTTGAATTTTTTCATAGATTTAAAAAAATTATTCATTTTTTATTGTGCTTAATCGTGAAATATCATGTCTTGTGAATTTATAATCAAAAGTAAGAATAAATTTTATATATACATACATTTTTTAATTAGTTTGACAAACTTTTTAAATTAACATATTATCATTCTAAAAGCACAAAGAAAAATGTTTTAGTAAAAATGATAATGTTATTTATTGAATAATCGAGAGATAAACTTGAAAAATTATAAAAATGACTGTAGTAAAGTATAGGTATCATTTTATCGACTGTTTGCTATACTTTAACTCAAAAGTTCGAAAAATTAAATAAGATAATTAATTTGCACGAATGTTCATAATATCAAAACGATATAAGAAACTAAGATTCGTGATTTCGAAAAAGTAAAAATCTACCTACAGATTATTTTCAAACATAGATAAAGATTATTTTTAATTATTTGTTTAGAATCTTTACTAATGTTGCTAAATCATTGGGAAAATTCATTATCTATAATCTCAAAATATCATTATTGCGGATCTTACGTTTGTAGGTAGATTTTTACTACGTCAAAATTACGAACATTAGTTTCTTATCGTTTCGATATTATTATGAACTTTATCATGCAAATTAATTACATTTTTTGATTTTTCGATGTTTTGAGTAAAAGTATAGCAAACAGTCGATAAAATAATACACACCCGTTTTAAATCTGTCTCTTGATTTTGACCAAATCAACTAATATTAATGATCTGATGTAATCACTCAGTAACATTTGTAACGTACCGAGCTATATTTTTCTCATCGGAAACTTGGTTATAAACTTTATTTTTTAATGATTCACACCCTGCTAGAAAATGGAGTAGCTCTTTTTAATTGCAATGCTAAAATTATATAATTTCGATATATTTAATAATTAACTTATTTTTAACTGAATTCATTGATAATCGGCTAAAAATTAACTAATTTGAATAGCTAATAATTAGGGTAGTTTTTATCTAAAATCAATTAAAAGTTTATAACTTGAATTAGCAATAAAATGTAGCGCATATTAAAATATTTTGGAAATAATTATTGTTGGTATTTAAAAATTATTTTCATCACTAATAAAAATGATTATTATTACTAAATAATTTTTTCAATTTCTTCTTTTTAATACATACGTAACCGAAAACTACAAAATGAAATTCAAAACAAAATTGAATTGAACAAATGAAATTATTTATAATTTTGTTAAAATAGCTAAATCATCTAACCTTTAGCTGAATTTCAGTACAATCGTTCAAACATTAGTCGATTTCGTCAAAATTAGATAGTAATTATTTCAAAATCCATCACCATTTCTAGCAATAATACATTCCTCTAATGAGAATGTGGAATGAACATACACATGAGAAAGATAGATGCGCTTTGGAAAAAGCGACTAAATTAAAATTTTAAATCACTACATTTTGATTTACTTAATTAATCTTATATTTTTTATTATTATTATATCGAGTATTATTACCGATTTCAACGCAATAAACGTATGTAATATGTAAATGCATTGAACACGTATATAAGTAGTACTATACTATAATGTCCGTTAATAAAAAATGAACTAAGAATTGGTATAAGTACATTTGACAGATTAAATTATATTGTGTTATATACGCTGTAAATATCATAAAAAAGAATATATATGTGACACTATAAACAATCATGAATAGTACATTATATAAAATATTGGAATAATACACCGAGAAAAATAACTGTAAAAAGTATATATATTTTATCTTATTTAGCAATAAAAATATAGACAATACAAATAAAAAATTTGGTATAACTTTTATAAAATTGATTAGAAATGTTTGAAAACGAAAATTGTTCATAACAAACAGTCGGTAATACTGACTTTGCATATGTTTTTGTAATTTATGTTGTGTTATTTATTATGTGTAATGATGTATTCATTCATTTAACTTATTTATTTATTGATGTTAGATATACAGGTTTATTGATAAAAAACTGTTTTTGTAATTTATGATTATAAAAAAGTCCAACGTCTCAGGCGATGATAGTCTCAAGGGGATGGGTGATTTCCATCGAAACTTCGCTTCTTAATTAAACATAAGTCCAATTTTTGTCCAGCAAAGTCGGTATAATGCTTCTGTTTTCAAATATAATGTCATTGACGAAAAAATTCTATTAATAAAAACTAATACTATTTCTATTAAATATTACTATATAAATTGGAAAAGAATAGAGTGAATTTAATAAAATATTTCATTGATTATACCTAACAACAGTACTTGCCTGAAATTAAGAAATATTTATTTGTATGTAATAAATATTTGTTTCCGACTATTTTAATGAATTCTCTTATTTTCTTGCCATGTGTAGTAGTTGGAGAGTTAGTAGATTATTATAAACAATATTTAAACTACAGGAAAAAAATTCTTTAATTAAAAAAAGACTATACACTGTAGCAAAGGGGTGAGAACCTGTAAATATACGAAAAATTATTGTAGCATATGGGGTAAAATTTAGTATGAGTTATAGAAAAACTAATATACAAATGTATTAAATTTTCCCATTTAGTACAGTAATTTTTCTTAATCTGAGAGTTTGTTTCCCTTTCGCTAAAGAGTATATAATAATATTTAATAAAAATTTTGTTCACCGTGCATTGATGAAATATATGCATGCGTGAAAAAAAGAATAAAAAAAATGGTAGGATGATACTGACGAAAGATGTATGTACTTGTGCACGTTAAGAGCGCGAAAAAGATTGGATGGGTTATAGGTGGAGAGGTATACACATGTATATATAGAGGTATTAAGAGGTAAATTAGCGAGCGGGAGAAGAGAAGAGCCGTCGAGGTGAAAGGGGTAAAGAAGTTGTGAGAGTACGTGTATATATATATATATATATATAGATAGAGAGGTGGAGAGAAGTGGAGAGAGGTGGAGAGAGGTAGAGAGATGGGTGGTTGAACATCGAGGCGTCATCCCCCGATGGTTCGGTGAGAGAGTTCGAAGGCGTATCTCGTACATCTCGGCACCTGTTGAGCCATGCGGCCGATAAGGAGTCGCGCGTAACGGCGTAATTAGCGCAGCCAAAGAGAATGAGCGAGATTGAGGGAGAGGTAGAGCGAGCGAGGGGGATGGGATGGGATGGGATGGGATGGGACGGGGCGCGGGGGAGGAGGATGAGGAGGAGGAAGGGTTCGGAGGGGGGGTGAGGGGGGAGGGAAGCTTTGTCGGTTCTCGAGTTGACGCAATTAAGCAACCACTTAACGCCGATGAGCGCGAGTCGCCTCGTCTCTCCTTATTCGTCGCGCGAGCCTCGATTGGGTTGGTGCGACTGCACCGCGAGGGAAAAGGATACACGTATCGGAGGTGCTGCCATCCCGAAACCTCGCGGCAGCGTATTCAAATCGCGAGGCTCTCTCTTATGGATATATACTGGAGATGGGTGCGTGTGCGTGTGAAAGGGAACGGTATGGGTATGCACGTATAGATGTATAGCGATCGAGAGCTTTAGCTCGGTGGTCGGCGGCGGAGGGTTCACGTAGTTCGAGGCGCGCTCGACTCCGGGTGACCGTACCGCCACCTACGTCCCCAGCGGCAATTTCGAATGGCGTGGAGAGGAGAGGAGAGGAGAGGAGAGGAGAGGAGAGGAGAGGAGGGGCTAGGTGAGGTGAGGCGCGGCGAGGCGGGGCAAGGCAAGGCGAGACGAGGCGACTCGGCACCAGCACCACCGTAGCCAAGAGATAAGCATACGTAAGCGAAGCTCTGCATATATACGCGTGTAGACGCGGGGCTGTACGGAGGTATAGGTACACACGACGAGCCGAGCCGAGCCGAGTCGGCGCGCGGCAAGCCGGGTAACCGCGCGGCGCGCGTACTGCGCAGCGTATCTTCCTCCGTCCCTCTCTCCCTCTATCGCCCTCTATCGTCCTCTATCGCCCTCTCTCTCTCTTTCTTTCTTTCCATCGCTTCGTCTCGGTCGGTCGAGAGTTAATGGTCTCGAGTCTCCGCGCGCTCGAATCGCTCAAATGAGAGTGAACGAGAGAGGGAATCGTCGTGTATATACGCGGAGGCAGGGGCACGGAGGGACCGAGGGAGAGAGAGAAGCACCGCGGAGGCTCGAAACGAAAACCACCGCGATCCCTCCTCCCCGGGCACCCCCTTCGTCCCCCTCCCCCTCCCCCTCCACCCCGCTCTCGCGTCCCTCTTCCTTCCTTCTGTCTCGTTCCGTCTCGGGGCTGCTGCCGCTACTGCCGTTGCTGGACTCTGGATCCGTTGTCTTGCCGCTACTATATACTCGCTCGGTCCCCTGCGCGTTGCCCGATAAGCTCGCGCCTTCTCGCGAACGCAGAGAGAGAGAGAGAGAGAGAGTTTCTCCACCTGGCCAACGCTGATGGCTGAGCGCTGAGCGCCATCTTCGCTCGGCTCTTCGCGCGCCTCTCTCTCCTCTCTCTCCTCTCACTCTTTCCCTCTCGCTCTCTCTCTCTCTCTCTCTCTCTCTCTCTACTCTGACTATGAACTTAGCGTGTACGTGTGAGCGAGTGTGAGTGTGCGAGGGTGCTCGTACTTACAGATCGATCGGGGCTGCCTCTGCCTCTCTTCTCGCGCTGGCTTCTCGAGATGACGCGCTCGCTCTCCTCCTCGTCGTCGCGGCCGTTCCTCTCTATCACCGATGGCCATCCTGGTGGTTGGTACCGGCACCCCGATCGACCTCTCCATCGACCTTCCACCCGAAAATTCCCCTTCGGCCTTGCACGCGTTCCAATTATTGTATACCCCCCTCCCCCTCCTCCCAACCCTCCCTTCCTATCTCCACCTCTCTCTCTCTCTCTCTCCCGATCGCTTCGCCTTCCTCGAGTCTGATGTGTATACTTATGCTTATATACCAACGTCCGCGACCACTCGATCCCTCCGAGCCTTCGACTCGCTCATTTACCAACGAGCCAAACTGCCTTCTCCCTTTCTTTCTCTCTCTCTCTCTATATATATATACACGCGCTTATTAGACAAAATCTTGGGGGTATATAGGTACCGATCACACCTCGGTTCACTTTGACAATCCGATTGAATCTCGCCGCGTACCCCCTTTTCGTGATATACGTTATATATATACGGAACCTTCCTCCAACCGCGGCGTTTCTTCCTCCAGTTCGATATTTTCATTATTTCCCCCGATGATTTCTTTTATCTATATCATAGTTGTACAGCTTCGATCATCGTCACACGTCCGAGTGGTAAATTTTGAATGAACAATCACCCTGTATATATATATATATAGGTATACACACACACACATAGCCACTTATTTTGAATTAAATATGTATACGCACATTCGTCAAAGAATCTACGAGACGGGAAAGTAATCGATCAGCACTGGTTATGATGCCTCCACTCGTGTGTATATATACATCTATGTATGTAATATGTATGTCATCTCTACACATATACACGCACTCAAATCTCTACAAATTCTGAGGTCTGCTGACTTTTTACTCTGTCGAAGGTAACACTTGTCTATCGATACCATACATTCGGATGAACAACATCTTACAATTATTATTATATATACGTTATTTATAAAGAATAATCTTTCCTTTAATACATGTTGATTATTTACCGTCACATACCCAATTGTTGATCAATTAAGGCAAATCTGTACGTTCATAGAATAATTTTATGTTAAAAAGGCTAATAATTGTATATATTTTGACTCATGCAGAAAGTATAAGTAATAAACTTCCTTTTAGCCATTTCAGAAAAACAAAATAGCTGCCACTTTTAAAGTAAGCAAGAATCTAAGAAAAAAAAGCGGGAAGTACCAATTTCTGATTAGTAAATTTTCGGTACATATACCACTTTCTATTTAAGTCTACTAACCAATTATTGATTGTTTAACCTTCAAATTGTGCGTAGCAACGTTTAGATTTATGTAAATCCTATTATTTTATTGAAATAATACACTGATCAGAAATTGGTTCATGATCAACAATTGGGTACCTTACAGTATACATATACGAATTGTATTAAATTGTGTCGTGGAGACCAATAAATTTTGACATTCTTTGGAAAAATACGCCTGACGAACACTAAATTCAACGTGGTTATTCTTGAATATTATAGTTTAAAAAAATATAAACAAAATTTTAAATACTTTTATTTATATCAACTATAATCTGATTATAATTATAGCCGAATATTAATTCGAAGCAATAATAATATAGATTTTCATTGTTTATAAAAATGTATCTATAATTACATGTACGACAATAATATGAATATTGTTCGAATATTTTATATTTAAAAAAACGAGATTTATAATGAAGAACAAACTAATACTTTTTATACGCTTACGCACGGCGAAATCTTGAAATAATAATGGATTTATTTTTCTTTTTCATTACACCACGGTCGAAAGAGAGCAGAAGGGAAGCGAAAAATGAAGCAATTAAGCACTGTCCAACTCGCTAATTATTGAACCTCGTTTTCATTTCCGACAGTAATTAAAAAATTTTAAAAAACACGGAGTCATACAAGAGATGCCGAGGTAAGTGTTTTCAAGAATAATGGAACTCTAGCAATTTTAATTACTAAAAACGTGTAAATCAAATTTACCAAGTTTTACAATGTTATTCACGCGCTCAGTAAATTGTATAATTCAACTTGAAAATTGTAACAGTCAGTGTTCATCGTTATAATTAACTGTATTATCAAAATAATTATATACATATATATTTATCATAATTAATATTAATTACACTGGTATTTGTTAATACGTATAAAAGAATAAATTTATATTTAAGCGTCGGGATAAAACAATCAATGATTCTTATTTTAATGTATTCCATCCAAAATAAAAAAAAAACACGTACCTCGCTCTTTCTTTCTCTTTATCTTGATCTTCCTTTGTGTCCCTTCCTCTACCTATAAGATTATTTCCATTTTGATATTTAAAACACTCATTGACATATTTTTATGTCTGTTATTGTTTCAGTTTTTGTTGCTGTAAATGAGCGTTGCATTCGTTATTATTACGTTGCGTATTATAAATGAATAAACTGTTTTTTTTAATTCTATGTAAATATTTTACTATACTCCTTGGCACTATTGTTCTCGAACAATAACTTTGGAATATTGATCAAATTCCGTAAATCAATGTTTTAAGTGCGAACGATAAATAATATAATTATATACGTATTGTGAGTTTATTATTTTTTAATACGTATACGGTTTAAAGTATTGTAATTCCGATACGACTTTACTTTGCATACACTGTCAGAGAGAAAGAAACGTAGATTTAAAAAGAAATGATATTTCTTAATTAATAAGAACTGATTACTCGAATACGAGGAAATGAATGTTTCTTAACAGTTGAATACATTGACATTTACATTAGAATATTTATATTATAAAATCTATTAATTTTTTGATAGTTTATAACAATTGATATAATTTATAGGTAATATGATATGATGAAGAACATTTATACGTTATTAAATAATAAATGCATAATATTCTTTAGGACAAAAGTCTCTTTCTCTTAATGTATAAGTAATTAATTTTTTAAATTATAACAAAAGGATTAGTTATGTATATAGATTTATCAATTATTGTCCATATATAGACGTATGTTACACATAAAGTTGTAAAACATTGTTAAAAATACAAACACAAATTAAATATCTACAATTATCAATTTATATAAATAAAACCTAATAATCAACTCACTCAACGTGTAGATGTCAAAATTTATATAATTAAAAATAGTTAATAACAGTATAGCTTCGTCAATCCACACTTGCTTATAATGTATATAAATATAAAAAAAGTTTTATTATTTATCGAACGTACGTTGATAAACACATATTTCCTCCGAGAATTAAAATAAGTAATAAAACTAATTAATTAAAAATATATAAGTTGAAAAAAAAACATCATACGTGACTACTGTTTAGGTGTGTGCACGTATATATATAGAAGGATAGAGTTGAATAAAATAAATGTCGTGAATGAAGAATTTGGTAGTTATCGGTGATTAATTTATATCGTATGTTAAGTAAGCAAACGTGAGTGTGTAGTAGTAGTATATGTTTCGAGGAGGGTCAATTAGTATACGGTATCTGGTTAATCGCTTATCTCCGAGTGGAGAATTGGTTAGATTGCCGAACCTCTCATCGAGAGAAACCGTATGTATATATGTAGATGTATATATATATAGCGAGAGCGTCGTTCTCTCGTATAACATTAATTGCTTTCTACGCAGCAGGGACGTCGACATTTAAAACGTGCGAGCGACACCCTCGAGCGAATCGCATCAGCAAACTAACGCGTCAAAAATGCACGATTCTCCATATACGACTGTATCTCTCTCTCTCTCTCTCTCTCTCTCTCTCTCTTTCCCTTTCTCTAGAGGGAGATGGAGAGAGAGGAAGAGAGAAAGAGAGAGAATTCGAATCGAACGTGCGTATTTACAAAGACAAAAAAAGAGAGAAATAAAGCGATGCCTCGAGTCAAAAGTGCGTTGGCACGATCGAGACACGCGGAAGGGAGCGCGCCAGAAATAAGATTTCTGCAGACGAACCGAAAGAAAAAAAAAGGAATGACTCGCGCGTATATAGAGAGATTTCGGAAACGCAGACGAGTCGAAAGGATACATATATACTTACGCGTGTGTGTAAAAAAAAAAATAAATAAAAAATAAAAATTTCAAGTTGCACTGAGGAATCTCAGGAAGTGAAAGGTCATCGGAAATGGAAATAGGTGTCTGTATACATAATATGTGTACGGGTATAGACATAAGGACACACAGAGAGGGTCTCGCGACGAGATTCTCGGGGGGGATAAGCAACGCGATAATTGGTAACGTAATAGTCGAATCGGAGCAACACCGTCGGGCATCCCAAGACGGTGTAAAAAAATGAAAAAAAAGGAAGAAAAGAAAAGGAAAAGAAAAGAGATTCGTACTATGTATTTGAAAAAAGCAAGAACGGGAAGAGGAGCGGGCGAGAAGAAGTGTGGGACAAATCATGGAGTCGGTAACAGTAGTTTTTTTTAGTGTAGTCTTTTTGTCGAGAGGCCTAACGAAAGGCGAGCTCGGACAAGGGGGGGGGGGAGAGTCAGAGGGGCAACAACGGCGAGTGAGTGCGAGAGGGGGGGGCGGGAGACGGGAGAGAGAAGAGGAGGGGAGGAAGAGAGCGCGGAGGAATTTGCGAGCGAGCGAGCGAGAGGGAGAGAGAGAGAGAGAGAGAGAGAGCGCGGGTCCAGTGTGTCTGTGTGTGCGACTAGCATATTCGTCCGAGTGTACGTGCACGTGTGTAGGTGTGTACGTGCGTATGTATGGTTATATGGATCCGTAGGTAATTGCGAGTGTGAGCGCGTATGTAGAGTTTTCGAGGTGGACGGGGTTGGAGCGAGCCGCGAATTCGGCGTAATAAACAAGAAAACGGAGAACGGAGGTAGCGCGGGTAAATAGTTAAGGAGCGGAGGGAACGACGGGAGCAGCGGCAACAGCAGCAACGGCAGCAACAGCGACAGCGGCAGCGGCAGCGACGACGGAATATTCTAAGAGAGATATCCGTAAAGTTTTTTAAGAAAACGGTCGGTGTCGCGGGCGAAATCCTTCAACAACTTTCCTTCTCTGTGGGTGACTATCTGTCCTTTATGAGTGTTGCTGTAGGTATGCGTAAGTGGGGAACAAAGGCGTGAGACGCTCGTCGCGCTCGTGTACGTGTGTGTACGTGTGTACGTGTACGCGTATAGGTTCGTTCGTTCGTTCGTTCGTTCGCTCGCTCGCGTTCGTTTGGTCTCGGGGAGTCGAGCCGGGTCGTTCGGTCTCTCTCTCTCTCTCTCTGTCTCTCTCGGTCGCTCGGTCTCGCTCGGTCTCGGTCGGTCTCTCTCGCGCGCTCTCTCGGTCTCCGTCTGGTGGGCTCGCCGCGCCTCGCCTCGCGTCGCACCGCACCGCGCTCCCCTACGGAGAGGAGAGCCAGTCGGTGCGGCTCGAGGACCGGTGGAAGGGCAGTGGTGATCAGAGTTGCGAAGCCACGCCTCGACGAACCGTCGACGCTCCACCCCCGAGTCCCCCTACTGGTGAACCTGCGCCTCTCAGACAGAAGAATCATCAAGTGGGGAAGGGAGGACGCGAGGCCTCTTTGATTTTGGAGGGGCGAGAGATCGACGCGCGGAGGGGCGGGGAGTGAGCAGTTCGGCAGCGCGACCCGACCTGGGCACTTCGCTGTCCGGCGTTTCATCATTTAAATACACCAACATCGTCCTCGCTCGTTCCCTCGTTAAGCCCGATCGTTCTCTCTCGAGGGAGACGGAGCCAGGCCAAGGCCAGTACCCGGACGACACCCGGACGACTTTCGCCTCTCCGCCTCCGGTCGCTCGCTCGGTCCACCGGTCCACCGGTCCCGGTCCCGGTTCGGACCCGGTTCCGAACCCCCACAGGCCCCCGCCCGACACCAGCCACCACCAGCCACCACCACCACCACCACCACCACCACCACCCTCCGGAACAACGTAACACCGCACCACCACCAGCCGCCTACTACTACCGCGACTACTCCTCGAGTGCGCGGAACCGCGTGGATCCTCTACGTCGGATGTGCCTGGCTGCTGCAGCTGCTGCTACTGGCCCAGTGACATGTACGAGGACCGCCGGAGCAGCCAGGATCCCGGCTCCGGATCCCCAAGAGGCCGAATCGCCCCGACCGGGTCTAGCGTCGCCTAGCCTAGCTCTTCCCTCCTCGACAGACCTCGTACCGCCTAGAACCACCTCCAGCCTCGAATCGAAACTCGGAACTCGCTCACGGAAACTCCACTACCCTCGTCATCGTCGTCGTCGTCGTCGCCATCCTCGCCGCCGCTACTAAACGTCAAAACTACTACTACTACTACTTCTACTACTACTACTACTACTATATACATATAGAAGGCAAGAAGAAACTAAGAAACTGAAAACAGAGAGAAAGAGAGAGAGAGAGAGAAAGAGAGATAAAAAACAGAAAAAGAGATATACACACATTCGTATATACATACACACTCATATATATATATATATACATATATAGATACGTCTCGGGAGGACCTTGCCGGTCCCGTTTCCGTTTCCGTTTCCGTTTCTCTTTCTACTACTCGTATCAATTAGGCAGTATTACATACCTTTTATTCGACGTCTACGAATTACACGTAACTTGGTGATTTACATTGTTCCTGGATGCGCTTTGCTCAATGTGATAGTCGAAGTGCCAGATAAAATATTTAGTAGCCCATGTGTAAGATCGACGAGATCCATATCCCTAATGGAGTATTACTGTAGTGCTATAGTCATTATTTAAAAAAACAAATACGAACATACACATCCTCACGAATACAACACACGCAATAAAAACAACAACTACTACTACTACTAAACCTAATAAACTAGATAATTACTATTACTACTACTACTACTACTACTACTACTACTACTAAAAAAACGAACAAAAAGCGATAAAGAAACGAGGAAAACACGAGAACGAGAGGAATTTTCGAAAAAGAAACAAAACATAAAAAAATAAGGATACGAGAAAATTTTTTGTGAAACGAAAGCTGTGCTGTGATCTTTTTCCATTATGTCAAATTAGTGTAAACCTTTAGGGATATTTTTTAGTTGCCTATTTCTTTGAGTGGTGGTCCGAAAGTTTGGTGAATTCAGATATATCGGAAAGTGTGGCTCCATCCTCGAGGAGGTTCAAACGGCGCTCCAAAAAAGAAAATATTTAAAAAAAAAAAACGAAAGAGAAAGAGAACTACCCGACTCACCTTTGGACGAGCATTCAGGTACGTTGCACCCATCTATATAGATCAATCGATGATTAACTATATACCATATATACATATATATATACATATACGTATAATAAGTGTGCAGTGGGTCCGTGTACGTGTAGACACGTACACCCACGCACGATAAATCTATGGAAGAATCTTAAAGGAGACACCCGATCGTACGAAAATTCCATCGTACGAATCAACTTTCCCCACGGCTTCTTTTTTCTTTTTATCCGTGTGTATGTGTGCGTGTGTACGTACGTGTGTGTGTGTGTGTGTTCGTTCCCTTCAATCATTTATGCGCGCCATCTTTCACCGCCCTCGCGGCCCGTGTAATCGATAAACATTGCACCGAGACTCGCCCTTGCAAAAATCCTACCCTGAGCTCGAGCTACTCCGATTATCACGTTGGTTACCACTTCGAGCAGTTCTCTGTTATTTAATAGGACCAACGAAATATTTAATTTTTCCACTTCTTCGTGTAGAACGCGTCGAACGAGGCATATGCCGCTGTCTCTTTATCCAGGTGCGTTTGCACACAACACACACACACACACGAGCACACGTTTTCTATACCCCTAGAGTCATCATTTATCTTCTTCCATTATTGCTTGTTTGTTTGTTTATTTGTCTATCTGTTCCGGCGTACGGGTATCGAGCGCAATACCTTGATTAAAATAACAGCCATGTTTCTCGCCTCCCTCTGCTGTATACCTGTACAACGAGAGAAAGAGAGAGAGAGAGAGATAAATACACTGAATATTTTATAAAAACGATTGGATTGTTGCAAACCTTCGTTTGATGAAAAAAGAGAGCGAGGAGGAAAGCGAGGGAGGAAAAAGCCCGACTAATTAGATCGGCGTCACCATTGCTACACGGAGAGAAAGAGAGAGTAATCGGAAGGCCGACGGACAACGCGAGCGTTGAAATCTCCCAGTGATTTAAACTACCAGGAAAGTAATTAATCGGGCTAACTAAGAAGAGGGTGTCACTCTCTCTATCTCTCTACCTCTCTCCATCTTTCTCTTTGCTATCCTCCGTTTTTTCCTACTACCTAACAACATTTTATCATACGTTTAACGCTACCTCGGCCATTTGTTGTTAAACTCTATATAATTATTTCGTTAAATCAAGATAATATCGCGATTTATTTTTTTTTTTTCGCACGCGTTTGAACTTGATCACTCCGTATGAT
Source organism: Theocolax elegans (assembly GCA_026168455.1). Taxonomy (NCBI): domain Eukaryota; kingdom Metazoa; phylum Arthropoda; class Insecta; order Hymenoptera; family Cerocephalidae; genus Theocolax; species Theocolax elegans. The sequence continues at coordinate 93,329,014 of CM047426.1, read as the reverse complement.
ATTGATTTGTACTAAGTATATAACTATTCTACCGTTTACATCGTCTTTCTATACACATTTGCATAATATACCTTTATCGCACACTTCTACACTTTTATATTACTCGAACGTTTTAGCGAATCATCGGTTTGTTTATTGCGTTTTTTTTGTTCGAAATGTAACTTCAATTCGATTTAATTATCTCTTTATTGTTTATATATCGATCCAATCGTTATATTTGCAAGTAAAACTTTGCGCATCTTTACACCGATTGTGCAACTTCTCGTCAATAATTACGCCTATATTTGGAAAGTGCACGGTAAATACAACGCAAAAGATTATTTTTTTCGTATATTTATCATGTAAACTAATTCAAACGGTATACGCTATCACGCAACTTTCCTTTTTTCAAATTAATAACATCCAATAATTCATTAAGATGCACGCGTCAAATAGTCAAATTGATCAATTACAAACGATTTAAATACTTTGTTTTATATATATAGGTTTTCTTTTCCGTTGTATAGTACCGTATATAAGCCTACAATCACAGTTGCATATCGTTCATAATACGTATTCAAAATACCTTGTATGAATTTTTCTCTCTCTTTCTCTCTCTTTTTTCCTTATCTAGATGTACATAATACAATACGTCTCCAGTAATCTAGGTGATCGTAGATCTTTTGGTAGACGTCTACCTATATATAGAGGAGGTGAAACTATTTTTATATACATAGTAACCGAACATAAATATTCAACTGGTAGGTACATGCTAAATTCATGTACAATCGGTAGCATAATCATTGTCTCAAACGCATATCCCGCATAACGCCAATGTATTACAATCTATTTATGTGCTACTATGTTTTTTCGTGTGAAAAAAAAGACAATATATGCGTTTGATGTTTCAAATGGAAGTATATATGTGTTATTGATTTACTATTGGGTTGTAATTAATACAACCAATTCCATATTGGTATTTAGTACGATCGTGTTGAATATTTAATTGTTAATCGCTTTCGCGACTATTTCGTTGGTATACGCAACGATAATTATTCATTATTATTTACTATAGCGAAAGTATGTTTATATCGCACGACTATTAAATCACTAACGTTAAATCGTAAAGAAAATTTCACTCTGACGATTAAAACGACAATGATCAACGGTTTAAAAATTAAACAGTTTTTATGCAATAAAAAATGTACAATTACGTTGCGATAACCCTTTTAGAACCAGGAGAAAAAAAAATGTCGCGTGCTCGCGTACAACTAGGTGTAATTAGCTAAAATAAAAAATGATAAAACTTTGTGTACGATCAACTTGCATCAACGATTCTAAAATATAAGTTGTAATTAATTAACATAATAAACTAAAAATAGGCTGTAATTCCTTATCTAACAATGTGTTATTTTCAATAATAAATTTGAGTTTCTCGTTTATTGCATTCTGACACGACAGTTTCACGATTTTACAAAAAAAAAGCATTTTATGAATCATTAATTAGTATGTAATAATATATTATTGTTAGATACAACTGTTTTCTTCATTAAGACTTTAGAAGTATTATTATTCGTTTAAAAGCAATCGAATTCTACGGAAATGTTGGATGGGATATTTCAATGTTAATTAACGAGGCGCAGTGCTTAACAGTGTATAAATTAACAATAACTCGGGTGTTAATTAATTTGAGGCACTTGTAAAGTTGTAAGACGATGGAATTGCAAAGTTATTACACGATAAACAATAATAATTAGTAAATATTTATAAATATAAAAGATTAAGAAATTTGCAGCTTTAGGAATAGATATATATAGTTTACCCTAAAAAATTACCATAAAAAATAGTTTTTACACGTGATTCTTGCCGCGCTTGGGGTGCAGAAAAATAATGCGCCACACATTTTTGATGAACGAAGGGCGTTATTATGATTTTTTACCGAGCCCTAATCATCCATCATCAATCGGTGAAGGGGGAGAAGGGGGAACACCGAAGGGGGAGATAGGAAATTTAACGCGTATCGGTTCGTACTCGCTTTCTTTTTTTACGTTCTCTCTTTTTTTTCATTTCGAGGTTATTCAACTTTTTACTCGAAAAATAACGCTCGTTGTTTTTAAAATAATACCTATACATACATGCGCGAATACCAACCTTTTTCGTTTAGTAATGCCGTAGAATTCAGGTGGGAATATATATACAACTTGGGTTCGAGAAAAGACAACGAATGACAAATCAAAATGCCGTTGATGCCATTTCCCGAAAATGACAATAAATGTGAATAGAAATTTTATTATAATACATGAAAATTTTTGACTTTTGAGTATGCTATTCGGTACGAAAATGGAAAATACCGTTACGAGATGTGAATGCCAAGACTACCTGAAAAAAAAATCGAGAAACTCCCTGTAGGCCAGACAAAAACGTACGTCGTCTGCCGACACAGCTGCGCTTTGTAACCTAAGCTTTGTAGACCACGTCTTTTCCAATCTCCTCTATAGGTTTGTCGCTTAATCTTTGCTTACTTAGTACCTTTTTTTTACTATTTCTTAGTTTTCCTTTTATTATCGTATCTTTGTTTTATGTTATTTTACGTTTTTCTTTATCGAAAATTTAACAACCCGGACTCGATAATGTAAAATAAATAAAAGAGTTGATTACTTAATTCATTTTGTTTTTTTATCCGTGTAATAATATTAGATGATTAGAAAAAAAAATTGATAGCTAGTTGCTTCGAACTAACTTTATAATTTTCAACTTTATGTTTAATGTTGTTGTAGTTTCAAAAGCAATGATTAATATAATTAAAATGTTATTAATCACTCAAGAACGCATACATATATAGATGTATGTAGACGTATTAAATATTCAAAATGTTTCTAACTAGAGATTTCAAACGCTTTAAATAATTAAGATTATTCTATACAGCCTAGCATTTATTAGTCACTAAGTTTCCTGGTTGGACTTTCGAAGATAACGGTATGTATATTATGCATGATTTTTTTAAGTAACAAATACAATGACTTTCGGTACAGAATTCAGATTTACTATATTTAAAAATAATTTTTTTTTCCTTAAGATAACTATAAATAAGTTAATTATATTAAACGTTAAAGTTAGTAAATTTTTCTACAGTTTATTATACAACTAGCTATACGTACATAATTAACAAAAAAAAATTATATTTTTAATAAGGACAGTGTATTTATAGACCATGATAATATATTACCTGTTAAATCTAATTCTTACCTGATATACGAGAACTTGACAATTTTTTTTAATTATAATGCGTCACGTTAAATTTGCAGTGTCTTTTGTTTTTTTCTAAATTAGCACTTTTTATCGCAAGTTACAACTCAGCCATTTTCAAATGACAGTCATTAGTAATTTGAATAATTTTTATTCACTGAAACTTTAAATTCTTAATTTCATAGTTGACAAAATAATTATTATTTATACGATGATCACATTGAAGCTCGTACTCGCTTGGTTCGAGGAAACAGTTTGATTAATTATAAAAACAAAAATTTGAATTGAGTATACTACTAAAGTGCATACGAATTTATTTAAAGATGATAATTGTTTTTGTTATTTAAAAATATCAATTTGATTAAATGTATGTATTTTAAATAAATCAGGGAATAACTACATTTAGTCTGTATTTTTAAAAGAATATTATAGAACGCACTATATACTGAAAAAAATTGAGTGAATTCAATCAAATATTTTATATATATATATAGTTCTAAAAAATATTTGTTTGAAATAGTAAATATTCAGTAGTTTTAAATAAGTTATATATATATGTCTCTCAATTAAAATATTATTCGTGTTTTTAATAAATATTTCTCAGCTTCAAACAATAATAATTTGCGACTACTCTATCAAAATTTGATTGAAAACACTGAATATTGTGTAAGTGTACATTTAACCAAATTAAATAAAATAAAGGTAAATAGTTAAAAATAATTAAATGGAAAATGTGACTTTACAGATAGTTTAGTTTTTCTTGAACAAAACGTAATATTCACTTTATATTAATTCACATTGAACAAATCGGCGAACGAGTTACGTGTCGAATATTATATACGATGCATTTCAATCCGTCGGATGCATTGTCTCTCGACGCGTCGAGTAAAAATGAAATGTTTAAAATACCTCGTTAAATCAATTACCACCCAACAATTCACCAAGAATTGAATAATTTACGTAGATAACGATCTTGAAAGCTAGAAAAATCGCGGGTAATCTCAAATGCGTTACGAGGTTCACAACGCTTCCGACCTGTACAAAAAGTTTAATTAAAACAGTGTCAAAAGCGTTTAGTAATTTAATCGGATAGTTGATTGAATAGTCGATAAATTAGCGGAAAATTGAATTAACACTAGATTACTACGTAGATTCGTACGTATATATGTATGTACATATATATACCTCTATATCGGTAGATTACATAATTATATATACGTGTACGAATGACATTGTACTAGATTTGAGTACAGAATAAAACAGTGGTGTATAACTAAAAAAGAAAAAGAAAGAAGAGAGAGAGAGAGAGGAGTCAGACGCACTGGATGGTGCCGCGTCTCTATAAAAATTGCGGATTCACGGATATACAGGCCCATATGCCCATCGCGCCTGCGTCTTGGAAACGGTCTCTTTCTCTTTCGCGTTGTTGAATATGCTCGCTTCGCCATGGTATACGACGCTACTCGCGCTCTGTCTTCTTTTGTACCATTTTCATTGCGTTCGATAACATTGTCGCTACACCCCTCGACTTTTGATACCCTTCTTTTTTTCGTTCGTTCTTCTTCTTTAATGTTCTTTACCGTTTTTTTTTCTTTCTTTATATCTCACCGGGTACCTACGGTTTTTTCCCTCTCCTTCGTCGCTATTTAACCACGAAATTCCCGTGTTCTTTTTTAATTATTATTAGTTCGCCGGGAACAAAAAGTAAACTGGTAAGCGCAAAGGCGTTGAGTAAAATTTGGATATCTGTAAAGGAAAAACGTTGCGTCGATGAAACAATGCTTGGTAAGATAGCTTGGTTATGATTTACCGTTGCGCGAATAGCGTGTATATATATATACACATCGTGTATTTTATCGCGAGTCGGAGTTTGCGTTTCGAATAAAAAAAAAAGAAAGAGAGAGAAATGAAGTGTTTAACCTGGTGCGTGGACACACGCACCGACACACACGCGCGTAAAGATATATTTTTGATAAAGGAAGGAAGAAGGAAGGAAGTAAGAGTAAAATGTGGTGTAGTCGAGAATGTAAACGTTGGTAGAAATTGGTGAGCTCGGCGTGTTCCGGTAAAGTAGCTCGAGGACGATGGAAGTATGGAACTCGCGCATGCGCGCTCCCAGAAAAAGTATAGGTGAGCGATCGGGCGCTGTTTCACGATTCTTTCGGAGAGTTGGTGTGTATATATATAGGTATATGTACCTTACCTATAACCAAGGTGTCCGTGTACATATATACACACATCTCCACGCTCGCAAGGGGAGCCGAGAGAATATTTTGGTAGCGCGGTGTACGTACGAAAGATGACGAAAGATAATCGTGATTTAATCCGAACACTCAATGACGACGAATGGGACGTGTGCGCGTGTATGTGTGCTTGTGTGTGCATGTGCGTGTAGAGTGGTGCGATCGAAAGCCAAGTTTGAAAAGAGCAGGCACACAGGAAACTAAAAGCAAGAGAATCGAGACAATGAGAGAGAGTGAGAGAGTGAGAGAGAGGTAGTTCGAAGAAGCTCCGACTAGAATGTAAAATCTCAGCTTTTTGTCTCTCGTAGCGCGGTCCTCGCGATTCTGGGGCGTCCCAGGTGCTATATACCTGAAGGAAGAACAATTCGAGATCGAGATCGGGGAGAGGATGTAGGCGAGGACTATGAAAGAAGGAGGAGAAGAGAGTGAGAGAGAGAGAGAGAGAGAGAGAGGGAAAAAAAGAGTCTCCGGCACCCTTGCGGGCGAAGAAAACGACACCACCACCACCCTCCTTGTGTGTATATAAAGAAATGCGAGACTGCGAGACTCCGAGACTCCAAGATTCAACTCGGAAGAAGAAGAAGAGGGAGAGGAGTGGGAGGTGACGTTCGATGGGTAAAAATCCCACACCACTTTGGAATGCGGATTGTCCACGGGCACCGGGGCACAAGCATAGGCTTTTTCAACGTTCACACTTGTATCTCACCAAACCAGAGTTATTAAACTTTTTGTTGCATCGGGCTGCATCGGACTTACCTCTTACAACCTGAAACCTACCTACCTCGCGCCATTCATTTTTAATCGGCCAATTTTATTAGACTTTTTATCTCTCCCTCTCTCCCTCTACATTTTTTTATACACGTTAAGTACATTTTATTCAATCCAAACGAGTTACAAATCTTTCATTAGCTACGTCCTCTTGATCGATTAATTACACCAATTAGATCGATTCCATCTTTAATTATTGTAATAACTTCTAGTTTTTTTATCATTCATTATTTGTAATTACACTCGAAGTAAGACGTAACGAAAACAATCGACCAGACAGATATTACATTTTTATATCAAATATATTTGGACATATATATTCAAATTAGGCAGAAATAATAATGCAGGAGGCGCGCACGGTTGGTGCGGGGTGTTGCACAAAATATAGGAAAAAAGAAAAAAAGAGGAAGAAGAAGAGAGAGAGAGAGAGAGAGAGAGTGAGAGGAGGTGTGTGCGATTGTCGGAGTTAATCAATCGGGTATGCCGGTGTGCAACTATCGGTCGCGTATAAAGGGCCAAGGAAGGTAAGGTAACGTAAGGTAAGGTAAGGTAGTCTTACTCGATTAAGGTAGACTAACGACGATGAAAAGGCGAGACTCGCCGGAGCCCTGATAAATCAGTGAGGATATTCGGGGAGATCGAGAGTCGTCGTACTAGCGCCACGTTACCGGTAAACATGACCTCACTCTCATGGCCACAACCGAGCAGCGCGCGCCTCGCCTTACCTCTCTCTCTCTCTCTCTCTCTCTCTCTCTTTCTCGCTCACCCACACTCTCGTTACTACGAGCGCGTATCGCTATGTATGCTCGGTATAGCTCGTTGCTCGCTTCATCGAGCTCTCTCCACTAGTTCTCTTTTCTCTTCTCTTGGTCTACATGGATGGATACGTGTAAGAGAAGGAGAGACAGAAAGAGAGAGAGAGAGAGAGAGAGGGAACAGCACGTGCCTGCATGTGTATACGTGTTTATATGACCGAACGAACGAACGAATAACGAACGAACGGACGAACGAACGCTCGAGCTTCGCTCGCCACCTCTTGCGGCGAGTTGTCCTCTTCTCTTTCTCTCTCTCTCTCTCTCTCTCTCTCTCTCTTTTTCTGGTGCCTACCTTGTTTTGCATCTTCACGCCTGTAAACCGATGCGGCTTTGCTTGCGCTTCCCCACCCAAAACACCCTCCCCCGTTCTCTTTTGCTCTTTCGCTCTCTTGCATCTTTGCTCGATTTTCCTTTTTTCCCTTCGGAAGATCTTTACCTGCCCTTGCCATATCCAAATAATTACGCCTACCTTTCTCAACCCTCGTCCTCTTCCCTCATTTTTATATGCTTCCGCATCTTTTTGTCACCCTACGTGCGTGTGTGTGGGCACATCTATATATAGCCACACACCTAATTCCTTTTTTTTTGTTCTCGACGAAATGCGTACTCGCTTGACAATCAATATTTGCCGGTGCGGGGTGCTTACCTTTTTTTTCCTTTCGAGAATTTAGATTTTACACCTTTTTTTACCTTGAATTTATTTTTGCTCTTACGCTGCGTATTACACCATCAATTTAAATATATCATTGCGCTCGTGTAGATCAACTTTTTTAATACTTGGTTTACAGCGTATAAAGATTTACAGTCATAATGTTTATTGTTATCAACCAAATTCCATTCATTCGAAAATTTACAAATTTATTATATTTATATAGTGTTCATAGAAATTCACAAGTATACTTATTTTTCAAAAGAATAAGGTAATTAATCAATAACACTCGATAGAAAGAAATTTCAGGAACCGGCACGTGCAACACAAATTTCCGCATTATGTACACCTCGCGTCAAGTCTCCCAAACGATCTACATAAGCCTTTACACAGTGTCAAACGTATTAATTAACGATTACCATTAAACATTCGCTCAACTCATTTATTTTTTTTTCTCCTCTCGTAACTCCATATAATTGTCGCGCATAAAAGAAGCATAATGTATACAATTTGTAGAAGACGAAGAAGAAAGAAGAAAAAAAGAAGCAGCTTACTTGCAAGTAAAACGAATGCTTTTTAAACTCGATTTAATTTTAGAGTCATTATCATAATATTTACGCATAACAATTGCACACGGGTGTACGGTAATCGGAAATTCCATCTTTCGGTATAGAGCGATGTGCAAATAATGTGCATTTTTCCACGCACACACATAATAGCAATCATAACAATAATAAAGGTTGTATAAAAAATCAATCACAAAGTCGCGTAAATTATTTAACAATTGTATTGGGGCACACACGTTGGTTCTATCTGTGTTCCTGTTTTTGTAATAGTTATGTATATGTTTTGTAATACAAATTTCGTTCCACTGCGGTAAGAGAGAAAGAGAGAGAGAGAGAGAGAGTGCTCGGTTGAATAACTTTTAGCTTCGAGCGTAGGCTCGAGCGTAGGCCTGGAAGAGAGGCATTATACGCGCGCGCGAGCGCTCGCATACACACACACACAATCACGAGTGTGTACGCATCCTTATATATATATGTACATGTATATTCTTCTCTCTTTCTCTTTATAGTTCTTTCCCTCCCTCTCGTTCTTTATGCATCCTACCTTATCTACAGCTCGATTTCTTTTTTTTCTTTCTTTCTTCTTGTTCCTTCGGTTACATATTACGCGACGCAAATCAGTTCAAGTTTTACCCATACACATTTATTATTTATATTTATGCCTTGGTGACATTAGTCCTCTCTCGAATTGTACGATAAAATGTACGTATATACCTGGCGAAAATAAAAAATTTTTTTTCTGGCCACGTTCAACAATGTATATACACCGTAGAACAACAAAAAGACATATATAGAAACAAAAAAAAAGTAAAGTAATAGTATTTGTTTTAATAATATTTAATTTGTGTATATACGCGCAGGTATATACATATACATAGAAAAAGTAATTTAAATTCCAATGGAAAATGAAAATTAGTATTATTTTAAACGAGACGAACGAACGCTTTTGCGCGAGTAAAATTCAGGATCTGCATCCTCGGTAATCTCGTTGTAAGCATAACTGCACGTTGAAATATTTTCGTATATTTTCTCTCACTCTCGATTCGCTGTCTCTCTTTCCCTCTCTCTCTCTCTCTCGGTCTTATTCTGCTTGTTCTTTTTCCGTCTCCGTCCCTCCCTTTTCTTTCGCTCGTTCTCGGTTTATCTCTCTCTCTCTCTCTCTCTCTCTCTCGCGCGCGCGCTCCTTCTTTGTCACTCCTTGTGTTTGTCTCCCCTCCCCCCTCCCCACCTCCTCCTCTTTCCTTCTTCTGGTATCTCTCTCCCTCCCTGTCTCCATCTCACTCGCACGCGAGCGAGCGCGCGCGTTGAATCTGTTTGTCTCCTTTTACCTGCCTGTCTGTCTATCTATCTCTTTGTGTGTCTCTCTGGCTCTGTCTCTACCTCTCCTTTTCTCTTTCTCTCTCTTTCTCTCTCTCCCTCTCGCTCTCCCTCTATCTCCTTCTCTTTCTCCTGGTTCATTCTGAAAATTTTAACCGCACCAAGTATGGGGACTTCCTTTTTCTTCTTTATATTAAAGCGTCCAAAAATTCAAACCAATTTTTCTTTCACGGCCTTAAAAATTCATTTCTTTCGAACGAAGTGCATTAACGCGGTAGCTGTTTTAAAATTTCTTTTGTACACGTATATATACCTCACTTTTTGTACCCAAGAAATATATTTAATTATTTACGAGCCACGACGAACTAATTGCGTTTATTTATTTATTTATTTCGTCGATAAAATTTGCTAATGTTGTACATAGAGATCGCGAGGATAAGTGAGTTAATCAATTAAATATATATGGGGAGGTATATGAATATACACGAGAACGGAAAGTGAATCAAAATTGTACTCGATCTCGAGAAGGGAGAATAGTTGTGTGTGTGTGTAGGTATGTGGTCGTTGGCCGGCGACCGGTCGTCTCATAAGTTTCTCAATGAATATATATATATATACGGAGTACGAGAGGGATGAGATCGATGAAGGGTAAAATTTTCTGAGGAAAAAACAAATGGCGAAAGGAGAAAGGAGATAGAAGATTAGCGAAACGAAACAGTCGGTTTCTCACGGATTTTTTGAAAAGGCGCGGCAGGTGCTCGTTGGTGCTCTATGCTCACTGGGCGGCTACCTGTGTATATACGAAAGAAATCACAAGTTGACATTTGTAACGTTATAATGACAGTTTCGTTGTCGTCGGATAATCCGAGAGGAGAAGTACGATGGAGCAGGGGAGGGGGTGTGTGCGTGTGTATGTGTGTGTGTGAGAGAGATAGAGACAGAGCTGGTTGAATTCGAGTGAACAAGAGCGAGAGAGAGAGAGAGAGAGAGAGAGCAAGTGAGAGGTGCATCGGACGGGTCGAGAAAATCTGGTGGCCGTAACTCATGAATTGAATCGGACAATAGGGGGAACCAGGCGCTCGGCTTGTTCCGGGAATGACCGGGTACCCGGGGTACAGGCCGGTGAAAACGCGCGGGCCGGGTGGCGAATGTCCAGTTTCCGTGGAAAAACACAATGCGAGGGCACGCCGGCGCAAATGGTGCGGTGGGATACTTAGCAGGGAGATAACAATGTAACCAGCTACAAGGTTTACGATCAGGATCCCTGCACCTGGCACGGCATAAAGTGACCTGCGAGTTTTTCGGCTTCAAAATTCTCTCTCTCTCTCTCTCCCCTCGCCAACCAACCAACCAACTCTCCTAGCTTCTCTATACACACACACGAGCACGCTTACTCACGCACACACACACACACACGCCCATTCACACAGAGAGCTAGTCCGCTGCTGGCCTTGAAACCAAAAGGACACACGCTCCTCCTGCCCGACAAATCCGGCCGAGGTGCATCAATGACGATCATCATCGTATACTATATATATTTCCTTCATCTTCTTCCACCTCTTTTTCTTCTATTTTTTCCTCGTTTTTTTAACAAGTTATTTAATTCACGCCCTGTCTTCCTCCGGTGTATATAGGATCGGTTCTACGCGCGTGTAGTTACGAGTTTTACGAACACTTCCGAAAAGTGGTGCTCGACGACATCTATTTTGACGTTAACAGCGTTACGCATATTTATTAGGTGGTTGCCCCGTGCGATTTTAGACACGACCAAGAGAGTGAGAGAGAGAGAGAGAGAGAGACTGGGAGAGCTGTTAGTGCCTTCGTTCGTTCGTTCGTTCGTTCGTTCGTTCGCGCGAGCTCTACTCGGCACAGTCGTTCAACTGCATTCTTCGACGATGCTTTATTTCACGCCCAAGAATTTTTACCGCGCCAAGTCAGCCTCCACCTCCTCCTCCGTAGTTTATTCGACTGACATTTTCTCGCCTCGGCTTTTGCGCGCGCGCGCGCCTCTCTTTACCTCGCGACGGATATCTCCCGCTGTTACAATGTCAATTCTTCCTTATTACAACGCGCGCATCACGTACTCGCCACTATTTTATAACTAATTTTTCTAAACAGTTACGAGAAGCAAAAAGTAAACGAATAAGATAAATAAGATGAACGAGAAGAAGAAGGAGAAGGAGAAGGAGAACTAGAGAATCATCGACTTAACGCTCTTTCGCAATGTGTACTACGGGAAGTGCGAGCTCGAATTAACTTTTCCAATACGTATGCACAATAGATATTTTTCAAATGTAAAACGCGCGTTATCCCATATATCTTTAAGAGCGATCTCTTTGTAATTTTCATAAATAAATATGTAGTAGCTTCTGGTTCAAAGGATTAAACCAATTTACAAACAACCGTCTCTCTCTCTCTCTCTCTCGCTCGCGTATATATACATACCCTTTTTTGAATATTTCCTCTGTGTACGTATCTTGGTAAAATGAAATTTTAGAGAATATATCGTCGTCGACTCGAGTTGAGGATTTAGCATCAGTGTGTCTGTATACATGTATATATATACACGTCTCTTCTGGAAACTCTAACCGATGATAATTAATGGAGACGAGGGACTCGTTCAGATATATATATATATATATATAGATATATTTTCTACTCGAGACTCGGAATTGGTCATCGCAAATTGCTCGAACCTTGGCTATATAAGAACGATAATTACTCCCGATCGAGGAACCTATATAAGAGTTGTTTCGCGTTGGAACCCCGCCAAAATGGATAATAATTAGGCAACGCGAGGTGGTTACCAGTCCTCCTCGTTCGTGTATGCCTGTGTGCGTGTGGTTTCCTAGGTATACGCGCGGATTCGACGAAAAATAATGATAGAAAGAAGGTAGAAACGTTCGGGGTGGCGGTGCAGTATATATATATATACACACAGGTCGTTCGCGGGGGCCGCCTCCGCCGACGCCGCCGCCACCTCCACCACCACCAGCACCGTCGCCACCACCACCTCCACCGCAGCCATTGATTTTTTATAGAGACCGGGACGTCGAGGGGGAGGGAGGGCCGCACGCCACGTCCGCGCATTCAAATTATTCATTTGGTTTTCAAAAAATTTTCGTTCGCGGCAACCGATATTAGCGATCAAGAGACCGGGAGGGGAAAAAAAACGAACGTTGCGTAGAGATATAATAATTCACCGTATAGACGTATCGGTCGGGTCGTTTAAACAAATGTCTCGTTTCCAGAATAATTTAAATAATTGATTGGGAGGATTCGACGGCGGTGCGCGTCTTTTTCTCTCTCGGTGTGTACGTATGTGTGTGTGTATCTCTCTATGTGTTTACGGCGTCCGGCTCGCGCGGCATTCATAAATAAAAAGGAAGCGAGAAAAGGTATAACAAAAGGAAGGTCTCAACGGTTTTTGCCTTGCCGGGAAGAGAGCTCTGCACCCTTAATTTAATATATTCCAATTCTAAAGTGGTCCGAATCTCGGGCCGAATCTGCAAACAATAGAGCGTATCTCAAGTTTTTACGTTCACGTGCACATCCGATCGGAATTTAGCACTGTTCTCTCTCTCTCTCGCTCTCTCGCTTCTTCTTCTTCTTCTTCTTCTTTTCTCGCTGTCTCCTTCTCTCCTCTCGAGTATCTCTCGTTGGTTGTTCTCCGCGTTGGGGTTCGCGAAACTTGGGTCCCCGCGAGAGAACCGGCGCTCCAACGACTTACAATTTCTCTCCGTAATCGAGAAATTTTACAATTCTTATAGGCGTATATATATACGCACACTACTGTACCCGGCACCAATAATCAAAACTATTGTAGCGTGTTTAACGAGGTTGGCCCGTCACCTCTTTTTACCCAAACGAAACTGGTGGGGAAATCAAAGGGGGGAAACGGGGGGGTTAATCGCCCAATCCAATAGCTACGTGTGTACTATGTGGAAGCGAAAACCTTACCCAGCCACTACAACTACGACTACTACGACTACAACTACTATACCCATCTAAAAGAAAAAAAAAAACCTGACCTGCGTCAACTCGTAGGGAAAAACGCAAAAATCCGTTGCCCTTTGTTCGGCACTTCTCCTTCAAGATTATCCCGTAAGAACCTTTCGAAATTTTTACGCGACCCTCTTTACCAATACGCGCTTACCGGACACGAACAATCGCGCATACCTTCTTATACTTTTTCGGACCAATTATTATATACTTTCATTTGTACAAATTTTCTCCATCTGTATATACGTATACGTACAATCCATATTTATTGTTCATTATTAATGCATGCACATGTCAAAGATGCTTTTAATCTTTTGGATAATTCATTGTCTTTGTTATCTCGATTAAACATCTAACTTTATTCTTTTACAAAAATATCTCTTGGTAATTCATTGCTATTCAAATAATATTTAACGGCGCAAGGATAAACCGTGCGTTGTACAAAGGCAGATTATACAAGATGTTTTGTAAAACATTAGTATAAAAGAAAATCAGACGAAAAGTTTTGTAAGAAAATATATTATTAAGCTATTTTAAAATCTTTTCTATGCAAAAGTTCCATGGCTCCGTATACGTAATATACATATATGTAAAAAAAGTAATTTTTTAAACATGCAACATCGCAAAATTCAATTCAATTTATTTACAATCCATTAAAATCTCCATTAAAATTCTCTTACATTTTCAACGAATGCATTAAGATTCACCCTTACGCAAAATATCGTATTATTTAGCGAGTGTCGAAGAGATACAAAAAATCCCCTGTAAAATTTTAATTCACGTCGTTTTAATAGGATAAATTTGTGGAGTGATTTTGTTATTAACGCATTGGCTCGCGCGCGAACGCGAGCGTCCACACGCGTTACGACACAAAGTCGCGCGCGTCACAATTCCCGGTTATATTCTATATATCGGCTACTCGATTCTTCTTCGCTACATCGCTGTATTCGTACAAATTATTGAATAATTTTTTATTTTTATCTTCTATAACGCTCCTGTTATTTAAAGAAAAAACATTTATTTTTAACGAATGATAAGGTAGCTCTTAATTGAAACGATGTGTAATGCTTAGTGTGTCTGTATGGATGTGTGTATGTGTGTGTATGTACATATAGAATATACGTGTATTTGTGTATTCGTAAAATTGTGGAAAATTATGAGAAATCACGAGATAATTCTAACAAGATGTAATTTGTTCTACCGAGTGGTTGCATTTTTTTATTATTATTTCTTCTTTTTTTAAATTAATTCAAATCAACTCGACAAATTATCTTGGGAATATCGTTATTTAACGATAAGAGTATGTTATTTATCGTCGAACGAGCGCAGTTTGTTTTGAAAGAAGCGAATTATAGCGAGGACGTTCCTAGTCTCTCTTTCTAACTATTTAAAAATAGTTGACTCTCGAGTAAAAATAACGTTTTATTTAGATATTACTAAAACAATAAATTTACTACCTCCCGCTCAATATTATTTTTTATAATTTCATTCATACCTATATGCGAAAACTTTTAATTTAAATGTAGGCGTTGGATTATTTAAAAAATGTATAATTGTGATATACTTTTCAGAATAAAGTTAATTAATTTCATTATAAAGAGTTTTAATATATATTTGAAATATCCTGTTACTTTACATACATTACAATTTTTGCTTCAGTCCTAAATTAGTTGGTATCGCTTTAAGCTTGTTTACATAAATAATTGATGTAAAAAAAAATTGTTACTATTTATATTAATTAAATGTCTTAACATATTGTCATAATTAGAATAATAAATACATTTAAATAAGCATAAATTGTTTTAATAACAAAAAGATCGCGATATAACAAAATATAAGTAAAATCATTGATAAAATAAATTAAGTGCGAGGAAAGATAGACTCGAGTGTGTAAATAATTACCGATGATCGTGTATCTATATATATACATTTATAAACTGGGTAATCGATAAAGCAAAGGCTCGAAAAATGAAAGGTAAACGGGCGAGGCGGTGAGTTCAACGGAGGACGAACAGGCCTTCGTTAGGGCCGAAATCTGGGCAGGCCAAGGGATCTCTTTCTCTCGCTTTCGTGTGGGGCGCGCGCGAGAAAGAGAGAGAGTGAGAGGGGGGGGGGGGGGAGAGAGGGAGAGAGAGTTAAACGGAAAAAATTGACGAGGAATATATAGAGAAGCTGAGCAGCAGCTTCGAGTCTGCGACAACGTCGTCACGTGGATTTTTATGGGACGAGTGGGACGACGACGAAGACAACGAATTCGAATGTGGGTAGGAGAGCCCGCCTTATAGTCTGGATTTGGCAGCGCGGGCATTACTTACTTTTTTTCTCTTGTTTGAAAACCGAAAGATAAATTGCGTCGGCACGGAGATTCAGCTGGCCCGAACTCGAGAAAGAGAATGAGGAGACCAGCAAATCCCTTTCTCTCTCTCTCTCTTTCTCTCTCTCTTTCTCTCTCTCTCTTCGTTTAGAAGAATAGAACCGCGTCCGAGGGACTTTAAAACGGGTGCGCATACGAATAAGCAGGTTTATACATATATATAGGTATATTTAAAAATGCGTAGATGTATATATACACATATATCTGAAGAAAACTTGACCGCCCTGCACATAAATGTATATATACATATATATATATATATATACATGTAATACTTTACATCAGTTAGGTGCGATATAGAGAAAAGTTTCGTGATCGATGGTGAACCACCGACGTGAGATTCTATATATATACATATATAAAGATGTATATACAACTGGATTTGGTATACCTACATCTCGTAATATATACGATATATATAGCGCTTCGGAAGCCTCTGCCGGAATCTCCTCATTAGCGATCGCGTACAGTCGGTGTAAAAAATCCAGCGCTTCGAGCATGTGTATACATGTATACGTGTATATACATACATATATATATATATACATACACACACACATGGAATTCATCGGTGTCCGCGTTAGAGAAAAATTACTCCATACTCTAATAAATGACAATCTAGACATTTCAATTGAAAGATGCACTGCTTACACGACGTGTATATATTTATACACTCACATGTATATATGTGTATAATAAACGTGCGCGCGTGCGTGTGCGTGTGTATGGCATATACGTTTACGCATTAACGAGCAAACGTTGAAACAATGTAATAAACGTCGGCATCCGGCTGTCGAGGAAAGTGTTACAACTACTATTCGGCGTTAATCAAGATCTTGATTAACCCAATATCAATGTAATCATTCTCTATACTCGTGATATCTGCGCATCGCCCAACCGCACCACCACCACCATCGCACCGTCGTCGTTCCTTAAACTCGTTCGCTCTCTTAGATATATCTGTATACTTTTATTTTGTTTTACTTTTCTTATTTCAATTATATATATTTACTACTTATTTTGCTTTCGACAAGAGCTCAACACTTTTACATTAGCTTTACAACACGTGGTAAAAACTTGACTCATCGGTGTTTAATCAATTTTTTTTTTACGCGTATAATTATACATTCAAACAACAGTCATATTTCACATTCTGTACATAAATATTTTTGTCAAATTTTGAATAATCGACAACGCAATGTTTTGAATATCATTTTACCGAGATTGATCTAACTAAATTTACACGATACGCACTTGTACATCACGCATTGAAATCTTAATCTAATTCGTTACCTATTTGTCTCATTTCATTATTTTCATAAATATAAAACAGTGAAACGCACTCGCGAATTAACAGTCACAAATTTACAAAGGAATTTCACGTTACGCAATCACGTTAACAATTACAATAAAAGAAATAATTAAAAATTAAATTTATTTACATTGATATTCCATACAATTTAGGTAAAATAAAATGTACACGTGTGTACAATAAAATTCGTAAACGCTAAAATTTTTAAATTCATGTAAACATTATAAGTTCAACGAGACGTTGTAAACAATCGCGCGTACAATAAAAAAATAGGTAAAAATCTATAAATATAAGCAATAAAGAAGAAAAAGGAAAAAAAAATCTTGAAGCAAAAATCGTAACGAAAGCAATGGGAGATATTAGAAGTTGCCTTACGTCGCGGTAAAAGACGATCTGATACCGTAAGACTCTACAATACTCGCGATCCTACTTTATACATCATTGGTACGTGCGACGTTGCCATATGTCGCTTCTAAAGAGAGTTATGAGCAATCCATTAATGAGAGACTTATTCTCCCCTAAAGCAGTTTTTAAACACGTACAGTCACAGACACACACACACACACACACAAACCCACACAGACAGAGAGAGAGAGAGAGAGAGAGAGAGACACATACCCTCAAAACAAATAGGTAATTGTTACACATTTTAATGATCTCGTTAAAATTAATTACTAAAAATATTACGTTACTCGATCGTGCTGCGAATATCATTTTTTTCGTTATTATTTCGAATCAATTGTATACGAGCAATTAGAAGAAAAAATACGTCGAATAATTTAGTAGCGCTTTTCTATCATAGCGTTTATACGTATATATGTATTAAACCTTCGATCGATTTATTTTTGAGACTATATTATACACACACACACACACACATGTGCACGCGTAATCGTTACATTCTAATCCAAAAAAAAAAACATCAATGGAATGTTTATATACACCGATTTGCAAATGTAACGTAGCTCATATATAATTTGACAAATTGTTTAAACTAATTTGTTTATTAAATATATAAATATATACATACACGTACGTACGTATAGTAATTGATAAATCTATTTGAGTTATTTTATAAACCATTAATTCAAACAAATAAATTATATTACAAGTTTTTATAGTAATTTACTTATTCCGGTTATTAACGACGGTAATTGAAGACGTCATTTGATTGACTATTACGCTTTCATGAATGACGCACGAATCTTTCATTATATTGTAGTTTAGATTACGGCTTATTGTATGGTGTTATTATTTCTAATTAACGACAGTACTGTGTAAATTATTCTTATTGATTACAAGGTTTGATTTGAAGAAAAAGAGAAGAAGCGCACTCACACACACACACACGCGCGCGCGCGCGCGTTCGTAGTTCGAGATGTATATATATATTTCTTTTTAAAGAGGAAAATACAAAAATTAATGAAAGTTAAGTGTTTTATTGATGCACTAGTGACATAATTAAGGTCAGTTTTGCACAAAATCAAAACGACACGAGATACGTATATAAATGAAAATTGCTTCTGCAATTCCAAATAATTAAATCAATTACTCGCTTGATTCTTTAGAACATTGCGGAATAGATAATACGGTAACGTGTATATAGGCGCACATATACATACGTATACGTTTACATGTACATACGTGCGTACACACACACACACACACACACACACACACACATATATATATATTTATACAAACCAACTTCGTAAACATATACTGAATTCAAAAAAAACAAAAATTAATTTATCGGAACTTTTTTTTGTAAGTTCATTGATTTCATGTATACTTAATTACAAGTGTTCTTTTATTGTAATTTTTAATTTAACTATTATTAACATACAATATTTATTGATATACTTAATAACAATTTATATGTATAGAGGAAGAGTATTATTATTAATATGATTTATTAGTAATGTAATTAAAATGCCTTCCATATCTCGGTAGTGGGTCTATAACGAAATCCTTAAAACTTGACGATTGGAAATATTTCCCTGGTAACTTGAATGACCAATAGATGTCGCAAGACCCTTGTCTCGCGTGTCTCTTAGATAGTTGATATACGTTCGTAACTTAAATTGAAAAAAAGTGCAATACCGAGTCACTTGCACTATTTTGATAATTAATAAATAAAAATTATTAAGTCGACTAATAGTTTCATACCAAATTAATATATTTACGATACTATACGCGTATTTGCATATGTAAATTCAAATCACGAATAAATGTTTGATTTTCATTCATTCACTCGAATAACGAAATGTTACAAAAGCTATAATTAATTAATTTAATGAAATCAAAATTTAACGCTCGATATTGACGAACTGATAGAGGCCAATTCGCTTTGTTAAAATAATGTTTGCAATGTCAACCTTTTGTTTGCGTTAAAAGCCGCGATGAATCAAATTGTGTTGGTCAAGGATTCTCCAAGATTAGTCTTTTTTATTTAACTGAGTCAATTCAATGATAGAAACTCCGCGTTTACTTAAAAATTAATTCGCGCATTAAATCTTGTCTCATTCTCGTAATCAGCAAACAATTCGAATTAATTTCGAATTGAGGCTTGCTTTTCACCGTGGGAAATAAATTAATTTAATTTAGTCCGACGGATTTAGGTTCCGCCGCGACGACAGTACTAATGGCTATCATCGAATTTTATAATTTGATATAGTTACAGACTACTACTCTTAATTTCCCGGTGAATACGCTATACCAGCTCTGTTTCCCAGAGGGAATTCCGACGGCTTAATCGGCCAACGCTTTAGGGTAAAAATGAAAACGGTTAAATAATCACACGCACAAGTTTTAATAAAATGTATCTTTATATTTTAAAGATTGATAAATGTTTGAGAGTAAGTATTTATACTCTATGCATATACAATTTTTAAGAGTAGAATGTCTGAATTGATATCGATGAACTAACCATTGATGTTAAAAACAGACGACATTTCGATTAATTTTTTCCATCATTGTAAAGCTATATCTTTGTTATTTAAATAATAATATATTACATCATTTTATCAGACAATGCATAGAAAATTAGTGAATTGTGTCGCTATTAAAGAAACAAGAGTATAAAAATGAAAACAATTAATTTTCTACAAAAGTTGAGTTTATGATATTTTATTGCTTTTCCTATAATCCATAATCGACATTTTAAAAATATAATTAAAAAACAAAAATAAATTAAAAACACGAATTAATCAATAAGCAGTCCAAAAATAATAATAGAAAAAGGAAGAATAAGCTACATGTCATACGGTTATTAAGAGATCTAGTTTGACGACCTGCGTTGTTTTTTCTTATCAAAAATGCAAAGTCATCCAATGTAGCGCGAAAATTTAAACTTAAACAATTATTTATATATTTAAATTTTACCGTTAATTAACAAAACTACTTTTATACAAATTTAAAATATTTAAATTGAAGCTATTTATGAATAGGCACGTAAAGTGAACAAAGAATTTAAATTTATTTAAAAAACAATAAATAATAAATATTTACTTCTCATTAAGAGACAAGTAATATTAAGATAGTGTTAGTTAAATAATAAGACTTTGGATAGAAAAAATGTTTATTAATATTTATAAATAAAGTAAATAAATAAAATAAAATAAGGATTTTAATACTTCGTACTTTTGTATTTTTGTACTTTTGAAAAGAGGAATTTATATAAACAAACAAATTTAGCATTATATAAAAGCAAATGAAAGAAATACCTGCAAAAAGTGTAATAGCTATACATGGAAATAAAAATCTAATCTAATCAATTTACTTTTCATTACACTTGTTAACTAATGATAAAGTTATTACTAAAATGTACATAAAATTAATAAAAATTCTATCGTAAAATATTGCACAAATTAAAACATTTTTAAGGTCAATATATACATATATTTAAATAAACAAATATTTAACTTTGTTAAAATAAATAAATCGAATAGTAAAATCGATTCTCCAATTGATCCATGAGCTTATATAAATAAGTTTAATTACAGTATGTAGGTATATATTATGAACTTCTGAGGAAGAAAGAATTTTATGTGTGATTCAGTGCCAATACAGCAGTCGTTGACCAGAATGTAGATAAAGCTTTTAGTGTTATAACCTCAAAAATTATTTTTAGAAAATCGTTAAAAATGTACTAATCAATAATTTAAATATTATAATTTTTATATCGAATCATTGAATCATCTTTATATATGTAAGTAAATGATTACTTGCTTCCAAGTAGTTTGTAGAATTACCATAAGTAATATAGCTAAAATAACCATATTAAAAAAACAATATCGAAATGTAATTATAACTTACATAGGGTTTACTTAACACAACAAATTGTTATTACAATTAAAAATTAAATGATTCATTATTGAATATATATGGAGTAGTAAATAGAGATAGTAAAATAATTTTATTTTTAATATATTGAATGATGTTTGTCAATAAATTATTCAGAGATCATAAATATTAAAAATCTTTACATATATACGTTAGTCTAGTCGTAGATTCTTTTTAATTTTTTAATTATACTAATTTTATGATTATTTTAGAAAATGCATTTATTTTCAAAGAAACATTTACTTATTTCACTGTTGTATTAATCGCAACGTGAGAGCGTAATTTTACATTTTGAAATAGCTAACCTCAAAATGATGCGTCATATGCTTAAACGGATCGTATGGTGAATTTAGTTTGGTCTTACCGAGCAGAGCAGGCCGTTTTACCAGAATATGTAGCAGAATTTCACCATCGACCATAAAATGTACAGGAATTATGGTCGGCGAATGCTAAAAGTTTTTAAAAGGGTGGTAACCGGCTTCTTCGTCCGTCTCGCACCGTGGTTTTCGTCCTGGAAAAGCGCAGAACGCGCTCTCCCGGTCTACCTCCTTATCTACCCTTTTCAACCGTCGTTGACCCGGGTGGTTGATACGCGCGAATAGCCCACGACGATCCCATCAAACCCGAGTAACCAACGAAGGTTTACATCCTCACGGCAAATATCCTTATGCGTATACATCGCCCGATCATCGTCGTTGGTGTAACACAAATATCTTAATTACCGTCGGTAATACAGATATCGGTAATGAATTGATCAACGCACATTGCGTGCCGAGGTATTCCCCCACACGCAACAACCGGTAGTCCAATATGTATATATATATATATATACACGCATGAATTCGTTAGGATATATATGTTGACTCGAACACATTTAGTATATATATACGAGCGGCCCCTACTACTTTCGAGTCGAATCCCGCCCCGCGCGCTCTGGCCCATATCCCCTCCGGCTACGGACGCTAGGATGGTCGTTTCCGCGCGCACATCTCTCTTTTTCTCTCTTTCTCTTTCTGATCGAGCGATCCCTCTTGCACCGCGCACCTCGAGATCGTCGCCTTGGTGTCGTTTCGGTAGGTACCATCCGCGGCGCCTTCCTCCTCGATTGCCAGGTGTTGACGGTTGAGGTTAGGTTGTCCAGCCTCCTGTCAGCTACTCGTCTCTCATCTCGTTCCAGGGGTATTATACCTCTCGGAAGTCGCTCGACAATCCCGCTCCCTTTCATTACCTATACATGATAAACACGCATGTTTACACGTACCACATGTGTCTCTTGTGTTGTGGGTTGCAGTACGCAATGTCACAAGTGTAAGAAAAAAAAAATGTATACACACGACGTTAACGTAAATAGCAAGTAGTATACACATTAACGATTAAAATAAAATCTTGTTATTTTTTTTTTGACATTTATTTGTATTGCGATTAATTGCGAAAAATTTTTATTCAACGCGAGACGTTGACATTTATTAATGTAAAAAAAATTATTTACCTTCTGCGCATAATAAAATAATTACAATATAATGCATCGCTATACAATATCCTTTCCATCTATAATGCCAAAGACAAAAAGATTAAATCGGGTGTCTCCGAGTATTAAGATTTCATTTTACATTCTAAATGAGAGATATGTTTAGTATATATTGTTATAATTATTGATTATTATTTTTTTCAATATTTCTGTTTTTTGTAAGATAAACACCTTTTATATTTTCGCGGGTAATTAAAGCACTACATTCGCTAATGTAAATTTAGTTTATTGTTTTTGATTTACGTAGTACGACCTTTTAATTTTTCTCTTAATTCAGAAAATGTTTTTGTCGTCAAATCGAGGCGTGCGCTCACCGAGTGAACCTACTTATAAATTATTGTAAAAAGAGTAAAAAAATCATATACAAATAAAAAAAATGTGTATATTTTTTCTATTTCCAGACTGGCCAAATCTCGATAGCAATCTGTTTGAACCTTTTGGGACCTAAGGACAATCTTCAGACAGCTTGAGCAGACCTAATTACTGCCTTAATTTCGATGCTTACTCGGACAATTTTGGTACATGGAGTGATTCTGCTATAATTTTAAATGTATCCGAATAAACTACAACGTTCGACAGTAGAACAAGTCGATGTAGTAGGTAAGAATAAAAACCAGACACAACATTTTTAATTTAATATTAATGAATTTTAAAATTAACTGTTATATATATACATGTGTATATATGTATAGTATATTTACATACGTTAACTAAACGATCATTTTTGTTTACATTTAATCGCCAACACAATAATTATGCAGGTACGTAGCAATGCGATACATAAATTTCATAGTCGTATATGAACATTATATATCTATATATTGCTAATATATATAATATATACAATAAAAATTTTCGTACAATTATACGAATGTTGAGCTTGCAAGATCTCGAATAGATCCCGATCTAACAATCAAGAGCGTGAGAAAATCTAATCGTTTTTCTTTTCCGCACAAACGCATTCAAAATTTAAAAGATTAAAATTTTGCTTATTTGCGTAACGTATACTTATATAAACGTATATAGACACATCTGTCTGTAAAATATTATTTACCTAATGACCCCAGAATATTTACGCGCGACACGCGTTCTACACTACCTATATATATTGATTCTCCGCGAGTTTGTTTTGCCCACGCGAGTCTTTTATCCGATCAACAGGGTTGCGTAGCCTAACAATACTTGAGAAAAAGAAAAAAAGAATGGGAGTATATGTATAAGGATGATCGTTAAACGTGTTTTAGCAACCACCGAGTTGTACTTCTTTCAAACGCGCACATTTTTTCCTTTTTTTTCAAGATGCCGCGGTTAGACCGGGTGGTACCTATAATACATGTACATATACTTTTGCCGTCTACATCTAAATTTGTGTATCGGTAATCGTTTGGAAAATCAGTCTATTATATTCAAAATGATACGAGATACGTTTAATTAAAGAGAAAAGCCAAAAGAAAGAGAACGAAGTGCAAATGAATGAAAGAGAGAGAATGTGTGTGTTTTAGCGGGTGAGTAAGCGCGCGATAGATTTACCCAAGGAAACGATGGTAATTTCCGTATCTACGCGTGTGTGCATATATATGTGTATATATATATATACATGTACACACAGTCGAGTGCGAGCGAGAGAATATCGTTTGCCAGTTGTATAGTTTAATTGGGACAGTTAGCGTTCAGTTGTGTTAATTAGATAATTCGACGTAACGAGAAAGACGCCTGAAAGTAGCTCTTCCTTACCCGAGAGTGTCGACGTACGAATGATTCCCCTACCCTCCCCCACACAAACGCGCACACACGATGTTTCGCTCCTCTTAATGTACACACTTGCACAGTCGGGTCCGTCCGTACGTGTAACGTTTTTGTATCCACCAACGTTAAGAGAGGTAGATAATTTCATCCTCACCACTTTGTAACATCCTCCAGTGGTACTACTGTTTTACACACGTATACGCGCGCGATTCCCAAATAATGAGTTAAATTCTTACTTCCTCCGCAGAGTGCGTCTTTTTCGCGCGATCTCTCGATTGTCTATATGTACCCTCATGTACACTCTACGCGCATCAGAATGCGCCTTTCGCGGAATTATAATTAATCGATTATTTTTCCAAATTATCGCTTTTTTCTCATTCTTTCGGCCGCTCGTACATATTGCGCAACGATATCAAAATCGTGTATATATATATGCGCGGGCCAGGTATAGATGAATGAAAATATAAGTTTTGCAACCTAATTTTGTCGCGTATGTAGATTGCAAGCAGAATTAATAAACATATATAAGCGTAGCCATTAATTGTTGCAATTAAATTTACATAAAAAAACTGAGATATATATATATGTCCATATATATACATATATATATATATAGGGAGAGAGAGAGAGAAAAAATTATAATACAATATAATATAATATAATATAATGGTTAAATTATACCAATTATATATGCGTGTGCACGTGATTAATTATTTATATTCCGTCCGTTACACAACAGAATTATCCCTCCTTTAGTCGCATTACGAAATTATAACTTCCTGCCTTCTGAGTAGACTCAAGCGGGCGCACAGTGGAACAGAGGGAAATAAATTATAAGCTTATGTTACCTAACTGCATTTTAGTTTTGTAAGCCTTACCACTAACCGATGGTTCGTCTTAAAGTTTTATATTTATACAATTTTGAAGCAGATATAATGCACTTCGCTTTTTATCACGCAAATTCGACGGTATTTAATAAATAACAAGATGCATCTAAGATATTTAAGTCTTGTAATACCATACATTACATTTTTATTTCAGTTATTGCACAATACATATTAAACGACATGTGTCTTTTGAGGGATCATTCTCTCTCTCTTTCTCTCTCTCTCTCTCTCTCTCTTTCACTCTCTATTACTGTTCTCTCTCTTTTTTTTATCGAGAATAACAAAAAGGATCCGTTTAAACTGAACACCGCTTTGGTTACACGTCCGGTCTACTGCAAATTAATGGATCGATCATACCAATACCGAATTTCGATTCTATCTCTCTCTCTCTCTCTCTCGGTCTTTTTTTAATATTTTGAGAAACAATCGTCTTTCATTTGGCTCATCGGGTGTACCGACGGCTTTAAAGTTCCATTTACTCGGGAACGTTTATCGACTCGTATACACATACGTAAAAGCCTTAGAGTTTGCGCCCTTTCACACTTTCGTTATATTGCGCTTTAAATTATTAACCCGGACACTTTTCGCTTATGTAGATGCGCGCAAATATTTACACGGATTTTTAGCAAATTAAACGTCGGCGTCGAGGTTAACGCTAATGAATTTCTCGACCGACGAGAAGAAGTATATTTCCTTTTTTCTTTTTTCCTATTGGCACTGCCAATCCAATAACTCAATAACTGTCGACATATGTGTATCTAATTTTATTTTTGTTTAAATTATACACGTGCACGCGCACGGGTATTATTTAAGTTACTTTTGCGGGACGACAAAAATTTTCTGTATTTAATATATAATATAATTTACTGATGCACCGACCAATTACACTTAATCTTTACTCAGGAAATTATTGTAATACAAATTTTCATAATGCACCAATTTTCATTTTCATCATTAAACCGGCAATTTCGTCCTGAAT
Organism: Theocolax elegans; assembly: GCA_026168455.1. Lineage (NCBI taxonomy): Eukaryota > Metazoa > Arthropoda > Insecta > Hymenoptera > Cerocephalidae > Theocolax > Theocolax elegans. The sequence continues at coordinate 93,302,259 of CM047426.1, read as the reverse complement.
GTGTATCTCTCGATGCACGAGTGTATGTATACGACAATGCCGTATTAAATATCGGATACTAGCTTAACAAATCGTCGGAATTATTAACATTCGAGTAATATGTAACTTCGAATGCGAAACTTTAATCCAATTTAGGTGTACACGAGGATTATAAAAGTTTGCAATTTAATTTTTCGCATAGATGCACTACTCAATAGTTAATATTTGTTTTCTTTTATTCATCGTTTCCTCGACGGAGGGGCCTATTAATGCGTTCGCAAGATTAATTTCACTTGTATATGTATATTGAATACCTGTTTATAGCGAAAGAACATTGTATGGATAAGAGGGAAAAAGAAACATTGGAGAAAGTGTAATTAAACTAAAGTTTATATCTACTAAAGTATTAAAAAACAATAGGTTTAACCGCACGTTTGCAAAATTGTTGTTTACAATAACTACGCGTAAGCGATGTACTTTAAGAATGCTTATATCTTGTGCATTATACCATTATTACAGCGTGTATTACGAATTCGATGAAAAATAAAAGGGGTAGTTAACGTGTGGGGATGCGTCATCGAGTTGTATATAGATTGATAGAGATTATATTCACAAATCCGGATTAACGAAAATGTTTCTCACACTTACTCTGATGGGCATATGGTCACGGAGATATAATCACGTTAACCGAGAAGTATATACACACTGTCCTTCTTCGATTGGATACTTAAAATAAAAATTTGATAAATTTAAATACTGTCAAGGGACACTAAAATGTAGATTTATTTTTTTTGTTACACACTAATTAAGCCCGTTATACTTTATATTTCGTAGCAAGGCGCAATAAAGATTTGAACAATTAGTTTTATTATTACTAAAGAACGTTAGATTTCCACGAGCAAACGAGATTCTTCCCCATCTCTCGCTTAAAAAAAACCATACATTATTGATAGATGCACCCTAATTGTATAGCGAGTCCAAGTTTGTCCACCTTGTGGGAATTTAAAAGGGGATTGGATAGTAGTTGTTGTTACCCTCCCCGGTAGAAATCTGGCTGGTCGGAAGTCATTAATAGATTCTTACCAGCTCGTTTCCACGATCTACGATCGCTCCTCGTTCTACGATCACTCTCGCACATTTATTTTCGGTAACGGGAAAAAGAATAATTTTTTATATTATAAATTATTTATATATATATATTCACGGAGTAAAGTTAAATAGTAACGAAAGATGTTAATGTTCATGATTATTATATTAATAAAATGTTAGTTCTAAAAAAACGAAAGGTCGGCAATGGCGTAAAAACCGTATGTTTGTAGTATATCGATAAAAGTCCATATAATGCGCCGGGGTGGGTTAAATAAACGAGAAAAAGAAGGGAATAAAAAAAAAGTATTATTACGAACCGATGGTAGAATGTAATATAGGGTCTCATGCATGATATTGAATTGGTCTTTTACAGATGTGTCATGGCTTGGTGAAACTATGCTGCTTAAACAAATGTGTATGAATCGAATAAAAGAAATACTAGAAAATACTGTCATATTGAGAAAAGTAATGTCCATCAGTACTCCGTGAATAGTGATGTATAGATGGTAGAGTATTTAGCAATCTTAATTTAAATGTAATATATTAATAATAAATGTGAATGTAGCTTGGAAAAATATGTTAGCGATACATGTGTATACGTGAGTGATAAGATGGGAATATTGTATTTTCAGAATACTTGGTATATCATTATCAAAAAGAAAAAGAAAATTCGTATTACGGAAGGAAATCTTCTATTTAGTACAGTATTTCAATAAGTACAGCCAAAATTCCTCGAACACGGAACAAAGAAAGATGAGCCCGGAGGAAGAGGGTGGCCGAGGGGGCGGGTCCCCTCCGGCTGCTGGGGCTGCTCTACATCAACCTCATTATCCTCTAACCGCTAGTCCAGCCTCCGGTACCGAGCCTTGCACGCGCGATACGATTTTAACGCCGATTTCCGCAGCAGATACGACGACCAACGTGTCGGATTCCGCGATTCTGACACCGCAAATGCAACAACTAAACATTAGTCCAAGTCCGAGTCCTACTGCTGGTGGTGACGTCGAAAAGTTTGATGGTAAAATTGTCTACAATCCGGATGGGTCAGCGTACATCATTGAAGGAGAGAGCGAGCTCAGCGACGATGATTCTCTACCGGATGGCTGTATCGTCGATGGTCGAGGAGTCTCGATTCCTCATTCCTTAGTGTTCCCGCAAATTGCCAATGCGTACTACGTGTCGAGACTTTACGCGCATCAAGTATATCAACACCAGCAGCAGCAAAGGTCGTCAATTATACCACCAAATCCCGAACTTCCGGTTATGCACAGTTATCGTGTGATTAGTTATCGAAGTTCTGATGGGACCGCACAACCACCCCCTAGCGTTCCAACCCCAGCGATGCCCGCAGCCTCAGTTCCTGTAAAACCAATACTAATGTGCTTTATCTGCAAACTTAGTTTTGGTTACGCCAAAAGCTTCGTCGCACATGCCCAGGGTGAGCACCAGTTGACACTCCTGGAAGATGAACGGCAGATATTATCCCACTCGACTGCTTCTGCAATAATACAAGCTGTTGGGAGAAACAAGCAGCCAATCGTTAGTTTTCTAGAACCAGTATCGACCTCCACCTGCTCCCAGGACTCTTTGGAACAGCTTACTCTGCAGCGTTCACAGAATGGCGAAGAACTAAATAATCAAGAAATTTCAAATAAGGCTAATATTAAATTAAATGTATCGAACCCAGCGAGTAATTTGCATAATTTGCAGCGTAAGCAAATCATGACTACTTCCATACCGACAACTCCAACGAATCAAAGTATTATTTACAATCATCAGCAGCAGCAACAGCAGCAGCAGCAGCAGCACAGTCAATGGATCAATACTCAAGTAAGCTCGTCTTCGTGGTCAAAAGTTACTGAAAGTTCGGCGAACAATTACACTTCGTCGGGACCGACGACACCGATCAAAACCTCGCAAGCCTCGTACGCCAATTTGACGCAGCAGCCCCCGAACTTTTTAAGCGGTACTACCATCGGCGTATGTCCCGAGCACATACAAGGTAGACCGAGTGGTATCGAATGCTTAAAATGCGAATTAATCTTAGCGAGTAGTCGATTATCAGCGGCCGGTGGCTCCCAGACCGGGGTCCACAGTAGAAATTCCTGTAAAACGTTAAAATGTCCAAAATGCAATTGGCATTACAAGTATCAAGAGACTTTGGAAATCCACATGAAGGAGAAGCACCCGGACAGCGAAACCTCCTGCATGTACTGCATCGCTGGTAGCCCACATCCTAGACTCGCGAGAGGGGAGAGCTACACCTGCGGGTACAAACCGTACAGGTGCGAAGTTTGCAACTACTCAACGACTACCAAGGGTAATTTGAGCATCCACATGCAAAGCGACAAACACTTGAACAATATGCAGGAGCTCCAGCAAGGCGGCAACACCACCAACACGAACAACCCATCGTCGTCTCAAGATCCTCCGCTACCGACGCCTAGCCCTCATCACCAGCAAAACCATAGCCCGTTGATGAGTGGCCAGTCGTCGAAGCCGAAGCCGACGTTCCGTTGCGACGCTTGCAATTACGAGACGAATGTCGCTCGAAATCTCCGGATACACATGACCAGCGAGAAGCACACCCATCACATGTTGGTCCTACAGCAGAACATTAAGCACATGCAAACCCTCTCGGCACTGCAGTCCCATCACCAGCAGGTACAGCAGAACCAGGTGCAGCACCACCAACAGCAACTCGAACAGTTCCTTCAGCTTGGCAATTTGGACAAGCCTCAACACGCGGAGGCTGCTTTGGCCGACATGGCCTACAATCAAGCTCTTTTGATACAAATGATGACAGGGGGTCAATTACCTTCTCATGTTCCTACTGAAGTAATTGGGGGTATCGCGAATATGAATATCTTGTCGAATATGGGTACGGATGTCGGTCTGTCTCCCGAGAGTATGGAGCCACCACCGGAGCCCTCCGATCCCGATCCATCGAATCTTTACCAATGTTGCGTATGCAACAACTACTCGACCGATTCCATCGAAGGACTTGGAATTCATTTAACTTCTGATCGAACTAAAACTCGCGAAGGTGAAATACTCAGCAACGTAGCGGGTCATTTCACCTGTAAACTATGTTCCTACAAGACTAATTTAAAAGCTAATTTCCAACTTCATTGTAAAACTGATAAGCATATACAAAGATTGCAGCACGTTAATCATGTTAAAGAAGGTGGATCTCGTAACGAATGGAAACTAAAGTACCTTGCATCACCGGCGAGCACGGCGCAAATACGGTGCCACGCTTGCGACTATTATACCAATAGTCTCCATAAGCTTGCTCTTCACGCTGCATCACCTAGGCACGAAGCAGCCGCTCTTTTGCTAAGACATTTGCTCGAAGCGAGTTCTAACGTATCATCGGCATCCAAAATCTACCACTGTGCTCTATGTGGATTTAGCGCGAAGAATAGGTTACCCTTGCTACAACACGTTAGATCTGTTAGACATCTCCAAATGGAACAGTTGCATCAGTTGCACCGAAGAACTGGGATTCAAGGTACCGAAATACCGCATACCGATATTGGGGATGTCTTTCAAGTACTCCCTGATCCCAATGGAGCTTCTACTAACGTTAAATCGAAATCTCCATCCACTGTAATGTCCGGTGCTACCTCAACCAATGGTAAGTACTGACAACTTTGGTTTCAACCGCTATCACCACTCACTACTCACCAAACTTTTTCTTTATTACACCTTCACCACTCGCTCTTCGACTAATCGCACAAACTCGACACTCGACATCGATACAATTCTCAACCTAACATTTTAAACTGGGTAATAATTTTCTACACGATAAACTATCACGTTCCTCGAAACATTGTATTCCCGTCTATTCAGTGTAAACCTAATCTCGTAGTGATCAAAATATTATTTTTGCTTTTTTCTTGTTTCTCCGCTTTACCTACCACGTAATTTTTAAAATATTAAACAAATTGTAAATCCGCGCAACGCTGATTTACTATTCTTACTTTTATTACAAATCGATGAATAATTTCACACTTTATCACCATTGATACCGAGGATCCCTGCTTTCAACGTAAAATATATGGATGTGGATATGTATTGTATTACTTTAATATATTTTGATGAATACGTCATATGAATCATGATTGTGCTTCATTTTTTGCCGATCAATACTTGATACATACCATACGCGTTATTTCCATGCATTTCGTAACACAAAATGTTTTACCTTGTACTATCACTGAATACGTTGTTAATAATTATTTCTCCTTATTTTACGTATACGCACTTAATTATATTGTAAAAAATTTTATTTTCTTGTTATACTAATTATATACTAATTATCGATTCAATCGGTACACACAAATACTAAATGTTTCCCAAAAGCTTTAGAAAAACTTAAGTAATTAAAACTTTTTTAAAGAGTACTTAAAAATTCCTTCGTAATATAAATTTGACCTCGAACTATAATCATAATTAAAATTAATCTTTTTACCAATTATAAATGTAACTATTTATGATTGTTAATTCAACATAAATTATATTATATAAAAAAAATTGTATAGGCAATACTAAGAATAAATTATTTAATCAAAAGAAATGAATCGTACAAAATTAAAAAATATGTATGGCGAATATATATGTAATTAATAATAAACGCTTATATAGCGTATATATAAATAATTTTATCCATGTTTTGATGGAAATCGTTTTCAAACAATGGCACTCCATCGAAAAGTATTGTACTAAGGAAAACAAAATTGATTCCAAGATAATAGTATATTCGGGACCTTGAATTGTAAAGGAACAGCTGATAAGACTATGGCGTTCTTCCTTATAAATGGAAAACAGCGAAAGTTCTATATCTTTATCGACCAATTTATTATTTAATAAAATTTCAATTTCAAACAAATAAAACAATTACAATTATAATACAAATTATTTAAAATATCGGACAACTGACAACCTCGCACATAAGATAGATAAAAATCTATCGATATTATGCTTATACACAGACATCTGTAAAAATATAATTTATACAATTGTATACAATTTATAAATAAATGGAATTCCCACATAGCTACAATATTAATCTATTAATTTTTTGTTCATACATGTTTTGTTAAACCATTTTTTAAACACTAATCTCCTCAGTCGAGGAATACATATCACGCACAATTGTTCCAAATCAGCGGATAATCAAAATAAAATTTTTTTCTCCTAGCTTTTAATATATTTCGCGTAAAAGGTGAGATCTAATTGATCTGTCTCAAAAATGGCACTTTTTTAGACGGAGAATCTTAATAGTAAGAATACTATTATAAGATCAATATATTTTGATTTTAAAGTGAATGATTATTCATTTGGAGAAGTTTAAAGACTATTTATGACAAAATTTAATGTATTTTCAAACCATTTTTTATTATGTGTGAACAAAATGTTTTATATTCTCGTCGATTTAATCTTGAGGTTAACTTTATCAATGTAAGTATGATATCTTAGTTTTTATTTTATTCCAATAAAATACTTGTTTAATTAATTGTGTAATTATAATATTACATTGATTCAATTCCATCAGGTGGATGGTATTGTTGCGTAAACATCGTTATTATAGTTTATGAAATCATTCGTTTGTATATGTATTTATGATTGACAAACTTATATAACTTAGTAATTTAATCATTGGCATAAAATTGATAAACAATACTATATTATGTTTATGTTTTTAAAATATTCTTCAATTTCTTAGTTTTTGTTATGGTAAGTACCATTTCTTATTCACTATTTTCTTAAATAATAAATATTTGTTGTAAAGCAATTACTTTATTAGTTGTTTGTTGAGTCGTGACATTAAATTAACCCAATTCCACTGTACGTACCATGGTTTTGCAACATACGACATTACATTACTGAACTTCGATTTGAATTTTTATACACGCATTTAATGTATAATAAAAAGCATAATGCATCTCGAATCTGTTTTTCAGATAAACTGTAAGTATCTGCTTCATAAATTATATTATATTTAAGAAGATTTATATGAAAATAAAATTTAGTTTTAGTGGTTGCTTTTGTTTAACTTCAATTTATGAAAAATACCTTTTCTGCTTATAGTCAATATATACGTTTTATTTGAAGCCAAGCTCAATTTTTATCTTTGCTTATATTTTTGTTACACATTTGTGCTAATAAATAAGTATAGAAGTTATCAACAAAGTACCAATCTGTCGTAATTAGACGATATTGTTTTACATAAACGAACACTACAATCTTTGCACCGGTTATCATTTTTTAGACACATTTAACGTTGTTATTCCACACACGAGTAATGCAATAACAGTGCATAATTATTGGTACACTATAAATTAAGAAAAAAATCTTTTAGCTCAGAAGATTTCCAGTAAGAGCAATCGTTTAGGTTTCTTGGACTCTTTCCACCGATTCAAGTGGTTTAATCGAACAAAGTGTTTTATTAATTTGAGGCAGAAATCGACGAAATGAACCCTCGTGTGTATAAAATTCATTGTCGAGCTAAGTAAATGTCATTTTTTGTCGTAATAAAATATTAAGATAATTCAATAAAATCAAAAACAAAATAGTTTCCTCGTAAAGGTAGGTTAGAATAACTTTTAATTACTCATCGCGTAATTTACATTTCAGAGGCCGTTCCGCATATAATTTCACCTCTAATATTAATTAAGAATTTCGTTAAAACATTTATTAAAAATTTCTTGAAATACTTTTTATTGTCGCGAAATATCCTTCGTAAAATCTAAAGCGTTTGCTAATTACAGAATGAAGGTATTAAACATAGTGTTGCAATTATATTCTCTAAGACAGTTGTGGAATCTTGTTCGTATAAAAGGTTCGTTAGCTTTATTACCCATGTTCTCAAAATCATCTGCAATATTCTTTTCGCGTTTATAGTCTTCACTGCCCTCTTCGTTTAAAATAGTTTGAGCTTTATTTTTGTCATCGTCTGCTTCGCTTCCATCGTATAATCTCTGAATAAAGATTCATTGCTAATATTATATGTACTCGTACATTGAATGTAAAATCGTATAAAATTCTTTGATATAACTCTGGTAGAAATTACAACAATATTTTCGGTATAATCTTCAACTATCGTTGAGAAATAACTAAAAAATGTTCAGTTATAAACTATAAAATAGCTCCTTCCATGCCCAAATTTCTGCCAGAGAATTTATTTACAAATTTACCGTTTACAAAGTTTTCTGAGCAATAAAAAATATCACGATGCACATGGAAATGCTACAACATGTGTGAGTTATTTAAATTATATTGCCTATTAATTAGAAAATATATAAGTAATTTACAATAATTATTAATTTCTTCAAATTTCAAAATTCTTATAAATGTAAGTTTTTTTTACTTTATCGTCTTAAAGAATTTTTCTCAGCTTACTTTGGCTTGCATAATCCATTAAGATTCGCTTTTATTCTCGCGTTATGATTGTTTTTTCTATAGCAACGAAATTATAATTGTTAAAAAACTGATAAAAAATTAAGTTGAACTTCTATTTGATGAAATCGATTTTTTACTATATTTAAACTTTTTTATAGCAAATTAAAGATAAGTGATTTTTTAAATAACTGTCATAGAGTTTTGTATAATAAAATTAACAGATACATTTTTTATAAATTAAAAAACATATATATAAAATACTAAAAAAATTAATTATGAAATCAGTTTTTATAAGTTACTATGAGTTTAATCATTACATTTAATAAATATATTGAAAGTTTAAAACAGTCTTCTTAAAAGATGCAACGGAGAGGTTTCTATTGCGCTCGTTTCGATGATTTGTAAAACAATCAATTAAACTGTAAAATATTGCTAACGAAGTTACGGATGAAAAGAACAAAACGAAGAATATTGTACCAAACAAGCTGCAGGAATCCAACCTGAAGATTTGCCACTTTTGTCGAAAGCAGAAATAATTTCATATCATCAAAATTGATAAAAACGAACTATTCCTAATATTTTTGCCTCGGTAAGAATGTAGCAATGATAACAAAAACAGGATTCTATATACAAAATAACAACAGTTTGTAGAAAAAACAGTGTATCCTAAAACAGAAGTAGAAACGACAGTATTAATAAAATAAAAAGAGAAGAAAGTAAAAGTAATTTCAAACGATGATAAAAGAAGAGAATAAAAGAAGCAAAAGAAAATTTAGCAGCTGCTCGAGGGAAGGTTCAAATGGACGCATCGTAATAACGAATATCAACCAAAATAGAGGCAAAATTTAGGTAGTAGAAAAATTGAAGCTGACGATAAGAATGATGGGTGTAGAAAGTGAGGTTAGAGAGAAATACAATAGTAAAAAAAATGAAGTTAGAGGTGAAAGTGACAGCAAAAGATTAAGCAAGGACAAAAGCGGTCAAAATAAATAGAAGCAGAAGTATCAGTGACACAAAAGTAGGAGCGAAAGAAGTACAAGTTATAATGGCAATTCACATGAATACAACGGAAACCATATAATAACAGGAAAAGGGATAGAAATGAAAACGAGTGCAAAAACTGAAGAAGTTTCAAAATATAATACCTAACGATAAATAATTATCAAAGCTACAATAATTGAAATTGTAGCAAAAGATTAAAAATTAAAAAATTGTCAATTATAAATGTATCATTGTTATGTATTTCATTATTTCTACAAAATAAAAATTTATATTTACTATGTTCCACTAATCAATACTGCATGCTGCATTATGTGTTATAAATATGCTAATTAGTACTAAATTATTTATAAATAAAATATTTTCCTCTTGAATGTGGTAGTATGTTTATAACTGTAAGTATTATTTTTAATTTAATACAAATATTTAAATGATTTAGTTATCTGTATATGCCAATCATAAGTACATACAAACTATTCTTCGTAATTATATTAAAAAATGTATGACACAACAATTATAACATAATTAATAATAAACTAATCACAGCAAGTGTTTTATTTAAAAAATAATTACTAAATAATTATACTTGCTTTGTCAAATTTTACCTGAAGATTAAATCATATTTATGAATTTTATTCATAAATGATGAAAATAGTTTTCTTACACACTTGCAAAAGATAGAATTATTCTTAAAAATAAATTAATAATGTTCGCCAACTATTCCTCTTAATGATATTATTAAATGTATAAGGATAATTTTATCTCTTGCGATCATCTTGATATAATCAAAATTTTTTGATCTTATAAAATGTTCCGTCTAAAAAATCTCAAGAAGTGCCATTTTTGAGACAGATCTTTTTAAGATCCTCGTTGGATCTTAATTGTTTACGAAGGTTACTAATAACACGGATTTACTAATGTCTAAATCACAAATAAAACTATAGAATTGTATAACTGAGCTTAAACCGAGAAAAATAAAATATCTCGCAGTATTTTTATTTATTAACACGCCCCCAGTAGTAATTAGTAGTAAAAAATATAATAATTATTTAGTATGTGTATATTTAAATGTTAATGCCTTATTGACGACAAAAAGTTAAATCGACGAGATTGATTAATTTTCCAGGGGATTTTTGTAAGTAACGTTATGATTTTTTCGTTTCAGAACGACGAGAAGATGAAAGCGAATTTGGGAGCGAAATAAAGCAAGAAATAGAACAAGAACAAGAGCAAGAGCAGGAACAAGAAGCGGAGACTGAAGATATCATAAACTGTTCATTTTGTTCATTTCAAACGACATCGAACGAGGAGTTACGAAATCACATACAGATCGCTCATACTCAAGATAACGATGAACCAATGGAAACAATGAAAGAAAGGTCAGGATCAGACTTACTTTGTCCTTTGTGCCAAGACTGCTTTAAACAACGTGCCGCGTTAGAGAAACATGTAATGCAAATACATTCGGTAAATTCGGATGGTTTACAAAGGTTGCTACTCCTCGTCGATCAAAGCCATTGGTTGAACAATAATCCACGTAGTATAAACGCATCGATCCCTTGCCCGAGATCACCGAATATTTTATTTAAAAAAGGTCAAGAGGAAGAGAACATTGAGCAAATCGGTAGCGATGACGGTGAAGAGACGGCCAAGTGCAGCGTATGCCCAAGAGTGTGCCGAACAATCGAAGAGCTCCAGCAACATCACAAAGAAGCCCATTCGACGTCGATTCCAACTTTGGCTGTCAGCGAGAAGCATGTATATAAATACAGGTGTGGACAGTGCAGCTTAGCTTTCAAGACGTTCGAGAAACTTCAGCAACACTCGCAGTACCACGCGATAAGGGACGCGACCAAGTGCGCCATATGCTGCCGTTCGTTTCGATCGGTCCAAGCTCTTCATCGTCATTTGGAAACAACTCACACGGAATTGCAAGAGGACGAGCTGGCCCAATACAAACAGAGCTTAATCAATTCTCACCCGCTTTTTCAAGCTTTAACCGAGGAGGCGCTAAGAAGGCAAGGGATTTTCGGTAACGAGCAAATGATGGAAGAGGAGAGTAAAATCGAAGACGACGAGAGCGACATCAATGATTTGTCACCGCTGCACAAGGAGCAACGTTTGCTCGAGGATTATTTGAATAGTCAATCGATAGCCGAGGATTCCTATAACGATCCCGGGAGGAAATTTAAATGCCATCGTTGTAAGGTTGCTTTTACGAAACAGTGTTACTTGACCGGTCACAACAAAACGTTGCTTCACCGTAAAGGTGAGAAAATGCCATATCCTATGGAGAAGTATTTAGATCCAAACAGGCCATACAAGTGTGACGTATGTAAAGAAAGTTTTACGCAAAAAAATATACTTCTCGTCCATTACAATAGTGTAAGCCATTTGCATAAACTGAAAAGGGCTATGCAGGAGCAAGGGAATAATAATACACTTATTACAGTAGCACCTCCCATGAGTCCGACGGAAGTAAGCGATAGTCAACAAGATCAGGATAAGAAACCTTATAAGTGCAATATATGTAAAGTTGCTTACTCTCAAGGAAGTACATTAGATATCCATAAGAGAAGCGTACTTCATCAAACTAGAGCTAGTAAAATTCACGATCTAGCTATAAGCGGTCAGTTAGATCTCGCACGGCCCTTGATCGAGCAACCAGTATTAAGCCCGAATAATTCCTCGTGCAACAACAACATGGAGAGCTCCAACTCTCACATGCTCGCGTGTTCACGGTGCAACGCGTTATTCGCCAATCAAGAGCAACTTTCCAACCATCAGCAATTGTATTGTATTTTCAGTAATCCTCTAGCATTGTTCCAACAGCTCGCCTCCTCTCAACAATTGGCCATGTCCCCGACGAAAACGCCACCACCATCCGTCTCGTCTACTGGATCCCAGGAGAAGCACGCTCTACCATCGAATGCACAAGCTCTGATACCTTCTCAAGACCCCCTTTATCAACCGAAACACAAGACATCCCAAATGTACAAACATTTGCTCGAGAGTTTTGGATTTGACCTAGTAATGCAATTCAACGAGAATCATCAACGAAGACAGAGAAAGGAAGAAGAAGCAGCTGCCGCTTATCAATTACACCAGGAGCAGCAGAACGAAGAGCAACAGAAGCAAAGCTTCGAAGGTCAAATATTGCAAGAGAAGGAGCAAGATATCGAAGATCCACCGGAAGAAGAAATCATTCCGGAAATTAAGAGGAGTACTTGCCAACATTGCAACAAAGAATTCAGTAGCGTATGGGTTCTTAAAGCACATTGCGAAGAGGTACACCGCGACTTAGTTCCTCGAGAGTTCCTAGAAAAGTATGCGCAACAATTTAAATGCGAATACGAAAAGAAAATAGTAATCGTGACAGCTGCCACATCCTCTTCGGCAAACACAGCTCCAGTGACAACGACACCTACGTCCTTTCAATCACAAGACAATAGCGTAAGCGAGAATAAGGAAAAAGACGATTTATCCGAGACTAAAGAACGCAAGAGCAAAACTCCAGAAGCCACTTCCACAACTCCAACGACAACTCCAGCGTTAAGCAATACACCGGTATCCAGTACAGATTCCGCAACACCCACGGCACAAACTAACATTTCGCAAAATCTCATTCAACACCAGCAGCAGCAGGTTCAAATGTCGTTAGCGCAACACATGTCCGAAATGCAAGCCGCGTTTAACGCAATGGCGGCATCTCAATTGCAGCAACAACTTCATCAGTATCCAAGCTTAATGATGAGTATGATGGGTCTTCCGCTAGGACTCAACGTACCTGCTCTTGCAGCTATGAATTTGCAGCCCCCATTAGTACCAGTTATGTTACCACCACCAGCTTTCGATGGGAATAACACCACTTATACATCCATGACACCGCAATCCGATATACTAGCAAAACAGCATATTGCATTACAACAGCAGCAGCACGTAGTTGCAGTAAGTCATTTTTAATATACTCATTTGCATACAAACGCTTCATGTTCCCAGGTTTAAAAATTTTATAAATATCAGTACGAAATTACTTGAGTTTCTGCAACATGTAATATATCATTCCAAAGTTTGGTAAAGTGCACACATCCTATTTTTCCGAAGGAATGGTTTTATACAAATTTTGCATAATTGCACGATCAACAAGTTTAAATTCATTTCCATTCACAGGCATTATTAAATCGAGTAGTTTCCTTTTAATTTACCAAGTTTTTATAAAACCATGTACTTCTTTTACAGTAGTTGTCAAATCTTTATGAAATTTTGAAAAAGTGTTTACACCTGGGTTCGATTATTCGCATCACATGAAATTCATACTCAATTATACAATGATAATACAATTTTAGGGTATTGATAAATAAAGCATATAATTTATCCTTAATTACTAATAAAATGAGATAATGGCATTTGTAACGCCATCTATAAGGCATAAAAATAAATATTGTTTACAAGTACTGCAAACTTCAGCACGAATATAGTCTATTATAGTATTAAATATTTATGCCTGTGGGTCAAGCATATAAGAGAAATATTAAAATAAACCGGGGTATACTTAGGCCAATCGTATTTGGGTCCTTATATTAAAGATGGCGCTACAATGTGTTCGACAACTTCATACTGAGCAAACGAGAACTTCAAAAAGCATATACAGTATTTACTTTTAGTTTTTCTATATTACATATATCAATGCAAAGAATAAAAAAAAACTGAATAGCAATTTATTAAGATTTATCTGGATGATGATAGAAAAAGTTTTTTTTTATAATTCTTAAAAACCTTCAAAATCTGCTTTAATTTAAAAGTTAATTTTTCTTGCATAAAAAATACTGTAAATAATACTTTGAACTTAGTGTTTTCTTGAATTAATATAATAAAAAATTGGAAAATGTCACGTTTCACGTATCACGTTTCACGTTGTTTTGATGATTGCAGGCAAACGTCGCCGCATCACAAAAGCGAGCAAGAACGAGAATAACCGACGACCAGCTAAAAATCCTAAGAGCTCATTTTGACATAAACAATTCGCCTGGAGAAGATCAAATAATAGACATGGCAGCCCAAAGTGGTCTACCCCCAAAAGTGATAAAACATTGGTTTCGGAACACATTATTCAAAGAACGCCAGCGAAACAAAGACAGCCCATACAACTTTAATAATCCTCCTAGTACGACGCTAAACCTCGAAGAATACGAGAAGACCGGTGAAGCTAAGGTAATGCCGCTCAGTTCAACTGCGATCGTCAACACAATGGAAGATAAAAGTGAAGAGAAGCGGGAATTGGCAGCTGCTACAACCCCGACAAATTTGAGTATGATAACGCACAATGAAACTATAAAACACGAATTTCTGGAGCAAAGCGCATTGATGCAGCACTCGCACGACGAGCACAACTCGCCTGAAAGTTCGGGCGATCAACAATCGAGACCACAATCTCCCGCGATAACTTCCGTATTTACGAGTGGTCATCAAGATATTTCAACGACAATGTCCGCTACAATGATCACTCAGACGTCACCGATGCTTCCTCCTAAAGCGACCCCACAAAATTTTATGTGTACAAGTCCGCAAATGACGAGCACTTTATCAGCGAACACCTCACCGATCTCTTTAACAAGTCAACGGTGCAACAGTCCAACCAGAGTCACCGACTTTTCGTTCAACGGTAACAATAATGGAAGCAATAGCGGCAACAGCAATTCTGGAAAACGAGCCAATCGAACAAGGTTTACCGATTATCAAATAAAGGTACTTCAAGAATTTTTTGAAAATAATGCTTATCCTAAAGACGATGATTTGGAATATCTAAGTAAACTATTGGGTTTGAGCCCCCGAGTGATTGTTGTGTGGTTTCAAAATGCTCGACAGAAAGCACGCAAAGTATACGAGAATCAGCCTCCACTCGAACCTCTTACACCAGGCGGACGCGAGAGCGACGACGGAACGGGGAGATTTCAAAGAACGCCCGGGTTGAATTATCAGTGCAAAAAATGCCTCCTGGTATTCCAACGGTACTACGAGTTGATACGACATCAAAAGACACATTGCTTCAAAGAGGAGGATGCCAAACGCAGTGCTCAGGCCCAAGCTGCCGCGGCTCAAATCGCCGCGGCTCTTAGTTCCGAGGACAGCAACAGCAGCTCCACCACTACCAATACTCTTCAGTCATCTTCCATGAACGTTCAGTCCGAGCAGTCCTCGAATTCGAACGCAGCGTTCCTACAACACCAGCAGACGGCTCAGCAGGTCCAGACGAATCAACCCAACATTCAATCCGAATCGAAAGACGAAAATTTTCAATGTGATAAGTGCAACCTCGTGTTTGGTAGATTCGAGTTGTGGCGCGAACATCAATTGGTACATATCATGAACCCAAATCTATTTCCACCGAGTTACCCGCCCGACTCGGCGTTCGGTATTTTGCAGCAACAAGCACTGAACAACGCGAGCAACGCACCCGACGTAGCAACGCACCCGTTGCTCAACATATTCCAAGACCAAAAACGCAAATACGACGAATACGAGGACGGTCACAACACGGATAACAAATCAAATTCCGATCATAACGAACAACCGAAAGACAAACGTTTACGCACAACGATCCTTCCGGAGCAGCTCGATTATTTGTATCAGAAGTATCAGGTCGAGTCGAATCCATCGCGAAAAATGTTAGAAACTATAGCTCGCGAAGTTGGGTTGAAAAAGCGCGTCGTGCAAGTGTGGTTTCAAAATACTCGCGCTCGCGAGAGAAAGGGCCAGTTCCGAGCGCACAGCCAAGTAATAAACAAACGGTGCCCATTTTGCCCAGCTCTCTTCAAAGTTAAATCAGCTCTCGAATCTCATTTGAATAGCAAGCACACTGATCAAATTGCTCGAGGCGAGGTGAACATAGACAACATACCCGACGAGGAACTCTCGTTGGAATCGTCTCCGTCGAATCCGAGCACACCCAACATGATGCCACCGCTGTTCCCCCCGATCAGCACCGAAGTCGAGGCTTCCCTCAAAAAGTATTACGAAGAATCAATGAAACGTTACCTCACCGAATTGCAGGCCCACGCGAGTAACGGAAAGCAAGATGCAACCAGCTCTCTATTTGGTGGCAACAGCAGCGAGTCACCCCTCGATTTGAGTAAACCGGTCGACTTGACCAAATCTGTCAAATTAACGATCAATAATTTAGGCAATCTACTCGAAGAACAGAACAATTCTCAGCAGATTCGCAGCGGCAGTGATTGCGGACCACTTACCGATTTGTCGGAAAAGAGTATCTGCGATGACGACAGCATGAGCGAAACAACCGAATTCCTCGATGACGAGAGTAGTCCTACTAGCCCGGCTTCGAGTTCACAAAGCTCCAAACAGGGATTGAGCGGCACTAATATTGGTAATAACCTAGGCGTCTGTACTGGAGGCAATACATCCGTGCAAACTGGAGGAAAAAGATATCGCACTCAAATGTCGACCACGCAGGTGAAAGTCATGAAATCTTTATTTTCGGATTACAAAACTCCAACAATGGCTGAATGTGAAATGCTCGGACGAGAAATAGGACTTCCTAAACGAGTTGTTCAGGTACTAATCACTTTTATTTTTATACATTTCATTTATAGCTCTTTAGAATCACTTTTTCTTGAAATCAATAATTGCAAACTTTTTAATTAATTTTACTAAGCGATTTTTGTCTTCTTATCCAATTGATTTTAGCATGCATTCTTAATTTTTACACTTTAATTGCTTCCCGTAACTATGATAAACTTTTAACCTTTAGAGGACCGACATAGTTTTGGACAATTATTTCTGTTTAAGCGATATAAGTAGAATTTTTATATTATGTATATTATAATTGTTTATCGAAAAAAGATGGCGCTAGCTTCGCGCCACTATAGTGACTCCCGGTCCTGCACGGGAAACACCAACTTTATTTCTTGCTTTTCAACACAACGTTATTATGGAACAATTATTAGAAGCACATATTATTTGAAACACACGAAAATGCATCAAAATAAATATAAACATTATTATTTTGCACACTATTATTCAATTATTAATAATAATTAAATAATAAACAATGTTATAGCCGCATCTATATCCTTGTTCTCACCAATATCATTACAACATTATTAGAAAATAGTTATCCATCATGTTTATTACGTGCTATACTGTTCGAAAAATGATGCGACGTAAATCTATCGTCGCACGCATAACAACTTCAAAATCCATTTTATTGATTAATAAATATTCTAAATGGCACTTTTTACATATTTTTTACTAGAAATTTCGAGTTTACGTAAAAAATTAAGATTTTAGCTGCATTAAAGTGACACCTGATCCTCTAGAGGTTAACGTGGTCATTCGCGATGATATCAATTTGAATTTGAATATACGAATGTAGCGATCAAGCGATTGATCGAACAATGGGTTATGCCACATCGCGAAGTTTAATTCAATTAATTTTTGATTGTTCAGTTAGATGTTAGGGCATGCCAAAAGTAAAAGATGGATGGATGTTACTGATAGTCGTACTGTGCAGGTATGGTTTCAGAATGCACGTGCTAAAGAAAAGAAAGCTAGATTAGCTGCGGGTCTATCAGCGGATGGTGCAGTAATTCATCGTGGCTTAACTGGTCCTGAAGAATGTAAATTATGTTCCATACGCTACTCTCCTAAATCGCCTTTGCAAGAACATGTATTTTCGCGGAGACATATTGAATCGGTAAGAACTGCCGTTGAGGACGGCAGTTTGGTACCACCAACTCCTGGAGCTCCTATAATACGGGAAAGTGCCATTGCAAGTTCTACAAATAATAATCTGCAAGGCAACCAACCGCAGACTGAAGAAAATATGATGTACGGGTCGTTGTTCCTTCATCCCACGGCAATGTTTCAGTCGCAGCAGCAGCAGCAGCCGCAGCAACAACAGCAGCAGCAGCCGCAGCAGCAGCAGCAGCAGCAGCAGCAATCGCAGCTTCAGCCGCAGCAGCAACATCATCAGCCGCAGCAGCAGCCGCAGCAGCAGCAACAGCAACATACCGGGAATGTCACAACCAGCACGACTACCACCACAGCCGGTGAGTGTCTGGCTGACCTCTTAGATTCCTAAGCTCATGCTATCGAAATTCGAATTAGGTATTTCATACAAGTAAGGAAAGAAAAAGAAAATAAACAAGAAAAAATGAAAAATTAAATATAATTTGACCAAATGCTATTGCTTGACGGTCACTTTTAGTGAAATATATTCGATAACGGTACCACCGAATTACGAGTGCATGAGCAGCGTTCTGTGTTGTATTCACGTAGGTCAGGTGTATACTATATTTTTAAATATGGTCCGTGTGATAATGTAGAAGGGCCATAAACTATCGCGATTCTATTTGTTTAGGTTTCAAAATATCTTTATATAGCGCGAATAATATATCCAGTGCTAGGCAATACTGAAAGTTCCTATCAAATGACTATTAAGATATAAGGATTATAAAAAAAAGTAAATTAGGATAAAGTAGGCAAATATAGTAAGATTAAGGGAGATTGATTAGGTGAAGAAGAAGAAAAAAAATGATCACGACATTAAACAAAATAGTAAAGATTTTGACAAATGAGAGCAATGAAATGATTTCTTATACAATGTATAGTACTATCTGGTTATACTAGAGGGAATATCTCCACATTAAGTTTTTATGTACAGTAAAGACTATATATAAAGATTTATAGTTTTATTATTGTATTTTGATAATGAATTTAACAGTGTCATTCATTTAAATCAGTTTCCATTCAATGTATTTGATTCATAAGTATAGCGAAACAGAACGGAGGATAGACTGTATTTTTATTATTTAATGGAATATTTAAATTAACTTGTAATAAAAATAAAATATTCCTGTTAATGACATTATGTAAGCTCCGAAAAAAAACATTGTAAGTATAGGAAAATATGTGATCTTCGTTTTATACAGTTTTCCTAACGTATCTATTTATAATGATCACTCTACATACCTCGCATGTTCTTGTTTATATACTAGGAAATATAAGTCCGTTTTTAAGTAATGGCTTTCGCCTTTATTTTCTTTTTAACACTATACATGATTCCTAGCCTACATCTCGTATTATCCAAACTATTTATTATTATTAATACTATTATCATCATTAATATTATTTTTTATCATCATTATTATTATTAATTATTATTATTATTATTATCTTTATCATCGTCGTCATTAACGTAATCGTAATCGTAAAAATTATTATTTTAAATTTTCATTTTCGGGGGACGAGATTAACGATTCTTTAAAATATCATCGAAATGTCTTATCCAAGATTTATTTATTTATTACGACCATAATTGTGATTATCGAATCCTCGCTCATATACATGACCGTATTTTAGCTTTATTCAAATTAATTTTAATTTGACTATTATTATTATTGTATAAATATATATTTATATATATATATTATTTACGTTTATTTATAATTGAGTTTAACCTGAAGTATGAATTATATGTTATTTTATACTCGCTCACGCAACCATCTACATGACGACTAAATATAAATTTATTAATATTTTCTCATTTATTTTCTACGATGTTAAATAAATAATATGATTTACAAAAATTCAATATTACTTATCACGAGTATGTCTGATGTTCCAGCGACAGATGTGAAATTTAAACGTAAGTATATGTGTAAAATAGGAAAAGTTGATGCGATGCATTATACGCGGATTTATTACTATTATTTTTTATAATATGTTTATGTTCTAATCAGTACGTATTTACGCGAATCATTACGCATATATATATAGGTGTATAGGAAGCATTATATTTTATTAACATATAAGCTATGTATAGTTCCTATCGAAGTACCATCATTATGTTCAACTTAGTTCCTATACACATCTCTCCCTCTCTCTCTCTCTCTCTCTCTCTCTCTCTCTCTCTCTTCTTATACATACGCGTACATATATATTATTTTTTATTTATTTTCGTTTTCTATTGAGCAAATATTTTCTTTTTTTTTAGAATTTCTTTTTTTTCCTTTCTCTCCCGTGTATATATATGTATAGTATAATTAGACACGCAGGTATAAAAGAAAACGAAAAATCGCGTAAAAACATAATAATGCATAATAATAAGGGAGAACGGAAGAGAAAAGGGAGAGAAAGAGAGAGAAAGAGAGAGAGAGAGAGAGAGAGATAGTGCACTACGACCAAGAAAGAAAGGAGGAAAAAGAAACACAGAAAAAAAATTAGGAGTGAAAATAATTTGTTTTCTAAATTGATACACATAAATAAGGTTTTTTTTAATAATACCTTCTACACGATACGTTTATAATATAATAAAAGCAACGAAAATATTAACATTTTAATTGTACGATTATTTATTGTAAATTATTTATTTTGTTTCAATTGTACACGCACCGAGGAAGATATTGAATTAAAAATTACTGTATAAGTGTTTAGTGTTGAATCACAGACTTACAAAAACTGACTATAGTGTTTTGATAAATGATTAAACGGGCTCAAGGAAAAGTTGCAAATTGTTTTGTTAATCTTACATTGTTCTGAATGTACTACAATTTCGACTCGCGTGATTTCATTACTAAAGACTACTGTAATTTTTAATCGTTAATCGAACATTAAAATTTATTTGAACTAACAATGATTGTCAATAATGATTGTATAATATCTTTTTCATTCATCATTATTTTCCGGTTCACTTTCACTTATCGATCGAATCGAAACAAAACGAAGAAAATATATAATAATACGACGTATATGGTAAAATTTGGCTCATCATACAAGTGGAGGGGAAGGAGTAATCTTTTGTTGAATACCAAGAATGGATGAAGAGAGGCTGAATCGTGCGTGCCATTTAAAAGACATACGTTGGCCTAGGGTCGACTATGTAGTGCGGTAAGTATGGTCACTGCTCAAACCTTACGTAACCGAGAGAAGCTACATCTGGTAATGTAACAAATACCGAAACACTACGAATATACATTCGATCATGTGTATACACTACCCGAACGATCGGTGGCGCTACTCTGTCGGACTTTTCGAGAATTACGGTGAATTTTCGCCTCACCAACACCAATCACCATCACCGCAATTATAAAGCCTTTCTAATTAAAACTCATCAATCACAATTTATCCTTCATTTATATATATATACGTTCAAAGATTTTACTCTTTCTTTTCTTTTCTTTCGCTCTGTATTATACTGACGTTATTAAAATTATTGTCCATAGTCTCAATTTGGTTTATTTACTTGTCGATCATTTTTAATAATTACTCCCTCTTTGATATATTTATAAAGAAAGGCAATTATTTTTATGCCAATTGTCTTTACGAAGGGAAGGATGTATTTATTAATTAATGGAGATTAATTATCGAAGGGTGCGTGCCTATGATAATATAAAAAAGATTCAAATTTCCCGCGCTTGAAGTCCAAGTTTTCATTGTGATAAAAGAACCCTATACTTACGTAGAAGTTGAGCATTTTGAGGTTAGTTAAAACTTGCTAGTTTGTAATTAAAAAAACGTTTCGTAAATGCTTCGATTCCTACTAGGGAAACTTAACATTTACTAAACTGATTGAGATTTACCGTAAATAAAATTATGCAATGCTCAAGCGCGGGTAATTAGAATTATTTATTATGACATTGATCCTCTTGATGCACAATACTTTGATAAAAATAAAACATTGCTTTTAAATATTGAAAAACAATCCTGTGTGTCAAAATGGATAAATTTAATATTTATTTTTCAAATAAATATATCCTATTACCTCGTTGTAAATAGTATTTTATTTATTTACGAAATACTGCATCAATACTTTATTACATATTTACTTTGATACGAGCACAGTTTAACGTTGTCACGTATGCAGTGAATATTTTATTTTATTTCAAAATTTTTACCTATATACACAGTCTGTAAAAAGACAACTGTAAATATAACAACGAACCGTTGTATAAAATGTTCCTAATACTTTTAGTTCCATTATTTTGTTGTAACGATTGCTCGAACGACACAACAATAATAAATTTATTTTTAAACTATAATATACACGTAACATACATTTCATTTTATTAATTAACGACGAGACGCACGTATTCAAATGCGACAATTTTCAACTCCTAAATAAGCTTGCCACATCTTTATTCGTCGCATATATACAACGGAACGAATAAAAATTATGAGAGAAATCGACGAGGGTAAACAACGGTTTGAAGAAGAGAATATACTAAAACTCATACGACGTGTATTCATATATATATATACATACACACTAAGTACGGAGAGTCAAAGTAGGGCCTTGAAAGGAAAAAGGGCTGTTGCGAGCTGTGTATCTGCTGTACTGTGTACCTCAACTATATATCGTTGGAATGTAACGTCCGAGCATCTTTCTCTCCTTTAAGACCTTTTATCGAACTGTTTCAATTAATATAAATATAACGCATTATTATTTATAACAATGTCACCTCACCCCTTTTTGCTTTTATACTTATTTTTATTTTTTTTTATACAAACGCTGACTAAAACGAACTTTTTTTTGTTGATTAATAAATATGTTTTAGTTTTTTACATTTATACATATATTTGCGACGTGTTCCCGCCAATCATATTTTTAAACTTAAAGTACCGTTTTTACTAACTTATGTATATATATATATATGTGCACTTATATACGACGTATAAATACAAACAAAACAAACTTTACTCTCGTATCGGACTCGAGGATTATGAAGATCGTTAATGTAATTTATGTGTGGGTAAGAAAGTATTATTGATCACTCGTGGTTGCTGCATTAATCAGAACGAATAAAATCCAGCGGAGGGTAATTAATACCTTTGCGAATCCAAAAATTATACAATATTTGGTATTCCGCACACATCTACGAATGAGCTTGGTGGAATATTAAACAATCTTTTTAATCGTAAAATCAACCCATGAAATTCTTATTTACAAATACTTTTTTTTTAAGTCTTCCGTTTCTTTTTCTTAAATTTCACGTATCGCTAAAATCTTCAAAATAAAAAACAATTGTTGATGAATTTTAATGTAAAAGGTTTAATTACGTTTCTGTTATTATTACTTTAACATTTAGATGTATATAGAAATTAAGTTTTTTTTTCTTTTATTTTAATACTCTTTCTTTTTGTTTACTAGTTTTTAACAAACTTTAATTTTATTATTACACGAACTTTCGATTATAAAACTTAATCTATTGTTGAAGTTTATAATTAAAATGAAATATTGAAATCTTCTTTAATATATCAATTACACTTTGGTTTATCGTACATATAAAATCCATAAACTTTCAGGTTAAACTCAATTTAAATAGAAATTAGGCAATTACGATATCGATTCGCCCTAAGTATCGCAGCTACAAAACGAAGAGAGAAGAAGAGATTGAAACGATATACATTTCTTTCTATTATTTTGTTCGGGCTCTTGTATTTTGGCCCCACATAAAATTGAAACATTATTATAATAAATATTTTTCGTTCTAGTCTAAAGTTAAAAGAACTGCTACGAAATTTAAACATTCCATATATTGTATACGTTAATTGTTTATTATGTGTTTATATATTCTAAATCCTAAATCCTTTTCCTATTATAATAATTATTTTTAATTTTTAGTTTCTTATATACATATATTATTGAAAAAACATAAGTATACAGAACTTTTTTTTTCGTGTAATGCAAAAGCCATAGAAATAAATATTTTTTAATGTATCGTATCTATATACACGTTCTATATGCAATAAATTATCGAATTTTTAAATAAAAAATACAATACTATCTAAAACACTGTGTTTGAACGATCCTTGTCATTATTATACCCTTATTTTATTTTATATCGACGTGCGCCGAGCAACTACGTATCCTGACACACCGTAAGTATTTATTCACTACTTTCTAAACAGTCAAATTATTTATATTATATAATTTATTAAAAAAAACTTTTAATGATTATTGCAATGCGAAAAACAATACATTTTCTTAAAACTTTAAAAATTATCATATATCTTATTATGAATTCGAATAAATTAGTTAAAAAAACTGTAAATATTTAAATTTATTATAATAATTTTTAATGTATAACTTTTAATCGTAATATTAATAAGCTCATATATTTGAAGCGAATTTGCGCATGCGCGTAGTATATACATATATCAGAATAGCTTACGATTCGGTATTGAACTTTTCATATTCGTTCGAAGTAAGTATAACGTCGTCGACTCCTTCTTCTTCTTCTTCTTTTTCTTCTTCTTCTCTTTTTCTTTTAATAACGAATCGACTTGATTTAATTATATACTTTTATTTCTATGAAGAGAAACATTAATTCGAATTATATATGAAAAAGTATATCTAATTGTGTATACTGTTATCTACCTCAATAAAGGTTTAATAACATTCACGTATCGTAATAAAAGAATTTTTATATAAGACTGATTACGATATACTAAGATAGAAAACGTCTAGCACAATGTATAATAATTAACATTTTCGTAATTATATAAATATTTATAGATATAAACATTCTTCCTATAATTTATTATATATACTTACTATATATATGTAGATATAAAGTTTCGAATAATAAATTATTATTCAGATATTATTTTTCTTAATAATTTTTTAAATAATCTTCCGTAATTTTAAATAGTAAAAGTTCTTGATCAAAATTCAACTTTGATGATTCATTAATATTTACTCGAATATTAAAGCGTATATATAAAGATTTAATAAAGAAAGTAGAATATGCTGAGTTTTCATCGTATGATAAAAGAAGTCATTGAAAGTATATTGGAAATTATTTTTAATTAAGTGTTCGTTAATGGGAAATGCTGAAAATACCTATAAAATGAGAATTAACATTTAAAAAGTATTAAAGTAAATTAGGATGAAACGGTAAAATATATAGTAAGATTTGCAGATTATCAATTTTGTAGTATTAACAGTATTGTTTATATCGCAAGTACAAAAAGATTGAAATGTTACGTTGATACAAAAAATATTACAAATAACACTACAATCGTTCAAAAATTAAAAAATAGCTCGTTTCAAAAAATAAGAATTGCAGCACTTTATACATGCGATGTAAGTATATCTGTTTAAGATATATAGATACATAGATTTTTTTCGTGTTACGTTAAAAACATTGTTTCTTAACTTTAAGATATTTGAGTCTTTTTATTTACAAATTAAAAATAATAAATTAAAAATGATCAACAATGGCTTGAATAGCATACTGCTCTTACTTATATTATTATTGATAATATAAAAATATTTTCTTTCTTATTTAAATACTGTGATGGAAATCTTATCGATTATTGTCCACAACTTCTAATAAAAGATGAAGTTTTTCACCAGTGATTGACCAAATGATGATGAAGTATATTCCTACATAATATGTAGATAAATAACATCTTTACTGGAATAAAAGAATGTTACATGGTATATGGAAGCTATGAATTTTTCTTTTTTTCCTTATATAGAAACAAAATCATATCTAAAAATAGCAGTTAAAAGTGCACATAATTTAACAAATTTACAATTATCAACAATAACTAATGCAGCTCTGCATTTATTACAATACAAAACTACTACGTTACTCTCTTTTATAATGTCCAATAATTTATTACTTTTTATTTATATGCATATAAACTATAGGTACATTTCATTTTTTTACTTTAAGATTAATTAACGTAAAATCTAGATTTAAATTTTACGTATAATCTGAATAGTAATACATTAAAAATAATTATATATTACAACAAGAGAAAAAACAAATATATAACTAATTCTACTGTAAAACGCAATAAAAATTGCGATAATGCAAGTATATCTTTATACGCAACTACAAAATGTAAGAATTTTTAATACACCATTATTCTCAGTGTACGTAAAGTTAAAAGAGACACTGAGTTTTCTTGAACGTTTCGGTAAATAACGCACATCCGCTGATAGAGCAGACAGAGAATACATTGTCAACTGTATAGGTAATAATCGCACTGTCGCGATTCGTTACTACAATCATTGATCTACACATCAACTACTAAATTCAACCTATAAATCTTTTATATTCCGTTGAATTTGCGTGCACTTACTATTTCCTTTTGGGAGTAACAATTCTTTTCGTTAAAAATAATACTACGTAAGAAATTTTATTTTAATAAAAATCTATATAAAAAAACTAAAATAACTAGATATTACTTTATTATAAACGACTTTTGTTGATTACAGTATCTTTGAGAAAATTTATTCGAATTGCGCTTGAGATGCGAATTTGAATTTAATTTACTTTATAAAAAATGAATGCAAACGCTCGGAATATTAAAATTTTCTTGCATCTAATTACTTGTTATTTTCGCTAATTCAGAGAAATTGACATTACTCGATTCTGTTTTATTGACTTATTGACTTGACTCGAGTGCTATAGGATCAGCTGGTCAACTCGTCTAAGGCGACGTGTACAGAAAAATTGTTAGACACCACTACTAAATAAGGTACAAACGCATGCGAAGCGTCAGAAAGAAAAAGTATGAACCTCTAATCTTCGTTTCTACAGTATATACATTTTTCCTACTGTAAATGCGTTGTTCAATAAGTAATCATATTTTTTTATTTAAAATGAAAATAATTACAATAATTATAACGTTTCAAAATAAATTTCTTGAAAAAATTCGATAATTCGTTTGGAAAGTTAGTTCTCGCGATTTTAAGGTAAAAATAAACATTTGAGATGGAAAAAATATTACAAAATAGTAATTAAGATGAATTAACGACTTTCTTATGCGACAATCGGTCAAGCAAGCGTATAAGTAAAATCAAATTACAAGAACATATAACGCAAGCGATAGCTAATAAATCAAAATTATAGGCTTGTTTCTTCTTTAATAAAAGAAATTAAAAATATCAAATTCGAAGAAAAATAAATAATCGCCCTCACACCGATACGCGAACGGTGTTCCTTTACTGTATTTTTTAAATGACATATTCGTACAATTTTATATATATATAAAAATAATATCTAAGAATGGTGTTTTTTAGGATCAACATCCCCCTTCAAAATTGAGAAAGCACACATTTAGATTACGCATCGTGTAACATAAGCTTGGGCGGGGCAGCAATACCACCTAACGCACGTATACCCTAATATTTGAAAGCTTTCAAATTCAACTAATACAGATTTTATATTAATCCTCGGTAAATGTACATCGCAAACTAAAAAAAGAAGAACGAAGGAGTATAAAATAATCGATAAGCTGAATTTTTTTCTTCACTCCGTACGCACGAGCGTGAAGAAATTACAAGCGTGTATGTACGAAAGCTCGATGTATAATTAAAAAAGAAAACGATGCAAGCTCGTGAAAAATATCAAATTTAAATAACGCGTCGATTTTACGTAATTTTGCAAAAAGATAAAGAAAGAAACGAGGAGGGATAAAAAAAAAGAAGAATCTACATAAAAGTGGAATAAAAGTTAATATACGTAAAGGGCAATATTCCCAGGCAAGGAGAAGAACACATCGAAGGAACATTTATCGACGCCAAAATCCGATCTTTGGGAGTAACGCCCTTCTAGGTTAAAAAAGCCGGGAGAACACCGGGAAAGCCAAGCTTGATATATATAATTCCGTTATTTCCCATCCCAGCTATAATGAGCTGGAATACATTTTCTGGATATATCTCGAGATTCGACATTTACGCTTATACATTTTCGGTTCGATCGAACATAAGAAGTAAAAAAAAATAACATTGTCAGTACATGATAACCATTATGTATACAACCGAGCAATTAGAAAAATGAGTAAACATTTTTTTGGCAATTATTCCATATATATTTACCATATTGATTCTTGAAATAATCCGAAACTAGAGTATAATATATGTAAAATAAAAAGAAAAGAGCACATAGTTACACGTACGTATTATTTTTGTACATCAATTTCTATATTGCAAATGACGCGTAAATATGTAAATTAATCATATGCGTATAAAAAAATCGCGTTAAAAAAATCGACAGATCAAAGCGCAGTCATATGTATAAGCGCATAAACAACGAATAAATAACTGTACAGCTATATATATAAAACTTTGTTAATGTAATAAATATAATATTCGCTCGAGAGAATGTGATGGGGTGAAATTCGGGGAAAAAAACAAAAAAGAATTATATGTACGTGTGTGCGAGTGCGTGCGCGCGCGGGTATATGTGTGCTTGTGTGTGTGTGTGTGTAACGTCTGAATGTGTCACTTGTGAATATGAGGGTTCTTCGAGGCTCTCCCTAAAAAAGACTCGGTAAAGTATTTTTTTTCTCTGCCTGCTAAGGGGTGCGCGTCCCTAATTATAAAATAAAAAAATCAATATCTTACCCCACGAGTCGAGCTCAAAAAATAGGGTGACTCCCCCGTCTTACCGTCATTGCCACCCCACGTTCTACCATGCACACGCAGCCTCCTCTATCTCTCTCTCTTTCTCTCTTTCTCTACAAGCTGATTTTTTAGGGCGCAGACTCCTGTAAACGAACGCTAACATAACGAGAAAGGGCGACAAAAAGAAAAAAACCGGAGGGGTTGCATAGTTCAGCAGAAAGTTAGAAAAGGGAGAACCCCAGAAAACTAGAAGAAAACGTCTTATGATCATTTTCATAATATTATATTTATTTCTCGTACTTTTATTACTTCGCCAATTTTTTTCTTCTTTTTTTACGTTTTATAGTTAATTTTTTATTTATCGCTACGTTATTAGCCTATGATAAATTTATAATCAACATTTACTTATATTTAGCATAATTTTTAAAATAATCATGTAGATCGATACGTTTCATGGATAAATAATTTTCCATATGAATAATAAAAGATTTATCGAAATTTCAATATGGGTTTTCCGATACATGTAAAGCTTGCGATCATTAAGCTCTGGGTATATATATACTATAAGATGCTGCGTAGAAATAAAATATTATTTCCTTCGCGTACGTTCATACGTTCAAAAATTCATAATATAGACACTGCATGAAGATTTTAAGTAATTACTTGACTATGATAAATACGAAAGAAAAATAAAACAATATAATATAATAATTATACAATGTCATACTTTCTTATAAATATAACAAATAATATATCGTACCCAAAATAAAGAATATTTCGTTATCAGGACGATTTATTACAGGTCTATTAGTATGCTTAATCTAAAGATTTTTTAATTTTTATAAATATGTATCTATAACGTACATAAAATAAACAAAATTAACTTAACTCACAGTTGTACGCCTTGAAAAAACAGCAAAGATTTTGTGTTGATATTTTATTCATCCTAAGCATCATGCAAACTTGAGTCATCTTTTATAAGAAGTATAGTTATAATTTTTAACAATATTTTTAATGAAACAGAGTTCGTAAAATAAAAAATGATACAATTAATTGTCAAATTTACATTCGAATATAAATTATCGTATGTCTACTCTTTAAATTTCAAATAACCCTGCAAATATGTGTATCCAAAGACTCTTTGCTCAACGATGTATCATCAATTTTGCATATCAAAGAATTATTTTTACACAATAAATAACACTAGATAGATAAAACGTAATTTTTGTTAAAAAACCATAATTTTTAACAAATAAAAAAATTTTTTAAACAAATAATTAATTAATGTTAACAAATAAAAAGATATCCAAAGACGTTTATCCAAATGCAGAAAAAGAAATGTTAATTGCGTCCATATACATTCCGTAATATAAACGTGATCCAGCACGCAGACGCGTTTTTTATTCAGTACATCCTTGTCTGGTTGAAATCTCCAAGTCGTTCTTTAAAATGTTCTGAAAATCGGGAATAAAAAAGTACTTTGAAGCATGTAGGAAATAGTACGTTATAATACAATAATTTTTCTACCACGATTGCTTATTTTTTTCTTTAAAATATAATTAAAGTACATCGTATTATATATTTATGCAAATCAAGTTACATCCATACAATAATAATGGTATTTAGACAATTTTTTTTAAATTCTACGTGTACAATAAAATTTTTGTAGTTGATAATCATATAAAACACATTTGACTAATTTGCAAGTCAACTTTTCAATGACCGCTGATTATCCGATGAAAAAGAAAAAGAAAAAGAAAAAGAATATGCATAATTCGGAATAAATAAAAAAAAGGAAAGGGAGGGAGAGTGAGAGAGAGAGAGAGATAGAGAGAGAGAGAGGGTAGGGGCAAGGTATCTACCCTAAAAAAATAAATGAGACGAAGGGGGAGTTATCTTTGTATAGAGTAGATTTTGATTGTAGAGGCGCTCGTTGTAGATCCGCCTGAGCATCTTCCCGCTTCCCCGTGTCTCGCGCATAGTTCCACGCTCACGGATGAAACGAGTCGCACCACCACTACCACTACGCAGTACTACTACCACTCGCACAAACTCGCGGATCCAAAGATGCGCGGCGGTGGCGGCGGCGGCGGCGGCGGCAACGCGGTTCCCTCTTAGCCCCTCACCCGCGCACCTCACCCTACCGTACAGTTCGATTGTTATCGCATCGCGCGCGAGGCGTTTGCGCTTGCGCGACAAGTGAAGAGGGGCGGAGCTTCGACAGTTGGACGCTCACCAAGGTGGGGACTCCCTCTGAAGAATCATTTACAAGAATTTTCCTCTCATATAGCCTCGAGGCTGGTTCTACAACGGGAGACCACTGTAGTAATAAGAACCTTGACAAAACTCTTCTTCTTCTTTTTTTTCTCCTTTTTTTGCCTTCCTCCTCCGTTTTTTTATTTAAATACAACTTATGAATGTTAATATACGTATATGTAACATCGAATCCACCTATGCGACCATTCTCGTCATTACCGATTTGGATCACCGAAATTTGTCGATAAATTTTTGTCGCCACTGGATGCCAACCAGTCGTCTACTGTACTGTACACCAAAAGTAATAATAAAAAAAAATTTTTGAAATCTTTTTATTCCGTATCGATATTAATTTACAACGAAACTGGCTCTAATGGTCCAGAGATAATCGCATTACGGAGGAGAAGAATAGGAACTCGTAAACTAGAGTTATAGACTTAGGGCTAATTCTTCCTATACTAATTGCATTACGATGTTTGCACGTACAAAAAGCTTTTCTTTCAATTCTATAAGATTTAAAATTTAAACATATTTTACTAGAGCTTCATATATGTACGAAATACGTGAATATACAAATATCACATACATAACTATAAGTATGTCCATATCTATATACACGTACACACACACACACACACACACACACAGACACACGTACATATAAGTACCTGCATATAATTATAGGGATTCATAAACTTTATGACGAATTGACCGTGTACGATCTTCTTACAGCTCGCCCTTTTCAACGTTATCATTTAGCTATATACACATACTGCACGCACACGTATACAACGTCGATTAGAGAATACCTACTAGTTCTTTTAACAATTGTGTACTTTTTTCCCCTGCATTCGAGCATCGATCAGTGATCCTATAAGTAACCTAATGTATATAGATATAATTAACAAAAAAAAAGTCTAAAAATATAAGGTGAGAAGTATTGAACTAAAAATTACAATAGTATTTACCTAAAAAAATAAAATTTTCTAGTAAATTTGACTATATAGTTTCTAATAATTTTGCGGATTCGAGACAGTGTGTGATCAGTTTGTACTGATAATTTTTAATAATTTTCCCTGCATTAATATTTTCAACAGATAAAGACGTATACTGCAATGTACTGAATGCATAATGAAAATTTTCTATTTTGATAATAACGAAATGTAAAAGTGGTTTGCATATTGATAAATTTGATTTTCGAATATATTTTTATGAAGAATAGAGTGTTTTCATAGTGTATTTTTAGATTATTTCGAGATTTAAATAACGTTTTTTGTAAATAATATTATTTTTATATAGTCAATGATTTTTATATTTGAAGTTTTTTTTAGTTGCACTGAAAACAAAATCGAGTAAATTCATATATTTTATTGGACACCGCAGAACAAATATTTATTTTTCAGACTAAAACCATTTTTTAGTTTCAAATACGTTACCTCTTCTTGAATTATTTTTTTTTCGTTCTTATTAAATATTTCTTTATTTCAAACAAATATATTTTAGGAATATTCAAACGAATGATTTATCTAATTTGCCAAATTTTTCTTGAGTGTACAATTAGTTTTCAATAAATACCGTAAGATTTTATCTTTCGAAATAACACTGTAATTAAGATACACGCGCATTTAAAATCTAAGAGTACACAGTATATATAATTGTAGTAAATGAAACGTTTATCGACGATAACAAAAACGTTGACATACGATACTTCGACAACTATATGAATATATTTATTTGATTACAATTACTTTATTACCTGGATCAATTAACTTTTTTTACTACTGTTTAATGAGACATTTAACTCAAACAACACGATTATATTAATTGTTAGAAAATGCTTGACACTGCAAAACCAATTATAGTTTGCGAAAAACTTCGGTAAATCGTGGAATAAATGTGGAATAAGGAAATGTCTTATTTAAAGTGATGTGATACAACGCTATCAAAACACTATATATTTATTTACATAGCTTAACAGGAGAAAGTGGTTGACGTTATCGAAATAAATTTCTCTACTGTACATTATCCTACTTGTTTTCGAGAATACATTTTTTTGAATTCTATTATAATGATATAGTCATTGACATCGAGTGTCTACTATAATTTACTAATGCTACAATTATTCATACCATTTGTATTTTATGAAAATCGCGATATTTTCAAAATTAAGTTGCTACAGAATTGGAAAGTGTTTTATTTTCATGTTGAGTATATCGGTAAATAGATACTCGCTGTATAGAAAAAAATTTTATAGAAAATATTATCTGAAAATTTGAGGTATATAGGTAAATAAATGTATGAATTCCATGATAAAGTTTACTATGGTAAAAGATTTGGAATTTTTTACAAACGAATTCAGGGTAATTTTTACCATGAAATTTATATATCCCTCATCTATCATGATATTCTGGTCATTTCTACAATACAATTTGTTTAAGAGAATGTAAATAACAAACAATTGCATTGAATTTCCTTGGTTTTTGAAATTACAATCGTGATCGAGTCATCGTAATTGGAGCTGTTTCTTGTGATAATTTAGTTATTACACCGTTCCCCAAGAAAAAAAGTAATTTAAGTCCCGAAAATGTAGAATAATACAAACTCTCGAAACGCTTCGAAATCGTCAGTCGATAAAATGAAAAAAGAAAGAGTCTTGCGTAGGTACGCAAACACCAATAGATCGATTACAAACATCGGCTGTATATAATAAGAACACAAAGGATACGCGTACACGTCGACATAATGGTAAACAAAAAAATTCATTTTTAATCGATAAATGTTTTTATATCGAGAGAAATAAGCGAAAGAATGAAAGAAAAAGAAAAAGGGAAATGGAAGGAAGGAAGGAAAAAAAGAGCGAGAGCGAGAGAGAGAGAGAGTTGAAAAAAAAATAGTATAAAATAAGGTATACAACTGTAAGAGAGAAGCAACAAAAATTAGACTGCTAAGTTGCATAGCATGCTGACTAAACTTAAAGGAGAAGAAAAGGTTTTATCTGTTCTTTAGTTATTTATCGCTTTCTGTTGTAGCGCTGGCACCAGCGAACGACCAATCAGAAGTTAGTATTCCAGTACCAGTCTACGCCATTCGCATACATTATCGTTTGGAGTTTCAGCCATTGTCTTTTCACCGTAGTAAATCACATTTTATTCTCCCGCTTACGGTTTTATTCTATTTGTTCGCCAAAGAAGCGTATGGCTACCGTACTCACCTTAGCAAACACGAATTAATTTCCACGAGGTATACATAAACCTGGCCTCTCTCTCGCTCTCTCTCTCTCTCTCTCTCCTTCTCTCTCCTATGCGAATTTTATAATTTTAAACACACTCGGCTTATAATATTGTTAATTCAAGTAAATTTTATTACTTATACATTTTTTCTCGAGAGACTCTCCTCTCTTCCTTTACCTCAACCGTATTTTTTTTTCTCCTTTATTTTTAATACCCCTTTCTCTTTTTCGCTCGCTCCGCGATCGTTCATTCGGAAATATATAGTTTTAAGGACGCGCATTCTTCCTCTCGTGAAAAATACAGTGTCGTATATTAAAATCAACTCGGACTCTCGAACTCGGACGTTTCACACCGCATACCACGAGAATTTAAATACTCCACGAAAATATATCTTCAAATGTTCATTTTTATGCAAATAACTATTACTACCACTAAACGAGGGGGGTTACTCTTTTAAACTATTATTTTACACATTTTCGATCGCACGCATGGGTTAGTATTATACACTTCTGTACATATATATACCACGTATACACACTCGTATATATACTTATACTTGAAGAAAATACCGATAAATCTTTGTACATTCGCCTTTGACTATCTCGAGTGTATAAGTCTATATGTATATATACGTCCTGGGTATGAATCTCGTGCATTCTTTGATAAATCTTTCAAAATAATGCCCTAAATATCATTTATGTCTTTATAGTTGCACGTACATATATACATTACTAATCGTATTTTTTCAATATAATTTGATGTACTGCATGCAAAAAATATGATAGTAAATATTGCTATACTAAAATATTGTCAGCATTAAGAGTAAAATCCAAAATTGACATACTAAAATGATGATTATACTAGTAATAATATTTACCATCGTATTATTATTGTTATAGTAACCGTTGATTATTTGATTTTATACAACTACAGATTATATAGTTATCGCGTATGTGCACGTTGAGAGGACTCGAAACTTCTTTTTATTAATGACAACTCAGTATTATGGTACCATACCATTTTCCTGATAAATTAACTTTCCCTTTACAATAATCAATCATCTGTTTTTCTTTATTCTTCGTAAAATTGTTTTAATAAAATAGTGTTTTCATATATACTGATTTTTCTTTTCGCAACATGTTTCATCAAATAGTATAGTACAATATTTGGTAATGGATGTATAGACTGTTAAAATACAAAGTTTATTATAAAAAATATTAATTTTAGTCACAATTAAAGCTATAAAAAATATTCGTTTAACACTAAGAAATATTTATTAAAAACGAAAGAACTTTAATTAACAGTAAAATAAGATATTTTTAAAATTGCAAAATATTTCTTAGTTTCGAGCAAATATTATTTTAGGGACACTACTCAATATAAAGTATTTTATTGAATTCAACAAATCTATCTTTAGTCAGTTTTGGTGATAAAAGGTATAGTAATTTTATTTATTCTGACACTTTGTATTTTTGTTACTGACAATATATTAATTTTTAATAAAATATTTATACAATATTAAATTAAATCGTTTTGTTTTGCTTATTAATGTAAAGAGATTTAGGAACCAAACGATTCAATGAATAAATCTGAAAATATTCCTAATGAGAATTGAGTATAAATGTGAAAAAAGCAAAATCAAAAGCATTTCAAAACAAAGCTTTCAAATAAAAAACAGTAAAGGAGAACGCCCATGAATTACAGTGATACATTATTTGTTTATATAACAAAGTTACATATATGTATTAATGTATTTTCAACCCTAAATATAAAACTTGAAAAATTAATCTTGATTTTCTACGCATTTATTTTTTTGAAAATAAAGTGTGGCATTTAGAAGTGTTTTGTAGAACAAAGTATAGAGTCGATATTAATGGATAAAACTAAAATATCTTTTATCCTTATTGGGGTGTAACTGATATTAAAAGAAATGAAAATATCATTTTCAACACATAATTTTTAAGTATAGACACTCATTGTTACATCGATTATTACAAAGCATGGTAATCATTATAAACTATCAGTATTCTCTGACATGTCGTACTATAATTAAAAACCAAAGTAAACTAATTTTGTTGTTACACTATAGTTTAAGTGGCACTGAGTTTGATTTTTAAGTTTGCAGATCACTTAGGTGCTTTTAAGTTAAATAACTACAGCTAATAGTGGCGTCAAACTTATATTTAAATGAATGATATAAAATTATGAAAAAATTCACATTGTCTTTATTGCTTAAATTGTGATTACTTGCACCAAGTGATTCTATTTAATGTATCGTAAGTTTATTAAAATACAAATTTAAATTCACTCTAATTGTTAAAAGTAAGTTAAGAAAGTTATAAAACATCCTTCCAACTTTCCTAATTTAGAATTCCTGCCAAATCATCATTATCTTACAAAAAAGTATATTTTTGGAATAATAATTATAATTGATACAATGTAGTAAACGCTTTATGTAACAAAAGCTATAAAAATAATCATTTACATTTTCACGTTTCATCCAATGCTCAAAAATGAGGAATAATCGTTAGAGTGATGATAATGAAACATTTAAATTTCGAATGATCGACGCCATCTAGTGCCATAGGTATCACCATAAAAGTATCTACACGCGGAAGAAATACACTGTAAGAGATACAATACGACTATGAATCAGTATAGTTCGGTCCTAGAAATGTAATTGCGAGCTTAGTCTATACATAGACGAATTGTCTATATAACGCGCAAGCTTCCTATCTTACAATTTGGCTGACTCAGGGTGATAATTCTATAGAAACGCCATCTGTAAGAGGGTATATCGCGCGACACCTAAAAAAGAAAATTCATATTTTCTTCCGCTAGAAATACGTACACCCAGCACATACGATCTTTCAGAATTCCAAGACCAAGTGTATACTGCACGTATATACAACGAAAACGCAAATTGATAAAAAATTCTACGTATACATCAAAGATTAACTAGACAATGTTTAAATTGCGAGTTTCGAGTTTCGATATAATATCGATGAGATACATGCACATAGAGACGCAGACACAGAAGGAGAAAGAGAGCGAGAAAGAGAGAGAGAGAGAGGAGAGTCACATATCGAAATAGGCGTGGGAGTTGAATCGGCATAAGGCGCTATAGCGATTTGATGAGGGAGAGACGCTCGAAGAACACCGAGATATCGTCAGCTCTCTTTCTTATTCTCTATCTCCTTTTTTTCCTCTTCTTTAGTCTAGTGTCAAGTCCGCGTCCGCGGCACAGGACGGCGTATATATAAGAGATCCGCGCAGGCGCGCAACTCGCTCGGAGATGACCCGGCCGGGCTTCGGCTTCGGCTTCGGCTTCGGCTTCGGTATATACGAATACGAGCTAGCAAGCGCTGCTGCTCCCCTGTATTCGATCGCATCCGGAGCATTATTCTTCCACCCGACACCAAGACTTTTCCGAAACACTAGATGCTATGCTCCTCCTTACCTTCTCTCTTTCTTTTTCTTTTACTTTATTTTATTTTTCTCTATCCAACACCCCCGTCGAAACCACCGTCGAAAAATATCAATTAAATCTCTGGTCGTGTAATTAAACTCACCGTACGATCATTCATTTATCGTTAATGAGCAAGCGCGTCTCGTTTCACGGTTTGCTGCGCTCCTGTATACGATTAATTTTAAAAGCGATCTCGGGATAAACGAGTGAGCTTTGGGACTGAGCTTACATTTTTCTTACACCAATTAATTATGTATTTTTTTGATTAATATGGAATTTTATGAGAACGGTAAATGTAGCTTTGCAAAAGCTCTTGATCCCTC
Organism: Theocolax elegans; assembly: GCA_026168455.1. Lineage (NCBI taxonomy): Eukaryota > Metazoa > Arthropoda > Insecta > Hymenoptera > Cerocephalidae > Theocolax > Theocolax elegans. The sequence goes on along the minus strand of CM047426.1, from coordinate 93,264,123 downwards.
GATACCTCGTTTATTCTGAGATATGGATTATATCACTAATTTTTACTACCAATTCCAAAGTTAACAAATTGTCGTTCATCAAAATTACTATAGTTTTCATCAAACAATGTAGTTATCATTTTTTAATCAATTGAAATGAGCAAAATTATTAAATTAAATTAGTAAAAGTTTAAACAATTTTTTATAAACAATTAATTAATTATAAACAATCATTATTAAAATTTCCTGCAAATTACTATTATACTCAGCTGAATAAAAACACTAAATTATAATTATAACTATCATTCCATAATTATATTATCACTACCTATAATAAAAAAACTATTAGAAAAAAAATCGACTGTGAGATTCCAAAATCTTACCTCGAAATATCAACAGGATCGTATGAATTTTCAAAAGCTCGTAAGACACCGCACGACACGCGACAAAAAAATAAAACCTAAAAAACCGGAAATAAAAGAAGAAAAAAAAATTTCCCGAAGAATCTACAAGAAAAGTAAAAAAAATAATGTAATAACAATGACACGCGGATTCGAAAGTGAAAAAAAAAATTTAAACATTCGAAAATAGTCGCGTGAATATTTTAAGAAAAGTGAAGCTTATAAAAAAGGTTGAGTATCGCTGGTGGTAACAAAGAATCCGTATTGATCACACTTAAGAAGCTTCCACCCCTCCTACCTCGTTTCTGCTCAAGATATGAATTCCTAATACATACAACGCTTTTCAACATTTTCTTAGTTTCCCTCGTGTCGAAACCAAAAACCAAATTTTCGACGAAACTTACCGTGACGAAAAAAAAGGTAAAAAACCAAAATGTTAATTGTTATAAACATACGATAATCATAAAGTAGACCTGGATTAACCGACGTTATTTTCGCAATGATAACGCAAAATCTAAATATTCGTGATTAAGAAACAAAGAAAAAGAAAAAAAACGAATCTAATAGATGGGCGTTACGTAAAGCTAGATAAAAGTCTCGAGTCGTTTGACATCCGTGATCGATAAAACATCTCGAGAAACACATTCATATGCGAGAGAAAGAAAGTATATACGTGAATTTATAATCCCGCAAAAAAATGGTATATTTCCACGTATAATCTTTACGTTTACGTCTTAATACTCGTTGCACAGTTAATTATAATTTTCGTTGAACAAAAAAAAATGAACGGGAAAAAAGAAAATTCAAAGCTCAAGGAACTAATGAAAAAATACTTAGATGTTGGGCGTCCTGCGAGGGGAGTATCGGAGTCTCGAACCGCGGGGAGTTAGTCTGCCGCTTTACCATACGGCCGCTCGCGCGACCCTAAAGAACTACGATAAAAAGACGTATTAAGGCTGCCCCTAAGAAATACCAATTTTATTTACTCATTTATAAATATTTCTAATTTTATACACGCGCTCATACAAATCGTTATATACGTTGTTTAATATATTGATTTAATTTTTCAAAGTAAACAATCTTACATTGTAAGTAAGTCGATTAATCCTATATGTTGGCATTTTATTATTCTTCATGCAGCTCATTTTTCTTGCAATGATAGATGAATAAATAATGATTCTTTAAATTAAAGAACATCCTAGAATCGTGGATTTATTTTTCTTAGTTATTTAAAGAAAGACGAGGAACGATTATACACATACGCCTACCCGATATTAACATCGAGAGCTTTTTTTCGTTACTATACACACACACACATTCACGTGTGCAAAAAAAGTTTCCGCACAGTATTAATAATACAGTCGTATTTAATAGTTAATTAAGCGAATACATATCACGGATAATTATACGTAAAAAAATTATACATTCAACCACATTGTTATTACATTGTACACGTGTGGCTTATAATTACGTTGTTAATTGTAATGCGTTAAACAATGAAAAACCAGATGGAAATTAGTGCGTTTACCCCACGCGATAATAAAAAAGCTGGAGAGAGAGAGAGAGAGAGAGAGGGAGGTAGGGAGCGAGAGAAAGAGAAAGAGAGAGGACGGAAAAGAAAAAAATAAGATAAACCGAGTATCATGATTTTTCGATGAAGGGGGCGATCGAAGTCGTCATGCGCAGAACAAAATGCCGCCAAAAAAGGTCTTGAAGAGGAGAACATCAGAACGTAGCACCGGAAATATATGTAAAAAATTTATGGTACAAACAAAGTCCGTCTCGCGTTTTTACGAACCCATCGAAATCCTGATTAAACGATTTAGTACTACGTGTGTGGAAGGATCCTTTCATCAAAACCAGAGGCTATTCCCATTCAATTGCCAATTGAGGTACATACATATATGTATATACATGAGAATTTGATTAGGTATTCATCTCTCTTGAAAAGTGGATGATTTCCAGTAAAACAAAAAGAAGACGGTACCTACGCCTACGCAACTGAATTTTTAATTATTGCTTTAATTTAATTTAATTTAACAGGGCGAATTTCCATGTAAAGAAATAATTATTTGATTGATGAAGCAATGTAACAAAAATTAACAGCATATTTATAATTGTACAAATATATGTATAATAAATCGAGTATTAATATTCTTCAAGCTACTTGCTCTTAAAATGTACGTATGGTATGTCCGACGATAAGTTTTAGTTCAGTCTTTAAGACGCGAGAATATTAAGTCTAAATAACCGTTGTACTTGCATAAATTTTAATATATATCGATTTAATTAATGACCTTCGATTCGTTATTACATTAAGTTATTACATTATTATAACTTTTTTATTACGTGATTATATTGGCATACGTGCACTGCTATACTCAAATACAAAAAAAGATAAGTAATTACGAAGTTAAAATGTAATTAAAAATAGATATTATTCTATAATTTTGCGTTTCTATTATTCTTATACATAATATAGAAAAAGCTCTAAGAATGCAAAGAATTACTCACACGAGCAGGTTGTATCCTTTGAAAAATAATGTCAAAATTTATATTTTATATATTAAAGACTGATCTCTCGTGACTATTATTTTACTGCGTCAATTTAAATTCTGACCAATCAAACAACTCAACAATTTGAAAATTAAATAACTTAACACAAAAATTAACGTGTAAAATCATTTCGAACTCACTCATAGGATGGAAGTATCGTACCGGTGTCGTAAAAAAAATTCACCTATACGCATACGACTGATAAAAATCTCATCGATAACAATCATAATTCTTACTTTGTATCGCAACGGACTGTAATTATATACAAATAACGAGTAAACGAATTTACTATTCGTACGTGTAACAATAAGAATAATAATTTTATTTGGAAAGGAATTGTCGAAATAAAGAACGAAACAAACAAAACCGACACAAAGGTTGCGGTAATATTAGATACCAGAAGAGAGTTGAATACCAACGCGCCCCCTGGACAAAGCTTGCGACTAAATTATCCTCATTGTTCATCGTGATAATATCTTTCCGAATAATCTATACATTTACGCAAAAAAGAAGAAGAAGAAGAAGAAGAAGGAAAAGAAAGACTGTATCTCGTTGTGAATAATTGTTAGTTTCGATGGAACAAAATGTTGCAAGTTCCATTTGATCGGACCAAAGTTAATATAAACTTTGTGCAACAAGTTCAACTTGACATTTGCCGGATAGGGTGTATAAGGGAGAGATGTCGATTTACGCACTAGCGTTAGAGGAACTTGTTTGTGGAAAGACCGGTATAGTGTCTATATCATACATGTATATATATATATACATCGCGACTTAGCAAAAGAAGCGTTTCTCGCACTCGTTTGTTTTTTACGCGCGGTATACATACATACTCGAGAGTGCGAGAATCATCGACTTTGCGCAAAACGAATAATCGTGGAATCGTAAAGTCAAGGCGTAGCGCGCTTGAGGGACGGACTTACATTTCACGAAATTAAGATAGGCAAATGCAAATGGTAAAAGTAACGGTATATATACTCGTGCATTAATGGTAATTATTTAAAACGAAGAATTTTTAAAATTCGAAATGTGAACAATTACGAAATTCACGTATACATTCAAAACGAACGAATTGAAATACCGAACGGATAAACTAAGACGTTTTCGAAGGGAGGAGGTGTGGTATAAAAAATTTGTTTAACAATTACCGGTGGACAAGTGATTGCACATAGAGTAAAAATAAAAAAAATAAGTAAGAAATAGGAGGAAGGAGAGGGAGAGAGAGAAAGAGAAAAAAGTAAAATAGATTTGGGAGGGGTATTTAGTAATGTTGTAAGGGTAGGTATATAAATTTAAAAAAGATTCGAAGATGCGAAGAAGAATTCGGTGCGGTGGGAGGGAGGGGGGTTGGGTGGAATGGGTGGAATGGGTGGAATGGGTGGGTAGGGGTGACTCTCGGATCGATGTGTGCTGCACCCCTTCCTTCTTCTCCTTCTGCTGCTGCTGCCTCCAGGGGTAGTTATACAAATTTTCCAAGAGTGTCTGCCATCCTCTAGCGCTCTATACCCGATTTGGTCTCCTTACCTCTCCCTCTCTACTCTTTTCGCAGCTACCGTTCCTTCCTCCACCTCCGAGAAGTATTATCCTTCTCTTTCTTGTGGAAATTCTAGGGTTACCAAGGCAACGTGAGGGCGGGTCTTTGCATATTACACACTATATGTGACAACCAAAGCGGCTCTACCCGTGTGTGCATGTGAAAATGTGTGTCTACCAGTTAGAATGAATGTGAAGGTTATGTATGCTGTTTGTACGTGTATGATGTTGATCGAATAACTTGTCGTCATAGAGATATATACATACATACACCTCTCTCGCTCTCTCGCTCTCTCGCTCTCGCGCTCTCTCGCTCTCGCGCTCTCTATCTCTGCATTACCGAGCCTTCTGCCTTCCTTCTCGCCCTTCCTCACCCCACCCCCCCACCCCGCCATCCCCATCCCGCTCCTCAATTTTTCAATAAACAATCTCGCTGCATCCGCCAGGTTAATCCATCCACAAATTTTCATTAACGAGAGAAAACGCGCATACGTACGTACGTGTGTACGTACCGGAGTACCGAAAACGGAGATCTCTGGGCGTCGGCTCGGCGAATTTCGAAAAAGGGAAAAAAAGTTTCGACTTCCACGCCGAAATATCACCGAGGGGTTTTAATAAAAAAGCTAATAGATGCCTATTAGTACACGCATGCGTGCGCACACGCACCCACACATCCGTCCTCGCCTCCCGTTCCACCCTACCACTACTACCACCGGTCTCCCTCTCTTTCTCTCTCTCTCTCTCTCTCTCTCTCCATACCACCCACCCTGTGCCACCCCTTACCCTCGCCTTTCCAACTCTCTCTCGCTCTCTCAACCCCTCTCCCCTCCTCTCTCTACCACCCCCCCGTACGACTCCCCCTCACCCCACCCCACCCCACCCCCCAACACCCCACCTCGCCCTACCACCTACACTTTCTTTATCTCTCTCTCGCTCGCGGACGCGCGTGCGCTTGAACCCAGATATATGTGCAACCACCTAGAAATACGTCTACATGCAAATATCCAGAGGATCGCTTCGAAATTTTACTACCCCATCTTATCTTTTCTTCCCATTAGAAAACTTTATATTATTTTTAGTTATTATGCAATACCAAGCGTTACTTTTCTTCCTTTCTTCCTTTTCTATCCTTCCTTTTTTTGAGATACTTATTCCTTATTCATTAAAAATTCATTATCTCGACGTGTATACCCGTTAAAAATCATCGCTCCATTTTATACAACGTACAAGACCGTTGAGCTTTCACACCCAAAAACCTCTCGCGTCGACTACTCGATCGTCTAGATATATTTACGTATGCATACTCCTTTTTTTAACAATACGCCCACCTTTAGATTTAAATTCATCGATCAACTCTTCGAATTCACTCGTTGAACCGACTAATTCAAGAAAATCCCCTTAATTAATACCTTAGATCCCTTGGAAAGTCAGTATTAGCGTAACTTACGATAATTAAAAAAAAAAGGGGAAAATAATCACAAAAATGTAAAAGTACATACGCAAATTGTAACGACGAAAATAACGAATAAAACGTGGCGCCACCTATATTAATCTACACCCATATAGCTTTTATCAAATTTAATTCGCGTAAAGTAAATTAATCACTCGCTATATACTTTTATCGGCGATGATAATTAAAATAATGAGTCGTCGATTAACGACGCGATCGTGGATTCTCGTTAAAGTCAATTCTCAACTCCCTTTGATTAAAAATTTTCATTCTAATATATTCATTTGTACGGACAATCAGTGTTACGGTACTTTCAGCATCAACTCTCTTTTGATCTAAAGATAATGAATCCATTACATGCATCTGGCAATCTAAAGGGTTCGCGTACGCCCTCCAAATAGTTTTCAATCAATCATTTTTTACACAAATTTACATCCTTTTTTTTCGTTTAAAATCTATAAATTGGGAATGTTAATGTTCAAATATAATTGTATGTTAAAGACTTTTTTTAATCAGAAATTGTAATTGCGACCGAAAAATTATTTTTATTCGACATCGACGAATGCCTGCTTTTTTAGAGATTGGGTAAGGGTGAAGCAAACAAGATTAGTAATAGTTAAAGGCTACTAACTGCCGGATGAATCACCGAATTCGAGTACTAACTTATAGGAGAACTTGTAATTATTATTCTAACATATTCGTGTACACGTTTCGAATAAAAGTTTTACTATTTTCGGTATGGAACTACTAAGCAATACTAACCTTTTTATGATAAACGAAAATTTGGTATAGGATATACGTGATAAAAAAATATGATACTAAATAATAAACTTTAGGTAATAAAGAACTAAAAATAGGCAAAAATAAGCCCCCTTTAAAAAAAGAACTAAAATAAGCCCAAACAAGTAAAAACCTTCGTTCAAGAGTCCATGTATACAATTAATAAATTATTTAAATTAATAACGTAAGTTGTTGTTGCGAGTGATTTTTCATCAAAATTAGTCTTTGACATACTTAATATGCAATTACTGAAAAAAAATTTGTTTCGAGTATTTAAATAAACAAACTATATAGGTCTAGATGCACATTTCGTGTGGAAATAATGATAAAGTTTTTATAAAATTTTCGTAACGCTTTTTATGTAGATTTGAATCTGTAAAGATTTTACATAGTTTATTAGATAAAACTTTAATAAAATTTTTTTGACTGTTATGTAGTAGATATAGTTTTTATCATTGATAATTATTTATGGGTATTTGCTAATATTCAAATAATTATTGCCGAGGATAGGTAATCGGAAGAGAAGCGTATACTAAATCATTTATTTTCAACATATAATACAGGTTATTGTATGCAAAAATAGAATATAATATAATTTTAATCAAATCTTTGTTTAAACTTATCATTGTAAAATTTAATAGCGCCAAATCTATGTATAAAAACATTACAATAATTCTATGAAAAAGTGAATAATATTTGTCTATATACGGTAGAGAAAATAATAGTTAAATAAACAAATAAATGAAAGTAACAAGTAAACAAAGAATCGTGAATTAAACGATTAAGATAATGAAGTAGATTGCAGAAGGGTTAGCATGACGTTAAGAGTTTGAGATATCCGCGCGATAAAGCGTTTGAACGTGATAAAAAGAAGGAGAAGATGTTAAAATATTGATGGTGGTAATTAAAAATTTAAGAGGATAATTAAATATTATTAATTTAAGATTCGCTCATCTTTAAGCCTTTAAATACCTGTTCATAAAGCCTGTCGTAATTGTGCCAACGAATCTCAGAACTCCCCCTCAGCTCAAAGAGACATGCAAATAACTCGGGGTTAGTTAGCTAATGGGACCCGTGGGGTTGGAATGCTGCCCAACGAGTTCATTCATTAAGGGTTGATGGCTTAATTGCCAGCTCACAGCATCACAGCTCCCTTTCACCGCTTCTCTCACACTAATCTGCCGCCACTTCATTTCCAACCTTGTGAAAATGGTATCTACCCTTTTCTCTTTGTCTTCCGCCTTCAGGGTGCAACAGGTTGCAATAAGCTACGGCTTGGAAAAGACTAACTAATTTGAGCTTAATTGTTTGTGACCGACCAATTAAAAATTCATCATACATTTATGGAGATATATCTCGACCGCGTATCTTGTACCACGTTTTACACGCAACTCCAACGAATCTTTAATCCGATTTCATTTTTATAGTCAATAACGTATTTATATTATATATAATACATTCGTTTCCTTCTACAGTTTCTTATGTTTTTTTTTTACATTTTACGATCATTCCTCGAGGTGGTAAAGTTAAAAAGACATTTATCATCGGTCATTTAAATAGTTATTATAAATTTATTTTTGTTTTCCCACTTTCGAACCTACGTTCAATTATGTTCGCGATCCTACTTTCTCAAATTAGCGCATAGTTAACCTAACACACCGACATATCGTACCGTTGCACACGTGTAAAAACACATATAAATGTATAAAATATGCATTACTCCGACGCAAGTTCAGAGACAAACTTTCCACACAATTATTACCTTATTACGTTCACCACTGTAATTTACAATTACATATGTTTACGTTTTCAATAATGACAAACCTATTTATCAAATTTTATGGTCAAACTATTATTCAAAATTATTTTTTTTTTTTAACTAATTTTTGTCGTATAGAATTATCCTCGTATTACATATACATTTTCATTTTTTTGCATTATTGTTTTTCCGTAGTTTTTAATTTGCTAGATTTATATTTTGTTAATAATTAAGTAACAAGGAGAGTCTTGGCCTTGTTAAAAATGGATTGATCCGAATTTGAAAGATACAGCTAAGTGCAGAGCTACGCTAATTTTTTTTTATTATGAAAGAAACAGCTTAAAAATTGTATTATACTGATATTCTAATTAATCTACAATAACGTTCAAAACTACAAACGGAGGAAATTAATATTTCTTCTTTTTAACTTTATTTTATTCGAACGTCTGAAACAATAGATCGAAAAGATTAAATAATAGTTGTTCAATTTAGCGTTAACTATTGTTTAACCTAATGTTTCAATTGATTGTTAACCTATTTTTGATACGTTTAAAATTAAAAAAAAATTAACCGTTAAAGGTTTTAAACAACCTAAAATTCAAATAGAAGTTCGTGATCTAAGCTTTTCTTTTTTACCTTTTTTGTAAGGACTCTTTTTCTCCAGATTTTTTGAAAAGGTACGTCTTTTTCCCTAAGGCCATTCAACGAAATCCTGACATACGGGTCAATTTTTTTGGTCAAGAAATCACATCCTTCAGTTTCAAATCAATCTGTTTCTCACAAAGTCGAGACTCCTCTTCTAAGTGAAAAATATATGAAGCACAAAAAAATATTGTATATAATTTATACACTATGGTTCAATTAAGTTTCTTTTAATCTCAATCCTTTTTATGCTAACACTTAAAATTTCGATTATCATTATATACGAGGCTTGTATTTTTGTGTGGATTGAGACTTACCCGTTAATATCAGTTCTTATCGGTTCAAGGAATCACATTAATTTATGCACGAAAATATAAATTCATTTCTCTCTGTTTACTAATAACCCATTTCGGATTTTACCGTAAAAAATATAAGTAAATAGGGAAGTGTGCGTTAAATCATTTTCGTAAAACTTTTTAATACGAATTTAGGTATTATTATTTCTGCTTGAAATTTGGTACGTAATGGATCAAAGGGAACGTGAAATTTTATTTAAACGCAAATTATTTAATATTTGCATTGGCGAGTGCATATTCTTCATGATATTGATGGGGTGTCGTATTCAACATTCACTCTCACTACCTTATCAATCTATAATATCATATAAAATTGGTCTTAATTAAAAAGACCATTAGTTAATCAAAAATGAAGCGCTGACCCTTTGTATATTAATAATCAACATTACGCGCTACATTTTATCCAAAAATATTTATTATTTTTACAGAACGATCATTAAAATTGACAATATTTTTGCACAGATTGAAGTTTTATTCCAAATTAACTAAAATTTTTGTAAAAGGATAATTTTTAAAAAGTTATGTATATTTCTGTCTAAAATGTAATGCACAGGTGTGTAATTGTACAGGTGTGTGTAATTAGTAAAGGAATAGTATATTAGGACACTGTTGTGGGAGAAGGCTTTCTACCTTTCTCGAGGAGTGAGAACATCGAGAAAGGTAAAAAAACATCTTCACAATAGTTTCATTCGATATTTTAAAGCATCAGAAACTCAAAATCTGAAAAGAAATTGGGATTTTAAGGATAAATGTTATAAAAGTAATGAACTCTTAAAATTATATTAATTAATAATGTCTTTTAATTATACCATATTTAATATGATATTTTACATGGATAAGGTAAAATTTGAGCATCGGACTCGCGTTAATATTGAAAAAATACACTGCAGTTGGTATATATTTATTTAAAATAATAATTTATGTAGATCTACTGCTATATTATTGTAAATATTAAAAGATTAGCAACAGCCAAATAGCAAACAATTTAGTGTGGTAGAAAGTTTTATGCTGTAGAAATTACAGCAAAACTAACCGACATTTCTTATTTTGCATTATATTATTGTTATGCGGATTTGCGAACAGAAAATATAATTTTCCTCTGCATGTTATGCGACGCTATAGTGAGTTATTGTGTAAATAATATCTACTCTGTATGAAACTGCAAAAGTTGTATTGTGACTCTGGAATAAGTAAATAAATAAATAAATATATAAATAACATAATGAAATATGATGACTACCTTTAACCAACTTTTGTCGTTAAAATTCTACTTATACTCTGTGAAAATTTAACAAAAGGTCTGAAAGCTCATAATTTGTACTGGAAAGTGATCTGAAGTTCCCGAGTCAGAACCAAACCAAGGTCGGATGTTGGCAAGTCAGACCATGAAGCCTTAAGGCTTCATCCCGACCCTCTAAGGGTTAAACCGGTACTAATGCCCAAACAAAAATGGTTAAAACAGGATGTACACTGTATATTGTGGATTGTCGTCTAATTAGGAAGAACAAAGTGTTGGATTTGTATAAAGATTAGAAAAAAAACAAATCTGCTTCTACTATAATAATTGCTACGCTGTTTGCAAAATACTGTCAATCGCACTTTCCAAAAAAATTGTAATCAGCATATACACAAAACCCTAACAGTGGCTTATACAACGTATCGCTAAGGCGTAGCGTCTGAATTGCATGATCATTAATTCGCAGATTTTAAAATGTCAATAAAAAAATAAATAAAAATGCGTAAAAATTGAATAATACTAATATTACACATACTTATATATTTATATCCTTTTGTTTCAATCTTTTTTTCAACTTGGTTAATTAATAAAATACATTGATAATAATTTGTCAATTTAACACCAAAGAAACTTTGAAAATTAATCAAAATGTTATAAACATTGCATAAATTTAGTTATAGTCAAACCTTTGGATTTTCATATAACGTACATGACGCGTGTGTGCGTACGCATACGCGTATATATCTTTGACTGCGAGGGAGAGACATCAAGAGACGCCGAACGTAAACACGCAAAGATGCGTATAAATGGGAAGGAATAAAAATGAGTATTTATTTATGAGAAATCGACAGACCGAATGAACACCCATATATTTATTATTTATAAGACTCTCGTAAAAATGATTTTTTTTTTCTTTTTTTCGAATCAATTAAAAATAATAATTAATCAGTAAGCGCGTTAATCAATCTCCTTCGTTTATAATAATCGGGAAGGTATAAAATAAAAATTCGTGCGTGAGGTCAAACGAACAATGACAAAAGACACCACAAAGTGTAGGAATGCAAAGAAAAAATATAAATGCGTATACTCTTTCTGAATAAGTCGTTTTAATATACATAATCACGTAAATAATATTTTGTTGTAATAAATTTATTTTTAATTGGAATTAAATATAAAAAAGTATAATTATAAGAATTCGTACAGTTTATAATAACGAGATATCAATTTAAATAATCAAATGATGGAATATTGTTATTATCGTTATCAATTTAATATGGTCTCGGAACGCCGCGCATCATGCCAGGTGGTGGTGCTCTTATGGTTGGTGGTCCCATAGGTTGTCCTGCACGTCCCATTGGTGGCATACCTGCTGGTAAACCTATTTTCAAAACAAAGGCAATATGTTAAGATAATAAACAAACGAAAAGAAATCGATGTAATATAGACACAGAAAAGATAACTTAACAATTTGAATAAAATATTTTTTCAACAGTATATTGAATTTACGTAAATAAATACTTGACTTGGTGGACATTTATTAAAAAAATTATGGTGAATTTTATACTCAACTTGTCGATTTAAATTACAGTTATAGATTTTAAATTATTTAAATAAATATTTATTTAATATAGTTAAATATTATTACTTTCAATACGTTTCATTGAGCTCACTAATTTTCTTCTTCTACGCAATTTTTATAGTATTAGTCGCATTTTTTCAAATAAGTACATATCAAATAGATTGTTTTAATAGTTTTTATGGCTCTCTTTTGAAATAATTTTATTAAATAACATAAGTTTTATTGTTTCTTTTAAGCCAATTTTTAGATTGTAAATATTTACTAAGTTTGAATCTAATCCTGATCCATATAAAAGTGTTATTAAACATTGTTAAGGTAAAATATGATACCGTATTTGTCTTTGAAATCACTACAAAATTTTACAAACAGTTTGAACATCAATTTGCATTTTTAAGTTTAAAACTAATATGAATACTTAAAAGTGTCTTCATTTCATAAAATACTAAAAAAAAGTGGTCCAAAGAGAGGTTTATCACAAATTATTTATATATTTGTATATATTTTATACTTCGATTACCGCAATTTTGACTATATTTTGTATGAAATGTTAATTATAATATGTATATAGTAATTTTTGTTATAAATTATCCTAAAAATTAGTTTTAATAATAATATAATATAATATAACATCAATATTTACTACAGAACATAGATAAACTTATGATAATAAAATATTGAATTTTTAGTATTATTTTTCTCAGTGTAGCAATTATTTTATCTGGGCTAATAACTTTAACTCATTTCTACGAATTTTCACGGAAAAAAGTGTTTTATTAAGAATTAGTTATTTATTGTTTACTACCATATGTACAGACTTTCATATCATTATGTAATAAAATTTAATAAAAATATATTAATTATCGCTGAAATTCTGGTAAATTATATTATAATTGTATATAATTAATTATTATTATACATAATGTTGCCTTATAATTATATTCTAACAGTCTGCATCTTTATAGTAAATAATATATTAATTTTTTAGAATATTTTTCACGAATAAATAAGCTGAAACATATGTTATGCCTTATGATATTAAAAAACTGTTCTCTATCAAAATATTTATATCAAAATAAATAAATAAAAATATGCATTAATGTATATTGAGTATAGTTTACAATTTTTTACTTTATAAGCCTTTTATTTATTCTTCCCAGCCTACATGTACAGGTAAGTTAGTTTAACTCTATTAGTGTTACTTTGTGAATACACATAATAAATAAATAAATTAATATACATGTTTGTCATAGAATGGATTCTGCACTCAAGAATTAAACAGATGTAGTTTATAAACCGAAAAAATGAAAGTTATTTTTTTGCTAAGAACAAAAATAATACCTAATAATTTTAATTATTGTTTAGAATATTTTTGTACAGCGAATGTAAATAAAGTCTCCAATTCTCGGATGCACAATCACCCCTATGCCTCAATGTTACAATGTATTTCTTAGATTAAGATTTAAAAGATAGGAGAGGTGAAAGAGAAAAAATGAAAAAGCGGATATACGTAATTAATACAAAATACAACTCACCCATCATTCCAGGTGGACCGATCATAGTGGGAGGTGGTCCACCGGGTACTGGAATTCTCGCTGGCGTACCGGTATGCATTTGAGGTGGCGCTGAAACTTGTCCTCGAATACCAGGTGTCATGATTTGTTGGGAAGGTCCACCGACACCTCTGACTGGGCCTTGAAGACCAGGTGCGATACCCGATATGTTGGCTGGCATACCACGACCAGCAGCTCGTCCTACACCAGGACCCGTAGCAGCTCCAGGTATTGGTACACGTGGTAAACCTTCTTCGGGTGGTGGTGGACCTTCGACCGTGAGCGATACGATATTCTGTCCACGCAATAATACAAATCCAAGAACACGCTTTTCTTCTCGTTCAGGTTGCTTTGTATTCTTTGGTTTAATTTTACGAAACTCCTCGCAATCTCCGAGTATCAGGTTCATGTGCTTGTCGAATGCTTTGAACGTGCCGATGAACGTTCGCGAGTCCTGCAGTATTATACGGACTCGGTAGTTGATGTGCTGCAGCATCTTGTTGTTTTTACCGATCGTCTGGAAAAGATATTTAACACTTCTTGTCTACGTTGTTCTTTCAACCTATTGTCTATGCTATTTCGTGCAATCATATGGATAATAATCCAAGTCATCTTATTCGTTACTTTACTACGACTATACAATACCCTCGGTGAATTTAATAATAAATTTTATAAATGTTCAACTAAATTTATTGAATCAATTATCTAGTAATCTAGATCAGTATTGGTCAGACCATGAATTGCAAGAATTTTTAATAAAATTCAGAAATCTAAAACTTTTCATCACAGGAAAAGCAATGTAGAAGCTAACTCTAAAAGCAACACTCTGTTGTGTTACAATATATATATTAAATTCATCTATTGCTATATGGTCCTGAATAAGGACTAAAACGATTATTCTCAACAAAAATGTTATTTGTGACAGAGTAGCAACAATTACAAGAATTAATGAAACACCTACAGTGAACAATTTAATTTGCTGCATTAAAAATATGCTGCATCTATGTTAACTTAAATAAATTGTTAATTAGGAGACATAAGAATGAATTTTATATATAAAATAAATAAAGGAATAAAAAATTTTTTAAATTGCAATATATTTCTAAGTTATATGTGATCCCCTTATAAACATTGTTTTATATACAATATTTTTCTATCTTCTATTAAATTTTTGAATGTTAAATTTTTAATTAGCAGTATTTTTAATCAGAACTCTGCCATGTTGTTAAATAATGTTACATTAAGCCGAATTAAGCCTAGTAGAAATTAAATTGATTTTAAACTTATAAAAAACCAGTCATTTTTGAAAAATGGGTGGAAATGAAAAGTTTAGAAATAACCAAATTTTTAGCAAGAAACAAACCATTTTTTAACTGGGCATATAATGTTTAAATATATGTTTCACGGCCTTTTACTCTTAAATTTATTTATTTAACCAGTTAAAAAAGTTACAAACATTATACTTTATTATTAAGTTAAAAAATTATTATAATATTAAAAAATGTTTTAAAAAGGTTTTAAAATAGGTTGATAAAAATATACTGATATTTATTTATATATATCTTAATTGTAAAATATTGAAAAAAGGTAAAATATATTTAAAAATATATAATTTTTTATTAGTTTTGTAATATTATAACTATAAGTAAAATTAATTATTATAAATATAATTGTTAAACATGTAGCAATACATTATTATGAATAATTACAATATGAAGAGAATTATATAATAGTTTTAGAAAAATACTAATATTAATTAACTAAAAAATATATAAAATATTAAATTACAAATCTAACAATTCATTCTTTGTTTTTGTTTCCAGTTTATGTTTGGTTAAATTTGATATAATATATATATTAACCCTGATCTATTACTGTAAATTATTAAAAATTATGAAATTAATTATGCTCATATTATAAATTATTTACATGATTTAATATTACTTAAATAAATTAATAGTACTTAACTAAATTAATAGTAGCATAATTGCTGAATCAAAAGTTTACTTTCAAAATAATATCATTATAATTTTAATAAATATTAGTGATCATATAAATCCGAACATCGTAAATCGAATCTTACTCATTTGTTGAAGCAGTTTATTAATGTAGATAGAAAACAAGTTAACATAAAAAAAATTTGATTTTATACATTATGAACATTATGAAATACAATCAGTATATAAATAAAAAATATGTTTATTTTTATATATAAAATATATTTCATATTAATCAACTTATACATCCACAAAAACTTGAAACAGGGTATTCAATTCATTCCTAGTAAGTCAAATTGTTATTTAAAATTATAAATAAAACTTCATTTATAATAACCTAAGTAGTAAACATAAAAGAAACATAATATTTAAACATTAGTGTCAAAAAGCCGCATTGATGTTACAAGCTTTGAGTAACATCCTAACCTCACTTTTTAACAAACAAATATCTCTTCCTGTAGCTATATATATATATATTTATATATATATATATATATTTAAGTATAAGTAAGTATATACTAGTGTGAATGCACACAAATTACATTGTTTCTAAATGTATTTAAGCAATAAAAATATGAACAATATTCACTCACCATTTTGAAAATTATCGATGAAAATTTTCCTCGAGTTAAAAAAAATTATTGGAAAATCTTATTGAAATACAAACGCTTGTTTTCCAACCTCTTATACGGAAGCGTATATAACCAACGTGTCGCGCGCGCCGCACTCCAAGTGATTTTAGGGTCCATTCACATTGTGTAAAAGGTGTATGAAATTTACGTAAATTATATTGCTACATTTCTACATACATTACAATGTCGATTATTCGTTCCGCTTTATTTAAATTATCGTTGTATTAATTATTTTTCCTGTGTATTTTGAAACGTTATTTAAAAATCGTGGTGTATAAAAATTGATAAATTAGAAATTAACATATTTTATAATGTACTTAAATTTTAAATCAAATAAATAAATATTTTTTTTGTTTTGTTCACAAGATCTATGTCAATTTTTTATAGTCATATATTTTAGATTAATCATGTGCATTATGTTACAATACAAAGAAATATTTATGAAATTTTAAAGTTATCTAAATTAAATAAAATTTTATAAGGTACGCATTTAAATTATATCGATTATTAATTTCGACGTAACGTAACAAACTGAAAACGTATTATACATAAACATATAACACCCAGCTGATCATCTCCCCATATTACATGTTAACAATATATACAACAGAAAATAAAATATATTTTTAGTCAAATTAACTTTGTACATATGTTAAATTGTTTATAAAGCATAAAATATACTTTCAAACCAAACTACACAAACCAGTCTATCAAAATGGGCACTTGAAATTTCTATTTAAAAGTTTATACGGATTGGTCAAGGATGAATACGTTTTACAATTTCTATTGGTGGATTTTAGGAGCCGGTTAAAGCTTAAAACCATCACACATTGCTATACGTCTGCTTCCTATTATGAAGTCTGTATAACTAAGAAAAATCTCATTCCTCGAGCTGCATTAAAAATAATAAAATACTTTTTCAACTTTTTCTATACTTTTTACATATTGTGCAATTAATTAATAAGTCGGGATTTATAATTTGATAATTTTGATACAATTATCATTTAGTGTTAAAGTTTTGATATACGTATAAATTACTGATATATAAAAATCAACTTAACCCTATAATTATAATTAGCGCACAATGTAGATGTTAATAACATATTTATTGTTTAGTTGAAATTTTGCATTATTCATATTTTTTTATCTAGATTTATTCGTTAAAGAAATTTGTTAAAATGAGTGTGAGTATATATTAATTTTTATAATTATATGAATCGAGTTATATGAATAAGTTTACTTAACTTTTTAAGCATTAAGAATAACAAGTACATGTAATAACTTTTATTCAATTTACAGTTGTGCAAAGTAACTCAGAATATTCTATCTAAATTTAATTATCTACAAATAAATACTCAATTTGTAAGGTACAGAGGTTCCAAACATTGGAATCCAAAATGGAAGAAGGAAAGAAAGGCAAAAGTTATAAAAATTGATTTTTCTGAGTTTGAAAAAACCAATGATGATTTGTCGCCAGATAAGAAGCGTACAAAATTGAAAGAAAAGGGGATTTTACCTCAGAAACCATGGATGGAAAGACCTATATATATTAGTTGTACAGGTGGTATTTTTGAACCATATGTACCTCCAGAGGGGGATGGTAAATTTTCTGCCATATCAACATCGGTAATTATTCTCAATTTTTTGTATTCAAAGTTTTTAATATTTTCTTACTATTTATATTTTAATTTATTAGGGTGCAAAGCAAAATGTTGAATTTTTACAAAAGAAAACAAAATCTTATCAAGCATATAAAAAAATAAAACAATACGAAGAGGAATTTAATGCCAAAGAGTTTCCAGTACAGGCCACTGAAATATATATAAATGCTCATAATGCATTAGTCAGGTATACATTTGTTACAGTTTACGAACTAATTATCAAATGAAATATAATAATTATTTTATTTTTAGTAAAAAAAAACGGTTATTAACCCAATATGTTACAGAAAAATTATATCCCGTAAGTATAACTCTATCTTTTTTAGATTTATTACTTATTTACAAAATTTTATTTAGTTTTAAATATAGTATTATATTTATGCAAAATATTAAAAATTTGAAATAGTATTTTTTGTAACAAGGGTGTAAAAAATTACAACTGTGTTATAAAAAAGCATAAGGTTCAACAAAGTTGGACTTTTTATCACACTAGGTTGTAACTTTGCAACACACGTGTTGCAAACAATATTATTTGTTAAAATGAACGAAAAATTGATACAAAGACAAAAATTCTAGTTATCTTATCTTCTAAAATAATAATTTTATAATAAAAGTAATTTTTGTATAATATTTAACACTCAGGAAATGACATATAACTTCAATGATAAAATTGTAAGATGGAAATTTATACAATCACTCGAACCAGCTAAATTGGTTCATGCGAGATGTACATCGGTGCTCTCAGAGACCAATTTATTTGCTCAAGTAACAGTTCGCTTTCATACTCAGCAGGTTTGTATGTTAAACTCTATTAAATATATACTATAATTTTTCTAAATTTCTATTTATTTACAGATTCTAGCAATATACGATCGATTTGGAAGATTGATGAACGGTTCTGAAATTTTATCTAAGGATGTTCTTGAATATATAGTATTAGAAAAACATTTGAGTAATGAATATGGTACATGGCGTCTTCATTCAAAAATTGTACCTGAATGGATGCCTCCACGTGAAGCTATTGCAAAGACGTTTGCAATAAATTCATAGTTTAATACATTGTTTAGTTGAAGAAATTTAATTTTCCTTATTCCTTCTTTTTAGATAATATAGTGTTTGTTAAATAAAATTATCTGTTATTAGTAATAACTTATTTTTACAGAAATTTAAATTAAATAAAATTAAAATAAAGAAAAGAATTTGACAAATATATACATGTATACATACTTTTATAAATGCTTTAATCAATCTTCTTTGAATTGTATAATTTGGCGCAAAATTTATACATTTTTTTCATTAATAGCATGAATATAAAATAAATATATCCACCTAAAATTAAATTAATACAAATTTTGAAATGTTGATAAGTCATTAACAAAACGTTGTGTTACTTTTTTTTATGATTTACTCTATAAAATATTCAGCTTAAACTTTGTATATAATCGTGATAACATATATATAAAAAATGTTTTCAAAATATTACTTGAATTACATTATTTAAATTACAATTAGAAATATTTATAATATATACATAAATATATATGCATATATGTAGAAGCAAACACAAATGTCAACTTATAATTTAAAAAGTCGAATGTTTACAGAATGAACACATTTTACATACAGTTAATTTAACAAGATAGAAAAAAATTACTTCCATTCTTTAGATTTTTAAAATTAACTTTAATACATACAATACTTTTATAATCTTTAACTATAAAAGAATTAAGTTACTCTATGAATATTGCATTTAGGCATATATTGATCTATATCAAGATGCCATCCAGCTGTCAGTGCACAGCAATAATGAGTGGTAGCTTTACAACCTCGTTTAATACATGCAATGTTAGCTCCAGTCAAACCACAAGAATCACAAATAGATTTAGCTGCATCCCATACTGCGTCTTGCAAACCACTTAATCTTCCCCCTAAAAAACGTAACAATTATTTTTTTATTATTTTTTTATTCCCACAAAGTTATTTATATTTTTGATGTTACGCTTTTATAAAGAATAATTACCTGTAATATATACTCCAGCTGCCCATACAATACATTGCTCATGCAACCATACTTCCCATCGGTGTTCATCACCATTTATCATTGTCATACCCATATAAACATTACTTACATTGCTAGAAAATTTTCGTTTTCTTTTACTAACTTTTGCTACAAATTGATCTGCAAGTCCAGCATGTCTTAGACTGCGTTTATTTTTGTTCCCTTGTTTTTGTTCTTTTGTTATTTCTTGTTCATCTGGAGACATCACACTATCGTCCGTCACATTTTTCCCAATCAAATAAGGCCCGAAAAGATCACTAAGTACACCCGCAGGAACCTGATCAGAATATTTAAATTATTATTTAAATTCAATAAGTTATTTGCTAAGACGTACTAAGTCAAATATATTATAAATTTATTTATCAAATTTATCTTTTAATATCTTTTAATTAAAATAACAAAAATGAATAATATGAATATTCTTAATCGATATATTATTATCTTACTGTATAAGATCCTGGAACAATGTGTGGACCAGATACATTAGGGTGTGGTCTGTTTGAATCTCCAGGTATTATAAAATGAGGACCTCTTTTACAAAATACACAGATCCAGGTTTCATCAGCTGTGTGAGCATCATATCGAATTGATAATGTAGAATTAAATAAACCAACATTATAAGACTTTCCTAGAATTAAAAAAAAATATTGTTATTTTATCATTAAATTTAAACATTAAAATTACGTAAGTTATATAATTTTATGTACCAAGATAATCAAGATTATTTTGATAATTTAATCTTTTACTTCTTCCAACAGGTCCATTACCAATTGATTTCCGTTTTTCTTTATTTTTTTCCTCATCATCTTCGCGAGAAACATTTACAATTTGAATAAATACAGGGTTACTTTTAGGTCCCTTCATTTGTATAACTGGGCCTTTAAATTTTGTAGAACTAGTAGTAATTGAAGAGTCACAAACAGCTTCTCGAAAATTGTCGATTTTAACATCTTTTTTCTTCTTCTTCAAATTATTTTGTTTTTTTGATTTTTTAAGTAAAAGTTGTCCTTTCTTATCATCTGAAACATCTTTTGAAGAATTTGTAGGTTTCTTTTTATGAGAACGCATTTTTGATAAATTTTTCTTTTTTTTATTTTTAAATCCATCATTATTCGTTGTGTCAGATGAAAGACTGTTACTTGTTCTGCTAGTTTTAACTTTGTCACTGTCTAAATTTTCCTTTTGTTCATCATCTGACAATAAAGTACCAGATTTTTCGGTATTTATTATTGTATTTTTTAATAAATCTTTGTCAGTTTCAATAATACCTTCAAACATTTTTTCTAATTGGGATTCAACTTCATTAAATACAATATTAGTTGGAACTTTAGTTTTTGAAATGGATTCATGTTGCAAGTCCCTTATATTGTCACAAGATCTTCTGCGAATCTTTTTAATTCTTTTTAATGATCCAATAGAACATTCACTACTTCTTCGAGTTCTAGTACATGGTGTCTCTTTTAATGTCTGAATTACATACTGTCCCATATTTGTTTTCAAATTCCCTGATTTTTTATCTTGAATTAAATTATTAGAGTTTTCCATTTCAACATCTTTTACACTATTATCTAAAACGGTACTTTTTTCATTACCAAAATTACTTATTTTCAATACATCGCTACTTTCTGCATTATCATTTGAAAATATTTTCACTTTATTCTCATGAATAGCTTCAAATTGTCTTTTTTGGTTTTCATTTTTTTGTGAACACATTGATAGCAAAGAACTTTGAAGTAATAATTCATTACTAATAACTTCATTAGTTTCAGTAGAATTTGTTGATAATTTAGATTTCATTCCTTCCAGTTCTGTATCTTCATGTTCTAACTTTAAATCTTTAGCTAATCTAATTGGTTTTCCTAATTTACGCTTTCGTCTTTGTTTTGTATCATTTGAATCTTCATTACTAAAGCTAGGAGATACTACATCATCTTCTCTATTGTTTGGGGATCTTGTTTTGTAATATTCAGGAGATGTACTTCTTATACTGTTAGTATCTTTTTCTTCAACATGTGCAATCAGTGATGTAGTTCCAAAGTTTTCCGAATTACAAAGTTTCTTATTACAACTTTCTACTTTTTCAAGTAAGGAATCTACACCTTTTTTACCTTTTTTTGCAAAATTTTTGGAAGCTTTAATATTATATTCATTCATTTTCTTTTTATAATCACTGCTGAAGTCTTGTAACTCCTCTTTTATGCATTTCTCTGATTTTGATGCTAAATTCATTACTGAAGGAATTACATTTTTCATTTGCATAATAACACTAGAACCTTCTGTATCTCTAGGTGCTTCAGATTCCTTTTTGTCTGTAATTTTTTCAATGATTAATTCGGAAGAAAAATTTAATCCCCTTTGAAGAAATTGTGCATTATTCTCAATTATCTTGTCATGATTAATGCTATTTGTATCCATTTTACTATCATAACTTAGAGAGGTAATTTTTGAAATTGTGTCCTTGTCTAAATTAAAACTATTGACACTGTTGCAATTTGTTAATAGTGGTTGTGACGTTGATGATAATGATGAAACTAAAGGATTATCTAACAAGTTGCATTCATTATTTGATGTGCGTGTTGCAAGAAGACTATCATTATCAAGTGATTTATCTACAATCCTTGAATTAAAGCACATTTGACTTATTTGGCCCGATTTAATATGTGCATCAGGTATTTCTACATTTACAGGTAAATCAAAAGAATCTTTTTTATCCGACATATTTTTCATTTGATTTTGTCTGTTATCAACTAACATCTGCAAACTAAATAAAGGAGGCACAGTTTTAGGTAAAGAAGATTCAACTGCATTAGCGAGCAGTGAAGGCGTATGCCAATTCACTGAACTCTTAGTATGTGCAGGCTGTACTGGTAAATGCGGGGTACAAGTGATATTGGGTTGTGTATAAAAACTGGCTTCATTAAGAAGAGCTCCAGATAACGAAGTATGAGCATCTACACCTATAAAAGATTTGTAAAAAATATTGATAAATATATATCATTAAAATCTGTAAAAAAATTGTTAAGACAAAACTAATACCTTCATTTACAGTTGAAGATAAATGACTCCATACTCTAGAAGACGATGCGGCAGAGGGAAGCGATCTACTGTGATTTGTATACTGACCAGACATACCTTGACTCAAAATACAATAAGTTTTGAGTACAACAATGTAATTATGTATACACTCCTTAAAATACTTTTAAAAAACCTAGTTACAAAATTGTCCTGTAAGCAAATATGATTTATATTATTTTATTCTATATTTATTCTTCATATTAATTATAAAAAATTATCTATAATTATTTGTAACCATTGTATCATAAAGTAGCAAAAAGCTTTATGTACTTTATACAAATTGATTAGACATATTACAACTATTTTATAACAATTGATTTATTGCAATGTATACATATTGACTGAAGCCATAAAGAAACAAATTAGTGGAAAAACAAACAAGTACAAAAAGTAGTTAAAATCTTCTTGACTATTTTGGTAAGATTTGACTAGTAAGTCGAGGCGATCAGTTTGACAAGCGTGTACAACACCTACACCTGATTAAACAATTTAAAACAACTATTGTCATAATAACAACAGCTCCAATAGACACAATTGTTGATAATAAAAAAAATAAAGTGGTACAACAAAAAGTGTAAAAGTCACACAATACCTGAACGTTTCATAGTTGTAGAATGGTGCTGCAACATATCAAGATTTTTTCCTTTCAATAGGTTAATATTAAAAGTATCAAAGGTTATTATTTATCCGGAATATCCAGAATGGTTGGAGGCGAGTTATCTTATTCTAAAACTTAAGTTACATTTCTCAAGAACATATTCTGTACATGAATAATAAGTATATCAGAAATTAAAAAGCCGGAACAAATCGACGAAATGAAGATGGTGACAGACGGAGAGAGGGTCCACTGTCCAACAATCCAACAATGTTTGCAATGTTTCCATCATCATGGTTCATGGTTTCTGCATTCGATAGACCTAAAGTGAAATGAAATACGAGGAACGGAACAGAAACACTTGCACGTAATTTATAATAGATTTGCGGTGCACTTAAAAATAGTGTAATTAACTATACGTAAGTATTTTTTCGTTTTTTCCTTTTTTTTTTGAAACATTAAAGTTGTTATACTATATAATTGATGAAACATTTTTTATCGAACTATTTAAGCAATTGTGCTAGTCAATGAAAACTATTGTAAAACTATATTGAAAATAAGCAATGTTCGTGGAAAAAATAATTGAGACAATAACTATAAAAAAATATAAAAATTAATTTAAACCTTTTTTACAAACTACTTAGTAAATTAAAAAAAAATATTGTTTGAATTAATTATAAAAAAAATATTTTAAATATTGTTATATACTAGAAAGAAAAATGTTTTAATTGTATATAACTATTACGAATAAAATGTTATCCCCATTTTTTAAACATATATATTATTGTTCTTATAATAATATTACATACTTACCTACAGTCAGTAATTTCCGAGCATTGCCGAGTGTGTGATCGCGCATCTTCGGCAATACGGCACACATAGCTGTTTTATACATATACATATAGCTATACGAACACTTTATCATCGTTTATAACATATAGTGTTATAGTGCGCTCGCGTATTGTAGATTGTGCTGACATGTAGAATAAATTTCTCAATTTTGTACACACCCTAAATACAATAAGTAAGTTCCGGATTAGGAATATGAATTACACTTGGATAAATCTGTACGTAGTTCATTTTTTTTGAGTAAAATTGGATTTATTATAGGTTAGAGTGAAAATTGTAATACGAAAAAATGGATAATCAGGATACGTAAAAAAAGGAAAACTTTGGTACTTACTTATGTACCAAGATTATACTTATATACATGGAAAAATGTGGTTTACTGTGGAAGATGAATAAGCGTTAAGTAAGTATTACTATTAAAATAATATTGGTAGCATCGTTAAAAAGTTGCATGTGTGTTATTCAACGTGAAACCTAGATTGTTCCATCCATAGACTAAATATATCAGCTCAGTTAAATACCAATCCTATCGTATAAAATCATTTTATTTTTTAATAAAACGTTGTTTCTTCGATCAAATCGAATTTTCACTAATATTTGAAATAAAATAATACGTATAAAAAAAGATTAAACACACTCACATTCATACATATGTATATTTCGTACGATTATAGTACGTTAGATACTACTTCGATCTAAACGTCAAATTTTCACTATTACGATTGTAAAAGTTCTCAGAGATTTACTGTATTGTTATTCTACGATCAGCTGATCATGGAAAACTGTCAATTTTGACAAACACCTGAGACCGCTCGAACGAAATGCATACTCCGGCACATTCGTCATATGTTTCTCGTGAAATAATACAAATTTTAGCCGACTTCGCATTTACAAAGTCATCAGGTTCCTGCGGAGACTGATAGTAGGAGTCCCTTTCATTAATGTTTAAATTAACCCGAACACATCGTCTCTAATTATATTTATATTTGTACAAATCACGTACATACAGATACATTGTTAATATTCCTGTAATCGCCTCCATTACTGTAATTTAAATTAAAATAATTAATAAACCACACCTTTTTCATTGAGTAAACTAAATACATATATTTTTATGAAATAATTACGATAGAATTTAAAAATTATTCTACAATAACCGTCTATATGTAATTGTTATATGTCATACCATAGTTAGCATATGCGCATTAAAAAATATAAAAAAAATGGAAAAAAAATTTTTAAAAGAGCATAAAGAGATTCAGGAAAAAGGAAAAAATCTATATAGTTAACAGAGAGAAATAACTAAGAGAAAATTATTGTTTTATAAAGTAAACAAAAAAATCTAAATTTAAAACCTTTAAAATAAGCAATTACAATTACAAAAGTCATTAACGTTAAGATTTTCTAAATTGTGCTTGCGTGAACGCTTAAAAAATTTGTATTAAAAATTACCAAAGGTATAGTTGACATTAAAATTTACAAAACTTACATGTAGTATATCTAGTATATAGTAATTTCCATCATTAGTCAGTTTGTAATATTTATACTAGAAACTATTGTAATTTTTAATCTAAACTTTTTCTCAATTTATATAAAGTATAATTTATAAAATACATATTATATATTACGTGGTCAATACGCAATCAAAATAAAAAATTAGTAGTATTTGTTTAGTTTCAATTTTCTACGCAATTGCAGCATTACACTCGCCATAATATTGGTGTTTTACAGTAAATTGCTCGTATAGGAATACAAACGTGATTGCAGTTATTCATGCATATACATGATGTCTTCAACCTAATTTTTATTTAACTTCGTATTTTCTACAAATATTTTATTTACGTTAATGTTACATGTCATTGCATAAAACCAAAATCGTAATCATATTTCGTTTTAATTATTTTTAGCTTTCCTATCGAAGTTCGTCATTGCAAATAGGTTGAAGTAGTATCCACACTTAATGTGTTTCCTAATGTAAATCGCATTAATTTTCGATATGAATTTTACAAACGACAATGAGCGGAAAATTCAAGAGCTTAATACAAAATTAGAAGAAGATCATTTGATGTACCTTGAAGCAGATGACAGTCCGCACAAGTTGGCACAACGCTGTAAATTGGAAGGTAATTTTCTTTACGAGATGTTTTTTTTCTTCTATTTACATCAAATTTATCGATAAAATTAACGTTCGCTTATTTACAATTTTTATTCAGCTCGTATCAGAGAATATTTATGCCTAGTTCCAAACGATCGAAAATTCATTTTTGAAGAAACTGCTGAGATTTTGTGCCGATCGGCAGCTTGCGAAGAATTCACTGGTTACAGAGCAAGTACAGCATGGTCCGCTATTTCGTTATACGCATCGAATTTATTATCCCAACCGTGGAGAAAAGAATACAAAAACATCAAAGTGTGTAATTTCTTAATTATATTTAAATAATTTTATTCAAACGTATATCATGTATACCACGTTTTATTTATTGTAGACATTCTGTGGTTACTTCAAACATGAAGTTGAAGCACATTTAGTAGATGCTGAACTTATGTTCGAGTTAATGGGATATTCTCATAATGGTATCGGAGTATTAACATTAAATGGGCCGATTGATCCCGATAAAGTCAAAAATGTAAGCAGAGATGCGATTGTGGCTTTTGTGGAGTGCAATGTAAGTATAACAGTATATTTCAATAAAAATACAAGTTATACAAAGCAGTTAAGTAAAAGTTAAAGAAATTTTTCTAAAAGCCGTAAAAAAATCATAAGTTTCGAAAAGATTGATATATTACAAGTTTTCTATTACTTTGTAGTGCTAATTAATTAAATTAAAAGATAAATAATTATCATTTTGTTTTTGTTAAAGTATCAATTCATTTATCGAAATTACTTAAAATTTTTCAGATCCTGAAGCAAATTTGGGAAGAAGTATCGAATAAATATAATATATCATGGCGCGAAATTTTGGATTTTCGAAAGAAGTATGTTGGAACTCCCGAACAGGCTATACAAGCGTTGAATTATCGTTGGAACTTGGATAGACCAAATAATTGTACATTAGAAACTCGATTCAGACCGCAGTATATTCAAAATTACCACATAAATGATCCGATGATGTCGATGAATTCGTGTCAAAAAATACCTAATTTAAAAAATCACAATAATAACAGCAATTATAATTATTTCCCAAATTACGATTACACGCATGTGAATAAATTTCAGGATCCCTATTATAGTCAATACGCAAGACAGTCGAAAAACACTTGCAATTATAAAGAAAGAGAATCCAACGATCAAGTTAGAATGATGAAAAACTCTGTGCCTTATGAAATTAAAGAATCTGAGATTCATACGAACTTGAGTAGCGGTAACGTTGGCGAGTACGTAAGTACAAGCAATACAGTCGGGGACAACAGATTGGATAATAAATATTTAATGTCTAATGAAAGTAATCTAAAGAAAGCGTACGTTACAAATAATTCAACCCACGGTATCACGCGTTATTATTCAAACACTTTCGAAGAGCCAACTAACAAACAACTGTTTACCATTTTAAACAATTATCCTTTAGAAAGTGGTTTAAAAATAGAGAATAATATTCGTCCTACCGAAGATGTGCATTGCGAAGTAGCACAGGTAACCGAGAGGCAAACCATCGATTTAACTGACAAACCTGACGAGATTGAAAATAATTTGAACAATTGGAATTGTGAGGTATGCACGTTTTTGAACGCAGATAGTTTTAGCATTTGTCAGATGTGCTCGAAATCGCGCCAGAAAAAGAATGAAGACGAACCTTTAATAAGTGGTGGGAAAGAGTGTCCACAGTGTACTTTAATCAATAAGAAAAGTGTTACCGAGTGTGATGCATGTTCAGCTAATTTGATTAACTCGCCCACGTATATATAAATTATTGTTAATTGTGAATATGATATTGTTGAACAAGAGAGGACGCTCGACCATCGGAGCAATAGATGCAGTCAAGAACATCTTTGACACGCGGAACCAGGGCTGCCATGCCCTGTCTGGACACGAATACTTCCAGGGCTATTTACACCGAATGGGCAGACTTGCATCATCACATTGCAAATACTGCCTGGGCCTACGACGACGCTGAACATATACGTTCTTTGCTCGCGAGCGAACAGCGTCATAGACTAGAACCTGACACAGGACCGATCACGCCAGAAAACGTGACATACCTGATGACGACGAACGCAGACAACTGGCGATTGATCGCGGAATACGTAACGAATGTGCTACGAAGCAAGAATGTGAATGGATGTCTGAAAGATTGGGCAAATGTGTATTTTGGGTATTGGTAGTTTGTTCCTACCAAGTCCCACACTCGGTGGACTGTCTGCTCTTGCGAGAGGGTAGACGGTCTACCGGTTGTGTGTAAACTGTCATTATCATAGACTCCAAAAAAAAAATATATATTGTTAAACAAGAGAAAGATACTTGATTAATTTTTAAAGAGATTTATTTGTCAAGGAGTGACGAAAATAATTTCATGTATTTATTTAGATTTCGGAATCGGCTGAACATTAAATTGTTTTTAATTGCTTTTAATTGATTTTAATAAAAAGTTAACGAAATAAATATACTCGTGTTGTACTTTTTACATCTGCAATTTTGGACGCCTTAGCTTATATTGCTTTTACCATCGTTGCAATTTCGACACAGTGAGAAACCGAATATTCAACTAACAAAGATGATAGTACAACTTTCGAGCCCTGAGTATATTAACGAAATAAAAAGTATTAAGGAAATTGTAATTGGATATTGCGTTAAATTTTTTGTATCTTAAAATTTATATTATCAGATATTTTTATAAAAATTTGTTCGTATTGTTTATTATACTTGCACACCTATAAAATTCCTTTGTTTTTACCTAACTTATCATTTTTAATTGTATCTTTTAAGCTGCGCTCCATCAAACTATTAATGTTATTTCTTTTTAGTAAATTACATATTTTGTACCTTACTATAATCAATATTGCATGATACGACTGTTCCTGTACAACTTTCTTTCTGAAGCTTTATACTAAACTTATTTCCAATACATCGATTTTTCGTGTTTGTTTCTACTTGACAGACTTTATTAATTTTTATTAATCATTAATCAATTCTCAGAATTTTTTACCATCTTTCATTTAAACCAGGATTATTTATTGAGTTATATGCAATTTTACCTTTATATGTTGATCTAGCATAGACATATATACATAATATGTAATTTAACTTAATTAAAACTAATTACATTTTGCAATTAACGTATAAATAATTTTTATGCAAAATGAATTTTTTAATTTTTATTTAAAGATTTTGTCAGTTGATTGTACAATTTTATGCGAATAATATAACTACATTTATATTAATAACATTTACTCCGTAAAGAAATATTTTTCATCATTTTCTCAAATTTTTTCAACCACACGCTATAGTCATTGTCCTGGCGTTTGAATTCCTGTACCGTGGTGCTCCGAACTAAAACAACACGATTCGAATCAAATGAGAATTTATAATATGTACTTTTTCTTAGACTATACAAATACGATTTTATATAATTAAATTACAAAAATAAGAATTTATAATATAAACTATTTCTTATACTGCGATTTTAAATAATTCAATTGCAACAAACCGCAAAATTATATATATTGATTTTGATGAGTGTTATACCAATGCATCTTTATAGAAGACACTCGTCATCTATAAAACGCTAAATCACGTATCAATGTCCCTTGCATACAATCTTGCAGTCTGCATAAGGCGCAAAATTCTTAAAAAATCAGATATCTTTTTTATACAACGACAGTTATTATATCTATATTTAAAATTGCATCGATCGAGATACGAAATTGCAACATATAAACAAAATATTTTCTTTCAATCATCTCTTTTAATAAAAATATCTTATTTATAGAAAAAATCCTGTTTATAATTTAGTTTAAAGGATGATCTATCATTTTTTAAATGTATTACCAAAATAATATTATTTTATATTGATTATTTTTGAAAATTTCAAATCTATTCCGTCGTTTTAAAAAATTTTACATTATAAACACTGAAACACATATATAGTATATTCTATTTCTACAGTATAGAAAAATACTAAATAAAGTAATATTTATTTATAATATTTTTAAAACAAACTTTGCCTGCAGTAAGTATACTTCTGCATTGATTTTTATATTTAAAATTACATATATCTGTAAAGTTCATCAATAGCATAAGCTAATACTTAATATCGTTTAAGCGAAAAGGCTTTGTCACTGATAAAATTTGCCAAGTTTTTAAAAATTTTTTTGAATAATTAAATACTTAATATCAAAATTTTAAACGAAAATCGCTTACATAATTATGTAAACTACTTTTTTCATTCGTAAATTTAAAATTTACCAGCAATTGTAGAAAATTTACACCCATACATATAAATATATAAATAAAGAAATTACATTAGTATCAATTTATATATATACAAATTCAGGAACGGATGCAAAATAGAAACGCTAACTAAATAAGAATTTGGAATATTCGGATTTTTATAGACTTCTACATCAGCAGAATACAGCACACCCAAGAAGAGTGCATATAACGACGACAGTGGCTCTGTTTTATATATACACGTATAGTATATATGTATATATATATATATACCAGCACACAATTGTAGAAAATATTTTGTATATGTACACGCCTACGTACACGCGTTACGTTATAAATACATATCTTGCAGGCTTGAGTTTGTGAGTGTATATATGTTCGAATACCAAGTATCTCGTTGTACTTATGTGTACAAACTAATTGTCATTCAAATAGAAAAATTAATGTATATACCAATGAGACTCTATAGTAAAATGATACCGTTTGTTTAAATAGTAAACAATAAGATATTCTTCGATTGTAGCCATTCTAACACCACATGTTTCAATGATATTACGACCGAGGAAACTGATAGTTTATTACAATAGAATGGTAACTATTTTTCTCCACTATTTCATCTAATCAAATAACTGTTTTCATTTCTTATCACGGTTATTATTATTTTATCTCTATGTGTCTTTATAGGTTAACGTGCGATGCTTAAATCGCTATTTTTTTCGTTCTTATAATCGAATTAATTGACTTATTGTATTAACTTTATTGCACTTACAATCATATTTGATTAGTGTACATTTTATTTTAATCTTAATATATTGGATTTACAAATACATATCGAATTTGACCTATGTATCGTCAAATAGATTTTCTCTATTGAAGTCTATATTTTTGATTTTAGGAATTTATTGTTGTTATATGCTTTCAATCGGAGTGATTAGTTTGTAGTTATAATTTTAAGTTAAGTAACTTGTTTCATGCTTTAATTCACTTTATTCTAAGCTTGTGTTAATAAGGGAAACTGTACAAGTGTATTGTTAATAAACATATGTTACCGTAAGTGTTTAATACTTGAGATTGATATCTGTATTCATAATTATATTTAATATATTCTTTCATTTGCATTTGCTTTCTTTTTACTACAATTATTTAACCATGACAAGTTATTTTAATTATTTGTTAGAACTTTTTATTAACCAGTGAATTAAGGTTTAAAATAGTTACAGTGTTTATGTTTCAAATTTGACTGGGTATATATATATTTTCAGATGAGGTGATGCTGCAATGAGGAATCGATCTATCTGTTTTATATTTCTAACAATTTTACTATGGGCCACTGTTACCTATTTCTTAATTTTCCATCAATCATCTAATTCCGAGAAAGATAAGGTAAAATTGGTGTCTTAATTTTACATATATTTATAGAAAAATTTATTTTAACTATTATTAAATGAATAATGTTTTCATAATATTTTTGATGAAAATAATTAGGAACAATTGCTAACTTTGTTTAAATTTCTTTTGCAGATTAATATAAGCGCACATATTAAACAAATAGAAAAGGAGATAAATCAATTAGTATTATCAAATAAAAAATTGTTGCAACGACTGACTGCAAAAAAGAATTTGGAATGTAAGTTAATTGCAAAATATTCATACACAACTGTGTAACACTTTTTTTCATGGTAATTCTATAAGTCCAATATTTTTATTTTATAGCACAATTTAAAAATGCATCAAAAGATGCCTTGAATTACGATAATAAAATATGGGAAAACACACCAAACTTTGCCGCAAAAGATATTAAAGATAAAAGCACAAATTCTTCTATGACATGGCAGTTCCTACGTAATGCGAGTCAATGGGCTGTAAGTTAGAGTAGAATAGTAAGAATATTATTTCCTTTTTTTATAATATGAATTTTGATAATATTATATTATACTATTTGTTTCTGTAATTATATTTTAATTTATAATTTTAATTTCTAAATTATAAATTTTTTAGAATAATTTACAAATAGACAGTCTTAATGAATTACCACCAAGACAGAATTTAAAAAATGGTGCTCCTGTAATAGCTGTATTAGTTATTTCGTGTAATCGAGTCACTGTTCGAAGGTGTCTTGACCAACTAATAAAATTTAGACCTAGTATAGAACAATTTCCAATTATTGTATCACAAGATTGTGGTCATCAACAAACCACAGAAGTGATAAAAAGTTATGGCAATATAGTAATTCATATACAAGTATGTATATTTTAAGATGTTTTACAAAATTAAAAATAATTATAATCTAATCTAATTGTACATTATTGCACAATACAATAATGGTTAAGTTTGTCAATTATTACAAGAGTACCTTATAATTTTAGCAACCAGATCAAACTGATATAGAAGTACCACCAAGAGAAAAAAAGTTTAAAGGTTATTTTAAAATAGCTAGGCATTATGGATGGGCATTAAATGAAGTTTTTTTCAAATTTGGTTTTGAAACTGCTATTGTAGTTGAAGGTAGGGAATAAATATATATATATAATAACTAATTATTATATTATTTCTAAGTAACACAAACATTTAAATTTGTTTAGATGATTTAGATATAGCACCTGACTTTTATGAATACTTTTTGGGAACACATCCAATATTGACAGCAGATCGTTCATTGTGGTGTGTATCAGCATGGAATGATAACGGAAAACCTGAGTTAATAGATTTAAAAAGCCCTCACTTGTTGTACAGAACTGACTTTTTCCCTGGATTAGGATGGATGCTTACAAGGCAGCTTTGGCAAGAATTATCTCCGAAATGGCCAAAATCGTAATATATTAAATATTTACGAACTGTATTCGGTTACATTAAATTAATATTTATTAAAATTTTAATGTACTTTTTAGGTATTGGGATGATTGGATACGTCAACCTGAGCAAAGGAAAAATCGTGCTTGTATAAGGCCAGAAATATCACGCACACGAACCTTTGGAAAAATTGGCGTAAGCAAGTACGTTTTCAACATTATTATAATTACGTTATGTATATGTTTTAATTGCATAATTTATTAATTGCATTGTTTTTGTTACAGTGGGCTCTTTTACGAGAAGCATCTGCAATTTATTAAACTTAATGATCAACACGTGCCTTTTACTAAGATGAATTTAACTTATTTATTAAAAGTAAATAGTTTGATTAATCTGCTTATTATACATTACATTTTATAATAATACTTATTGTGATTAATACTTTTCAGAAATATTACGATCTCGCATTCGTCAATGAAGTATACAAATCACAAATTGTTACGTATGCCGATTTAAAAGCGAATAAGGTTTCTTCTTCCAAATCAATTAGGATACCATATAATACTCGCCAATCCTATAAAAGTACTGCGAAAATGTTAGGTCTTATGGATGACTTTAAGGTATTTATATTTTGTAAAACTTAACTAATGACGAAGAAATTTAATGAACGTAATATGCTTTATAGAGTGGTGTTCCAAGGACTGGATATCGTGGAGTAGTCAGTTTTTTTTACAATGGACGGAGAGCATACTTGGCGCCAAGTGCCAGCTGGTCTGGATATGATATATCGTGGAGTTAAACTTGCTCTTCCTATATATTAGCTATTGCGTTTATTAGGATAATTTCAAATGTACAGATTATTTGTAAAAAAAATAGTTTTTAAATTTTTAAGTGAATTGTAAGATGAAATATTTTTATTCAAGAAGTTGCAATGATTCTGTTTTGACAATAGGTACTACATTTTAAAGTACAGTGAATCGTATAGCGTGAAAGTTTGCAGCTTTTTGTGTTCTAAGTGATTTTAATTTATAGTTAACGATTAACGAATTTTAAAGAAAGAACTTGGAACAAAATATATGTAGGTATATATATACACATACATATATATATATTATACATCTTGTTCACATCATTTGAAAAATAGATCTGTTTTTCTTTTTAACTGATTTGTTACAAAATAAAAATTTCTTAAAAAAATACTTAATTGTTGATATTTTTTCTAATCCAAAGAATAAGATTTATCAATAAATTTTTACCGAATTTTTTTTATTATTTTAATTAATTATAAAAGAAAGTAAAAATTAAAGTAGTTGTAAATTATATTAAATAAAAATATGTTGTTGGCTACAATGTCAAACATTGTACAAGAATTAATTAAATTTAATTATATTATAAACTTGACCAGTTAAATGCCATAATCGAAGTAATAATAGGAAATGTTGAATTCGGTGACAGATAATGTCTAAGATACCGACTGCAGTCCATGGTTGTTCACATTGTGTTACCTTCTGGATATGTTCCATCGTTTCTCAGTCGCAGTTGATTGGAGGTTTCTTGTAAACATAACCTTCTATAAAATGGAATTAGTCAATCGGATGAGAGGAATCCTGAGAAGAATATATGGTACAAGGAACGCAATTGTGGATACTCGGATAAAAATTATATAACTTACTTCTTGAACTTTGCAAAATCAATTGTACGAAAAATCTAACTGCAAAAATATAATACAAAAATGTTTGTCCAGCGAATTATGAGAAATGCTGTGCAAAGGAGAAATTTTATGAAAAGTGCTGTACGGAGGTCTGATGATCATCATGATCTTGGTGGTGAACCAGGAAAGGTAATCCATGTTTATGTCTCTCAATCCTAAATTTGATATTGAGGTTATGTAAAGAAAAGAGATATTTGTTTAAAAAAGGTTTATTTATTGATGCATAATGACATTTATTTATTTTGTTGAAACTGTTATAGCATCGCTTAATATTAATTAAAATATAAGATTAACCTAAGTTATTTATTTTGAGTTAAGTTAAATAAAAATGGAGAATTAATCTTACATAAGAATAGTTTGTATAAAAGAATTACATTTACATTTACAAAAATACTTTTAGTTTGATACAAGTAAAATAATAATATTTTTCGTCATCTTGCATATATATTCATTTATCTGACAGAAATAGTAACAAATAAAATCAACTTTTCTTTTAGAATGTTCCATTCAACATTCACAACAGATTTGGAATGACGCTTCTATTTACTATATTCATATCGAGTGGTATGGCAATTCCTTTCTTTGCTATACGTCATCAAATTCTCAAATAAGTTTAGTAAGTATCCTTTATATTTATTTTAATCAACATACTAATACTTATAACAAAATTTCATAAAATAACTATTGCATATACATATTAAAAATATTAAAAAACTATGTTACTGTAACATAGTCAGAATATAAAAGTAACTGACTTACTTTTATGTATTTTATTTTAGATTAAACAAACGTGCAGCTATTGCAGAAAACTGGATTTGCAGTAAATAATGCTAGTCTTGTTTCTGTTATAAAATAGTATGAAGAAATTCCATCAATTTTGATATGCCAAATGTGATAATGGCTCAAAAAGTAATACAAGTTAGTTATATATTGTTTGTATTATACGATGCAGAAACTTTATTTCCCATCATAAAATTCATTTAAATTTAACAATATTGTACTGTATTTTTCTTTCAATATTTATATCCTTACACTATTTTCCTTTTACAGCTTAACATTACATACTTATTTGTAGATAATTCCCGTTAAACATGCCAAAAAATAAGAAATAAATAAATTATGAAAAATAAAGTGTTTTTGACCTACCTACAGTAGTGCAATATTGTTTTCCAATATAATTTAAATAACAATTAGAAACATTTGTTTAAAATATAACTTATTTACGATTGTTAAAAATGCGTTTGACGAAACTATAAACGCGTAAATATCGCGTTTGCCTGTTTGACTTTAGTCACAATGGCAAGTGTCAAACAAAAGTAAATTATAAAAAT
Source organism: Theocolax elegans (assembly GCA_026168455.1). NCBI lineage: Eukaryota > Metazoa > Arthropoda > Insecta > Hymenoptera > Cerocephalidae > Theocolax > Theocolax elegans. Next base: position 93,227,216 of record CM047426.1, on the reverse strand, counting down.
ACATGTATCAAATTGTATAACAGCAACAATACATTTTACCTATGATATTGATTAAAATTAAAAAATAATGTTAAAACGTTAAATTTATTAAAAATGTTCGTTTAAATATTAAATACTCACGAGAAATATGCATTATCTCGAAGATGTCGATAGGCGTTCGCGCAGACTTAACAATTTCTTGTAAAGATAAGAATTCTAAAGAGATAAAGAATGAATCTTGAAACTCGAGTACCGATTAGTTATAATATATATTTAGTCAGCATAAGAAAATGTAATTTCAATGAATTAACAACTTTTCAATTCTTTCTCTCTCTCTATACATATAATACATGTGCTGAAAAAAATGTTTATCTAAGCATATTTTTTTTACTTACACGTATAATTGAATTAATTTAAAAAATTTATCGTTTCGTATCAACGCACAGCGTAAATCAAATCACGGCTTAGACAATTTTACTTTACTATATTTTGGATAATAAAGGTAAGCTCAATCTAAATAATTTAGTATATTATGTAGTGTATTTTGACTGAATAATAATTTTTGAAGCATAGATATTTTTTACTTTAGATCTACATCATAAAATATTATTTTCTAGCTTTTACAAAATAATTTACATTGTATACCGTAATGCGTAACAGTAGAATTAAAGGTACAGTTTTTAAATATTTGTTTTTATCGTGTACCCTATATTAATCGTGATAAATTATAAATGCTAAGGTTATGTGAGATATTGTCTCTAGTATATACTATCATAGAGTTCATTAACAATTAAATTAGGCGTGAATGTTCAAATTTAAAATGATAAAATTTAAGTATAATTACTTTATGTAATTTGTCTATATGATATATTTCGCACATCATTTTTTTTGTATTTTATATTATAATTATATAGGTATACGTTTAATTTAATATATAACATGTGTGCTACTAAAGAATGCGCTTACAATCAGCGTGTACAGCTATTATCTATGACTTGGTTACCAGATTAAATGTGTGTCAACCGCGTGTTTCGATATAACGCCAAAGTAGTAATTTTTTTCGCGGTGTCGAAAATTAATTAACAAATCGTTGTAATTACAGTGGTAGATTTTTGTGTGTAACAATGAACGCGTTGAAGCAAGGATGGTTCAGCGAGATAAACGAATTGTGGCCTGGCATATCGCAATCGTTAGAAGTTGAAAAACTACTTTACAATGGGCAATCGCAGTACCAACACATCCTAGTTTTGCAAACGTAAGGAACATATGGAGATTTTGTCTTTTTATTTCTTTGTAATACTGATTGCGTTCGTTGTAATCTTTTTTTTTGTTTATTTGAATCATTTTAGAAAGACACACGGGAAAGCATTAGTGCTCGATGGTATTATTCAGTGTACCGAAAAAGATGAGTTTTCTTATCAAGAAATGATATCGTTTCTGCCGCTTTGTTCGCATCCAAATCCAAAAACGGTAAATAATATATTTAGTATCTTTATTATAGATATCGCTATGTTCATTATTCTTCGGTTATTATTTAAATGGTGTACAATTATTAAGAAAAAAAGATATAAATTTGTAAAATTTAAATTACCTTATTGATATATGGGCGAGTTTAGAAATGTTGAATTTTAAAGTGATCGTAACTTTTAAATGCAGGCTATGTTTTTTTAAAAATTAAAATACTACACTACGGTGGTTAGCTGTTGTTTAAATACATGTAATTAAAAATCGTTTTTGTTTATTAAATGCTGGTTTTCGAATATGCAAATGTACAGCGATAAGGTATACATAAATAGATTTATATCAGCACATAAAAAACTGAGATTACGACAAAAAAGAAACATCAAACCAAATAAATAACCGAGTTGTATGTATACAAAGATATATACACACAGTTGCTTGAAATTGATAATAGGTACTAATCGTTGGAGGCGGTGACGGTGGAGTAGCGCGCGAAGTAGCCAAATTCCCAACCGTCGAAGAGATCTACCAAATCGAAATCGATGAGAAAGTCGTTGAAGTATCGAAAACGTATTTGCCATTCATGGCTAAAGGACTGTCTCACCCGAAAGTTAAATTACTAATCGGAGACGGTTATGAATTTATGAAACAGCATAATAATCAATTTGACGTTATAATAACCGACAGCAGCGATCCCGTCGGTAATTAATGATATTATATATCCAATTTTGTTTAAAACGTTAGATCCTTCTTTTTTAAAATTTTAAAGATTTAATTTAATGTCGATTATTATTTTAGGACCAGCAGTTTCTCTGTTTCAAGAGCCTTATTTCGCGCTGATGAAGAAAGCGTTGAGGCCTGGTGGAATAGTTTCCAGTCAAGCGGGAACGGTGTGGTCGAACGCGGATCAAGTTAAATCGTCTCTCGAACATTGCAAAGCTGTATTTCCAAAAGTATCTTACGGAATCTCATCCGTCCCGACTTATCCGACTGGGCAAATTGGATATCTGTTGGGCAGTCTCGATCCCGTAAGTCATTAATCGTCCATTTTTTTTTCTTCTACATTGTCTGAACTATTGAAAAATCGGAATTTCGAGATTACTTTTTCTTTTTTAGAATACTAACTTTCACGAGCCAGTCAAAGTATTCACCGAAGAAGAACTTGACAACATGAATATGCTTTATTACAGCGAACACATTCATCGAGCATCTTTCGTATTGCCAAGGTTCGCTAAGAAGGCACTCGGTATTTGACCTTTGTACAAAATTTTATTTTGTATAAACGATAAATACATTCCTTTTATTATTTAATTTTAAATTTCAATCTAATTCCTGTACTCCAAAAATTATAAAACAAAGAGACTTTCCTAAAAAAACCATTAATATTTATTACTTTATTTAACATATTTTTTATACATTTATTTATTGTTTGTTAACAAACATTAATGTGTGGAATCGTTAGATAACATAAAAAATATGTATATACAATTATATACATTACAACATTGTCAATAATAGTTAAGTTAGTTTTATTCCAAGATGTAGATATTGTTTAGAAAAGATTATTTTTTATTTCGAATTATCCGATACTTCGAGTAAATATATACGTTAAACAGTAGTATTATCAAAAATAAAAATAACTAAAACTTAAAATTATGAAGCCGAAAATGTAGGTATTGTTTATTAAAAAAAAAACATTTTAAATTACGAATTTCCTTGAAATTTTTCTATTTCAATAAGTGACGACTTCTTTCTCTTTGTAAAAAACTATCTCGTAAAATATCTACAGATTTATCATATGTAATTTTTAACTAATTAATATAAAATTTGTGACATCTTATTATTTACGTTTTACGTATAATCTGAGTATGTTAAAATTTTATGACTAAATTTTACAGTTTTCTAATTATTTATTTAACGAAATTGGATTCAACAAATATCTAGATAATTGTTCGAAAAAGTAAACAAAACCTTGCTTATAGAAATTAAATAAAAATTAAAATAAATGCGATAAATAAATAAAATAAATAAATTATTTTGATTAAAAAACAATATCAACATTTAAGTTCACAACTTTGAAAATATTGCTTTTAACATTTATGTCCTTACTCATGCTATTAGATAATTAAAAGTGAAAAAACTTTTTTATAATACAAAGTCTACATCTCGGCAACCATCACGATCATCATTAATTGGAAGATTTCTATATATTTTAACGTATAATTTATTGTTCTCTTTTATTTTGGTATATGTATATAAATCTATGAACAGTCAGTTGTAACGTGAAAACTTCTATTACTATTATATGTACAAACATAATCTTTTTAACATAATTACGTCTCGAATGACAGAGAATCAGACGGATGTTCTTTGTAGCAGATTAAAAACTGAATAAGATGTTTTTAAAATCTGGAAATATAAATATTAAAATTAATCCCTTTGATTGCTTTTCTTAAAATAATCGAAACAAGTGTTTAATTTACTTTGCAAAAGGAATCGATCGAAAGCGTCACAAGGAAACTGCTAGTAAATTTAATTGGTTTCCGCACTAGGAGCATTATGGTCGGCAAACTTTTTCTCTCTTTTGTATTAAATACAGTCCAATCCATGAAATAAACTGCGTTTCCTACGTCGATGCTCTAAAATAAGTGGTTTAATATAACATTAATTACGGATCCAAAATTCGAGATATAAAATCCAAATCCCAAAGGTAATTTAACCATTGAAAATAAAAAATGGTTTATTACAATCTTGAAATACAAATACTTACCCTCAAAATAACTTCGTTACCATACCAACAGAAAAGAAAAATTTGGAACATCATGCAGAACAAGTACAAAGTTAAAGACATAAATTGTACGCTCATCATATTCATTTTGGACATTATATAGACACTCGAGCACAAAACTAAAGTGCTTATTAAAAATTGCACGAATATAGTGACATTGAATGCATTGTTCAGTCTTTCAGAATATCTAAAAAGAAAAAATATCATTACACTTTCTTATGAAAAAAATATAAAAATTTCTGTTACTCACTCGATTATACGTCGATGATGTTGAATACAATTGACGAGTAGTCGTTTAGCCGTATCCTCCGTTTTTTCGACAAAGCCAATTTCCTGTATAATTTTTGGTATTTCTTTCAATCGATATTTAAGAAGCTCCAATTGCGAGCAAGCTTGAATCATAAGCCCGCAAATGAGCGTCTCGTTGGCAATTTGCATATTCGCTGCGACAACGTGAGCGATCGTTTGGTGAGCAAATGTCATCCAGTAAATAAAACGTGACGTTATCTCGTACGGTATCCAAGCTCGAAATGGTAAAATATTTCGCGCACTCGCGAAAAACGTTCTTGCTGTTATTAGCATGCACGTGGTTTCGGTTAAAATTGCGTAACACAGAGTAACCACCCTGTAAATCCAACAGTGCACACGAATAATTTTTTACTATTATGATACAGAAATTCTGTTAGGGGGGTATCATTTTTAACTTTCATCCTTTCTTACCTTATCGACTAAAATATCACATTAAATACAACATATTTCGACAACATTGATTTATAAAATCCTAAGAGTTCATATTTTTAAGAACCATCCCTATTACCTAAAACCTTAAAATTATATGTCAAGTAATCAAGTAAGTATAACCTAATATTGTATGAAAACAATTGCAAATTTTGGTAAGGGATAATTCTTAGTAATTAATAAATATTAATAGAAACAACTCTGGTAGAAAATTGTCCAGTTTCACTAGTCAATTGTTAAACAAATGGAAGCATTCTTAGTTCATATTTATGTATAAATTTAATGAAAACAATGTCTAAATAATTTTAATTAATAAAACTAATATTACTAACCCTCGAGCAATGGAACTTTAACTTAAGAAATGTTAAGTACAATATATAAGCAATTAAACGTTTTCCTAATTAAAATTAACTGTGTATTTGTTAGAATCTGGTAAAGATTTCTACATAAAATATCTACTAAATTCTAAGGAAAGGTCTTTTAAAGTAGTGAACAGTAAGTAAACGTATTCTTAAAATTTTATAAATTAATTTCTTTCTTAATTGTGCTTAATTTGATGTGATATTAAACGTCGATAAAGTAGAGAGGGTAAAAATTATGTAAATCACGTCATTAAGGGATTGTCACACTCTATTGTCATCAACCAAGTGAATTAAGAGACTAAACGCTGAAAAAAGTATTGTATTGTTAAATAATTATGGTAAATTATAAAAAACAAGGCATCGTTGTCCTTTGTTAGAGTAAAAAATTGGAGAAAATTAAGACTCTAAATTCTATTAATTTTTTTAAGTACATCAATATCTTTGTTTAAAATTTAGCACGATGATGAATAATACTCAAATGATAAAATAATGAATTATTAAATAAAAATATATTTTTCATTTCCCGTGACTCTATCAGTAAAATATGAGTATTACGTCCCATTAAACCTACCTCGCTCTCTTATGAAATTTATTTAGCAATTGCTCCTCCACTTTATTTCTCGGTTTACATTGATCCGAATCTAGAATGTTCAATAAACCCAAAATGTCACTGCGAAAGTAAAGTATATTAGTCATTTTGCAGCAGACGTTCATCATCGACAAAAGCATAAAACAGCTCTTCGTCAATTCTTCAAAATCTTGAGAATTTACGAGGATATCGAGCAAATGGCTGAATGTAAACGAGTATATAGCACAGCATATGAAAAATGAAAAACAATTGTAAAAATGTCTCTTGAAAAATGACTCAAAATCAATTGGCCTCCAGAATCCGCAAACGGTTAGTAAGATGAACGTAATAGGAAGTACTTTCATCATTCGAAATATAATATAATTTTCGAAACTACCGATAGTGTAGTGGCAAGTTAAGTTTAATGCGGTTCAATACCGGAAATAAAGTTTATTTACGGCTTATTAATTACCTATCATCGATTCGTTACAAATGCACTACATTACGTTTATTAATATTCGATATGCTAATGCGAGTTCAATTTTCGCGAATTATATGCAGTTGTATAAAGTCGGATGAATATATTACGAATCGATTTGTTTAACACACTGTTATTATTTCTATATTGAAGAAGTCAGTTTTCTACTATTACATTTACCATTGTGACAATGTTTATGTAAGGTTCTATAGATTTACCACGAATTTCGTAAAAAAATATTGGTAAATTATGTAGCTGATAAACATCCAAATTTAGAGTTTTCTTGATTGATTATGAATATAAATATATTTATGTGATACATGTATACGGTTAGTATATACACTTAATACCTCTAATTTGTTTAGAATTTTTATAAAAATAGAAATACATAATACATGTAATTATTTTCATAATATTAACAATGTAAAATTTTCATTAAAATATGTAAACTAAACATTTGAATAGATATACTATATTAAAGAGTACACAAACAATAGTGCTGGAATATAAGTTTTCATTAACAACGAATTGATTTTTCAATTTTATTTTTTTATATTAAAAGATCAATTGGAATAAGAAAATTAGCTCCTAATTTAAAACACATTTTTAATTCATATGTGATTGTAATGAAATTTATTTTATACTTGGAGAAAAACGGTCTAGTAAAAATTCGAGGGCTAAAATTGAAAAATTAAATAAATATAATTATTATTAAAAATAATAATTTTTTTATTTATTAAGTCCATCCCACGAACGATACGACAGTAATTTTCCAATAAATCTTACTTCGCGCACAAGAAAATAATGTATGAATGAATTAAATAAGTTAATTTTAAATCTTCCAATAAGTGTTTAATTTAATTGAATATATCAACTGCACTTAAAAATAAATATTTTATGCATTGTAAAAATAAAATAGCGTTAAAGTTTACTAAAATATGAATTTATATTTATACATTTCGATACAAATAAATTCGGATTAAAGTAGATGATACTCTTATCACTTTTATGTACCACCACTATTGTGTAATAAAAATAAATATTTCATAGTTCGATCGAATACAAAACCTCATTTGTATAGAATTATCGAAAGTATTTATTTGTTAATAAATAATATACTTATATGTATATGTATATATATATTTAATACTAAATAAATATTATACAGTAAGTACGTTGTAAACTGAGTATGACGTTTTAACGATCTGAAAGAAAAAATAAATAATTGGATTAATTGCAGATTAAAATTTATACAATAGTATTAGTTAACTGTTATACGAACACTTGTGAATGCGAGATTGGACAAAGTAATCACGTATCCGCTGGTTAAAACGATTGGCTTAGTTGTTCTTTGAATGATGGTTATTAAATCTTTAACTGTCGTTGAACTTAGCGAAGTCCAATCTGATAGAAATATACTGTTACCTAAACCAACACTCTAAACAAAAATTTTCATTTTACTTGCTTTTATTACACAGATCGGTAAAATTATCATATAAAATTTGTATTTTTTTATAGTGTTTCAGTAGAATATTATTATAATTTATCTTGTAATAAACAACTACGAAACTTTCAATATTTATAAAATATCTTAACTTTATACTTCTAAATAAACACTACTATATTAATTTACAATTTAACCGATAGTTATAGACGCCCTCTTCAATTTGCAGAATTTAAGGGAGTACCAAAGCCAAGTTTTATACTCCCTACCTTACCAGCCTGAAAAGTCACAGAAAATTAATTATATTAAAAAACGGATGACAATTTACACAAATTGAGGAGAAGAGTGCCCTTCCTTTATTAACAATCTATCTCTGTTCGAAATTTGAAGCAAAAATATCAATTGGTTTTCGAGTAATCCCTTACCAAAATTTACGATAATTTCGTGCAATTTGAGGTTATATGCTCGTCTATTTCAAAGGCACGTCAACATTTTTGGTGAGGGATTACGCGAAAACCAATTGATATTATTGCTTCAAATTTTGTACATGGATAGATTATTAATAAAGGAAGGGCACTCTTCTCCTCGATTTACGGAAATTAACTTCCTTTTTTAATTATAACTAATTTTATGTGATTTTCGAGGTCGGTAAGGTAGGGAGGATAAAAATTGGCTTTGGCACCCCGTTAATAAAGCTTATTAGGGGATACCGGACTGAAATTACAGGGATATACAATTTTGAATTATACAAAAATTATAATTAAACTATATATCGAACATATTGAATTAAAAATTTGAATAAATTCATACGTGTAACTTAAATAATATTAAATAAATAGTTTTTATGCGTTAATTTGTAACTGATATAAATATAATTACTAATTAAAATTAATTTTAGATTAAAACGTTTAAATTTAAGAAATATCTGTAAAAACCAGATATTTTGGGTAAAAAGATGCTTGGAAGTGAACCCCTACCATCAATCCCCGAATTTTCGTGAGGTCCAATAGTATAAAAGCGGAAGTCACAAGCCCTCAACAAGCTTCTTTGCTCCCAAACATCACTGTATACACATCTCCAAATAAACTCAATTTTCCAATTCAAAGAAAAGAACAAATTTCTTTTACTAAAAGTAAGTATATTCCTAGGACCTTCGGATATTTTCGTATTAATCAATATTAATAAATATTTTTAAAAGAACCATCGGGTACGGATTGAGTACTAAGCACTTTTAATTAGTTAAATATTAAGTAAGGACCGCAAAGTACAGATATAAATACTGTAAATATAAAAAGATTTAAAGGAATAAATATAATTGAAATAAATAAATATAATAAATGCATATAAATTAAATACAAATTGCATGCATTCCACGTCAAGTGATCCGATCAAAATTTTAAAATGCGTCCAATTTTAGGTACAGACTGGAAATGTTTTTTTTTTCAGAAAATCGAAAAAAATTTTAGATACCGGAATCTATTTGTTCAAAAGTTATTCTAGCCTTAAAACGTTAAATTTTTCAAGCTTTTTCAACACCAGCTGTGTTTACCGCTATTTATCAACTTAAAATTTATCAACTTTTACTATATAACATTATATGTAACATTAGTTGCTTACTATTCCTAGAAATTATCCTTCTGTGCTAGAATTTTTAATCTCAAGATCAATGTCTCATAAACTATATGCCAATATTAAACTTGAAAAAAATGTAACTTCGCCACAATTGATTTTTTCATCCAAAAGTCTGAAGAAAGCTTGAAGCAATACCTTTTAAACGGTCTGAAGCTTATTAGTGGCCTTCAAGTCTATAAAAAGTTATAATAATTTAAAAAATCGCAAAATTTTTTTAGAAATGTAAATAAAAATTATTACCATGTTAATTTTTGAAATTTTTTTTGTGTTTCTTTAAATTATCATAACTTCTTACAGAATTAGAAACCATTATTAATAAGCTACAGACCGTTTAAAAGATTATTGCTTCAAGTTTTTGTAGACTTGTCGCTAAAACAATCAATTGTGGTGAAAATTGCAATTTTTTCTCTAGGGAGTAAAAGTACTGTCTACGCCAGGTAGTAATTTTTCAGTTCCGGGATTGACTTTTAGTCCCCGCATTCACAATGCCATAAATATAAAAATAGTAACCAATACATTTTTAGTTAAGACTTCGAATTTTTTAATACATGGAGCCAAAAAAATATAAAGAGACTGGAAAATTTAAATTTATATATATAGAAAGGAAATATTAAATTTCTTTACTGTCAAATACAGTGACCTGTTCCGGGATGATCGGTTGAAAAATTATATATACGCTTTGCGAGTAAAAAGCGATTATTTTACTCCCTCAGTGCATAAATAACTATTATACATGATAAAATATCTATAGTTTACATTAATTTGGTTTATAGTAAAATAGTCTGAAGAGGGTAACTATATAAACACGCCAACCAAACGTTTAATTAAAACAATTCTATGCTTAACACTTTTTCCATCACCTCGCTTCATCAGACCGTTTACTTTCATAAAAACTATTTAGCATTTCTTCATATTTTTTTCTTATTATTTTAACGCCGCTCTTTTTATGCTCCCAAATCGGTGCTAATCAGCAACGGAGGTTATACGATGTCTTGGTGAAGAAAGCACTTGTTGAAAATACATTCGTCAGTGGTGCTTGTATCAATCGGCCGGGGCCGGGAATCGAACCTGGGACCTCCAGATTACGAGCCCGACGCCCTACCGACCGAGCCATTGCATCAGGCCTCCATTTCTTCATATAATGATATTAAATTAAATAAATTATCTTATTCTCCCTTGACTCCAAAGAGAAGATTTATATGATGTATATACATCTTTGAAAAATAGACTAAAAAAGCAAGTGATTAAACGTAAAGTTTGTTTAATGATATCGGAAACGCACAAAAATAGTGATGGACGACATATTTAATATGTTATATCGTTAATTTTTCTCCAATATGGAACTGTTTTTAGGAGTAATAAGAAAAATGTATTTAAATGTATCAACTCCATAGCTTTTACGACCTTAAATAGACGCTGTAGTGAATGGGCAGAATAATCTAACAAATCATTAATGATTCCGAATATATCAGATTGATTTGCAGTACTTTTCACTAAAAATCGTTAGGAAAAGAAAAGATAGAAGCACAATGATTTATTAAAAAATCTTTAGATGCTTATTCAAAACATGTCCTAATCACGGAACGCATTTATATGCTTTCTATATACTTTACTCACGGTTTTTTCCAAATAGTTTTGTAAAAGTAAAAAAGTAAAAGCTCTGTTAGAGCGTAGACATCATTCTAGTACTTGTTCCTAATGAGCTTTCATTTGAAATTGATACTTATACTTTAGCAACACTGTACGTCTTAAAAATACTTAGATCAAGCTAAAAAATATATATTAAAAAAATCTGGTGATTCGGTTATTTTTTTTATATTTTATCACATTTTTCACCGTAGCCAGCGACTTTTTTTCCAATCGTTATTTTAGGTGCGATCGTTATACAAAAAGTGCCTTATATTTTCACTATCGGAAAAAATATAACACTTTAAATAATGGCTTATTTCACTCAGAAAATGGATATTCCTTATTTTTTGTAAACAAAAAAAATTAATTATGGAAAAATCCTTCCCATCAAGCATTTGTGCATGCTTTAAGTAATATACTCAAATTTTTTCAGATTTTTTAAAAATATACTTTTTTATTACAAAAACAATTTTTCCTTTTACTATTAAAATGTTAGACTGCACTTTTACATATGTTTTAAACTATCCGTATATGAATTTTGTTCTGATTTTTAATTAAATATATTAAATATAATTTTTGGGTTGAAAGTTGTAAATACACCTATAATTTTGGTTCGAAATTCGGTAACATGTTAAAATATAATTTATTTAATATATCAAAAACAGGAGCTACAAAAATTAGTTTTTTATAAATTCAATTCTATAGAAAATAAAATAAAACTTACCCTTAATGTTATTTCATTTCCGTACCAAGTGTAGAGAAATATTTGTAATAACATGCAAGACATATACAAGAATAGCGTACAAAAATCACTCAAATTTGTCGTAGCAGCTAAATTGTAAGTGGTTACGCACAATACGCTAACGCTCGCTATAAATTGTGACAAAATGACGAAAACGAAAATCTCGTTCAACGTGCTCGCCATCCTAAAATATTGAGCTCGCAGTAAAATATATATGTGATGATAATTTGCTGGAATTCGTGACGGATTTTTAGGTAACTATTCTCATTTTGTTAATCCAAAAATAAATGTTAATAATTCTGTTTACTCAATTGAATAAACTTTATTAAAGAGAAGGTATTAGACATTTATATATTAATCATTATATTTTAGTAACAAAATATAAGCAAGTATGATGTTTGAAAAGATTCCACGTTGATTATTTTGAACCGATTTAAAAAAAAATGTTGAAAACAATAATTATTGTCAATTAAAATTATATAATGTTTTTGCCAATTTTAAGTCTTTAAAAGAGTAGGTTATAAGTTCAGCATATTAAGCAAAAATATTAGCAAATGGTCTAGAAAGTGATATATATCTTTTACAAAATGATTAATAGATTCTGATAATCTTGACTTGGCACTGCATTACGAATAATCGTTGCAATAATGTATCGTAAATACTCACTCGAAAAGACGCCAATGATGATGAACAAGTCGAACGAACGTAATTCTTTCGTAATTAAAAATTTTATCCTCAGATTCTTTGCGAATTCGCATAGTTTCGATGACGTTAGGAAATTGTAAAAATCGTTCCTCCAGTATTTCGAATTGAGCGCAAATTTGAATCATCAGTCCGCTGACCAAAGTTTCGGTAGCTGCGTTGACGGTAGCAGCTATGGTGACCGACCAACTTTGATGAAGGTAAGATAAGTAATAATAATTAACATTATCCAAGGAATAGGGTCGCCAAGCTGGATAAGGTAATACTCTGTCTTCGATATTCGAGATGAAAAACGGCATGTAAACGAATGTCACTACGGAAATTGTGTAAAGTATAAACAGCTTGATCGAATTACCTCTGTAACGTAATAAAACAAAAAAAATGAAGAACAATAATGGATCGGTGATAAATTTTGGAAAAATATATATGTGTAATAATATTGTATACTACATTTATCTATATAATATATATATGTATATATTTTAACGACCTCGATTCGTCATCGAATTTCTTTTGTATAGCTTCCTCAGTCGGTGTGCGAGGTAACGCCATGTCTTCGTAAAACAAGTCGATGAATTTAAAAATTTTACTTCGTTTTATCAAGTAGCTAAGATTCTTTTGCGAGACGTTAATTACGTTCACGAGTTGGACTAAATTCTCGGTGAACTGCGGTACGGTCTCGGCAACCAATACCAAATCCAAAATTTCGGACAACATGAAAGCGTAGTACAATATCAATTGAGACGTTGTGTACAAACGGTACAACCATATTAAAATACTTGATTTCCAACTTTTTGGCCTCCACATACCCATCACGGATAATATGATAAACGAGTAAGTATGCATGTTCGCAGTTAAAGTTCTCTTTTTTTTCTAAAACGACGATTTTTACTCCTTACGTTTTACGCTTCATTGTTTTCAGTTTACTAGTTATTTATTCGGGTAATAAGTGACCACTATGCCTTCGTCATCGAGGAGCATAGCAAAAATATACGCTTCTACAAAGTATTTATTAAAAAAAAAGTGTACGGTATCTTTATCGTAACTACCACTTTCTTTTATAATACTTAACTTGATGCATTATCATATATAGGGCTTTTTTATTTCTCGTGTACGTTTATAAGCGCTGAATTTATTTCGAATAATCGTGCGCCTTCTAAGTTTATCGGTATAAAATTAGCAATTGTTTTAAATGACGAAAATAAATTTTCCGAATGCTTCGTTGAAAAAATAAAAGTTAACAGTTTTTAACAAGTTAGAAATTATAATACCTTTCGATTACTTAATTAATAAATTGTGTATTATATACGTCTATAGGTACGTCCTTAAATTTTTTCAGTTAAGATTTATAGTAAGTAAATGTGATTAATGCGATAACGTAAATTTGTAAATTAATGAAAATAGACCGTTTGAAAGAAGTCTAAAATTTTTTAAAAAGTAACATACTTTGACACAAAATGACTGAGAAGTGAGTACGTTATCTCGAGATGATTTTAAATAATATTGAAATTCCTGTGAAAGATACATTTATTAATAGCGTACAAAAAGAATATATTTTTAATTTCTGTAATATATATGTACATATCGCGATTCAAGCTTTTTCAGATAATTAGAAATATATTAATATTTCATTAAAATTGATTATAAATCTATTCGAGTTATATTTAAATCGATCTAATTACATCACTATTACAGAAAAGAAAAACATATTCTGTATCTTAATAAAAATAAAAGAAAACAGAATTAACTATGCGTCAATAAGCGCATCTTCATATTTCTTAAATTTATCGATCCTAAAATATGATTTCTATAAAGTGTACTCATTTCTAAGATATTTTCTCTCAAAATGTCTTAAAACTTGACAATTTATTTATATTTTTAAGATATTAAAATTATTTAAATTTTTGTTATGCACGAGTATAAATATACAGTTTATTAATTGGAGATCGACACTTACTTTCACTTACGAACTGGTAGAGCAACTTATAAAAAGAAAATTTGAAAAATAATGCCGCTTAAACGTTCAAAATTGTCATTTTATCATATTTTTCATCTTCATCAGGGCATATAGGTACCTGCATATTATTATTAAAAAGGAAAAAAAACAATTAACACTATCATAATATAGAGCATGAATTTTCATTAATACCTCTTTTGAAATCTCTTTTGAAATGTCAAATCGGAGACGTGACAGATGTTCTAATTAAAATTTTGAAATATATATATATTACCTATACTCGCCTATAATCGCCAAAATAATTTAAAATAAAGATATTTTATCCATCAATTATGATAAACATAATTAAAAAGTTAAAATCTTATTATCTCGAGAACATGAAATTTTGTGCACTCGCATAATACTCTAAATATAACTATACACTGATATAACTAGTAATTTAAATATTATACATTTTTTTAATTTATCTGCGAGTGTTCCGTAATTATTTGCTTTTTATAAGTTGTTAACGAGTATTCACGGATCATCGCGTGTACACTGTATTATAATGTATAATTACAATAAATAATTATCCCGTATTTCTCTATGACATTTATATATAGGTATTCCAAATTATATATGTAAATATAACCATAAATAGACTTGCATGAAATATACTCGAACATTATATAATTAAATATACACTGTACACACGCGTATACGCGTATAAATAAATATGGACCCGTTTTTAATAGAATAAAAGGGAATATTATACGATCTATATCGAAAAGTCGAGTCGACCTGCACATTTACATATATAGGTACACTTATTACGTTAATTACTTGCTACTGCAGCGAACTATACAGAATTACGTTTGTTATATTAATATCTCATCAATTTTACTTAATTGTATACTATTTGTATCGGTGATGTTGTCGAAGCTACTATTGGGATATTTGATGTGCTAAAAGTAAATTTTACTATTTATGATTTATTACTTTTTTTTCATTTTTTTGAATTTAAACTTTTTCAACTTTCTGAAAATTTTAATAAATAATTTGTAATTATAATACTTAAATAGTAGGTAAAGATAAAGAAAAGTTAAGATTATTTTTTTTCTTTTAAAATTTCATTTTCAAATATGTAATAAATGTGATTTATTGTTTTATGTAATATTTATTATTTTTTTCTTACTTTTTATATTTCCACTAAGAACAAAAAACGCTACTTCCTTATTGGTAGGGTTTATTTCAGGAACAGCCTTAAATAAAGATTGCGAGTTCATCTTGTCAATTAAGTACAAGACAATAGCGACATATTTCACATATACTTACTTGTTATACTTATATACCTATATACAGTATACACTGGCAGTGGCAACTGGCAACGCGCAGCGCGCTATACTTAAACCACGCGGACCACGCATTTTGACGGTGAGCAGCGGCTACATAGTTTCTGAAAAATGGCAGATTTCGGTGCCGATGATTTGTTTGATGCGTTTGAAGAGACAAATGATCAAGTTGTACGAGTCAGGTAGTTTTAAATTTCTTTAATACTTTTCGTTTTTATTAGTACTTACCGAGATATTAGGCTTATTGTTGTACTGCACAACATAACCTTATATAACTTTTAAATTACTTCTTTTGTATATACATTATAGAATTGTTTGTAAATATTATTTTTAGAGAGACTGGATTCAAACGAGAAAATGAGGATATTAAGGAAGATCAACCGACAGTCAAAAAGTTAAAAACTGAAGCTATACTTGAGGATATAAAGTAAGCGCATGTTTTCTCTCTTTATTTACACATTATTGCGTAAATGTTTTGATGGTCTACCCTTAGGCATTACTTTAATTTATTTATTTTTCTTTCAGTCTTCAAGAAATTGAGACTCGAATATCTGTACACACCATAGAAACTATTGAGTCTTGTACACATGAAGTTGCGGTACCACCAGATCAAGAATACATTCCTTTAGAAAATAAAACTACTAAACCTGCTAAAGAATACAAATTTGTTTTAGATCCTTTTCAAAAAGAAGCTATATTGTGCATTGAAAATAATCAATCAGTTTTAGTTTCAGCTCACACATCTGCAGGAAAAACGGTTGTCGCAGAGTAAGCGTTTTAGAATTATAAATTTAATTACTTATTTTACTTTAGTAATTTGTATATTGTAAAACTACTTTTATAGATATGCTATTGCATGCTCTTTACGTGACAAGCAAAGAGTTATATACACAACTCCAATAAAAGCATTGAGTAATCAAAAATACAGAGAATTCTACGAAGAATTCAAAGATGTTGGTTTAGTTACTGGGGATGTAACGATAAATCCAACTGCAAGTATCTTAATTATGACAACTGAGATTCTAAGAAATATGCTTTATAGAGGTTCAGAGGTAATTCAATATTACTACCAAAATTACTTCTCATTTTATCAACTTATAATATTTTTAAATAGTTTATTTCTTGTAGGTAATGAGAGAAGTGGGTTGGGTAATATTTGATGAAATTCATTATATGCGAGATAAAGAAAGAGGGGTTGTTTGGGAAGAAACTTTGATTTTATTACCTGATAATGTACATTATGTTTTCCTGTCTGCTACAATTCCAAATGCTCGTCAATTTGTAGAATGGGTTGCACATTTACACAATCAACCATGTCATGTAGTTTATACAGACTATAGGCCAACTCCTTTACAACATTATATCTTTCCTGTGGGAGGAGATGGAATTCATTTGGTTTGTAAACATTATTTTGTATTATAAAGAAAAACATTTTGATTCACCTTAATTTTTATAATTTTACATTATTTAAGGTGGTAGATGAGTATGGACAATTTAAAGAGGATAATTTTAACAGAGCAATGGCTTGTTTGCAAGGTGATGCTGCCAAAGGTGATACAAAGGGACGTAAAGGTGGAATGCACAAAACAAATGCTGGACAAACTAATATTTTCAAAATAGTTAAAATGATAATGGAAAGAAATTTTGCACCTGTTATTATTTTTAGTTTTTCAAAAAAAGATTGCGAGGTATATGCTATGCAACTTGCTAAATTAGATCTTAATACCGCCGAAGAAAAAAAATTGGTTGATGAGGTATTTAATAATGCAATGGACGTCCTCAATGAGGACGATAGAAAATTACCACAAGTCGAAAATGTTTTGCCTTTACTAAGGCGTGGTATTGGTATTCATCACGGAGGTCTTCTTCCAATTTTAAAAGAAACTGTAGAAATATTATTTGGTGAAGGTTTGATCAAGGCTTTGTTTGCAACTGAAACTTTTGCAATGGGTTTGAATATGCCAGCAAGAACAGTGTTATTTACTGCTCCGCGCAAGTTTGATGGAAAGGATTTTCGGTGGATTACATCAGGTGAATACATCCAGATGTCGGGAAGAGCTGGTAGAAGAGGTTTAGATGAAAAAGGAATTGTAATATTTATGATAGATGAACAAGTCAGTCCAGCTGTCTGCAAAGACATTGTTCAAGGAAAACCAGATCCAATTAATTCAGCTTTTCATTTAACGTATAATATGGTTTTAAACCTTTTAAGAGTTGAAGAAATTAACCCAGAATATATGTTAGAAAGGAGTTTTTATCAATTTCAAAATCAAGCAGCTATTCCTGAATTATATGAGAGTAAGGTTTTTCAATTATGTTTAACTATTAAAGTGACAATTTCATTTAATAATCAATAATACTTTTTTATTTTAACAGAGGTAAAGAAATTACAGAATGAATATGATAGTATTCAATTTGAAAAATTTAATCTCATGTCTACATATCATGACATTAGAGAACAATTGGATCGACTTAGTGTAGATTTTCGAACATTTTTAACAAAACCAGAATATCTATTACCATTTCTTCAACCTGGAAGAATGGTTAAAGTAAGAAGTAACATTACTAGCAAATTGAATTAATTCTTTTTAAGTATCTTATTAGTACGATAAATTTTACACAATAATTTAAAAACATAATTATTTATAGGTAAAAAATGAAAAAGATACTTTTGATTGGGGGATCATAGTAAATTTTAAAAAGAAAAATCCAAAAAATCCGGATAAAGAAAAAACAACTATTATTGTCGATATTTTGCTTCATGTTTCCAAGGATTCCACTGAAAGTGCCCCTATTCCTTGTCCAGAAAATGAAGAAGGAGAAGTAGAGGTTGTACCTGTTTTACACACACTTATTTCACAAATAAGTTCACTTAGGTTATATTATCCAAAAGATTTGAGACCAGTAGACAACAGGAAAAGCGTTTTAAAAACGATTAAAGAAGTGAAACAAAGATTTCCAGATGGACCACCCTTACTAAATCCAATAACAGATATGAAAATAGAAGAAACAGCGTTTAAGGATATTATTAAAAGGATAGAAGTCTTGGAAGAAAGGTTATATGCCCATCCAATGCATAAAGTAAGTTAAAATAGTTTTTGTAGAATACAAGTTATCTATGCATTATAACAATTTTATAACATTACAGGATGAGAATTTAAGTGATCTGTATGAAAAGTTTTTGGCAAAAGAAGAAATTGGAAAGAATTTAATTTCCGCTAAAACAGAATTAAAAAGTGCAAAATCTGTTTTACAAATGGATGAACTAAAATACAGAAAGAGAGTATTACGTCGATTAAATTATTGTACAACAAAAGACGTTATAGAGTTGAAGGGACGAGTGGCGTGTGAATTGAATGGTGCAGATGAGTTATTAATGACTGAAATGGTGTTCAATGGACTTTTTAATTCTTTATCAGTTTCACAAATGACTGCATTAATTAGTTGTTTTGTTTGTGACGATAAATCAAGTGAAACGCCAAAAAGTATTGAAGAATTGAGTGGTCCCTTGAGGCAAATGCAAGACATAGCAAGAAGAATAGCTAAAATATCTACGGAATCAAATTTGGAATTAGATGAAGATTCCTATGTAGAGAAATTTAAACCGTTTTTAATGGATGTTGTTTATGCATGGTGCAGAGGTGCAACATTTTTACAAATTTGCAAAATGACCGATATATTTGAAGGTATGTTCTTATTACAGTACAAAATTATCTCGTAACACGTTTAAATAGAGCCATATTCCATTTTAATTATTGTACGTTTCGTATTTAGGATCTATTATTCGGTGTATGCGACGACTGGAAGAAGTACTTAGACAACTCTTACAGGCGGCCAAAAATATAGGTAATACAGATTTAGAAAACAAATTTAGCGAAGCAATTAAATTACTTAAAAGGGATATTGTGTTTGCTGCCTCGTTGTACTTGTAATTAAAATTGTTTTATATGTAAATTTACCAATGATTCTTTTATAAATTAATGTAAATTTAAATTGATAATTGATGTTTTTTTTATAAAAATGGTTTATTCCACAATATAATTCGAATTCACATTTGATTTTCATTAGACAATAAATAAACGCGTCGTGAAATTTAACGATTTTTACAACCTAATTTATTAATTTTTTTTTTCTTTTTCAATTTGACCATACAATTCTCATACATAAAAATGACATTTTTCAAAGTTTTCTTTTTAGCTTTATAAAATAACTACGTTCGTCACGTGATTTTATTGTATAAAAAGAGCACTATGTTCAAACGTAGTTTTTTAACGAATAGACAAAAAATTTTCTAAACTAGGAAAATTAATTAATAAATACACATATGAATCACGGTATTCAGTTCCATAAATCTCAGATGTCTTTTAAGTCGGAGATTTACCGTTCTTCTAAAATTATCGTTTCTTGCGGACAGAATTTCAATTCGCTAAATGTAAGATTTGTGTCCATAGTTGTGAGCTAAAACAAAAAAATGTTAACATAAATAAAAAGTATTGTATTTTTATAAAATAATTTATAAGAATAAGTAAAATGTGAAACATTTTATTATGTATAAAATGTATTGAATAAAATATTTTAATAAATGAAACACTCACATCCCTTCTAGGCCAACTTAATATGACCTTGTAGTCTTCTGTAGGATATCCTTTTACAATTAAAAAATTTAAAAGTGTTTGAAGAGAAGCTTCACTTTGAAACCTACGTTCCAAAAAGCTTCCTGATGGAAGTCGTACTCTTATTTTTAATACTCCTTCTGAATCTTGTTTAGGTTCTGGAGGTAAACTGGCTTCAACTGCTAATCTATGAGTTTCTTTCCTAGCTTGCTCAGCTAATCTTTCATTTTCTGCTTGCTCTTTCTTCTGTTTTTCAATTTTTTCTAACAATTGTTTGGCTTCTTCCTTGGCTCTATAATACATTTTTTACGTCATTAGACAATGGATGATAAAATTCGATTCTACTATTTTTTTTTGTTATTTAAATTCTGTCTTACCTATCAGCTGCTAAACTTTCTTGATAAGCTTGATCTTGTTCTTCTTTTACTCTTTCTCTAGCTTGTCTTTCATCTTCAAATTCAATGTCACTTTGTCTTTGTTCCTATAAAAATAAAATAAATAATACTAGTACAAATAAAATAAATCATTTTAATATTTAATATCTAATAGCTAATATTTTTAAATCCAGACCTATGTACAGATACTGTATTGTATCTCTATAGGATGTATGTTATGTCAGATATATAAGTATATTGAGATTTTAACTGCATATTGTAATTCTGGTAAATAAAAAAAATATAATATAATACCTGAAAAACGTCTACAGCTTCTATTAAATTTGTTAGCAATTCATTAACACCAACATTTCCGTGAATTATTGTAAATACATCTGTGTTAGACCTAGATCGCATTATCACCATAATTACAGGCATTGTATCTACCTCAATATTTCTTACTGCCATTGCTGCAGATATACCTAATACTTGTTGTATGGAAGTAAGAAATCTAAAAAATTTTTTAATTAACAGTATGTAGACAATTTTAAATAATTTTTATTTCTTGATAAGAATTTAATATAATTACTTTTGTTTATTTGATTCGTGTGTACAATCCCAGCCCCAAACCACAAAATTTGCTGACAATAGTTGGAGGACAGTTTCAAAACCAAGTAATTGTGTGCAAAAAACATTTGCTAGGATACTGTTATCATGATGCAAATAAACTGCCAGCAATTTTCTCTATAATACATAACTCAACCATTTGTATTCGTAATAATAGAAATGTAGTGTTATAAAATTATATAAATAAAGTACAATATTATATTATATATATGTATATATATTGTACATATTACATTTATTTTATTATTATTTTAACGTCGCTCTTTTTATGCTCCTAAGTCAGTGCTAATCAGCGACGGGAGGCATACGATGTCTTTGTTAAGAAAGCACTTGTTGAAAAAACATTCCCCAGTAGTGCTTCTATCAATCGGTAGAGACCGGTAATCGAACCCGGGACACCTTCGGGTACGAGTTCACCACTCTACCGATCGAGCCATCGCAGACCTCTACATATTATATTGTATGATACTTTCATGTATCAAACTTTTATAAATTTGAATAAATTACCTCTCTTGGTGATTTGGAACATGATTCAGCGACGGCGTTTTCAAATGTACCAATAAAGAAATTTGGGTGAATTGGGCCATATCGTTTTTTATATACTTCTACAAAATGCATAATTCCAACAGTTTCATCCTCAACATTGTTTGGAACTGCAAAAAAAATAATTGTTACTATTTATAAGTAAGCTCGTCAGTAATAATTTTGTAAAAACTATAAATCTTACTCAAGTTTTGAATTTTGGTAGGTTGAACATGGTCTATAAAAATATCATCGTCAACTTGAAATGCTTCGGGTGCATCTTCATAATCTTCTCCATCTTCTTGTTCGTCTACAGAACTGTCTGTGTCAAACACATCAACAATCTCCTAAAATCAGATAATTAAATTAAAAGTTTCAATAATAATCTAGCATGTATACACTGAAATAAAAAAATTTTAAAAATTACTTTTTTTGTTTCTTTTGAAGAAACTTTTTCTTCAACAGAAAGATTATGTTCAGGAATTGAAATACCACTTTGGGCCAATGTAATTGAATCGTTTATTACAGTAGGTGGCCATCCTTTCCAAATCTGATTTCGAACCGGTACATCATTTAATGTGTAAACATCACCTTTTACATCTAAAATTGTGTGAGTACCAGGATAATTTAATGTATAAACAGTATTTTTATCTTCATCTTTTATATTCAATCTATACATATTGCATAAACGCTCTGATAGCTTCATTCTGTAAATAGAACATAATAATAAATGTTAATTAAAAGTAAAAAATTAATGATTATCTTTAAATTAAAATTATTTTTACGATGGTGATGATGAATCTCCAGTTTCTACTACCGAAGTTATATACAATTCATTTTCACGTGGTAATTCAAGAGATTTCAAAGTTGTTGCATCATTTCTAGGTTCTTTTTTCCATCCATGCAATTGTTGTTGGCAAGGAGTAACATTTGTATAATTAAATATTGATATTTTTAAATCTCCTACATTATTAAAAAATAAACAATGTTAGTTTGTTTAGTTTAAGAAAGTAAAAATGTATGCTAATGAAATAATTGGTTAGTCTTACATACCAACTGTACTTGTATCGGATATTTCAATTTGAAATGTTGTAGTTTGATAATGTACATGAAATGTGAGAACTCTGGTTTGTTCTTTTAATCGACTTGATCCTGGTAATATTTTGTCTATACTTTTAGAATTACTGGTACCAGGAAGAATGTCAACTTTGTCTGTAAAACAAGCAGTTCGGGTTGGTGATATACAAGTTACATCTGAAGAAGAGTTTCTGGGTACATGTTTGATTTCTTCAATCATTTCAACATCTCGATTTAAATCTGACGGCAACTGTTGTGCATTCTGGGACATTACCTTGTTCACTGCTGCCTATATTATCAATAAAAACCTTAATACAACTAGAAAGTAAGGAGCAAATAAAAAGAAAAATGACAGAATGTTTGCTTACTATTAAATCCCAATTTGTGCCTTCCAAATGTAATATAGCTTCCCCGACATCTTCAATGTCAGTACATGCCTACAAAAAAAGAGTAATAACAATTTTCAATAAAAGAACAAGTTTGAGCAATTACAAATCAAACAAAACAAGTGATTAATTTTCAAATTTATAAACTAATAAAAAAAACATTTAACCACAAGAGAATGAGTAAAACAGGGAGAAAAAGTAAGTAAAACAAAGATACAAGTAAAAAAAATTTAATAAGATAAACGAAAATAATGATATTTAAATGAAAGATATAGTTCGATTTGTTGGTGAAGCGCACAGTAGGAGTTGAGTCAACCATTATTGTCAATGTCATCGTACATACTTCTAAGTATAACGAAAGTTTACTCATAACCTAATTTTCCGATTTTAATCGCAACAAAGAGTAAGATTATTAAACATAGGATAACTAGAACGTTAAGATTATTACCTGAAAGTCTGCAAGAATGACATCGCGATTGCCGGCCATAGTAAGAGAGCGAAGATTTTCAAACTAATTAAATTACAGCCGAATCGTTTGTTCGACGATGCCTTGTATTATTTAGACGTACACTCAAATAAAACGCATAATAACGTGTAAAACCACGAACCTTACGAGGATTTGGTACGCGTTCACTTCAAGAGTTCAGACATCAAACTCTATATAGTAAACGTGAGCGTCAAATTCTCACGTTTCCTTTTCAAAATCATCAGATAGCAGCACTTTCGATTGCAGTTCAGCAGTTGTCCAAACTAAAAAAATATGTAAATGGGTAGATGGAATATTGCCTACTCTGTAATTTTGCCTACTCGCATGAAGTTACGTATCGCATGAAACTCATCCGCGACAGTATGCGCGTCAGAGCGCGCCAAATTCAAACGCTTTAGAACATGATATTTTAAATAACTAATATTTAATTGTTATTAATAAATAAAAATAATTTAAAAGTGTCCAATGAATGTAAATATATGCGTGGATAAATAGTATAGCGTAATTAATACGTAATACTGCAAATAATAATTCAATTAATTAAACAATAATAACTTACTATATTATATAATATATAAAAAAAATTAATTAATTGTATATTAATATTCCATTAATTGATTGAATTTAATGCATATTAAATTGTTAATAATAAATTTTATGCTTTAGAAAAATTTTTTATACACATACCATTTATAATATAACACGCGCATAAAATTAATGAATAATTAGTATTGTGCAAAAGAATAAATGAGGTACTTAAAATTGAGATGCAACTACACTAATGTTCAATACTATTAACAATAATGAATAATTAAATAATAACTAACAAATGCAGAAAAAGCATATAATGAACAACAACTTAAATATGTAATTATCCAAAATAACTGTAAATATAAATAATATAAATAATTATAAATACAACAGCAATATTAAATCTATTATATGTTGTATGTATGCGATGCGAAAAAATGTTTTCAATATAATATATGAATAATAGCAATTTATTAGTGTAGGATTTGTAAAATAATATGGATAATAAAAAACAGTGGATACAATAACGTATCTTAAAAATTGGAAGATAATTTTAAAACTAAGTAATTAAATTTGTTGATATAATACGGACACGTTTTGGGCACTTTTCACATTTATCTTTATGGGTAAAGTAAACGTGCGGTTACCGACGAAATTATCGAACGCATGGTAATACCGCGAGGAAGGTAAACGTGGAGTCGGTGCCTGCCATATCGACCAAGTATGGTATTCAGCGTATGCATCCACGGGCTAAAAATACTTGTTACTTACAATTTTTTTTCTTCTATTTTTTTCATAAAATGTAAGTGACAAAATATATTAATTATTATATTGCTATTTCAAACGCTATAATGATTAAATAATATTTATTTCTAAGCTCCCCTAGGGGGCGCAACTTAAATATAAGTTTTAAACGTGTGGTATTAGAATGCTAAAATAGCCGTGGGGATTAAGGCGCGCGTCCGCGCACACGGCTTCCATGACCCGCGATCGAATCCCGCGGGTTGCACTTTTTTTTTTTTCCATAATCTTGTTTTTTACATGTATAAGAAATGGTATATAGATTTTATTACTATTATTATAATTTTTTATTTATAAACATAATTTTAAAATAGATAATTATTATATTTATATATAATATGCACAAGTATCGACGAGTATTATGTGCAATTTGAGAATAACATTTTTGTTGCATAAAATCATTTTTTATTATAATTATTGTGTATATTATTAAAATGTAATAAATTAGGGGGGAAAAATTGAAAAATTGAAAAAAGAACTATATTAAAATTGTTACGTGACACATAATTCGGCCAATAATTTTAAATAAGAGTTAAAAATAATGTGATTTCATTAAAAAATTAATAGATAAGAAATTTTTTTTAACTCAGGCTTGACCCCTAAATTTATTTGAAATTTTACTATGTAGTATCAGTATTTAGTAATTTGTTTATTAAACAATTATAAACGTCTCTTAAGAGTAGAGTATGGACTAAAATTAAAAAAAAATCAATTTTTTTTTATTTTATAAACAAGTTCTAAATGTTACGTAGAATATGCGTAAATAACGTTTAATATTATAAAGCTTATGTGCTTACATAATTTCAGCATTATAAATTTTAGTTAATGCAATAAGCCATGTATTTTTATCTTTACAGCTAAATAATTCAAAAACTATTTTTTATACATTTAAAACAATCCTAGCAGCACAATTTTTGTCGTAGCCACCTGAAATTTTGCACACATCTTGAGGTATGTATGAGTCATAAAATTACTCAGCCTTCTTTGTTTTAAATGAAATGTGACATTTTTATTACTACTTTTTTAATGAAAAATCTGATATTTTTAGGCAATTATATAAACAAATTAGGTTTATCGAGCCAGAAATTGCATTTTTATAGATAAACCCTAATTTATTACATATTAATAATATACACAATAATTATAATAAAAAATGATTTTATGCAACAAAAATGTTATTCTCAAATTGCACATAATACTCGTCGATACTTGTGCATATTATATATAAATATAATAATTATCTATTTTAAAATTATGTTTATAAATAAAAAATTATAATAATAGTAATAAAATCTATATACCATTTCTTATACATGTAAAAAACAAGATTATGGAAAAAAAAAAAAGTGCAACCCGCGGGATTCGATCGCGGGTCATGGAAGCCGTGTGCGCGGACGCGCGCCTTAATCCCCACGGCTATTTTAGCATTCTAATACCACACGTTTAAAACTTATATTTAAGTTGCGCCCCCTAGGGGAGCTTAGAAATAAATATTATTTAATCATTATAGCGTTTGAAATAGCAATATAATAATTAATATATTTTGTCACTTACATTTTATGAAAAAAATAGAAGAAAAAAAATTGTAAGT
This sequence comes from Theocolax elegans, assembly GCA_026168455.1. Lineage (NCBI taxonomy): Eukaryota > Metazoa > Arthropoda > Insecta > Hymenoptera > Cerocephalidae > Theocolax > Theocolax elegans. The sequence goes on along the minus strand of CM047426.1, from coordinate 93,200,396 downwards.
AACAAGTATTTTTAGCCCGTGGATGCATACGCTGAATACCATACTTGGTCGATATGGCAGGCACCGACTCCACGTTTACCTTCCTCGCGGTATTACCATGCGTTCGATAATTTCGTCGGTAACCGCACGTTTACTTTACCCATAAAGATAAATGTGAAAAGTGCCCAAAACGTGTCCGTATTATATCAACAAATTTAATTACTTAGTTTTAAAATTATCTTCCAATTTTTAAGATACGTTATTGTATCCACTGTTTTTTATTATCCATATTATTTTACAAATCCTACACTAATAAATTGCTATTATTCATATATTATATTGAAAACATTTTTTCGCATCGCATACATACAACATATAATAGATTTAATATTGCTGTTGTATTTATAATTATTTATATTATTTATATTTACAGTTATTTTGGATAATTACATATTTAAGTTGTTGTTCATTATATGCTTTTTCTGCATTTGTTAGTTATTATTTAATTATTCATTATTGTTAATAGTATTGAACATTAGTGTAGTTGCATCTCAATTTTAAGTACCTCATTTATTCTTTTGCACAATACTAATTATTCATTAATTTTATGCGCGTGTTATATTATAAATGGTATGTGTATAAAAAATTTTTCTAAAGCATAAAATTTATTATTAACAATTTAATATGCATTAAATTCAATCAATTAATGGAATATTAATATACAATTAATTAATTTTTTTTATATATTATATAATATAGTAAGTTATTATTGTTTAATTAATTGAATTATTATTTGCAGTATTACGTATTAATTACGCTATACTATTTATCCACGCATATATTTACATTCATTGGACACTTTTAAATTATTTTTATTTATTAATAACAATTAAATATTAGTTATTTAAAATATCATGTTCTAAAGCGTTTGAATTTGGCGCGCTCTGACGCGCATACTGTCGCGGATGAGTTTCATGCGATACGTAACTTCATGCGAGTAGGCAAAATTACAGAGTAGGCAATATTCCATCTACCCATGTAAATCCTAAATTAAATTACCAACTGCTTAGTACGCTGAGTCGCTGATGATGATGAATGAATTATATTAAGAACTAGATTTTTTAACAGTAACAATAGATGCAAATATTCGAATCTGATAAAAAAGATACAAACATTTTTTATTAATACTAACGACAGAATGCAGCTTCCAGTTGTTTTAAATTTTAACGGAAAATTTTATTTTTGATAAGATATAAGTACCAAATCAATTTGAAATTTCAAGTTAATAATAATAATAATAATAATTAATAATAATAAATAAGATTTATGTAAAAAGTATTGACAATAAGTACTTACTTATTTTTTTCCTGTTGGTTACATCTTTCTTCTACATATGTACAAAAATGTAATTTTCGTAAAATTTTATAATTAAAACATTTTGTGTAATTATATTTAAAAAATATTTTTTATTGTGTATCTTTCTTTTTTTCAAACATATTTTTTTTACACAAGTTTAATACATTAACTATTAGTAAACAATAAGTTAAACATTTATTATTATACCAGTCTCCTTAATTTGAGTATTACAAAATGCTTACAATAATAATACTATTTATAATAAATAAACAATTTAAATAATTCTATCTATTTTGTTTGGGTAAGACAAATGTCTAAATGTTCGTTCATTAATGATTCTTTAATCAAGGTCATACATGAAGGACAAGGATAATTTTCCAATGGCTCACTTTTTACTTTTGACTCCTCATTTGTTTGAAATTCTTCATTATTACTGTCATTAAATACACAAGCTATACATTCTTCTAAATGTTCATTTAAGCTCTTATTGGGTTCCAAAGATTTGTTACAAATTAGGCAAAAATGAGGCGAATCTTCTAAATTTACGGAACTAAAACTGGAATCATTTACTGATAATTCACCACTCATTTCTTCTGCATCATTATTAAGGCATTTTTCTAAATGTTCATTAAATTCGTGTGACTTTAATTCTTTATTGCATAATGGACAATTTAAATCACTTAATAAAGAGTCATTATTACTTTTAGGAATTTTATTAGGTGGTGTTTCATCATCTTCTTTTTTTCTCTTTTTACCTGAATTTATAACTTTTGATGAATTTTCTGTTTGCTCAAGACATATATCCAAATGTTCATTAATCTCTGAATCGGTAACAGATTTATTACAATTTGGGCATTTAACAATTGAATTGATTTGTGTATTGGCTATATTATCTGAGTTTTTAACTTTAAAACTAGAACTACTTAATGTACTTTGAATCAAAGAAACATCATTTGATTTTGCAGGTATTTTACTTGCACTTGTAGTAACATATTTATCAAGTAATCTACTCCTTCCTGTTCCTGAACCTCCAAGTACACCAGAGAAAGACATACGAGTATTATTTTTCGGAACATTACTTGAGAAACTATTATTGCTTTTATTTACAACAGAATTTTCATTACTACTGGAGCTGCTATTAGGTCCTCCAGTACCCCATCCATGAACATTGTTTGTACTGTTCCCAAGTTTTTTAAGATTGTTTTGCACTTGTGAGTTTGAAGCATTATTATTTTTAGTATTTGACATTACTCCATTTGAAGGTCTCGCTTTATTCTTATTATTTGTTGAGTCAATCTTAGGGCTATCTTTTGACTTGTTTATCCAGTTTAATATACCATTATTGTCTTGGCTTTTATTTGTTTTGCTGGCAGTATTCGTAGATTTGGATTTACTATTTTTTTTATCAACTTTTTCAGGTTCTTTAATTTTAATAAATTGCCCCCCACATGTTGATTGATGTTGTTGCCACCAAAAATCATTCTGACCTGGAGCACGATTCATAGCTCGCTTTACTGTACCAAAGAAAGGTGGTCTGTGTTGACATGGTCCATTACACCTCCACCAATGTTGTTGATATAATCTTACTTCTTCGTGAAAGGAGTGATATATCTATTATAAAATATATAAAATTAAGAAAATAATGTATCAAATTTTTTTTTTATTTAAAAACATATTTTTTTACCGTTATGTTTGTTCCAGCTTCTTTATTAATTCTTCTCATATGACTTTGAAAAATTGGACCATGTCCATCTCTATCTCTGTTGTCATTGATGAGAAATAAATAAGCATGTATCATCTCATGCTGTAGCAGATATTGGCTTTATTATACATACATTTACTAAATGATATTTAGTAATTAAAAAATTATATATCTTACCAATAGAGTTTCAACAAGATCTTTTCTTGGTCTTAACTTCAGAAGTGGGGTACTTAAAGAAATAATGCATTCTCTGTTACGTGGGTGAAATGTACAAATTCCTGCGCATCTAATTGAATGAAAAGAGAAATAAAAAAGTTTCAATAACAATGATTTAATAAAAAAAATTAATTTAGTAAAATAAATTCTTACGAAGTCATTCTTGGACTCCATTTGACTTGTACAGGTAATAAAATATTCCAAAAAAATTTTTCATTAAACTGAACAAAGAGAGTATAAATATTAGGAGTTGGATCAATGTATTCAAGAGTATCATCAATCAATGTCCTAGGACGATAATTCTCTTTATTTTTCTGTAATAATATAAAAAGAGTGTGTCAATAATAATAATAAAAAATAAATTGTTATGATAAAATAATAGATAGTTATCATATTGTCAATATAAAATCTAACCTCTTTTGGAAATTTTGCATTTTCGGTAACACCAGTACAATTCAAACGATCACTTAAGGATTTCGCTAGTTCTTCATCGTACTTTAAATAGCTCATGTCTCCGTTTAAGAATTATTTAAAAAGAAACATTTAAATTTATATAGGTATATAATTTTTTGAAATTAATTCAAACATCAGCTATTATACCTATATGTGTGTAGATAAACCAAAAGAATACGATCGACAATAAATGTAAACACGGTAAATAAGTACATCGAATTGATTGAAAATACACGGAATTCTGAATTTCGGGTAGTACCTCAATCAGCCGCATAGATATCGCGACGATCGAACATAAAAATAATTATAGGTTATACAAATTAAAATTACTTTTTCATAAATTATTGATAAACATAATGTATAAATAATCAGTTTAATAAAAATGTGACAACAATTTATCTTTGCTTGTTGACAATTTTACATGTATGTACGTTACAGGTGTGTACAGGATATTAGCTTTCTTTTGACACTTGACAGGTTGTAAATATATATATATATATATATATATATACAGGTAGGTTATTTTGACAGCGAATACTACGATTGTTCCGAAAGATTCGTCAAAATGTAATTATCAAAATACTTGAGGGTATTTTGCATATCCGAATAAGATGACAATTTACAAGCTTCGTCTAAAGGAAGCCATTTGAAATCCTGATGTTCTCTCGACATTGTAACCTGTTTAGATTTATTCAACAATTCAGCAAGCCAATATATAACAACTTTCGGCTTATTGTTTACCGGATAATTTAATTCTTTCTTAGCGTCATGAAAAACTTTTAAATCCTCTTTAGAATATCCAGATTCCTCTTTTGTTTCTCTCAGCGCGGTTTCCATATCCGATTCGCCGGGATCAACGTGACCTAATAGTATATAAAAATAAATTAAATAATTTATAAAAATGATATAAACACACGAAAGAAAAGCTAAAAACCTTTTGGTGGTGTCCAATGATTTTGACCGTAAGATGTTTGCATTAACAAATACTCAATATTACCGTGAATCCTTCGAAATATAATAAAACCACAAGCACGCCTTGGTGACATTTTTATTTAATTAATTTATATAAATATATTTACTATATGCGGCACGCTGCAGAGAGTAAAGTGAACTGACGTAAGGTTAGATGCGGCTTATCGCTAATGTTTTTATGTCGTGTATCTATATACTCACCTTATATATATACAGCTTACACAGATATGTTACGTACGTAGACGGAGCAAAATTGAAGCTTTCTTCTTTGGAGGTAGAATTTTGCGTTAAAATTTTTTTTTAATTCTTAAGTATTTTACATTTAGGTAAGTGTAATTCCGAAATCCTTTTTATTAATTTATTTAAAGTCGTATCAGCAACCAAGTCATTATAGCGGCGAATTTTTTTTATAATCGCAGAGTATTATCCTGTATACCATGATCGATTAAAATGAATACTTTTTATACCTAGCATTTAAGAAAGTTAAGTCTTTCAAAATTTTTATAAATCTTACTCAAATCAATTGTAAGAAGAAATTAAAATTAGGCTCTTGCTTCCTGAGTAATCATAAATTAAATTAAGTTAGCAAATTAAACAAATTAAAATAAAATAAAATTAATCTACTTTTATGCTTGAATCTCGCATTTACATCCATATACATTTACACAATTGATCACTTTTGAGCATACTTTTCGTATTGAACGTGTGAGTAACTGCAAAGTAGACGTGAATGCGCGCAGAAAATAATATGTATACACATGTAGAAAACTAATAAATTATATAAAGGTGGTAATTAGGAAACAATACGTGTTACCATTTTATTATAAACGATTTTTCTACATTTTGGCTAAGAGATACCAATCACCAGAAAAAACACTTGGCAAAGCTTTTTCATTATTTACCTATCTACAAACAAAAGTCTTGTATGTTGGTTTCAAATGTGAATAGAAATATATATATGTATGTATAAGTAGTTTATCAATTTATTGATAAAACAGTTGTACGGGCAACTCGTTTCATTCGTTTTCTTTTTCTTTACTGTAGGTATATATATAAGTATTTATCAAACTACAGAGACAAGAGTCAATGAAAATATAAACTTAATTTGTTAAAAAATAAAACAAATCAAATTACTTGAAAGTGTGTTGTCCGTTCAGCTGTAAAGCCACTAATATCTATTTAATGTGAAATTAACAAGTGTTCCTTAAACTAACAAAATTCCTTGGATGTATTGAACTTCACCATATATATATATTTATACAATATGTTATTCGAGCAAAATCATCCAAGGCAAGGGTACGTGGTTTTATTCCTTAATATCTTTTGTGTACGTGTTTATGTGTGTATGTTATTTCTTTTATATTTTCTTTTTGTATATAACAGTGTCGAAACTTTATCTAAGCTGTGTTAAGGATTCTGTACCATTTATATTACTAGGGATCTTAATGATTAACCGCTAATAATATCGACTACTACAGCGACAATTTACAGAGACGAGCCGCACATAACGCTTGAATATTGTACTCGATGCACTGCACTGTTTTACACAATGAATAAATGATAATGATTCATGTATACAAATTCTATACCAAAGACGTTTGTTTGCTTCTTGAAAATGCTTTTTTTTTTTAGATCAATTTCCACCAACAAGGAAATTCAAGTAACACAATTTAATATTTATCGATCATCAATAACTTTTTCTTCTCTTTATATTACACTGTTATTATTTTATTTTATTTATTTTTTTATTTCATTTAGTCTTGGTTGGTAAATAATTTGATTGCAAAAGAGTTTGTGTGTACACACGCATATTAATGCTGGCTTTTAATTGTTTGTCCTTATACGTACATAAGAGATCAAGTATCGCGGTATATAGCTGCAATTGTACACACACTGGGATTAAAAATCTCTTTCCTATTATTATATTATACTTCAGTTGCGTACGATTTGTGTACCAATTAACAAATTATACAGACTGCTGATAATTCGATACTTATATGCTATCAGTCATTTATCGATTTACAGCACTGCAAATTACAATGTTATACATTTCATTTATTTCTTCTTTTTCTTTTATCTTGAATTACATGGAATTGATTATTCATTGCAAGTATTAGAAATATGAAAAATCAATCTTGTACAGCATGTAAATAAATTAGTCTCGCTAACAGTAACAAAGTTAATTATTTTTTAGGCGATTATTTATTATTGAACCTCGCCGTAGGTATCTTCTTATTTACTTAACATTTTCTTCTTTTTTTTTTCTTTTTTTCTTGTTTGCTTTACCTTTTTAACACGAGGATGATTTTATTTAATCTAGTACCTTTATTTAATTTTTATATTTACATTCTGCGATTTTTATCGACGTAACACCACTAGATGTCTTTTTTTTCTTTTGTTCGAGCAGCCGCACTTTACACTCAATCGCAGATGAATAAAGAGTAAAATATAGTCGATTCTAATACCTAACTTCTTTTGTTTTTATTAAACCTCTTTTTTAATAGAAACAGCAGATCTTGGTGGTAATTTTTCAGAATTTTCAAATGCGTTTCATATTTAATCTTTCACTCTATACTTTCAAATAAACTTTCGCATGACCACGTATGCATACATATACACACTCACACATACTCACACACATGTATATATATATATATATATATATATATATATATATATATATAAATTGTTCGACTCAATATTTCATTGAAATCCCTACAATTTAACAGTAAATCAATTCCCTCCCAGCTTTATCGTAATACGTCGCCTTTGACATTTATTTATACTAATAATAAACATAATAATAAAAATAAGGATAATAATAATAATAATAATAATAATAATAATAATAATAGTAATAATAATAATCATAATAATGCAATACTAATAACTGTTATTATTAAGAAATTTTCCAATGATAAGATGTGTATCTGCGAATCCATACTGTATATAAAAAAGTAAAGCATTATAAAGTGATCAAAAAGTTTCAATATGTGTATTAATCTGTCTTAATTAACAACGATCGAAAAGTCGATTACAAGTTTATTTCACGCAATTTTATTAGTAACAAATCGTTCAGACACCGATTTTTTTACTTCAAATGCTTTTAGTTTGCCATATTTAGATAATATCATTGTAAAATAAGATAAATACAAGTTTATAAAACAAATGCCATAACTCCCATCTTACTTGTAGAGTTAATGAAATTTTATACATGTTTTTATACTTCACTTTATTTTTCCAAATTAGTGTTATATAAAGCAAATTAAAATACCAAGTACTTTTCAAATTAATATAAAATGCAAGATCGAACTTTTATTTGGCTCCAATACACTATCAACCCTTTCAGTCGTACAATTCACGTGAAACATAAATGAATAAAAATTCTTATGTTTTTAAAAGTTTTAGGGTTGCCGATGCTTTGTTGTTTACAAGTACAAAATATACAGATTAAACAAAAAATAATTGGATTATGTCAAAAATAAAAATCTAACGGGAACATTTATTAAAAGCAACCACAAAAGTAAAGATTTATAATTTTTATGACGATTAAGATGACATTTGATGTCCATTTAAATTTATCTGTACAAAAATAAAATTTAAAACAAAAATGAATTTATCGTACGGTGATATATATATGTGTGTATATAATATATAATATCGGTCTCTCCGAACTAAATGCTTTACTTTAGGATAAAGCAGGTCGCCTATTGCCTATTGGCCAGAGCACGGCCTTTTAAATAATTGAAGGCGTTGCGTCCTCGATCTCCAGCTTGGACTCCTCAGTCAACTGGAGATCTTACCTTAGACGCCTGTCGCAAGATGAACCGCGACGCCAGCAAGATGTTCTGCGGCTACATGTATAAGGTAAGATCTCCAGTTCTTTACTGAGGAGTCCAAGCTATTAGGCGGCCTGCTTTATTCTAAAGTAAAGCATTTAGTTTGGAGATCGATATTATATATTATATACACAAAAATAAAATTGTTAAATATTTCTTAATTCTAGCACCGGGGTATCCGGTAAAATGCAAAAAATTGTAGAAGTTGTATAAAAATATAAAGAAACTCAACAAAAAGAGAGTAAAACGTACGTTACGTTTTCGACTGAAAGGGTTACAGATTAATCAAAAGAGAGCACAGTTCGTCAAACTAGATATCTCTATGAATTATATGTATATATTTATATATATATTCTCGTTAAAAGTTGAACAAATTAATGTTAGCGATCGGTTTTATTTCAATATCACGTGTATAATATATATGCCTAGTCATTAAAAATTCAACGAATATTGCGTTCAGAAAAAGAGTTTAAGAGATAAATGTTTGGACGATTTGCAGTATGATAATGGCGCAGACTCGTTTGTAAATTCTTGTATACGAAATTGTAGAAATGTACAATTTAATTATTTTAGTTTACAAGTACCTTACAATTTTAGTTTGGTGTTGGATTAATTTAATTTTTCTCATCTCTTCTTCAAATGTCATCGATATTAATTTCTATTTTTAATGGTATTTTTAGTGTATAAACATTAATTAGAGCGAATTGTGAAAAAGGTTTGTATAATTGAAATGATAAACGTAGGTGTAAAGCGTCGATCGAATGACTGAGTCAACGATTTGCAAATATTAAAATTACATGAAGCGGTTGGGCTTTTATTGGTGCCCGGTTGCTCGCATTGCCGTTATTGTTATTTTTTTATACATCGATTTTCAGCGCAGTATCATTTAGAAATATCTAGTTTTACCTGCATACCTTTACAACTTGTTTGCACGTATAGTTCCTACCCGTAAACTAGTCATCGTGCCAACAAATTTCTTCGCATTACAAAAAAGAAAGAGTCTCGATAAGACGGTCGTATCCCATTATTATTATCTTCTTTATTTTTCTTTGTAAATATCGTCTTCTTCTTCCTCTTTTTACTATTTGACGACTTTGATACAATAATTTACGTGAATCATGTTCTAGTTGAAAAAATGTACAACGGTATCGTTACGTGCAATACAAATATTACATCGCGAGAGACAACTGGATTACCGAGACTCATTGTGCCAAGTAAAAATAATACTGTTACTAATAATGATTTATACACTTAATTGCTTCGCACGCGAATGCAGGGTTCGAGTGTGTGGAGTCGAATAAACTTAAACGACGTTCGCGTCGTTCGAAGAACGAGGTTTAATAATAATAATAATAATAATGATAATAATAATAATAATAATAATAATAATAGTAATAATAATAATTGACGCATTGGCATTGGAGTTTCAAAGAAAAATAGAGATGAACGAAGGGAGGGAAACGATGACGAAAGCGATGAGTTCTTGAAAGAAAAAAATTAGTGCAACCTAAGATGAACACGAAAGTGTAAGTGAAAAAGAAAAAGCGCGTAAGTGTAAGTGTCGACAGAAAATGCAACATCAGTGGTCACGGGTCCGTACCCCTCTTTTACGCGATACACGCGCTCTCGATAACGAGAAAGAGAGAATGATGATATAAAGCAAAATAAAAAAGGAAAAAAAAAGAAAAGAAAAGCATCATTTGAGCATAATCTAATTCGAGGACCAAGCAAGCGTATACAGTGACGTATATCGAGGATATTACTCGAACGTTGCGCATTCTATTTAATTTCGATCAACTGCCCGAAGCAAAAACGTTTCCTACAATATTTATTTGTTTGTTTTTTCTTTTTTTTTTTATTTTTGATTAGCGAGGTTGGACCTGCAAGGATAATCTAATAAGTTGAAGATGAAACGTTTATAACAACGTAAATTGAAAGGGAAGAAGAAAGAGGGAAACGATCGAGCTCCGGGCACTCGAAACACTTTGCACTGCTCCATTTGGCACTCGAGAGTATTTTGAATAAACATGGTCTGAGCCACGGTAGATCATCACGTTCGAGACTCGCTCGGACCTTGATCCAGCCGAGGATAATCGTTAAACGAAGATCTCGTGAGCCTCGGAGTCCGAGTCCGAGTCCGAGTCGCTCGAAGGGCTTAAAGAGTAATCACCCTCAGATTGATTTTCCTCTTCGTCTTCGGTCCAGAAAAGGTAGTAGTACACCTCTTCGGTTTCGGTCGTCGAGTGTTGATGCTGCTGCTGCTGCTGCTGTTGGTGATGGTGGTGGTGCTGCTCTTGACCGTCCAGTGGTAGAGGCAACATGCCGGGTTATGGATCGGTCCGAGTACCGGTAAGCGGAGGGGCTGCGGCCGGCAGTCACAGCTTAAGCTCGTTTGCGATCTTACTGGCGATGTTTTTGAAGCCGATCGAGGTCCCGGAGATCCGTTTAAACCTTACTCCGTTAAGCGAGAGCCTTGGTAATTTGCAGACTTCGATTTCCCATTGGACCTGGCTATCCGTTGCCGGGTCACCGTGGGCGCAAAGAAGGAGAAATCTTTCCAGCTGCTCGTACTGGCACTCGTTCGCGTCGAGCACCTATAAAACGAATAGTCAAACGTTAACTCAACTAGTAATGTAATACACTTATTGAAATTTCGTGGGTTTTAAGTTCTTATTACTTGGTTTGATTTTCAATGATTATATAAATGATTAACCATTTCCCGATTAGAGATTTAACGATATTTTAAAATAATGTCTCTTTTTGAGTTATGGAAGATCATTTTCGGGAAAATTTTCTAATATTTAATATACCTTAGCATGAGGAATTATTTTACACAAATTAATAAATATTTGCTCATACGTGTAGGAAACTAATAGAATTTAACAATAGACATCGAGTTTACTATACAATTCAACACAAACTTCTTTTTAATTTCACGAGGTTATCCTCATTCCACTAATTAGTCAAAAACCATGCAAAAGAAATGATGAAGAAAACCATGTAACATTTTTTGCCAGCGTCTAATGTATTAGTGAACATTAGGGATAAAGAACCGCATGCCGGAAAGTGAAAGTTTAAAAAAAAATACGAGTTAAATAGCATCAAGTTAATTACTGCATTTTTACGTAAATAGACACAGAAGACATTGTAAATTTATCCGGCATGATTGAATTCTTTGTCTTTTACAGTATCATTTAAATCTTGTTAAATACTTTCATTTTCAAATTTTTGTTTCAAAATAGTACTTTTTGATCCAAAGTACATATTTTAGATATTTTAGGATAGGATTCGGTAAAATTAATCTTTCTGGATTAAAAGCAGTACCCAAAATACGTACTCTACGTATATCAAAAAATAAGTTTTGCGATTTTATGCACCGAACTTGACAAGCAATGATTTGCAAAATAAAATAAGCTTATCTAGTTTGAGTATACAACTTCAAAAATGATCCGCAAATCTATGACGTACAAAATAGTAAAAATAAATACATGTAAAAAGTTTATCCCCATTTTACACAAACAAAATAGATTCTGACAAAAAATGTTAGGTTAATACGTTTAATATTTTAATTTTTCCTGAAGAGGGCCATATAAAATAGATGGCCGGAACGTTGAAAAATAAACAAATTATTGGACGGACACACCATTAGTGTCATTCATTTAAAATAAAATTAAAAAAATGTTAGATCCTCTTCACAATTTTTTATTCGTGCAATCGATCGCTGCAGTCAATTTTTCAAAATTATAAATGCATTTGCAATTTATTTAAATAATTTTTTATATGCCTTTGGTAGTTACTTAAGAAAAAACACGAACATTTTTTTCTGATTATGCAAACAATGGATGTTGCTATCACAAAGAGTTTTGGCATGAGTGTTAATATGTTATCTATTTCCTGGTTAATTTTCTTATACCCATTTTGCTTATTCTCATTACTCTTAGGAATCTACATATATATCTGCTTGTAAATATACATTACCTTACGTATCTCCGACATGATTTCTAAAGGGTCTCTACTACTGGTAGTCTTCATACTCCACGTAAATCGAAGACTGCGCGGTTTAACTTGTTCATCGTTGGTCGTTGCACCACTGTAACAAAACATATTCCTACATTCGCTCGGCTAAACGTTTACTTCGATTATCAAACACCTCCACCACGTTTCCAAATCACGCGGGAATAATTACTTAATTTTTTTTTTACTAATAGCTTATTCATTATTCACCGTGTGTATTTAGAAAATATTTTTATTTTCTTTTTTTTATATATATAAAAAAACGACCAATACCACCAATTATTACGCATTCGCGTTGTACGCGAATTCAATTTTTAAAGCGTTTGTAATTACACCATATACAGAGGCCCAGTACCCTTTTTTCAACACCATTTTCTACCATTTCTTTTTAAAAAACCAAAACCTATTTTAATAAAGTGTTAAGAGAGAAAGATTAAGCACCGTACACACAAAAACCTGCGTGATTACTTTCGACGTGGAATCGAGAGAAAAGATACTTTGACGCGTATAGCATCTCAATGTAGGTATTGTACAAATCGTTGTTTTATTTCGTTTCTCACGTCCTTCGTCGAAAGTATCATTGGTCTTTTATTTGGCAAACGTATATCACACATTTGTACACACGTGTGTCGATTTACACACTTTCACACAGACGCTTATACGTTTAAATAGTCGTCATGCATCACACCACAATAAAACCAACATCGATCCTTATTATCCGATAGAAAATTTGCAAAAATTAAGAAATCTCAATTATTCGACTGATCAGTCAGTCGTATACATTTTGGTTATTCTCTGTGTTATAAAATACATGGTACATCTACACCTTTGGTGTTAAAAAGTTTGAAAAGTTCGAAATTTTTAATTTATACCATATACCATATACCATTTTCTTATATTTACCAAAGATGTGGATGCCGTGATTCGAAATACTAATGTGGTTGTATTAAAATTGTTCACATTGAAATTCCAAAGGTAACAACAAAGACGATAAGAGAGTTAGAGCGCATAAGTCAATAGTAAAAGCAAATAAATAAAATAGCGGAAATAAAAGAAATTTAAAAAAAATATAGATATATATATATAGATATATCGATAAGAAATAATAATTTAATAAAAAAAGTGAAATAAAATAAATAAATATGTATAAACATAAATATGCAACAAGTGGATTGTGGTATATTGGTATGCAAGAACGTACCTCACTACTGGGTGCTTGGGGGATACGGATGGGTCCATGGGGCTGAAATAACAAAACAAAGGCATTTGCTAACAAATACTAACATTAATAAATAATCGCTTTTTTTAAAGTTTGCTTTTCTTTTCTTAAGGGGAGGGGCGCGTTATACACCACCACCGCAAATCTTTGAAAGAAAAATTAAAATCTCGCTAATTAATTTCGTAGACTTTGTGTATATATGCTCGCAGGCGAGAAAATAAACATAAGCGTATAGGAGTAACGCGATAAAAATTAATATTTCATTACCAAAATTAAAAAAAATTCAAATTATGCTAATTAAAGTTAATAAATTGGATTGTCACGCAATTGTACTCGGCACTGATCGTAAGCCACATGCAGATAAATGTCGATTCAATCATAATCTAAAAGTATCATTTATGTTTGTTCGAAAGGTAATGAGGAAATAAATCTTAAATACATCTGCAACACGTAAATTGAAAATATTTATTATTATGAAATTATCACTACTATTGCTTCATACGCCTTTTAAACACTAAGTAATTTATATCCAGATTAGCAAACCGTTTGTTGCACTCTGCTCTCTACGCAATAATCTTAATTAACTCGCAGAAATTTTATTAGTCGCGTTACTTATCCTAAAATTAATAATAATATAATGAGAATAATAAAAATAATGATAATGATAATGATAATAATAATAATAATAGTAGCAGTAACGGTAATAGTAGTAGTTGTAGTAACAGTAATAATAGTAGTATCGGTAGTAGTAGTAGCACTAAAATAACAATAATCGAAATAAAAACTAATCTGACGATAATGTAATTATGACGGCAATAGCATTGTTTATAAAACAACACTGAAAATTTATTGATCCGCTATAGTTGCGTTTTGTCAAACAATTTACCCAGCGTTGACACGTGAAAATATATTAATTTGGACGGAGTAGAGCCACACATTGCATCAAACAGTTGCATTGAATATTACAATTAAAATAATTTTTTATCCACTAATTGTTTAATCGTCTATTCCTGTAATTATGTATTGTAATGTACTCGTAATATAAACATTTTAAAACTATATAATGCTTCCTCTCTTTCCGTTTTAACAAAAATTTTTTTTTTAATTTGTTATAAAACAATGACGCATTACAAGGTTTCAGTTATAATCATATATACGTGTAATCGTGCATTACAGTTTATAGTTGAGAAATAATCTCCCGTTCGTAGTAAATTTTGAATTGAAAATACTCGTGTTCTCATATTTGGTTTGTAAATAAACAAGTTGCATTTCATCTCTTCATATATATATATATATATACGTATAGTTACATTTCGTAAAGTTGTCAATAATAATTTAATTGTATAGGTATAAATCGATACGTACAGTCTGTTGCATATTGACACGAAAATAAATGCAAAAAAAGCCTAAATATATTGCACAAAAGTGATTGTTCGCTTATCTCTTTAAATAGTTTTCAGTAATCACAATGAGAGTTGTTGTTTTTATTTTTGTATTCAATTTATAAATTGGAATAGTTATGAATAATACATAGCACTTATGTGTGTAAATATGCCATGTCAAATCATACACTGTAAATATATATGCGTGTATGTACATATATATCACTTAAACGATTCACCAAACACTTTGATACATCGAAAATGTAAGGTGTAATTTTCCATTGTTCGTCACGTATGTTAACTCTTGTACTGACAATTACTAACACAATAAAACATAAAGAAAATAAAAGAAAACAAACAAATCTTCGTACGTCTTACATGCAAGAAGGATAGTTATATTTATGAACATTTGAATATGTGGTAAACATAGTTTATACACATTCCGTAAGTTACACTCATTAATAAAAAATTTTTTCATATCCGAGTAAAACCGAAAATTAGTTCGCAAAACCAGTTAGAAAAAACATTTATTTTCTATTGCTGCTACTATCAATACGATCACTTAAGCAATAGACATTTTTCCTTTACTAACTACAACGTTATCAACGGAATAAACTAAATTTTTAAGAGCTTTATTAATGTACATTTTTTGTGAGGAATTAAAAGAAAAAAGAAACTATAAGATAACATGAAAATTTACAGTCTCCTTAAAATTAATTTATTTATACTACCTACACATATTCCAATGTTGTTGTAGAAAAATGCATTTTTACACAGTTTGTTACAATGCGATTTTGTAATTAATTGCGAAAAAATAACGGAAAAGAAAAAAGTAATCGGTTTAATAATCGAATCTATTTGGCAAACCCGCACTCGTTAAATTTATTGAACCATCGACAGAGATATTCGAACGAGTTGCAGTACATTTAACGAATATAAATGTAAACGAAAAAAAAATTCATTATTTAAATTATCATACATAATTTTAATATTTTTTTTTATATAGTTACATACACTATGATCGATCTTTCTTTTTCTTTAACGAGAACAAATAAATCATAGTTTTCTTCTCTATCATTATCGTATATACAAAAATACATTCTCTGTGTTTACGTAACACTTGATTCGTTGCAGCATGTGTGTATGATTGTGTGTGTCTGTCTGTGTCTGTGTGTAGGTGTGTGTCTTTTAAACGTCTTTCATTTTGTTTAGATACTTAAATTTAATCGACGCGACAATTAATCAAACTTTTAAATATATATATGTATATATATATTCGCAGGTCTCTTGCAAGTTTCCGAGTTTACACAACTGTAAATAATTTATCAAAAACGATCTGCAAATATACTTTTTTTCTTTTCTTATACGAAAGCATGAATTGTAGCATATATAAATATATAATGGACAAAAAAAGTACCCCGATTTAACAGTAGTAGTAGAGAAAGTAATAACATTATTACGAAATAATAATAAAAAATGTAAGGACAAAGAAGAGTATAAAATTGAACGTACGTACAAAAGGATATTTGGCTCGATAAGGAATGACCAGATGACTTAGAATATTTCGTATAAATAAATTAATAAATATTATCATATCTTTTGTCTTGATTTATCTTCTTTTTTCTTTTTTATCATCCAAGAGATTTTATTTTTTGTTTAAAACATATCGAACGGACTATCTACCTCTCTTTCTTTCGCTCTCGCTCTCGTTCTCTCTTTCAAGTAAATTTGATGTAAATTGCTTGTCCAAAGTCGTGTAAATAATACAAGGAAAAAGAATAGAAAAAAATAGAAGAGTAAAATATTTGATGCTCCAATTGTTGATCAATAACCTAGGAAAACCGCTGCGTTCGAAATTGTGTGATATCGCTTAATATTCGTATAGTAGTAGTTGAATATTTTCTTTTCTCGCACTCATCCACTCATTCCAAACATGCACACAGAATTTTATATATTTTATCTAAACCGTCCGTTTGTCTACACGTGTGTGTTGCAATTAATGCATTTTGGCTCTCTTTTTCTTTCTTTCGTGTTGCTTTTGTTTTCCTTTTTTCTTTTCATATATATAAAAGGATATCGCACAAATAACGCCAGGATTCGTTACAAATTTGAGAGTGATTATTGTTGACTTGTGTGTAGTGCTTGTCCCCCATCGGTTCTCGCGCATATCGGCGAAATAAGTGCAAGAGAGATTCGTCACTTGGAAAACCTGTTAATATACGAGATAACCACATGATTTTTTTTCCGTTTTACATATTTTTCCAATCATTATTAGATATTTTTCTTTATCTTTTCATTATTTTAGCTAATACTTCATTTGTTATATACACATACATATGCATATACATATATTTATTTACATTTATACCACACATGCATATACATACGTATATGTATATGTATAAAATTATTTAAATACAAGGGCCATTCGTTTATCGCTAACTTGCTTAATATTATATAATAACGTTACTTGGTTTACTTTTCTTTCTTTTATATTACTATTAATCTGAGACCCAAAGAGAAGAGTTGTTGTTGAGCGCATTCGAAGCCGCAAGTATACAGACATTAAAGGCACCTAAATTGATTGTTAAGATATACAGCTTTGCTAATGTTATTTTATCTTTTTTTGTTAAATTTAACATTCTCTATTTACATTAAATATAAATTAAATATATATATACATACATATATATATATACATACACATATGCATATACATATATATGTATATATAGTCAAGTCAACGCGTTTATTCGAGCCGTCATATATCTTATTTAATTAACTATATATATTCAATTTTATCATTTACCCCGAGTTTCATTACAATAGTATGTAGCAAAGTATTCTCATTTCTTACGAATCGATAGTACATCACACGAGTTGGCAATAATTCAAATCGCTAATTAAAAAATAAAGAAGAAGAAGTGAATATAACTTTGAGAATACGTCAAAAGTTACACGATAAAGTCATCTATATAGAACACGATAAATTATAAGGTGCGTATATGATGTGCTGCTGTACGAGAGAAAGAATACGTAATATGTATATGTACATCTACACAAAGATAAATACGCATCTGGTTTTACTTGAACGAATAAACTATACGCTTAAAATAGAGTACGCTCGATGTAGTATCGTAAACAATGAGAAATAGAATCGCTTCACTTATCTTTTCTCTGGCCGTGTTTGTTATCGAGAAAAGGCACAAGTCTTAAAAAAAATAATAATGTGTGTGTGTCTTCCTTTAACAAAATTCATAGGAAGACAGCGTACTATTATATATATATATAAACAAGAGAGTATACCAACAAGATAGCCAAGTTATAACCTTGTGCCTCTCGTGCTTTGTTCTGTACACGTGTTTTATTATTTTTTTTCTTTCTCTCTGTTCAGTCATTCGTATCACTTTGGATGGCTCATCTATATAAGCGGCCAACCATCCATATAACCCATTAATTGGGTGACGTTAATCTCGTAATTTGTTTATATCATATAAATATATACTATGTATATACATATACATATAAATAACTACAGACACGAGTTTCCAAACGGTATGAGCAACCTGATTATATATATGTACATATAATCCTGAAGGTTTTAAATAGGCGTTGATTTTTTCTTTTGTTACCACAGAATAACGGAGATGAATTTTATTTTTTTTTGTTTTTGCGCATTTACTTAATGGTAAATGATAAAAATTGTGCACAATTTATACAAGCGCCAGGTAAAATGGAAATTAGTGCACGTCACTTGAACCGGCAACTCCAAAATTCTATCGTCCAGTACGAGGTCATGCGGTATGTTTTGTGATAATAGTCTTGGGATTCTCAAAGAGCAGCCTATTATAGCCTTTACGTCCTGAAGCATAAATTGAAATCGAATTGTGGATATTATCTCGTTAATCAGACAGAAGGAGTGAGAACTTGCAACGATGCATCAATGGCTATGGTATCTTATTTCATAAATTGTTGTTGTAGTTGTTGTTATCTTAAATTATAATGTTTAGTAACAAGAAACGACGGTACGCTTTAACAATTATTTACTAAACGCTTTACGTATGTTTTAACTAACCAAAAAAAATTGAAAATAAATAAATAATGATTGCCCAAGATGATTGTAGACAGTGACCATTTCATGAAAGACAGTGGCTCTCGTAACTATCGATCGACTCTCGTTATTCTGTGGCCCTCTAAAAATTTACTAGTCCACATTTGCCTCTGTTTTTCTCTATATCATCCCCTCGCTAATATTCCAATCTTTCTTCATTTTTTTATATGCATTTTTAATTTGACTAGACGTCTTATTCTTGCCCTCACAGAGAAACGTATAGCGCGTATTTCTTTTAACCGGCGCAATAAATTACATTTACCATGATCAATACATTGCAGTTATTTAAACTTATTATCAAACTGTATATATATATGTATACTATTAAATTATTTTAAAACGATACCTCGCTACATTCGATTCTAGCAAGGATGCACAATGAGTATGCGAGGAGGTCATTTCTACTTTTATTTATTTTTTCTTTCTTTTTTTCACAAATAAACATATATGCATATTTATACATACATATACATATATGTATTTATATATACATATAAATATAATAAATGTCATGAAAAATAATCATATATGTAAAATCTCTAATTGTAAAGAAAATTAACAAATCAACGAAAAATAAGAATAATACATTTATTCCATTGAAAATGTATGCTAAGTATTATATATATGTACACACACACATAATTCATATAAAATTAAAAAAAGATTATTTCCTACCATACTAGCATGGTAATATATAAATATTGCAAAGGGACATTGTCAAGCACATTTTGGGACGAATAGAGAAACAGGCAGACAATAAAAGAAAACACGTATTTATAAACTGTACGTTTATAAAAGAATCTAAAAAATTGAAACAAACAAAATTAAAAAAAAATAAAATAAAAGTAAATAAAGCAAATGTAACAATGACATTACATCTATGGTATATGTACAGTATAACTAAATGGAAAATAAATACAAATAATTACAGGGTAAATAAATATAAATAAATAAATAAATTTATTGGTATAACTTTCATCGATAATGGTCGCTGTTGACATTTCATCGAGTCTTAATAAGGTTTTTGCCTTAACACGTAATAAACTGTATGCTTTTCTCTTACAAAGATACCCGTCGTGTCTGTTGCAAGGATTTTTCTTTGTTTCATAATTTTTTTTAAGTTTTAAAATTTAAGTTACATAGTCATTGTGCATCCTTGAAAGAACAGAAAGAAATATATAATATATACGTTTAGCATGCAAGTAATAATGCAATAAAGAGAAATTTTAATGAGTTAACACTGATAATAAATCATTAAGTATATGAACAGCGTGTACTCGCGTATGTTGTGCGTGAGTGTGAATGTGTGTGTGTGTGTGTGCGTGTGAATTTATGCATGTCGGATGCAGTATGTTTTTAAAAATAATACAATTTTACCCTTTCTTACGTAATGATCAAATATCAGAATAATGCCAAGGATGATAAAAAAAATTGACGTATATAAATTTTGTTTGCAGTTGCGATATAAAAGCAACTGACTCAAAGGGTAAAAATGTATTTTTCTTAATGTCGTAAATGTTGTAATAAAAAAATTTATGTATGAAAGTAAGTCACTGTTCACTTATTATCGTTTCTTCACTCAATCAAGCACGTATTGTGGAATATTTCAGTTTTGATATACGAATGACGAATGACACCTTTAATAATAAAAACAAAAATAACAAAAAAAAATATCTCAATACAAAGTTTGAGAGCGAGAAAAGTTAAAGATGGAAGTTTAATTTATTTGATTGTTCAATTATCGTGGCTCGTTAATTTTGATTATGTAAATAGATCAAAATATATAATGTAATTAACGATGGTGCTTACTTTTTTTTCTTCAATATGATTTGAAACATATATTTAACGAGTATAAAACTGTATATATAAAAATTTAAAACATGCGAAAGATGAATAATAAATAACGAACGCATTAATTTGGCCCATTTGTTGCGAGATAACTTACCGTTTGGAAAACCTTGACGAAAGTTTGGAAAAGAAGGACTGCCTTGCTATTGTTATCGCATTCGTGTCCTGCGTGTGTGTGTGACCCTAAATCAATTAAAAATTAATTTATTAGTGAATATTAAAAAATAAATTTTGAATTTACGACACAACTAAAATATTGTTAATAAACGAACCTGAGTATGATTTCTCGGTTGTCGATTCTGTCCAGAATGGAAGGTACTGCGGCTAGGTACGTTTCTTGGAAATGCTGGCGTCGTTGGCGTACCCAATCTATTGCTTGGTGTAACACCCAAGCTTTAAAAAAAAACAAAAAATCGTATTAGTATAAATATAAAATAAGTAGCTAATTAAAATATTATAATCATCTCGTCATTCGATAGGTTTAATTTACAAGATAGCTGTAAATACGTTTATATTCCATTAAGATAAAAAAATAGTATAATTTGAATAAATAACGTACAATATCGATCATGAAATATTTAGTTGTACAAATCTGAAGCGTTAAAAAAATCAAACTACAATTATAATTACAATTTATAGCTTTTGAAATATATTGTGAGTATAAATGCAGTATACGCATATTTACTATTATGTATATCAAATGCTTATGTATACAATACTGTATACAATAAATACAGTTACAATTTACAAATGACAAGTAACCAGTCTCTAATTATATAAAATACACAATGCAAATTATGTACAAAATTTTTAAACTTCTCAATATTCCATTAGCCAAATACATCTACATTATCATTACTAACTTAAGGTTCATACAGTTACTGTCAATTGTCATTTAATATAGATTTTTTTTTGTTTTATCGTTAAATTTTCTCAACTTAGCCAGTGATTTATCTGGCAAAACAATTACAGTCAATAAAATAACTTAACAAAAATTGTTCAAAATTTTTAACAAAATGCGTAGAAAATAAGAAATGGCGGTAACCAGATTCCCCATAAAATGCAATTAGGAAATAAACAACAGTGTATACCCTTTGTTGTATTTGAATATCGTTTCTAAATTTAACGTTATTGATTATAAAGTTGAGTAGACAAAGAAATATTGTGTGCTATTCCAAACGCGATTATTTGACAATTCGAGTCTTATAAATTAAAATGACGACGTTGCAAATCATTTGATGAGGAATATTATCAAATTCGCTTTTGACATATTAATTAATAATAATCATTTTTACTGACATTTTCGCGATAGGGTATGTATATACATATACATTAAAATGTGAATAATTTAAGTTACATTGTAAAATTTGTAATCAATGATACGTCGAGGACTATACATGTAACGCGTTACAAACGTTTTGACCAATTGCATGCAATACATATTATGCCGAGGCTAAAAAGAAAACAACGACTACAACAAGATAACTAAAAAAAATCGCACAATCATATAGATTTTTTTAAATAGACATTGGATATGCTAAATATAAATACTGTATGATAAAGCGATTAAAGGAAAAAAAGAAAACGAAAACGATGGTACGAAAATTATGCGATAAGCTTGATACGATGCCAGGTATGAAAACGCACTATTGGAATTATTCGAATGCGGGATATCGTGCATCATAATCTCGAAAAAGTTAACTATATATTTACGTATATTTATATATGATTTAAGATGAATGACGATGATGATTGGATAACTGAGAATTTCGAAAATGGATGACGTAGCATGCACCAATCTCGCAGTCATACAATATTTTGGCACATATAATGGATAAATATACGATATTTACATGTACATTAACTACTGAATGAGTAAAATGAAAGAATGAATGAATGAAAGGGAAAATGAATGAGCGTGTAGGTATCATCAATTATTACAAAAGAGGCGGTATCCTAATTTTATCGATAGTTGGATCACGGACGTTATCATAGGTCGATCGGTGTTTTTATTTTTATAGGTATGGTTTGATGGAATCAAAAAACGAACGAACGGAGAGAGAGAGAGAGATAAAGATTAAAAATAGGAAAGACAAAGGAATGACAAGGAAGGGATCTCGTACCTCTGCCTGATAGGGTCAGCAGTGACGAGTAACGAGTTGTGAGCGTTCCGTGGATGATCCAGAAGCGCGTGATCGGCCGGGGCGACGCCCGATGAAGTTCGATGAGTCGCACTGATGCTCGCCGATTTTGTATGACCTCGGTTCGGCCTAGGCCCTTCGACCAGGCTGCATGTCGACGACAATAACGGTTAGCAGCGAGCACACGAGATTTTACGCGAATCACGATAAACCCCCCCACCCACCCACCTCCGTACATGACCCTTTCAACTTAACGCAGTCTCGACTTCATCGATTCGTTCAATTTTTTAGTTAGTATCTTTGCTAACGAAGATCGAGCTGCGTCAAGTCTATCGATTAAATCTAATGATTCAACTGTCAGGCAGCAGCCAGCATGCTTGAGCGATACAGTGAAAACAAATCTATTCGCTAATCATCAGGTACGTACTATCGCCCATCCCGTTATTATATCATTTGTATAAATCAATGCATTGGCGGTTAACGAGAACTCGACGGAAAATTAATCAATTTACCTTAAAAATGTGTATTATCGTAAGTTTAAGCAAATAAACAGAATCTTGAGTACTAACGCTTATAGCACACGGGATAATTAAACGAATTTCAAAACGGTAATTAAACTCGTTGAAAATGTCAGTAGCTCCGGCAATTTATTGCAAATTGCATGTGCATGCGTGCGTGCGTACGTGCACCTTAGTGCATGTCGCATTATCGATCGATATTACATTTGTATACGTATACGGTTATTATTATGTAAATTTTGATATTGCAACGATTGGCAATGTCGATTAGATTAGGATATTCAAATGATGATTAGGGCATTCACCTGGGCGCGTCGTTCGTTTTCTCGGTTGATGTTGACGATGTCTTGGCTTGATCGTACGATATCGTACTGCGTCGTCCGATCGAGCCAGTCGCAATTGTCATATTCGCTCTAGTGCCTGCTACACCGGTGTTCATCGTATTACTTTTTCCAACTCTCGCTTTACCGCCAGGACTCGTACCGACACCTAGAATGAACATTGTCACTGCAAGCCTCATTAGATATGGTTCAACACAAAACAAAGCAAAATAAAACAAGAAAAATATCATAATCTTTTCTTTTCTTTTCTTTTTTTCTCTCCCCCAACTTTCCTTTGACGAGACAACGCACAGACATTTATAATAATAATAAAATTAATAATAATAAAATTAATAATCATTTTAAATAATAATAATAATAACAATATTAATAATAATAATAATAATAATAATTATAATCATTATCGTCCCGAACGACTATTCGATTCTCTCAGGTAAAAGATTAAACCAAATTTTTACCACCACCATTCACATTTATTTTACCAGTCTTTCTCAACCCTTCCCTTACTCTTATCATTTATCTCTAACCTTTTTTATCTCTAATAAAACAGAATAAGAAATATTTGAACCAATACTAATATACATATATATATATATGTATATATGTACACATACATACGTGTATACGCATATACGTGTACATACACACATATAGAAATAAATTTAAATAAATAAAGTATAAATTATGTTTGTTCGTTAGGTTGTAAGTAGTACTCACATTTCAAAAACCTCTTTATCGAAGACAGGGCTGAGCAAAAATTTAGAAACATCATAAATTAAGTATGGTATTACCAATGTCAAATGTCACATTAAGAAGCAAATTAGAACTAAGAAATGTGAATATATATTTGTATATATATGTATATATATATAAAACTACCAATAGAGTATGATTAATAAGTGGACATGCATGTTTGAAGAACATACACATATAGAGGAAAAAACCGTCACTTAGGTTGAAACAGAAAAAACTGAATAAACAATAGTCGAGTAATATCGTCGATAACGGGAGACCGGAGGTTTCAGCGATAACAAAATATAATAGACAATTTGGTAGGTGCAGTGGATGCCTCCGGAATCACCTTATTCGAGACAATCAAACGATGACGATTACTTTTTTCGAATAAAGAGACGTGCAGAAATAACCGATCGCGACTCGAATAAATAAATCCTCGTTAAATATTGATCGGTATGCATAATAATATATGCTTGTGAAGCTCAATGAACCCCAATTTCATGCTGCCCAGCCCTGATCGAATGCTAGTTCGACAAAATACAATCTATCGATTATAGACTAATTAGTATGAATATAATAAAAAGAAAAATAACGATTACTGTGATAAGTAAAACGATGCGAAATAAACTTATAAAATCCTAGAGAAAGGCTAAAAATAACAATATTAAAGACTGTAATAAAAGAAAAAGCTGACTAGTAGTTAATTCACTGCAACCAATTCCAAAGCAAACGTTCTCATTGAAGCCTCGAAGCGATGAGGTACGAATGATGTCTTTGCGTGATTCTCTGTCGTAGCCGTATCTCGGATAGTAATTGGTGGATCTTGAAAAAAGTCGTTATTTGAGTGCGAAATGAACTCACTAGTGTCAAGCTGTCCCGGGCTATTTTTGGGAGCGGAAGGCCGCGTAGAGTCACGAACTGTTCTAGCGGTATTTTCTTTAATTGTTGCACCGTCCACGGTATTTTGCCGTTTGAAATTACTACCGCCAGTCCCAGTTACCGTTCCAATGGTCACAGGAGTAGCATAAGTGAGTTTCGTTGTATTACCTGGACTTGGAGCGCCGCCTAGGAAGCAAAATGGAGTAGAACCAGATACGACCATAACGGTTCGTTATTATATTATATTAGTACTTTTGAGACACCAGCTCGTCAATACTATTACTTGGAAAAAAACAAACATGGCGTTAATTAACGTGCAAGTTATTTATAATAGTTATTTCAAAATAATGACTTGGTTGATTATCGAACCGAAGGAAAAAAACATCTGGTCTTTTATTTTTATAAACTAACACATCGGCGCTAGTACAAAAAGATTCTTTTCCTCGGTTCAAAAATAATGATACAAATGTAAGGCGCGTGAATGAAAGCACACTCGCTACTTGCGAGCGAATGATATTTTTTAATGTAAAAATAAAAGAACGACCCGGTATACAAGGCACGTTCCTGAGCTGTAAATCGTTTAGCATTCATTTGGTGCATCGGGTTCAGTTTGAGTGCACGAGACTTACGAAGCGTTTCACCACCGGAAGATGCTCTCCTATTAGGTTTTGGATTGCTCGCTGAAATGCTGCGTTGCACGATGCTTCTGTACGTAGGGCTCTGGGCAGCTCCGCCCGTGCCAGCGCCGCTACCTCCGCCTCCGGCTGACCCAACCTGCGGTGGAATGTTACGCAACGACAAGGAACTCCCCGACCTTGAGCCATCACTCTCCGGCTGTAAAATGAATGCACATTTTAATCTCTATTCTAAAATTTTTACCACTCGAGGCAAAAAAAGGAAAAATAAATACATTCTTTATCTTTGTTTAACTTACATCTGTGGTTTTTCTTCCGAGCAGCAAGTACGTCGCGAATACGTCGTCATACTTGGCTTGTCCCAATGAGTCTTCGATTTCACTTCGCGTGTAGCCCATACTCGCTAGTGCTTCTATAACACAGAATTTTGCTAGGCATAGTCAAATCTAATAATGGAAATATGGCTTATTTTTTACGACAACGACATTCACGACTTATTTTTACAAATAAATAAGAATAGATACCAAAGCTCCCGTTTTATAACATTCCCGAATTGACATGTAAATTACAATTAAATAATATTTTTACTATACGTGCAAATTAAATTCTGCGTGAAGTTTTACTCAAAATTAAACAAAATTAAAAATTCTACTAAAAAGAGAATTGATCAAATTACTAAAAAAATTCTTACAACAAAGAATTGGTATGCTAAGAAAAAAAAAATTGTTATGTAGTACAAAAAATATTCAATCGCGTTCCATCCACTGTTCATGCACTAAACAAATATGGTAAATTTGTTTCAAGGATAAATTAATATACCAATAAGTATACAGGTAGTACGGAAATTCACAAATAGTACAAAATTAAAATCAAATGTTAGTAGTTGATAAAACCCATAAAAATTTAAATGATATAAAAGACAAGGGTAATATAGTAACATGCAACATAAGAATTAATACAACTTTAACTGCATCGATTTGTCTACATTATTCACACTGATATTAATGTTAAAACGATAGTGATTTTTGGGACCTCGATCTTCGTAGATAGTCATTCAACCGTATCTCGTTGACAAAGGTATCTAAGGGTAGTAGACACTCTTGTTCGAAGACAACTCGTAAGGTATTTATTATGCGAATGACCATTGGTAAAAAACACGTAATACTATGTACGAAAGCAAAAACGTATTGTGCGTGTAAGTTGCGAGGGCGCGACTTAGTGGCTCGCGCCATCCGCAATAGCCATTGTTGGTTACAAGCGGTTAGAGTGTCCGAATACGATGCGCAATCTAAGACAAGAAGAGTAAGTAGTAAGTGTTATGTACATACTGGCAGACTCACCTATCCTCTTGTGATCTTTGTAATCGGGTTCTGGTTCTAAGTACGGTTTCAATTCGTCGTCCTCGTAGCCCATGTTCATCCATTTGTCCTTCATAATGAACTGAAACGAACGGATGAAGGGTAAAGTTAGTTAAAGGAAAGTTAAATTGAGTTAAGTCTAGTTAACGAAAAGATAGTAAGTAAGTTTACCTCTAAAGAGGCTCGCTTAGTTGGATTAAGCACCAAAAACTTCTTGAGAAGGTTTTCGCAGTCGGTGGACATGTAGAAAGGGATTCGGTACTTGCCCCTGAGTACCCTCTCGCGTAATTCTCTGAGCGTCGAGCCGTCGAAAGGTAATGAACCAGATACTAGAGTGTAAAGGATAACACCGAGGGACCAAACGTCGACCTCCGGTCCGTCGTATTTTTTCCCTTGGAATAGCTCGGGTGCGGCGTACGGAGGTGAACCGCAGAACGTATCGAGCTTATTCCCGGGTGTGAACTCGTTGCTGAAACCAAAATCCGCGATCTTGATGTTCATCTCGCTGTCGAGGAGGAGGTTCTCGGCTTTGAGGTCCCTGTGTATGATTTTCTTTTGGTGGCAGTACTGAACCGCGGAGACGATTTGCCTGAACTTGGCACGCGCCTCCTTCTCCTTCATGCGTCCGTGGAGGACGAGGTAATCGAAGACCTCGCCCCCGCTCGCGTACTCCATCACGAGGTAGAGCGTCTTTTCCGTCTCAATCACCTGGAAGAGCTTGACGATGTTCGGATGGTCGAGCATCTTCATTATCCTGACCTCACGGAAGAGCTACGGAAAAAAGATATTAGATTAATAAACTATCGAGCGTGGGCCCTCGTTTGCGAGTATACGTAAAATTAGTCGGATTGGTTGTTACCTTTTGGAGACTACCGGGGTTCAGTTGGGTCTTGTCGATGATCTTGATGGCAACCTCCTTGCCCGTGGGTACATGCTTCGCGAGCTTCACCTTGGCAAAGTTACCTTTGCCGATGGTCTTGAGTAGCTTGTACTTGCCGATACGCGGCTCCTCGGAGGTCCGACTCCTGGTGGCGAGGGCGGTCCACGGTCCGGGGGGTGTGTGGGGCCTGGCATCACCGCCGCCACCTCCGCTATCTCCACCTCCACCACCGCCACCGCCGCCTCCATCGGTCGTCTGTAACATACATGATCCAACAGTTAGTATAAAAACAACATCTCGATTAATATTTTTGTAAATAAATGAAAAATAGTCAATGATGATGTACGAGGGCGTGGGGGGTCGTTCTGTATACGCATAGGGGGATGGACGGGGAGTAACGCGGGGGTCAAACGAGGGTTGGGCGGAGGTCGGGATTGCCTTTGTCTCTGCTGAAGTCCTCGAGCGAGCTTCGTGTCTCGGCTGCTTCGGTGCGCGTAGCTGCTTTTCCTGGTGATGATGCTGCTTATCCTGCTGCTGCTGCTGCTTGTCAAGGGCCGTCGGAGGCTGATCCCGAGGGGTCGCCATCCGCCTTCCGCCATCCGCCATCCGCCGTCCGCCATCCGCTCCGACTCGCGGACTGGCAAGGCAGTTCCGATCCGAGGGGATCGATACTCGGTCGAGGGGGCGCGCGCGCGCCTGCGCTTCGCAAATTCGAAATATCAGATACTCTACTTGTTGCGCGATACACCCTCGCTTCGCGTTCTTTCTCTTTCTCTCTCCCTATTATTTTCCCTCCCCATCGCAGCTAGGACGGAGTGGGCGCGTTTACCTCTTGTCTGGAGGACGGAGGTGCTCTGGGCCTCCCTGGGCCACGCTGCATCTTTGGGGGTGGCTCGAGCTCCGGGCGTCGTCGAGCATCCGATGCCGTCCGACCCAATCTACCGGCTGCTGTTTGACCAAAAGTATGTTGTCGTTGCCTCAGACGAGTCTCGTGTCCGAACGAGCTGCGTCCCGGTTGACCACGCTCCACTCCTCGGCTCGGCCTACCGATATTCCACATTCTTACCTTACACCTTCCCTATACTTTTTTATTTACAAACACCGAGGGGATCACCTGTTCTTCCTCTATTGCCACTCTCCTCGCCTTTAAGTCAAGTCATGGTAATCGCTTCAATCGCAAAACTATAAAGATTACTTCACCGATTTCTCCAAGGGTGGGTGTTGAACAAATCGCATCTATACCACACTCGACGCATCGACAAAAAATGCTAACGCAGCTCGATAACAAACTGGCTCATACTAAATATTGTTATTTGTAAACATTTTTAAATATTTCTACATTTACGACCGATTTCTATTTATTATTAAATTATTTTATCGTCCTCATGAATCATTCGTTTTATGTTTCATTTTATTAAGTGATTGCGTTAAGCTTCTATAATGTTACACAAGTTATTTTCAAATAATATTTAATAATTTATGATACTGATGGTTCTTTTACAGCATAATAAATACTTTTTTTAATATACATATAATATTTATAACATAATTTCTTGGAGATAATTCTTATTACTTTCTAAAATATTATTATGTTTCAATAAATCAAACATAAAAATTATTTTTTCTAATTTATTCTTTCAACAAGTATATCTTATTTATTAAAATTTCAATATGCCAACAGCTGATGCTCAAAAGGAATACAAGAATAAAAAAAAATAGTTTGACACTTATATAATAAGAAAATAGCCGTCAATTTTGATTTATTAATTTATAGACTGTATTTATTTTATTACTTCGAACATCTGTTACTTCCTATATTCGCGTAGTATTAAACTTTTAAATCTTTTATCTCGATAAAAATAATCAAACGTTAAATTGTACCAATCAAGTTACGATCAAACGATAAACAAAAAGGCCGGAGAACAGTTTTATTATAAATTATTATTTTTGTTTCCTACAACTAGATTAAATTAAACGTCAATCACCGCGTTTCGCATTTTTTAATAATTCAAAATGGATAAAAAAAATATAAAATAATATTTATATGCTTTACAAGTCACACGTTTGATATTGAATATAGAATCGCGCATCATTCCTTTTTTTTTCTCTTTCGCGATAATCGATGAATCGACAATTCAAACGGTACTGTAAATTCCAAGTATTCTTAGCATATTCCGATCGGTCGGAATAATACTCTCGGATGTAAAATATTGTAGATCTTAAATAGACTGTTCACCGTCCGATAAAATAAATTAATATAACAACCATGTGTACGAGCAGTTGCTTTTGTATACGAATATTTTCGGTCGTGTGTGTGTGTGTGTGTGTATATACGTAAGTTAATTAACACGAAACGTTAGATTTAAAAGCGCGAGTGAAAGTAGCTGAGCGCGCACTAAAAATTTTAATGCACAAAATTAAACAATCGATCGTTGCGAACGGAATGCCCGTAAGAATTCGGAAAGAAAACGTTAATTGGAGAAGAGTCGTTGTTGAAAAATATAATGGTAAAAAGAAAAATAATGGCAGGACGTTGAAACGAAGAAGGTTATATATATGTGTGTGTGTGTGTGTGTGTATAGACCGACGGTGAGTGTAACACGATGAACAATGAAAAACGGTACCCGAAAGCAGAGCTAGGTGAGAGTGTAACGAAAGATCGATCGATTAGATATCCGAGCTGTTTATTCTCAAAGAGTAAGTGGTAATAATGTTACTTCGTGCGTGCGCGCTTGTATGCCTGTGTGTGTGTGTGTGTGTAAGTATATAAATGAAACGCGCCTCCCGGGTGGAGGATTCTATAAAGAAACTCGGAAAGTCGGTGGGTTATTTTACGTAAGACAAAAAAAGATATTGTGGTTACGTAACGGGCGATAACTTTACGGGTGGAGAACCGACGAGGAGCATCAGTAAGTAAAGGAAAACAAAAAATAAAGTGAAATAAAAGTGTACGCGTGTATACGTAAACCACGAGAGGAGAGTGAGTGTGTATACACGGAAGGAAGACAGGTGCCCACGGTGCTCGAATCGGTTGGTTACCGCTCGGGTTCCTGTTCGACGATCCGAGGTATCTCCTCGTGTTCACCGTATCGACGACACCTGCCGTCGTCGTCGTCATCCTCGTCGTCTTCGTCGTCGTCGTCGTCGTCGTCGGCATCGTCCTCCTCCTCCTTTTGACGTCTGCTCTTAGCCATCGTGTTGACTTGAATCGAGCGAACCTGTCGTTCCAGTCGAGCGAGCGCGTCGCTGCTCTCGTTGGAGGTCGGGCGTTTCCTACCGATGACCATGTCGAGGCTTACGGGTCCCGGTTGGGCTTGTCCGATCTTCCCCTTGTCGAGGATTCGCCTGCCGTTCGTGCTGCTCGACATCGCCACCTCTCTCTCTCTTTCTCTCTCGCGGTGCACGCGACTGCAGCTGCTCCTCTTCCTCTCTCGCGCACTCCGTCCGACTCTCTCCGTAGTCCCCGTACAGTTGCTGTCTCTGGCTCGACCCGACGATCTCGAGGCGACTCGTACGCCAAGTGTAGATACAGGAGGCTACCTTATCTTCCAAGTGATGTTACCGATAACGATCGAGGAGTGGGAGTCGGGGCGATAGGGTGTCGGGTGCGAGCTCGGTGCGACCGGTACCATCACCGAGATCGAAGAGTCACGCGCGGAGGCGGCGCATGTCCACGTGGCAGGGAGCGGCGAGAAGCGCTACGGGCACCCGGTTAGCGCAGCGCGAGGGACGCGACGAGACTGCCTATATAGCGCAGTCCCAAGTGGGAGTTGCGCTCGCGCGCGCACCCAACCAACGCCAGCGCCAGCGACGCGAGAAGGAGAGAGCGAGAGAGACAGACCGCGGTTGTTCGGCTCGGGACTCGGGACTCGGGACTCGAGACTCGAGGCTCGAGCCTCGGGCTCGGAGCACCACTTTCTCGCGCCGGAAATCAACGGTCGCCGGTCTCTCCGACAGTTTTGTCGAGCACCGAAAAACGCTGCTGCTCGCTCGCCGCCGCACGCATCCTCTGGCCTAGCTCGAGATGGCGTTACTCTCTTTCTCTCTTACTCTCTATCGCCATTAACCTACTGACTTTTTCTCTCATCGGTAACTATATACGATCGCACTTGCCCACCACCACCACCTCCTGCCTCCTCCTCCTCCTCCTCTAGTTCTATTCTCACTCCCACTCGTGCCCTCTTAAACCGCTGAACCTTGTTCCCTCCTCGCGCGGTTTTACATCTTTCATCAACCTCTTCTCCCGGGAACCAAAAAAATTCACTTGCATTACGCGCGTAGATGTATATACACCTCCTCGCGAATATCGCAGGTTGCGCGCGTGCGTGACTATTTTTTTCTTTTCTTGTACCGCATTCTTCGACTCTGCGCACCTACAACGACAACTTACATAGGTATCGTACTCGCTTATACTCGGTAAACCTTACAAGTGTCAAACGAAGCCGGACGCGCGAAACGTCCGAAACGATCGTACTCGTATATATATATAACACGTGCATCGAGAATGTTGAATTTGGTATATATACACACCGTATCAACCAAAAGGTTATTTCCATATTGTGTAGCCGCAGAGTCGTTGAAGCGATTTGCATTATTGACCAAATAAACGATCTAGCCCAAGAGTCCCAATTAAATACCCGCGTGAATCGTAATCGTAATACGTATATATACGACGAGTCGACGGCTATTATCGCAACCGATGATTCAGACAACAATTTTCTTCGAGTCCTCTATATAATCTGTATACCCGAGCTTCCAACGCTCTTAACGACGACAAATGCGATCTTTCAATATTTCGCAGTACTGCTCTACGCGAAGAAACAAAAAAAGGAAAATAATTCCCAATATTTCTCAAATCCATTTGTCGTCCACTGTATTATTGGTTTTAATCGAGTTGACTTCGCGCCAGGTTATTTGCATCGGGGAGGATGGGAATTCAACTCGCATAATTAAGTGCCGCGCTCGTTTATACAAAACGCATTCGTCGCGTTTAGCGCAACAAAGACTCGTCGTATTCGACGCGTACAATACGATTATTACGAATGTCGTTACATGATATATATACCGGAATGCGGAACAATTCTTTGACCAGCCACACCCAACCCATAGCGCAAATGACTTTAAATACATATATTATGCAGACACACGCGCGTGTGTAGACGTGTTATGTATTAATTGTTACTTCCAACACAGCTTCTGGATACACCAAAATTTCATTGTGATATATCTTATGCTCCACTTAATTATGAATACCTCGAAATAGAATATCTAAATGTTGTTGCCTTCTTTCTGGACAGAAATAGATATTCGATACTTGACTTCGAAATGATACTTCTTTTTAAAATAATTATACAAACGTGCATGATGAATATACGCGCGCGATATATATAATTACTTGAATATTAAATATGTATAGAAAGTTTAGGTGTAATTGAATTTATGTAGAGGTTGGGAACTATTAAAATTTAAATGAGTAATGCAATTAATGATTAATACAATCGTTGTAAATTTATATATATACGCACAAAAAGTTACTGCATTCGTGTATACATTTTTTTATTATCTATACACTCAGGAAAATGGTGTATTAAAAATTTCAATACTTTATAGTTGGTTGATTCTATAGTTTTATATACATTTTATATATAGCACATTTTTTAATACATATATATATATATGTATGTATGCAGTAAATTTTTGTATACATTATGATAAAATTAATTGTAAACATTCGAAAATAATTGCGATAAAATGTAGTAACAAATATATCCCAACCTTACTATATATAAGATAGAAATTTTTATGTAGAATATAGAAATTTTTAATAAACCATTTTTTAAAATATAAATATAATACATATAATCCTTTATAGTATATAATAATAATATTGTCAGTGCACTCAACCTTATTCAGCGACACGCTGAATTTCGATCCCGAGATTGAGAATTCACGGGCCAAAAAATTTGATACGGATTAATGACCGGAATCACTTGAGAAGTAGGAAGTGCACTTTTTAGATAATATTATGACGTGTATACGATGGGGTGTTAGTGGGGTAAAATAGGTTTTTACTCATTTTAAAATAACATTTTAACTCATAAATTCTTAAAACTGAAGATTACCGAGGGTTTCTCGAGCGATGATCATGTAATTAAGACGATAAACTGATTTCTGTGTAATCTATCTGACGTAACTTACACCGTATACATTATTTAAAATTTAATAGAATTAAATAGAAAGCTAATCGACTAATTGCAACTATTGAATCGTATCGAACTAATTTGTATGTTATTTAATTACGCAAATTAATTTTTTTTTAATTATTTAAACCAGGGTTTAATGAGTGAAATCCAATATTAAGCGCGTTATAATTATATTTAATATATCTCTATCATAATACCTATCTTGTTACTTTATTAGTAATTTGAAATTTTACAAGTTATTATTACATTTAAAAATATAAACAACTTAACGACTGTGTAATAACAGCTTATTATCTAATTTTTTTAATTCATCCAAGAACATCACTTGAAAAGTTTCCTTGTCTATACAGATATTTCTAAAGATTCTTTGATAAAACGTTATTTAGTAAGTGTATAAATAAGTATACATTAGTAGAATATCAATTTTTTTCATTCTATTTCAAATATATATCTTTATATATGAGACTCTCCGTATTCTTTGCAATCATTCCTCGCGCAGTGAAAAAAAATCTTCATGGTCAATATACGTGTACATTTACATATTCCGCGCATAATTATTATAATAATATTTATTCCACATAATTAAAATTCTACATCTTATTATTTTTCTCCGCTTCCAATATTCTTTTCAATAGGAAAATCAATTACGGAATTTGATAGTGAAAAAATTTGAGTTTTACAACTATATGTGTATACAATATGGAAATGTATACGACAAACATATATTTAATTTGACCGTGAAGAATGTTTTCAATGAATCTGGGAAACGTGGACAGTCCTCACTTCGCGGTGATCATGAAATTCATATTTACAATTAGCATGGATTTATTAATTCCCACAGAATCGATAGAGAATTTTAGTTTAATAAACAGGAAA
This sequence comes from Theocolax elegans, assembly GCA_026168455.1. Classification (NCBI taxonomy): domain Eukaryota; kingdom Metazoa; phylum Arthropoda; class Insecta; order Hymenoptera; family Cerocephalidae; genus Theocolax; species Theocolax elegans. The sequence goes on along the minus strand of CM047426.1, from coordinate 93,164,739 downwards.
ATTTCTTCAATGTAACTACATAACTTAGAAGAAAATATTCGCACGATATTAAACTATTTTATTATATATACGTCACTAAAAAAAACCAACGAAACGTGCGATGCCAAATGTATAAGCATTTCGCGCGTTTAACTATCATTTGAACATTAAAATATTTGCATTTTCTAAATTTATCAAATTTAACTAGAGTAAGAAAGGAAAATAAAGAATTGTTATATATTGCCGAAGTAATTATATTTCCAAGACAAAATATACCAGAATTTATTTCAGCTAATGAAATAGATATATAATATAAGTGTTTACAATTCACGTTATCTGTAATAATTTTTTGTTTTATTACTTATCGGTATTTTTATTTTTAAAGTACATTACAATAAATACATTGAATCGCTTTTCAAAAAATTGAATTCGCACTAAAGAATTCTTAATTACACTTTACAATTATCTTTATCTACGAAAAGTACCTATCACGTTAAAATGTCTGTCTTTACAAACTTTGTGAGCCTGGTTAAATTTGATAATACAATTAAAGTGCAGTATATACTTTTAGCAGAATATATATCCTTTTAAATATTAAATTACTTGGAAATATGACGTTATTTAGTAAGCTATACAGTTTGTAAAATAAAAAATTCCATCTGAAATAAAATGGTGAGTATCCCTGCGATTCTTAAAACTTGTTTGATACACAGCGGACACTTTGTTATCGAGTCTCTCGGAAAACTATCCGAACGCTCATACGTATATAATAAATCGTCGGAACGTCGAAGGATGCGTAAAACAGAAGCTCAAGCTCGTCAAAGAAAATGCGATAGTCAAGTATAAAAATATAGAAGATAAAGAAAAGTAAAAAAAAAAAGAAAAGAAAAAAAAATATGGCAGCAAGTTTGCGCTCTTGGAGAATCGCTTATCGGGTAAGCGCAATGTAATGGAAACGTACAAGCTTATATATGTATATCGACGACGCAGTCGAGCTGAATATAACGAACGAACGTTCGACTCGAGCGCTTTTAGATAACGAATAATAGTGCTTGTGTGTGTGAGTGTGTGTGTGTGTGTGTGTGTGTGTGTGTGCGTGTGCGTGTGCGCGCGAGTGTAGACGTATGTAACGCCGCGATCGAGAGAAAGACCGATCATTACATAGATACATTTAGACAATTTCTGTCTCGATCTATACAGATCTATATACTCCGAAAATTGAATGCACGTGCTCGTACGACGCGGGGACAAAGAAGCTAAAGGAATGTGGTTGTCAATTGATTGTTTACGTCGGATGATTTAATCGCGTGTAGCGTGACTCAGGCTAGAGGAAAAAAAAAGGAAAAAAAGAAGCTCGAGCCAAGGTCGTTTTAGCGAATGTGCCCACCAAGTGTGCCTTACGCTTAGTTTTACAGCTTCTCGGAAATACGTGCAATACCGATCACGGAGCTCGGTAAGATGCTCTAAGTGTATACCGATACGAGTACTCTCCTGAACGTGCATTTTTCCATCGACGCGATGACTAGGATATATATATATATATAGTTGGATAGAGACTCGACTCGATAAGAGAATATTCGGTAAAGTTGAACTTGCAAAGTGTGTGAAATATTAATATCGGTATACACGCGTTGCAACGGCGTTACAAAAATATTGTCGATCGATCTGTCTGCGGTGGTCAGTTGCATGACAAAGTGAAAATAGGAAATATAATTATAAACTATTACGATTATTATTAGTTTTAGAGCGGAACAGTCATAGAGTCATGTATGATCAATGTAACATGTGCATAAAGACGTAAGTAATAAACATCTGGCATTGTAGAGACATTGTCGAAGTAAGCCTTGAAAGTTAAGCTTACGACGTACGTTCGTAACCCGATTTGTTCAACGATAGCCGAATCATAGTTTCACGACTAAGTTTATTTGCACTTGTATAGAAAAGAAAATTTAGGATACAATCTGACGAATCGTTCCACGAAAGGTGAGTGTGCATCGTACAGACGCAGAGAAAGTCAGGATCGATCGCACTACCGATAACCGATAACCGATTTCCGAGGAGGAGGAGAAGGAGGAAGAGGACGTTGACACTGTTGTAAGATCGGTAGTACGAATCGAGCTCAACTGCGACGAGTAGTTGGTAAAGTGGCGTGTAACACAGCAGTTTTATTGGTATGATTGGCTGGATGGATGGGAAGAGAGAAAGAGAGAAAGAGGGAGAAAGAGATAGATTTAAATATAGCGCACTAATGGAGTAGTCGAGGAACGAGGGCAGTCTTACCTGGTGGCGCAGTCTAGCTCGATGTCTGATGTGCTGAGATTGCTGAGATTGCTGAGAGCGCTGTCGACGAACGTGCTGAGGAGAGTTACGGCGCGGTGGCTCGTTGGCAGGAGGAGCCGGAGCCGGGGCAGGCTGAGTTCTCGGCTGAGCTCTCGGTTGCACTCTCGGCTGAGGCGGGGGCTGGTTGGGTGGTGACTTACCACTCGGTGGGTCTCGATGGCTCTTGGTACGTCGGAGCAACCGTCGAACCGTGTTCTTCACGGTAGTGGCTATCTGGCTACCACCCTGCCGCTCGGGCTGACCCTGAGCCTCCGAGTGACCACCGCCACCACCTCCTCCACCCCCGGAGTTGGAATTCGGCTCGAATCGAGGCATACGCGAGACGATGCGCTTGCGCCCGGACGCCTCGACGTCGTACATGGTCGCAGCGCGCCTCTGGCTCTGGGGCCCAATCCTGCCCGAGCGCCGGAACGAACGCCTGAGGAAATCCGTCCTGAATGCTTGACGGGCCTGAGCCCGCTCGGTCTCGGTCCGGGTACGGGTCCCACCGCCCGAGATTCGGGCTCTCTCATCTATGTACCGCCTGTTACCGGCTTGGAAAGAAACTCGAGGGACCGTGGACGAGGGCCACCGGTGGTGTACTCTACGTGCACTCGTAGACTAGGAGGAGGACCGGTACGTCCTCTCGGGCGGCATGCCTGCCCAATTCCTTGGACGTTCGCGCGCGAGTGCAGGGCGTGCCGCCGTCTTGCGTGTCGCGATACGGAGACGGAGCAACACTCGGACTCGCAGTCAGAGAAAGATACAGAGAAAGAGAGAGTGCGGCGTGCGGCGTACGGCGTGCGGCTCTCCTTGCGAAGGGACCCACGCACAGCTATACTCGGTCCAAGGAAACTCTTGCACGACACTCGCGGGCAGACACTTTCGCTGAGCGCGATCGCGAGTCTTTTATTATTCCGACCTTGATACAGCGAAGCGAGCCGTCCGCGCAAGCACCGGACGGTGGGAGGCGCGATCTCTCTCTCACTCTTTCTCTCTGTCTCTCACTTTGGGGCCGGAGAGTAAGCGAGCGAGCGAGCGAGCGTGCGTGTGTGTTCGGTTGGTCGGTCGTTCGATCGTTCGTTCGGTCGGTCGGTCTTAACCGTTCGCGGGCCTCGTGCTCACTGAGCCTGCCCGATGGTTGGCATCTCCGTCGCGGCAGCAGCGGCGATGGCGACGCGTAGTCGCGTGGCGACTCCCGCCGTGCGTGCTGCGTGCTCGAGCGGTAAGAGTAGCACCACCACCAGCACCACTGACACCAGCACCGCACTACCACCGCCTGTGCAGCACCAGCTACGGCAGTGACTTCTTTTCCCCTCTCGAGTCTCGGTGCCCCGCGCCTCCAACGGAGTCTGCCTCTGACTCTGACTCTGCCTATGCCTTCGCCTTCGCGCTGTTCTCGCGACGTTCTCTACCGCTGCTAGATACTAGCCACGATAGGCTTACGAAACCCACCGCACATATACAAAGGCTCTAACCGAGCCCAACTGACAACTCGAGTCTCTCTCTATCGCCTCTTGCACAAGCCCGACTGACGGAGAGGGAAGATTTGCTCGCGCAAGCGCAACCGAGATATCTCGTATTCGCGGTTCTAGCTAGACCTCTAGTGCGAATTGTACAAGGCACCCTATACCGATTCCGAGCATTTCGATTTCTTCCGTTTCAGACCATCGTTACGCACGCACACACACACACAGACACACACTCGTGCACCACCTTTCCAACACCAGTTTCGATCGACTCCTTTTTTCTTCTTTAAATAACTTTTCCACTCTCCCTCTCTATTTTCTACTTCTACTAGATCGAACTCTTCGTGCAGTCCAGTGTATACTGTATATTTCGCATGTATATATACATCACACGCGCTCGAGACGTAACATTTTTCCAAATAGATCCGTAACGATCTGTACTAAGTTAACGAAAGAATTGATCGGACGATAACAGATCTTTTAAATCGTTTATCTTTTTTTATTTCTCTCTTGTTTGTTTTTCTCCTCTCTTTTTCTTCCTCTCTTACAGTTTCTTTAATAATACGGATTTTTCCTAAATGACTCGCGTAAGTTTTAACCTTCGATCGTATTGATCGGTGACGTTTTTTTTTCTTTCAGGGTGTGAATAATCATCGGTATTGTATTCAACGATCTTGTTTATTTTTGTACACATGTATATATTATATTATTAATTCATAACGGTGTACGGTGGGACTCAAAGGAAAACAAAATAATAAACGAAATAAACATATAGTTATTTTATTATTTTTAAGCGTATGCTCGCATAAATGAGCGAGCCTGTTTAAAACTACGCGATTATTATTTAAATGTCCCGATATAGAAAGAGAGAGAGAGAGAGAGAGGGAGATAATAAAAAAGAGTGCGAGGCGTGAGTAAGTAAATGATATAAAGTTGAATGAAAGAAACACTATGGAGCGATGTTTACCGAATTAGGCAGGTAATTGGCTTCGAGTGTCGAGAGAGGCTCGACGAATCGCGTAAGAATGGACAGTAGCGGATGTAGTTGCACAGCGTTGCCAAGTCTCGCAAAGTCTTCTCTTATCAATTGTGCAAAGGAAACGGCAACGAGATAGACACATGCCTCAGGTGCATATCGTTATCCTGTCTTTTTTAAAATGACAAGAAGGAAAAAAAAATAATAATTCCTTAACTGAACAACTTTGGATTGACTGTTTCTCCGCGCTTTTTTTTTCTTATCCAAGCATTACGATTATTTTGTTTTTTCTCGTTACCCGTTCTGTATACGCTCGACGTCGTACAGTCGAAGAAAATTGAGTAGAAAATGAAATATCACTATCTGAGGTACAGGATTGAGAAAACGACCGAAGAAAGTTATTTCGCGAAAAAACGAAGCCACGCTCGCCATCTACCGAGGATTCCGCGAACCCACTTGAGAGTAGTCTCTCAGTCGCGTATATATACGCGATGTTCCGTCGAGCACAGACGGGCGCACGTCAGACGTCACGCGTTACTACACAACTCCCACACAATACTTATTCTCTTTCTCTTTCTTTCTTTCAACGTTCGTGCACACAAATCATCGATCTGATTTGCCTTTTGCTCTTTTAGATTCTAGTCCTCTTGCACTCGTGGAAAAAGAGTTGCGCGTACGCTTAAAAAAATTTTTATTGCAACTCGTTAAACAACCGATGTACACTAATATTTTTTAAGTTTCCTTTGTTATTCTCGATGCGATTAAAACGGATAATGAGGAAAAAATAAACAATCTTCTTAACCGCCCGATTCGCAATTAATAACTCGCGATGATACATTTTTCATTAATTATTGGTATCAGTCGCGATTGCAATATTTCTTTCTCTTTTACTGTTTGAAAAATGAAACATCTCATTCACTGATATGCCTTATATTTAAATTGTGTTTGCGTTTCATTGTGTAAATAATATAAGACATTTATTTTAATTAATTGAGAAATTAATTGCTTTTTCGAAATTTTTTCCATACTTATATGTGATGAGAAAAATGGTATATTACGAACTCCTGTATTTTGTAGTAACGTAAGAACATATACTTAGATTACCGTAATTTTTGTGTTATAATTGCACTAAAAATTACTATGATCTAAGTATGTCCTAACGTTCCTATAAAATACAGTAGTTTTTAACACAACATTTTTTACATTTTATAAAATATATTTTTCAAAAACGTGTATTCCATTGTGAAGTAAATCAAATATATATACGAAATAATTATACTTCGTAAATACATTTTTACAAATTTTTATATTAATTTTCATTTATTCGATTGGCTTCAATTTGAACATATTCATTAATGTATGATAACGTAATAAGAAATAGAAAAGACCTCTCCAAGGGCTTTGGCTTGATGTAACTCTAAGTACAGAAGCCACTATAAAGATCTTAATTAGTAAAGCAGGACTATATTTGCTAAAATATTAACTTTGTCAGAGTAATTTATTATACTCTAACCCTAGTAGAAATCCAATCCATTATTCGACCATTTTTCGGCCATTTTTATGATTTATCAACATGTCTTGGTAAAATTCGAATCCATTTTGGCCCATTTTTGAAACGCTTTTTCTACGATTTCCTAGCCAGTTTGTAGCGATTTTGATGAAATGGCTTGGTACTCGCCAAGAAATGCGAGAAAAAGCGTTTCATAAATGGACTGAAATGGATTCGATTTCTACTAGGGAAGAAACATATTTTTAATAATTTCATTTCCTTAGTATACAAATTATTATATAAAATAAGAAAAATACATTTTTTTCAAATTAGAATGCTCTTTAATAAAAAAAGGTGTTAATTGCCAGAATAAAAAAAATATATGTATAGAAAGATTTAGAAGAATCGTAGAAAAACTGAACACATTTGTATATTAAATTTTACTATACACAATAGTACTTTTATGTATTTTAACAGTTTGTACGTCTATTACTCAACAATGTAGTAATTATTAATATAACGTTTTCCTCTATGTGTACCGACAAAGTTAAAAAATTTAAACTACAAAATCTTTGTTCATTTTCATTTGTACAACGGTACATCAAAATGTGCAATCAAGTGCAAAGTAAATTGCATGTAATGTAATAATTTTTTTTACTATCCTTAAACGATGTTTCATACTATCTTTAAGTCAGAAAATGAGGCTTTAACAAAATTTAACGCAATAAAGCTTTAGTAATAAAATGTCCTAAAATTAAGTACGTTCAAACGAGATGAGTGACTGTACATCAATTTTTCTCCCTTATTTATAGTTGTACAATTTTATTTTTTTATTGACTTTTTATTAACGAAAATGGGTCTATAAAAATTTGCATTTCAACTATAGAATAAACATGCTGTAAAAGTTTCGAGTAATTTGAAATAATAAAGGAAAAAGGTATTATAATTCTACGCTGTGTAAAAATGACAAAACGTCGAAAAGTATAAAGCTGAACAAATAGTTATTGCAACATTATTTTATCAAGGTTATATTAGCAACAGTTGAACCGTGTACGAGAAAGAGAGAGATAGAGAGGATATGACGTGTAGCGCAGGGAAAACGTCAAATGTCGGTGACGAATTTAAGGTAAGTTCTAGTTTTACAAGTCGAAACGTCCTGCAGCACGGTAATTGAGCTCAACGAACAATTACGAGGCACGCGATTATCGCGTGGCCCGCGATTCGGTGGCTCCATCTCGAAACCAACCGCGTAAATCCATCTAACTTCCTTTTTTTTGCACTAACTAATAATCGACTATACAAATTCAATCGATCGACGTGCAAATCTCTTGGAAAAATGTAGGTAAAAAGGACGCTCCTAAATTTAAAAATTATTTCATTTTTACTGAATAACACCTTCATATTTTTACTCGAAGAAAGTGCAATTTATTTTATAAATAAAATCACGATTACTCGAGAGTATTCGGAAAATTAATTTAGTAGTTATTAAAGTTAATTACGTATCGATTTGATTTACCATACGCCAATATTTGAACATTGAAATAATGCACTTTTGACCGTGCTGCAGGATGCGCGTTCAACTGATGGATCGATGCAGTAATTGATTTTCCTTGAATTTATGTTAATAACACTTAAAAATCGAAATTTATTATTTTTTAAGGTAATTATTTACAGAAAAAAAGGTGAGGTATATTATATATATTATATACATATACATTTGTTGTACTTGGTAATCTGACTGGCACGTTATTACAGAGCCATAAGATTGTATTATCTTAATCGTTCGGTGTAAGTGTAAATTTAACGAAAATTTAATTGTTCGACCGACGACGATAATAATCGTAAAATAAATAGATAATTTATTAATAACTTATATTCAAATGTACATAGACACAAATGGTTATCCAATTATACACAGTTGTGTAACAAGTTACAATAAGTTAATCGATCGAAATTTATATATAGCCAATAAGCATATTGGTAAATATTATTCCAAGCGTTTGTCGTAGGGGGAGGGATAGAGATACGTCAAAGTACATTCGAGGGAACGTGAAAAACACCACAAAGAGATCGAACGATTGGTATATATAAGAGAGGCGTTTTTATGAATGAAACGAGACGGTGAATCATCGGGGAGAAAATTATATACGGGAAAAAGAAATAACGCGATAGAACGATTAACCGTGATGCCGATGAAGAAGCATTTAACTCACCTTTGAGTTGGTGACGTGGTCCGCTGGCACGGATTCTGGAACAGTTTGCAGGGTGCTCCGCATACTAGCGGACATTGTAGGCCAGCCAGATTCACAGCCTCAAACCCTCTGGTCGTTTGACGATTTACCTTCTTTTTTTACGCCTGTAACCCAACAACCAAAATATACATACATATACATATATATACACATACATACATATACACACACATGGACATACATATATATTTTATACGAGTAAACATTGTGTTAGATAATTTATTAATAAATTTCAAAAACTTTCACTCGTCTATTTTCACTCATGCATAAATGCTCTACTTTGTGTAGTTATCGATTTACATTGCGCTGACCTCCCTCTGCCACATACCCGTGAGACGACAATTTTACCGAATAATCGAATAATTTTTTTATAACTATACACACACACACACATACCCACATCTCTATCTCTCTTACTCGCTCTTCTTCGTTTAAATTTATTCTTTTATATTATATTAATTTAATGACAGACGCGGTTGAAATGTCGCGATTCGCACGAGCTAACGGAAATATATTCAAATTAATTTCTTATAAACTGAATTCCGATATTCGGTGAATGTATATATATATATACACACACGTACGTACGTTGGTGATTAATTTTTATTTTTCTCTTTTGTTTAATGTAAAGGAAATAAAAGTTTCGGATAATAGGATAAACGCGTGAACGCGCGAGAAATTCAGATTAGGTGTATACGGACTAAGTAAATATAATTTGAAAATCGAAGATTTCGATAATAGATTCGATGATAGGTCTATTTAATTACGGTGATATTAATATCGTTAATTGTCATACTACTCGGTGAAATATCTAATAAAATGGACAACTCGTTGCAATTCGGCTTGCCATATAGAATAGGTTAAATATATCATGAAGTACGTGCTCGCCAAGTGAATTCCACATATTTATAAATTGTGCCTGGATATTATGTCATAGGACATTTTTAAAAACAATTTTTTTTCTCTCTTTTCCCCATTCACTATTTCTTACTGTTCTCTTTAATATTCCTTCACCATCTACCAAGTTTGTTCGTAAATTAAACGTTACATTTTTAAATTAAAGATAAAATATCAGAGACAACTTCATTTTCTCTCTCTCTCTCTCTCTCTTTCTCCCCTTTCCTTTGCAAATATACACGGATATATAATCTCGGAGAGACACGTTGAGCACGCACGCACACATACAGCCTTTTATACTTGTCGACATCATCAGCAGGCCAAATATAGCAAAGAAGAGCGCGAGTTTGTGTGAAATACATACGTGCGTAAATACGTGAGATGCACTGCAGGTGAGAAGAGGGAGAAAAACCTCTCTCATTTTACTTTTCTCTTTAAAAAAATAAAGAAATTTCTTTTTTCTTTCTCTGAGAGTATCGAACGCAAGAGTCATACGATTGCGTGTAAGAGAGTAAGATATAATTAAGTACGAAATACAGAGAGAGAGATTGAAACGCTTAGTTGTAATATCGATCAATTGTAATCAATATTCGATATAATCTATTTTATTCGGTAAATTACGGATTCCGTTCGGATTGTCGAATAAAAGTGACGTTATCATCCGAGAAATATGGGCATTTCTCAAAGATACTCGATGGCCATTCATTTCTGTTATAAGGTTATACTCGTGAATCGCGAGGAAAACGAAAAAATAAACAATTAAAACGGTACTCTCGCGGAGCAGAATTGCTGCCTCTTTTGGAGGTTAGGAAACGCAGACGACGTCTGGGTCCCACTCGGAGCCTGACGGGGAGAGTGAGTAAGAGAGTGAGAAAGAGACGGAAAGCTACCGACGAAAATAGAGGGAAGAAAGGATCGACGAGCTAAGCAAGCGTTGTAGGAGGTAATTCTCGTTTCTTGCCCCAAATGCACGAGCACCAGCCGAACGCGAGAATCCGAGGACCCGGGGGTGGGGAGGATGAGCTGGTGATGGAGAAGAGGCGAAAAATTAAAAAAAGGAGGCGAAATTCCGAATTTGTGAAAGAAAGTTGAGAGAGAGAGAGAGAGAGAGAGAGAGAGAGAGAGAGAGAGAGAGAGAGAGAGAGAGGTGTCGAGCGGAAGATATACGTTGCTAAATAAATGGTTGACACTAAAGGCTTGCGTGTACCAAAGTGGGAAAGAGAGAGAAGAAATGAACGTTTCGGAGCGAGTCTGACTCACCAGTGTAGGGTTATTCGGGACTGTCGTAAATTATCTAACGGCAGCGGCGACAGCGGCAGCGGCGTCGCCGACGTCCTCGAGGACCGTCGACATCGCACGTGCTGGTATATAGATGAAAGGCGAGCCACGAAAACTCGTACTTATATCCTCTTTCTCGTGAAATCCTTTTCCACGCTATTTATCGATGGAACCCACAGTCCACTGTATCACGGAGACACATACACGCACACGCACACGTACACAGAGACACATGCACGCACGGGTCAGAACTCTGAATCCCCCGATAGCCCGAGAGAAAGAGAAAGAGAGGGTAGAATAACCAAGTAGCTTAAGTTAAAAAGAAACGAACGCCACGGTATAACCTAGAAAGTGACGGCGCGAGAAAAAGAGATGGAAAAAGTTAGAGGGAGATCAAGAGGAGAGAAAGAGAAAGAGAGAGAGAGAGAGAGAAGGGGCTCTCTCTCCCCGGAGTAAACGCTCATCGGCAAGGATGACCGAGGGCCGATGCACCGTGAATCGACTCGTCCGCGCGGGGGCTCCTCGACACTTTCCACGGACCTGGACGTGAGGCGGCGCGTACTACGTCGACGCGGACACGCGAACCAACGCTACTCGGATACACAAGGGCCAACGCTGCGCGAACGCCGAAGCTTCGACGGGACGGGACCGACGAGCGAGACGGCGAGTCCGAGTCGAGTCCGAGTCGCGCGCGCGCTCTCTCTCTCTCTCTCTCTCGCACGCACGCAAGCACACACACACGCACACTCACGGCGATCTCGACGTACACGCGAAGGGAGAGAGCGCGAGCGAGTAACGTATATGCGCGCGCGTAAGAGACCGAGGGAGAAAGATAGATAATCGAGTCGCGCTCTAGTTTCCAGCCGGAGACGGGAAACAGGGTACACTGCGAGGGCTGGTTAGCTAAAAAGTAAACGACGGATCGTCGAGCGTACTATCGATACGACTTACCCATTTGTCGAGGATTTCAATAGTCCATCCAAACGGTACCGAGTGTCCAAAGTCCTAAATCTCTCGATCGCGGTGGCGGCCCGTCTTGGCTTTGGTTAGCGCTGCTGCCCCCACCTTCCACCTCACGACATAGAGACATCGACATCGCACGGCGGTGGCGGCGACGAGGATGTACTGCTCGAGCTTCCTACCTTTCTCAACATGGCGAACCTAATATCACACTATAGTCCTCGGGAGTCTCGCCGATCGGCTCGGACTCGAGACTCGCCACTCGGACTTCCAATTTCGCACTCGAGACACTTCGTTATTCGTATCTCTCCTCTTCTCTTCCTCTCGGCTTTTTACCCTTTACTTCTCCCCTCGTGCACCCTCGTATTACTATTACTATTATTATTATTATTATCCTCCTCTTTCGCCTCCTCAGTTCTCTCTCCCTCTCTCTCTCTCGCTCTCGAGTCTCGCGCGAGTCGCGGCACTTGGCACTCGCACTCTCGCCACTCGCCACTCGGCTCGATCCCAAGTTTTTACTCTTTCTTAGGCAGCTTATGCTTATTACCACCGAGTTGCGTCGAGGACGTGAAACATTGGCGCTGTCGTAGTCTCCGATACTCCGACCAAGCCGAGGATTACGAACCCCGAATAATCGCGGATTCTCGAGTCTCGAGCGAGCGTAGAGTCGCGTTTGTCGCCGCGGCGGTGCAGCATATGACGTATCGCAAATTCGAGTCTCGAGATTCTCGGCGCTCGATCAAATTCGGATTTGGAATTCGGTACTTGCATACTTACCCGTCGCAATCTTATTACACTATTTATTCTATTGACAATTTTAATTTACACATTTTTTTCTTAATTATTATTTTTTCGTTTTATTGTAGTTTTACTAAATTACAAAAATTAATCATCACCTATACTTTTTAAACTTCGACATTACTTTTAAATCTATTATCTCCATATTGACTATATTTTACTGTTGATGGATACAAACGTTTATATACAAAATACAATCCAAAATTTTAATCTTTACATTTTTCAAGTTTATATATAAATAAATGCATTTTATGCAGTACAAAGCAACATAGGTATTCTTTTCTGGTACATAAAACTAGTATCAAACAATTTTATTCAAAAGCAAAATACTTCTGCAATAGTTCTTCGTAAATGTCTTTGTCACTCTTTAGAAAAAGACAAAATATCACGCGTTCAATCTGAAAAATACATTTTTCAAGTTACATAATTGTCAAGATAAATCTTCTATCTTGTAATTAACTATATTTTATAGTTGTTTTCTTGAAAATAACTAATTTTTTTTTTTTTTTTTTCATTTTAATCAAATAATTTTAATAAATTTTAAAAAATCAAAAGTAAAATAGATACATACGCTGTTTGGATTGTCTAATAAAAATTTTTTAACAGTCTTAATAGCTACGGTAGCAGCTGGTTTTTGCGGATATCCGTATATACCAGTTGATATGCAAGGAAATGCAATTGTGCGTAAACCATTTTGTTTAGCTAATATAAGACTATTTTGATAACAGGCTTGTAACTTTTCCGGTTTTTCTCCTTGAGGTCCCACTGTATGAATTACATCTAAAATGCATCATTAAAATAATTAATGTACCTAATTTAATCTTTAGTTAATAGATGCTAAATAATATAAAGTATAAAGGATAATTGTTCATTTCAAATGTAAATTTTTATGCCATTTGTTTTTGTATAAATACTACTCAGCTATTAATCTATTATAAAGTATTAGAAAAATGAACAATTCTCCTTTTTCTGGTAAATTGTTTAAAATTTTATACATTTTGCTGGTAACGCATAGCCTCCAGTTATCTTTGCATTTCCAACATCACAACCATTCAGTGTTGCGCATTCTTGTTTTAAATATACACCTGCTGCTCTATGAATAGCTCCATCAACTATATTTACAAAATTATTACAAATTAATAAATTCAGAAAATAAATAAATATAAATAGTACAGAGTTAAAGAAATAAAAAATACAGAAATTATATGCAAAATTATACCTCCTCCACCACCTAATAGACTAGAGTTTGCAGCATTAACAATGGCATCGATTTCCAACCTTGTAATGTCGCCTTCCCATATTGATATTGTATTAGCTACTTTTTTGTCAACACCTTCAACATCTTCTCCCGTCAATAGTTTGATATTAGATGAATTTTTATTCAAATATTCTGGCCAGGTCAATACATCACTTACAGTAGTTGGCTGTACCTTCAAAATTTGACGCTTCTCAGCAGCTGACATTGATAAAAACCTTTCTATATAAAGAAAAGAAGTTGTAATTAATATAATTGAAACAGATATTACGCTTAATTAATAATTATCATAAAACTTACGTTTTTCAATCTCAAATGGTAATTGTCCAGAACTTTGAGACATTGTTATAAAAATATTTCTCTTCAAACAATAACAATTTTCAAACTTGAAATTTCTAATGTAGATTAAATTCTGAAAGCAAAAAATTTGTAAACAAAACTCGCAAGTTAATTTAATTGAAAACCAATATTTTTAATCATTAAATTGTATTATATAAATCTGTTGATTGAACACTGTATATCTCGTATACTCTAGTTATTTGCAATAAATATACATTTCAAAAATACACGTATATGTTTATAAATATTGTACTTACTCGTGCATGCATATATATGTGTGTAGTTCTATTACAGTTAATAATTGCCTGTATTCGCGAAGGCGAACCGGCTTGATACGCTCAGGGCAGTGACTAGCGAGGGTCCTTTAAGCCCTTTAAATCTCCTCGCTAGAGGACGCTGACTATATAAAAATACACTTTTTCTATAGCAGTTTGATTAGAGCAGGGATATTGTCTTAAAACCTATTCACATTGCTACGATACATGTGAATAACCCTTTAACGCGGGAGATTCAAATATAGATCTTGCAAAGTAGTTTTACCATTTTGCACAAAAATTGGATATTATTTACGTGAAAGATAATTGTGTGTAAATACAATGATAGATAATTAGTTATATCTTTTGCAGTGAGCGGTTTAACAAAATTAAAACGCAAAATGTAATGTTTCAATTATTTGATGACAAGAGAGGAAATTACTCAATAAGGATCGTATATCTTAATGCGGCTTAAATCGTTAAACAATTATTTTTTAAATAAGAATTTTAATCAATACCTCCGAAACACAACAATTTTTCCATTTTTGTATGCCAATTCGGCATCCCTATTCGCGAAACTTTTTATTACGTTTCACAATATCAGAAAAGAAACTTAAAAATGATTTCGAAAATTTCAATGAAAAAATTATTCTTTTAAATTATTATGTTTTTGTAAGTAGAAAAAAAAAATTTAAATATTAGCAAAATACGAATATACCATTACTGCCATCTTTTGTTACGATTAAAAGGTTACTTACATATCCTATTATAGTTGTACTTTACTGGTCGTAGGTAAAATATGCATTAGCAATTATTTCAATAAAAAAAATTCATACTTTTTTTTAATTAAAAAATTTAATTAAATTAAAGAATTATTTAATGTATACAGTAAATTATAGTATAAACTATTTATATCATTATTTATCCTTCAATAAATATTTACTTATATGGTCCTTAATGATCCCGCTGTTTATTCTAAATATCTAATTTTTATTTTTACTTTAATTCAAATAAATCGAGTAAAACTTAATTTTTTCTGCGTGTCATACCTTCATACACATATATAAACTATCATAATAATTATAATTTATTCATATATCTAATAAAGTTTCAAAAATAACATAATACTCATTATAAAAACTGTTTCTTTATATAATGAAATAATAAAGCAGGGTGATATTGCATTCGATTGAATATATATTAAAATGATTAAAATAAATAATTTACATTCACGTGGGTGATCAATATGTATATAAAATGAATTAATTGACATACAGTTATAAATTTAAACGATTAATTATTATTCATTAAATTCTCGTTAAGTTGCACAAAATGTATACAGTGGATACCTATACATTATCGAGCGCAGTGATGAGATTTAAATGTGCGTGTAGATATACCTACATAGTTGTATTAGCTATTTGATTCGGTAAAATAGAGTATGTACTAAATTTACACGACGAACCTGATTGAATGTGTTTTTATTTCGTAACGAATGATGTATCGAGAAGGCAAATCGAAGAAACATTGGAGTAGGGATTTCGATGGTACAGATAAGGAGTTGACCCTACTTCTCGACCCGAACGATTAATCTTTGACGTATAGTCTCGTTGTGCGCTGTAGCTCACAATGACCGACTAAGCGTTACGTTTTACTTAATGTAATTATTATCGGGGAAAAAAAGTGTAAGTGACCAGATCGAGATGCGATTCCACGGGCTATTCGCCCTGGCGGTGTTGGTGCTTTGCGATACCTTGGCCGAAAGTGGTGAGTCTATGAATACCGTCGGATCGTTGTAAAGTATATAATAAAGTATAATTGTTAAGTAAAGTGTAATGAACATATTGTTGGTTGGGACGGGGTGAAAAAGGAGCGAGCGAGAGTGTTGAAAATGGTAAGAAAACAAAGTCGAATGAAAAAATCGCCCAGGGTGAGAGACGACTGGGTGATCAAATTCGAGCTATTTTGAAGCACTACCAACAGCCGGATCCGGTTGGATTACCCGGAGCTCCGATACCCGATCCGATGATCGTTCCGGATATGCGGCACTCTTTCTCCATGTTCACGATGAATCTGAACAACATCTCGGTTCACGGCCTCAGTAAATTTCGCATCGAACACATACGCTCGGAGCTTGCTCTTATGCAGGTCTCGGTAGCTCTGGACATCGAGAGTTTGGACATCAAGGGATTGTACACCCTTTCTTCTTGGCTCTCGAGGTCAGCCGGTGATTTTACGGTCAACCTGACCGAAGTGAACGTGTTGGGCCTGGCGAGCCTCGAAGTTTCGAACGACGGTAAACTCCACGCTCAGGATATCGGTATGGATTTGACGTTCGGGTCCATAGATATGGATTTCCAAAATTTGGGATTCTTTGCTTCGGTTTTCCAAGGTGTGATCAACTCGGTCGGTTCTTTCATTTTCGACAGCATCAAGCCGTACATACTCAAGGAGGTCAACACGAATGTGAGGTACGTATATGTCTGTGTGTGTGTTGTGTGTGGTGTGTACTATCGGTTATCGCACGTGACGACAGAACGCTGCCTCTCGTTTCCGGATGAACTAGTAAACAAGCACGCACGAGTTTCAGGGGCGAAGTTAACAAGCACATATCCCAGCTACCCAACTATTTTCCAAATTCGATATCACCATTCGACATGGCAGTTGCCGAGGCTCGTAAGCAAGTCTCGAATATGGGTTACGATCCGTTCAAAGTTCAAGATTACACTCAGGGCGCTGGAATGTTCACCATCACCTCATCCCATACTTGGGTCACCGGATTGGCTAGTTTTTATCGGATGGGTAATATCACCCTCAGCATGGAAAATGGCACGGTGAGTGTTAACGTATCATGCACGATCATTTTTGACCTTTAAATCATTCGGTATATGGTTTCATTGGACGTGTATCAGGTGTACGCGGTGATGGACGTTGGGACTCAACAAATCGAAGGTCGCACCCATTGGGAAGTGAGTGTGATCGGTGGATTCCTTTCGAGATCCGGTACAGCCTCCTTCACTATCGAGTATTTTCGCCTTCAATTGAACGTCAGCCAACCTCTCGATACTCGTAAACGCGCGACTCTCGAAGAGCTCGACTTTGAGCTCGGTAACATTCAAGCTCGCGTTCACGGAGCTGGTACGATCGATTATCTCATCGAAGCTGGTATCAATATCTTACCAAATCTTCTCAGGTTCGTATTCAAACATACTTATCCACTGACTTTTCTTTTAGTTATTCAATAATATATTAATTATTTTAAACTGATTCTCAAATTCTATTTTTTTTATAAATCAATTCTTTCTGAAGAATAATTCAGATTTATAAGCCGATTAACTCTTCACTATTAGATATCATTTTTTTCAAAATAGGCCACTTTGTTAAATAAAAATATCCTGTTAACAGCTTAAATGAAACGCTTTTTTCACTGTAAAAGCCAATTTGATATAATGATTATAACTTCGAATTTATTTAAATTGACTTTCCAATATTTATGACACTCTAAAGTCTGAATTTCCTATCACGTCGGATCAGTTACTCGATTATTAATTTCAATTACTAATTGTTTTCGCTGTTGAAACAATCTTTTGAAGACTGATATGTTTTATTAATTACGCGATCACATTTGCTAAAAACATTTATAATTTCCATTTCATAGCTTGTTCTTTTGGTTTTAACTTGCTCGATAAAAGAGATTTTTATGAGGTTAAAAGTAGTTTGTGAATTGACAAGCCTAATGGACCAGCTGTTTTTATTCTAATAAATGGGGTAGCACAGTGAAACAAATCGTTTTATCGCAAGGAATAAAGTGGAAATATGATTTACCTATATTTTTATTCAAAATTCCTATTAGATACAGTTAAATAATCAATATCCAATGGTTTTTGAATCACAAAAATTGTTCAAAGAGTTAATCAATTGTTTGTTATAAAAATAAGTAATTACAATTTTTCTAAAATTTAAAGCTCATTTTTAAGTGATTCTAATTCGATATTTATAACTTTTGAAAGATCCAACGTGAATGCGTTACTTAGCCTTTAATTATTTTTTCCGCTTATTCAAAAAGTTGTCCATTGATATTGTGAATACTGTAAATAACACTTATACTTCTTAGGAATCAAATAATGGATGCGCTGGAAGGTCCAATACGTAGACGGATCCAAGACGAGCTTGACAAGGTTGACGTGGAAAAGTTAATCGACGAGAAAATACCGGTTATCGAAGAGCAAGCAAGACTGCTTCAAGCCGTACCGTTGGATGAAGACGTTCCTCCCGTGGAAACGACCCCCAACCCCTCCGAGCACGAAGAGTCTTTTTCCGAAAGCGAAGAGGAGCGGGGACAATCTTAAACCAACCGAATAACTCGTCCAACCGGTACATCGATAGCGAAGCTCAACGTTGACGAGAAAGCTCCTCGATTAATAGACCAGGCGGTCATATACTCGCGCCGTTTTGCGATACCTTATTGTATATAAATATTTATGTAAATAACAGAGGGATTTCGCGCGTCAACCCTCCTTTTTCTTCTTAAAATAATACAAATGTAGATTTTAAACCCAGCAAAATTTTACAAACTTGACTGTAATAATTTTACATACAATGAGTGTTCTTTTATTAACGATTAATAGACATTAATTTTCGAAATTTAAAATAAAATAATGAGAAATCCGAATGTTAGACTGCCATTATTTGAGGGAGTGAATCTTTTGTACCTTCTTAATGACCCTTACATTTTTTATTTCTTCGACAATCTTTTTTTCTTCTTCCACTTTATACTTAGGTACATAGTAAAATTCTTACTGCTTGAAATCCTTTTGGAAGAAAGTTTTTTTTTTATTTCCACGGGGGAAAGCGTGTCTAAAAGACGAGAGAACATTTAGTTCTCATTTTTAATTATATTTAATTAACAAATGGTTCTTTTCTGATTAAATGAAGCTTATTCGTGAAAATAGAAAAGTAAAAGTACTTACAGATTGCGTTAAAAAGGAGTAGCGGAAGGTTGCAGTGACATAATAATCTGTAAAGAAAAATAAAGAGAATATAATTGATGATCTAGAAAGTAGAGTGCTTATAAGTATAAACAGTCCGATCTAATTAACACTTTTAATTATAAAATATAAGAGAGTTGTCTCGAAAGATTCGTAATAACGTTAGCGCAATGCAAAGCTAACTAGGTGTATGTATATATATAGTTGTTATAGAGGGCTAGAGGAAGTTGTAATTTGGAAAGGGTGTATATAGTAGTGGGTGAAAATACGTGTAGCCTGCAGTATGGTTTTATTTGGCAAGAGTCCAAGGTGAGCCCCGGGATACATCCGAGTGGTTCGAAGGTACTATAAACGAGGAAGGACTCAAGAGGATGGTGCTCAAGACGCGGAAAAGGTAAACGAGAGAAGCGACAGAACGCGACGGTTCGGTGGTATCAGAGGCCGTGCATGAGGCTGCGCGATACGGAACACACGTCAACGTCTCCCTCGTCTCGTCTCGTCTCTCTCGAAGCAACAGAGGGGTGTAAGCGCGCGCACGTTCAGCGAGCGGCGGCGCAGCTCCCCGTCCCATCCAACTCACCCTCTCACTCTCCCTCTCTCTCTCTCTCTCTCTCTCTCTCTCTCTCTCTAGGTATATATAGGTACCCGAGAACCATAAGGGGTGGAGTATGCGCGCGTTCGCTCTCTCCCTCTCTCTCCCTCTCTCTCTCGGTATTGCTTCGGCTTCCGATCCCCCGAGTCAGTGCACTACGACCGAGGGCGCGAAGAACAGCTCGTCCTCGCAAGGTAGTAACCCTCCGAGTTTGTACCTCGGTTAAGGATTGTTATACGTCTCGGTAGATCATCATCGCCTTGGAAATCGATGATATAATTGATTCGGAGATGAACAAACACCCGGGATTCGGAGAGCCCGGTACCCGGTGGTGTCGGCGGACCAACGGCTGACCCAACTCCCTCACCCGAGAAGATGCCGAGAAGGGTGCCGCCACTCGCGCTCTTGGGGGGCATCCTCGTCCTCTCCCTCGCGGTCGCCAGGGCTCTATCCTGCGTCTGCTCGCCCCTCGAATGCGACGAGCTCACTTTCGACGATTGCCCGGGCGGCCTCACCTGGGACCCTTGCAAGTAAGCCACGTGCGCCACCTCGATCCAGCTACTTTCCTCTCGTTATACTCTGCTCTTTCACCCACGCACACACGCACACACGCACACGCATACGCTCGCTCAACCTACCATACCTGATGTACACCTAAGCGGTGGGTATTTCGCGGCCACCGGAAAACCGCGGGATTGATCAAAGATACATAAACTCTTAACGTTTTCCCTCACTCTCGTATACGTTATTTACTTCCTTCAATTCTGTCGTTTCGGCTGTTACCCTTTTCTCTTTTACAGCATTCTCCTGAGCGAAATCTATCTACATTGTACACATACAAATACACTCACGCAGTTGATTCCCGGGAAGAAAAACCTTGATAAAACTGATGTCCCGTGCCGCGCTTATGAGTATTAAACCCGCGTGGGCGCACAATCCACGCTTTTCCTATAAATAATACCGTATATCTCGGAAATTTTAGCATAACAAAAAAGAGGGTAAACTACGTGTTTACCCGAGCTTATTAAACTTTCACGAAAATCATTTTTTCATTTTGGCTAAACACCCGTGTCTAATACTCGGACTAACTCCGCAACTACTCCGGCAGCGGCAACCCTCAAAACTTTTCCATTTAAGCAAATGTATGATTCTCCCTCCCTTTATTTTTTTATTCACCGACTTCCGACCGTGCGGAGCAAAATTTTGTAACTATTAAGTAAACTCTAACTAAGCAATTCTTGATCGAGGATAATTGGGATGTGGTTTATCATAGTTAACTACGAACCCTACATTCCTAATTCATTCTAATGAGAATCTCTCGTGGATAATCTGCCCTGTAAAACTTTAATTTATTCGAGACCTCCTCCCCGCCAACCCCTTCAAAATTTTTCATTGCGTTATTTATCTAAAATGTACGATAAATATATACGCTTATTACGTTTATTCGTAACTCAGCGTAAGGTGAAAATATTGAAGGTAAGAATGCTGTAACTTTTATGCAGCTATTCTGATCTAAATGTAAAACAAGACGGAAAAATGCAAAACAGCTTTTTCCACCGAGGAAAGTGGTAACGGCTCATAAACTATAACCATGAGAAACTAGATACCTCTAAAACACGAACAAAATTAATAATTATGTAGTAGAAATAAAGTTGCCCTATTTTATCGATTTTCGAAAAAATACATGATTTTTCCAATTTTTATATATATATCTATGAGTAAACGTAGTAAATTAAACACATCAAAATTCAATATAGATTTTAAACCAATCGATGGATGTATCATTTAACATTTATGTAAAATGTGCGATATGGAAAATATGATTCATGACAAATGATTGTCATTAATCGTTAATAAGCAGGGATTGAATTTTGAGTGAATGGTTAATCAATCTATCTATCATTTTTTTTACGTGTTTATTAATAACAATCGCATATAGTAACGAATATGTATCTTACTCTTAATAATTGTAAATTTATGACAAGTGTAATGAAATAATTGATGCGCGTTAACAATAAATAATTAGTTTTTTTTTAGTAATAACTTTATAAAATAAAATTGATGTTTAATAATTTAAATAAAAAAGTAAGTAATAACTTACCAAACTAAAATCCATAAATTTGAAGTAATAATAATTAACCATTTGTTCATATTGAATTTTATAATATATATACGGACGTCGCACTTGTTACGTTGAAAGTTTTTTAATCCTTGGCACAAAACGGCTTGGAGATAATGAGATTTTATACCTTTTAAATTGAATGTGAATGCAATAGGATTTTCTGGGAAAATGAATAAAAATGTTAAATCATAATTCACGTTATATAATTTCTAATATATTTTATCATTTAAAGTTGAACTTTAAAATTGAAATAATTTATTAAGATTCATATTTGGTATTAGAAATCAATTTCAACCGACTCGGAATAAAATCTTCTTTTTCTATTAATACTGCATTCATCGCGAGAAAGCTTTGAATTTTTATGTACACCTAACCAAATAGTAAAAAAAAAGTCGGTACATTTAATAAAGCTTTATTTTTTCAAATAAAAGTCTTTTTTCCCAGTTTTTTACATCTAGTTTTATAATTTTTAAAAACAAGATATATCTATTTATTCCTCTTATTTTAACTGTAATTTTTAAAACTTTATAAATGCGCGTACGTATATATATAAAAGAAGAAAAAAATAAACCCATTTTTGGAAAACAGTGGAGTATATATAGGTATATATTATTATTACGGTGGGAAATGGTATAAGAAATGATGACGAAAAAAGAAGGGAGTTATTGAATTCTACAATTTGAAAGTAGTAAGAGGGAATGATAATTGGATTAATCATTTAGATTTGTTAACGCGATAAGGGAAAAATTTGGTTATTCTAATTCAGTAGTAAAAACCGGGAAAATAAATTGCAGTTCGGAAGTTTAAGTGGATGGTTTTTTTTCAGCTCGTTTAAGGTAGCTCCTCTCGTTCTTTCCCTTTTTTATCAGATGAAAGGCAAAAGAGATGGTTTCGCAAGCGGATCCCTCAATTAAAGTTGAAAATGCTTAAAGTGTTTATCGCTACCATTTAGCCTTATATATTTAGCATCGGTCTTTCTCGTTGCGTGAAAAGGTCATTTAACCTCGTTTTTTCCTTCCGTTCTCTCTTTGTGTCTCTATCTCTCTCTCGAGAGAAACCCTGATTCTTGGATGATAAAAGTCGTAAATATTGTAGAAAGTTTTTATCATGATCGAGGAGCGCGAAGAGTGACATGGCCCTTGCGAGTCGTTAAACGTTAACGTATTCGTTTTATAGGTGTTGCAAAGTCTGCGCAAGAGTCGAGGGTGAACCCTGCGGAGGATTATTTGGTTTCTCGGGCCGGTGCGCCATCGGCATGCAATGCTTAATCAAAAACCTGGCACCTCATACCCGTGACTCGGTGATCGACGAAGGCGTATGTACAAGTGAGTATACACCTTTCGATACGTATATTTATAATTATACCTCTATATTTGTACAGATGAACAAATGAATTAGCAAGGTAAATATAAATTGTAACGATATGCGAGAGGGGAGGCTCCTCAAAACCGCAACTCCTACAATCCGCAAGGGGATATTCAACTCTGCGCAATCTCGATTACGAAAATCGTTATTACACATATACGTATACGCCGTTTAAGAAAATGCAATCGGTGCATAATACCAACTCTATACGTATTCTCATTTTCGTTATATTTTTTTTTGTTCCTTCTCTTCTCAACCTGGTATATCTGCTCGTGGAGTCATTGAGTCTTATGGAGTCAATCTCGGGGAGGAAACTTGTGTATATATGTATATATGTATAGAAACGTATATTCCTAAGTACAAAAGTAAATTATAGTTTATGCTTCCGGTCATTCTCGGGTATAGAACGGGCATTCGAGGAAATCTTGAAAGCTTGTGGGTAACGTCGAGATAGATAGGTACAATTCCCTGACAAAGTTAGCTTGGAAGACAAAGTTATTCCAAGATATGCAAGTAATTTCGGTGATACTCTTTGGACAGGGAAATCCGGAATATTCGAAGCGTTTAACGGTTCGACGGTGGCGTACCGCTGTTACAAAGCCCTTGGCTATATTTTACGGAACCTGGATAACTAGGACGCTTGTACCTCAGTCCTGTGCACCTTCCCTTATACTCGTCCCGGTCGGCTAAGGGGATAGAACGGAAAAGAGAGGACGAGCTTTACCCTCTCTTCGAAACTATGCGTATTCTCGAAACTATCATGTCTGATCAACTTTCGATGATATTTCTAATATCGTCACGTTGTACATTACTTCATTCTTCATTCATTATTTTTTTTTATTTTTTATCTACTACGAACACGAGAATACCCACGCGACTTAATAACGATCATTCTATTTTATTAATGTATCATCGCGCTCGATTTCGTCAGTTACATTCACTCCTTTTCGCATCGTAGTATAGAGAAAGCTTTTTGAATAAATAAAAAATGAGTATTTTAATGAATTTTCGAGCCGCTTCGACAATTTGCGCGCGTGTGTAAACAATTAATTAACTGGCGGAACATCTATATTATTCATAGGCAAATTGTAATTGATGATACGATAACAGCGAGTGTTAAATCGCGATTGTTTGCAATAGTACCTCCTTTTTTAAATAAAAATAGATACAGCATTAGTATTTTTTACTCGCTCGAAAACGACCCACTAGCCATCAAGTGGGTTAAGCAAATATGAAATAATCGCAAACTTGTGTGCGAAACTTTAACGCGTAGTTTCACAAACACACGTATTTTGGATTCACCTGGTTTTAAGCGTGCGGTCAAAAAAAGAAAAAATTTAAGCGAACGTTTACATTTTGAGATAGAGAGCATGTTCTCCAAGAAATATAATGCACGGAGAAAAGTGTTGTATTAAAAATTACTGCATCCCGTTTAGTTATGGATGTACAGACTGTCGGAATATAAAAAAATGAGTATATACTATATATACTATATATATATCTACATGTGCAGTAAAATTTAATGTACAAATATATTAATATTTGCTGCAATTATTGTATTGGAAATTTTATCGCGTTATTGATTCTGATAGTCTGTACCTTCGTTACTGAAAAATATAGTAATTTTTAATACTATATTTTTCTCCCCGAAATAATTTTATCAAAAATAGTACGAAAAAGTAGGTTTTAAAGTTATGTCGAACCCAGAAAGTAGTAATAGTTTTACAAAAATTAGAGCTTCGAATTTACTTTTACCGAATCTTCTAAAAATTTCGCCAGTTTTTGTAAAATATGTGGTGAAATTTCGAGAAGCGAATAACATACTCGAAAATTTTCAGATTTCGAAATTTATATTCCTCAACTCAATATTACCGACTACTTATTCCATTTTTATTAAATAACGTTGCTTAAAAAAAATAGTCGCTCCATCAAGCTCTTCTACATGCATGTTTTAGATTTTGAAACCAATATTTTAAATATAATTTTTGCGTCGAAAACTGCAGATCCCTGATGTATAATCTGGGTCCGACATCCTTTTAACGAATATGTGTAATAAACGTTATTTCAAATATTAAAAAAAATTGATGGATAAAAATAAAATGATAAAGGAGTTATGATCTTTATTGGGTTTACAGAAATTCCAGGGTGGACAAGAAGGCACTGTTCCCGTAAGCCAAAGCTCTCCAAACCTGGTTGTAATTTAGTAAGCGAAGGTTTCGAGAGTGGCCGTGACGTCGGTAGGTGCGTTTGCGGGCATGCAGTATTTTGGTGCCCCGAGGAGTCCAATCCTTACACTTACAAGACGAGGCACGAGTGCGAGCTTAACTTGGCTGCCAAAATGGCTTACGGTATGCATCTTTTACCCATTCTACTTCCTTAATGCTTAAGAGAATTTGATATTCCACAAAGCTTATGTTGGAGTTTCCTCTAAAGAAATACTAATGCTCTCTCTCTCTCTCTCACTCTCACTGTATTTCTGTGCCTGTTTTCTGTGTATGTGTGGGCGTGTGTGCGTGCGTGTGTGTGAATACAGGTATAAACACACGATTACAGATAGAGTATAGTGCAATTTCATCACTGTAAACAACACGGCCAAAGTAAACACAACCTACTTTAATTCTTTTAAATTTTTATATCAATTTAATGGAAAGCTCACATCTCCCTCTCATTCGTTTTTAATAAATTAATTACCGTTAAAAAAATATTGGGAAGGCTTTACAAAAAATGTTACGTAATTGGGAGAAAAAAGCCGTGATAGGTTCCTTCTTTCGTTTTTTCTTATTTCATATACTCTCGAATATGATGGGTACGGATCGCAAAAAGTAAAAGAATATATAAGTTTACCGTATACATATTTCATCCCGAAACTAATTAAAGGAGCGAATTTTACGTATCGGGAAAATTGGATCAAAGCGATAGCGCGTAACGAAATTAAAAAAGAAATCCATAAAACATAGGCGGGTATATATATATATGAGTCAGGTAAGAGAATCAACCTCGCATAAATTGTCCGTTAGGAGAAGGAAAAACTGGAAGTTGGAGTTCTATAGGCACTGTATATAGGTATATATATATATATATATATATATACGTGTAAGTGTGTAACCGAGAGACGACTAAAAGGGGGTATAGCACACCGTTTCTTTATTATTTTCAAACTCTTGAAATATCGTTTACTTTTCGAAATGCAGCCACGTTACTCACTCGTAATGTGTATATGTAAGTAAAAAGTGAATCAACTCGAAGGAAAAAATTAATTTATAGGTGTTTTTAATGTTTATAAAGGGAAACTTTGCTGTCACAATCAAACATTAATAAATGTGTCATAACTCTGCACCAACCAGGAAACTAAGAAAAATATAAAGTTTTTATCAAAAAGTTTGTAACGCTAAAATTATGAAAACCCGTGTATATATACATATATACTGGTAATACGCATGATTCTTTGTACAAAAAGTACTGACTATCGACAAATTAATTACTAAACTTTTTAAGTAATACGACTTTAACTATTTAATTTTTTTAATAAATATGGATTTTCGAAGAAATACCACTTTAGCCTATAGGATGAACAAGTTTGAGAAATTCTGTCAGGTGATGTAAAACACAATGATTGTGTACCTAGTTGATTTTTCCGTTATTTAAAGATAACTAAACACGCAAAGTAAATTAAAAAAAAGAAGACAAGTTACGTCAAATACAACTTTAATCGATATTTCCGAAGCAAATATTTTTCATAAATTAATGCGAGTTTGACATTATAAGTAGGTAAAGCTGAAAGGACGTCAAAGCATTATTAAAAATGGTTTTGAAACTTCCCGATACCGGGGACATTGGCATTCCACCCGTACAATTTGATTAAATATTTGACAAAAAATAAATAAACGAGACATACGTATATTCCGGTGTATAAATGCAATATATATATATATCTGTGTATATGTATATAGAGAGAGAAAGAGAATGGGTATGACGATAACGAATTTGCTCAATTTGTTTTCCTTCGAAATGCAAATGTCGGGATGCTTAGGTGAACCAATTGTGAATGTACAAACTGAAGCTGTAAAGTAGTAACGAGTTGATTAAAGCTTTCCCACCCGAATGGGACAAAGAAGGGAAAAGGAAGAGATGGCGGTGCAAGAAGGTCGCGTATATTTCTCGTCCACGTTAGAGCAACAAGAACGCGTGCTCAACTACATAGTACAAAAGTAAGTTACTTTGTTACAGAAAGTTAAATTTGATTCGAGCAAAAGTTTAATCGCGTAAGTACTCGAAGGTGAGGCGGTCGAGAAGGCGTTGGTGCGAGAAACGGAGTATCGGTTCTTCCTTCCTTTTGCCCTTGTATACACTTATATTCTCATTCCTTCTTCTTCTGCTCCTCCTCCTCCTCCTCCTCCTTTTTTCCTTATTTAATCGTCAATGCAGACGTGTACAAGCAAAAGTATTAACTCAAATATACTTACCTACTTTATAAATTATTACGTTACTCCAATTACACTTTAATCTATGTACATCAATTTATTGTAATTAAAAATATGTTTTATTCAACGGAACTTGAAAATGTATATATACGTACACGGTCGTTATTAAAGTATCTACTAATGGTAGAGTTTTTAATTTAATTGGTGAAATTTTGGTCGATTAAAAATGGAGACTATATATTCCGTTACTCTGCTACGTGGGTATATCAATATTTTATACATTGAGATGAAAAAATTGTAATTTTTTTTTAATCTAAAGTAATTTTTTATTCTTAATTTCTTAAAATTCATAAAACATTCAGCGTGATAATTAATTTCGATGTTTACTGCACACATACAGTAAAAATTTAGTAAATTTTAAGAAACACGTTTGAAGTAACATTTAATTGAACGCAATCAATATTTATCTGAGTTTATTAAAATAAATATCATTTAAATTAACTCATATACGCGTGTACGTGTTTATTTTAATTCGCTCGAATATTTTATCAAATATATGGAAATAAATATTATATTAAATCACTCAAAAATTTTTCCCTCATATACATAATTGTATAAAATAGACTTTTTATATTCATAGAGTTCCGGAGAAGATATTATCAAATATAGATTTATCGCGGAAAATTTGATAAACGCGATCGTTGTTTCCAAGACGCGCAAATGAAATTTTGAATTCCTTTGAAATATTCGGTCTTACCTTTTCCTTTTAACGTCTCTCGTACTGAGTCCATAGAGAGAAAAGGCCGAGGAGCACAAAAGAGTAAATTGAATAACGGGAGATCGGGAGAAATCAACCACTTTTAACGCAGATCAATAAGCAATATATTATCGCTTCATTAAACTTGCGTTAAACCTGAAAAATCGATAAATTGGAATGTCTTTTATTAGTTCCATTGCTGTTTAACTTTTTTAATTGAAAGATAGATAAACGACATCTAATAAACAAGTTTACATAGTGGAGGGATTAACCAACGGTAATATCGATGGGTTGAGAGAACAAATCTGCGTTAAACAATATATTAATTTTTATCGTAAAATTATAGTTAATAAATTTGTTACGTAACTTTGTTTGATCAACATTTAACAGTAACAATTTGACACGTTCTTAATCCCTTTGATGGAGTGGGTCTATCTGATTGTTGCCGGCCGTTCAAAATTTGTTAATTTAATTTTCACATTTATTTAACAAAATACATTACTTTCTCTAAAAATTAAAATACAAAAAAACTATAAAATTATAGTCAAACACACTCAATTCATCAGTATCGCTAGCGGAATAGTTATACAAGGATTCGAAAGGTGAACTCCCAGTTATGGTGCTCCTAAGTTCATTTAAGTCCCTGTGAACAAACTTTATTATAGCGTCCCACTATACTTGTAATTCTCTCTGTCAATGCTTGCTCGTAACATAGAGGTATTAATATCATATTTATTCTTTCTACCTGTCCATTTGTTTGCGCGTGACGCAGAGACGTAAATATATGTTTAACGCCATGCGTTGAATAGAAATCACTGAAGGACTTAGAGGTAAAGCAGCTTCCTATGTTCTCCCGTCGGTCGCCTTTGTATTTTAAACCGGTCTTGCGACTACGAATTTGGTTAAATTATCACCTAAAACAAAAATAAATTTATTACCACGAATTGATCTAATAAAGGAGCCTACGTGCTCGATGCACATCGTGTAGAACGGTCTTTGACCGGGGAATAAGGTGTAATTCTTCGGAAATGGTGGTTCATAGAAATGTTGGGTTGATCGACAATCCTGTCCGAAGTTTGTAAGATTTTGTTGAAAATTATCAAAAGTAGTTTCACCTAACACCGCGGCTTGCGGTATTCCGGAAATTTCCGAATTCGCCGTTTTGTCTCGTAATA
The DNA here is from genome assembly GCA_026168455.1 of Theocolax elegans. Taxonomy (NCBI): domain Eukaryota; kingdom Metazoa; phylum Arthropoda; class Insecta; order Hymenoptera; family Cerocephalidae; genus Theocolax; species Theocolax elegans. The sequence goes on along the minus strand of CM047426.1, from coordinate 93,135,054 downwards.
ACTTATCACACTAACGTGAAAGTTTTAATGTCCTTACATGCACAACACCTATAATTAAACGTTAGCATAGTTTTTTTTTACCACGATTCGCATAATAATCCCACTTCAAAACATTTAATTTAAACACGGGATTCAAGGATAAGTGTTCATGCAACCACTGATCGTTGTAATTTTATTATAACAACGAAATAAATAAACAAGTAGAAAAGCTGTACGGTTTTATGGAATAACTTAAAACACGCCGTGGGTGTCTGAACGATTAGCACATCATTACTTACGCGAATGAATACATATATAATATCGTCGCCTTGTTCAATTCTTCGAATCGTCTACTATTCAAAAGTATTAGGACGCTCACGCAACTGCTACACTCAAAATTAGCGGTATATCTAGCATTATGTAAATTTGCACATTCATACATAAAAGACATCTTCATAAAAGTTTACACAGAAAACTATATATTTTCGGTGCAAACAATTTTAAAGGTGTAGTTGAAATGTACATCTGAAACTTTCTAGAAGGCTACATTATTCAATAATCTGGTGCTTCTGTATTCGAGTATTGCATAAAATAGTAGACTTTGTTGAATAAATGTAATAATTAGCATTTTTCGTTCGGTCGGTAAAAATCCACTGTGCCACCTACTTAAATCAAAGAAACTGTAAAAAATTGCAATAGAAATAATAATTTACCAAATTATTTCATTAAGTATAAAAATTTAGCGAGAAGAAAGGTATATATATATCCAATGAAAATAGTTCCCGAGATATCCTTTAATACATTATGCAACGAAGATCGTACAAGGTAATGTCATTATTGATTAACGGGAAGCAATATTCAAATTTTACCTGCCGTGTAAATGAAGACGAGAAAACTATTGTAATTAAATAAATATAATAAATTATGAAAAATCAAGACGTCGATATCTTTCATTTGAGTATAATGCTAGATGTCAAAGAAAAATATCTATACATTAAGATTAAGACATAATTGGAAGGAAATTCAACTCTTGATTTTCTACGAACCTTAAAATTATAAATTTAAGAGAGAAATTTCGTTCCAGTATCACTATTGAATACATTAATATTTTTGTTTGAAATTTCGCAGAGTGATAATTAATACTCAAATAAAGGGCAACGATGTCTTGGTTTGTCCATAATTTACCGCATTCATTTAACTAGAATAGTTCCTCTCATCGTTTAACCTCTCAATTCCCTCGGTCGATAACAATTAACCGTGGCATTCGCATAAAATAGTTGAATTGCAAATAAATTGGCTAAAACATTTCGAGGTAATTATAATACTATTTGTTTTTAAAATAAAGGAAATACTTGAAGTAATTATTAACGAAAAATTGTGAATTATTAATAAAGAGGTATTATTTATACTAAATTAGAGCACCCAGGCGCGTCTTGACAAGTATCATCATCCGAACGAAATTTACCAGAAAATAGTTATAATTATAACACTTTGTAGGTAAAATATAGTTGCACGGTATATTAAGTGATAATTAAATTTGTTTTAATTTCAGACGAGCTGTACGAGATAGTGGGAATTCCAACAGATAACAGTAAGTCGGCTCTCTCAATTAACTAAGTTATCCTCGAATCTTAATTAGGATTATTTAGTACTCAGAGACGTTAGAGTTTAAACAGACTATCGGATTTATGGACGGAAATAATATAAAATTTCGAGAATCTTAATAAATTACAAACTCCCCGGTGTGATAGTTTGTAGGGATCGAAACTACCGATGTAAAAAGGGGAGAGAAAACACACACACACACACGCGCGAGAAAGAATTGCTCAAACAGCAATTTTGATAGAAGGAAAAGTTGTAAAAAAGAGAAAGAAAGAGAGAGAGAGAGAGAGTGGAATAACTTTGTAAGATATGACGATACAGGTTGAAAAGTACAACTGAAACTAGGAGAAACGTGAGAAAAGACTCGGAAGACGAATTTAAGAAAAGCATTGGTTTAAGATTGATAAGAGGAAAGAAGGTTACACACATATAGACACTATAGGGTAGATGCAGGTGTACCTTGGCTATACATATCGCGAATAGCAATGCTTCGAAATGCAAAAGATTTCCGAATAGTCGAAGAACATTTCCTTTGGTAAAGGGTCGAGTTTTATCGGAACTCTACTATACTCTTTTCACTCAACGTTTCCTTCTTTTCTCTCTCTCTCTCTCTCTCTCTCTCGTTTTTCTTTTTATTCTTTTCTTTTGGTGCGCTCTCGGTTCGCTGGGCTCTACTCGCTTTTCTCGCTTCTGCTCGATCAAAGCTAACTTTTTACACACGTCGAGGTGGATCTTTCAACTTTTCTACAGGGAACTGTTCCTTTCTGTATCTTACACACAACGCACCTAGAGAATAATACCTTTACCTCTCTTATTCCGATTGCTTTATTTCTATTATACACCATATATATATATATATATATATTAGTAAGAGTTTAATTTTTTTTCCAGTGCCGCGATCACGTATAAACCAGAATTAAAATATAAAAGTTTTAACTAAAAGCTTTTTCTTTCTTATATACCGATATAGCGAGTATACAACTAAGGATAGGACACTTTATATCTTCATTTAACCAGAGTGTTTATTTCTCTTAAGGACATTTATATTACGTCCCACGAGATTGTCAACGATATTTACACGAGTTTTTCCGTACCCCCCAAAAAAAAACACAGTGACGGAGAGGGGAAAATAAGGTAAAAACCTGGCACATCGCCAACTTTTCGACTATATGTGAAAACTCCGACTCACTTTTGATTCTCGTCCATCCTTTTTTTATAGTTGCGCGCGGAGGTATACGAATAAACGAAAACTCGATGATCGTATAACTCCCGTGATCTCGGTAATCATTTGCTAATAACGTAGATCCTGCATTACGTTCGCCAAGTAGTAAAATTATACCTTTGGTCAGACGGGTCAACTTATTTTACGCGTTAACTGTTTATTTTCCTCGTTTTACCTCTAACGTATGAAGTTTAATAAAATGATATCCGTATATGTATACACATTGCAAACTTAATTTGACGTTCACCACGAGCCGCTCCATTCAAGTTTTAATTTCTTTTTTTTTTAACTTTAAGCGAGAAACTATATAGACAAAATCCATTAGAGTAATAAATGTTTCTAATAATTATAAAATAGAATTTAAAACGTAACGAGTATTATTTTCAACGACGCGGAATCAAACGAAAAGTATACCCTAATTTTTAACTCGTTTTTTTTTCAATCACCATTATCACCAGTTCCACCAGCTTAAAAGTTCAGGCTAACGGACTTTGTCATTACTTGGTAATAGGGCTAATCAAATATCTCCCGGAGCAAAACTTTCCTTTCTTACAGATCTTAAAGAATTAAACTCTTCTCAAATCTTAATAACAAACTATATCTATAGAGGAGAAAAAAAAATCATTTACGGAATCGCTGATAAATTTCATTCTCAGCTAGGCAGTGAATGATAAAAAAAAATGAAAGATTTAAGAAACGAAGAACGAGAAATATCGTTGGGTAATCCTGATTAAATTTATCGCTTAGTAGTAATTCATATTCCATATTAATTATCTTGCGCAAACTTCTTATATACATATGTATATATATATACGTATATAAAAGGTGGTTATTAAAAAAAAAAGTGCGTTTGTCTAGACATTGCAATTTCTATGTAAATGTCCTTCTTTCTCACCTGACCTCTTTAATAAAGGTACATAATCCTCGAATTGCTGGAATATTTAATCAGTTCTTTTGTTTGTTATGTACGTACATATATATAGGATATAGGTATATATATACGTGCAGGCGCGATGTAAAGTTCGACGGTTCTTTATCGCATTCCTTCATTAATACCGGACGTGGATAACTTTCGGCGAAGATTAGAGAATGGGACGGGAAAAAATGAAGTTTGTACTCGATGACCTCGGTTCATAAAGAGAGAATGTGCTCGTTGTCGGACTTTGAGCGAGGAGTCTTGTTAATACGTCTTTACTATATATATAGGTATATATGCATACGTATACATATATATATATATATATATATATATATATATATACACACACGGGAATGTATAATGCAGGATCCTTTTGCCGGAAGGAAGACTGTATACCTGCGTATCTTTATGGGTCCAAGTTTATGTCGCTCGCATTAGAAGCTCGTGAAGTACATAGAACGCGAGTTCTCCTTATCCCGCGTGGATATATAGATATACGTGTATGTATATATATACGAACTTTACGCTGCGTTGCGTATGACTCGCGACTTCCGTTATATACGTATGTGTCTATGTGTGTGTGTGTGTGTGTACATACCACTTGCAACTTTTGAATGTATCTACCCGCGTGTTCGTTCTTATCGAGTATACATTTGATCCTAGTTTATTTGCAGTAGCTGTTCGTAATCTTGTAATCGAATAAATTTTACGGGATAAAATTTGCAAAATGTATGTTGAACGCATTCTTTAACTTCTTTTGACCGGTGCAAGTCAATTTAATGATAATATTATCATTACGCAATGGTTATACAAAGAAATTAAATTAGAAAATGAAGATGTTAATTGATAGTACACTATAAGAGAACGGAATATATATGTGATATTAAAGATATCGATATCGGTGTTCAATAACATATAAGTAAATGAAATAAATAAATGAAATGAAATTAATTTATATATATGATGTTATACATTACATTATATTGTATTGTATTATATTATATTAGCAGATTATAAATAACTCAAATGCGATGATGCCCATCTAGGCTTATAATATATCTATAAGTTTTTCTGCTTCAATGTATACGCAGAGTTTTACAAAACCAAGCATGTTTCTATTTATTTAGTATTGATCTTCAACATCGATATTTTAAATAATCGACAATGGACGGTTAAATCATCAAAACATCGAAATATACAATGTATATGTTAATATGTATTAACTGTTGATGTACCATGTATAACTCTTATATACAAGAGAAAAATTTTTTCTTTATACATGCGCGCAGAAATTTTCTAATAAAAATTATCGTGGCAGCATGATAAATCTGGAACCTGTCAGCTCTTCCAGAATAGCTAACCGAAAAAGTTATGATATTTGTAAAGATATGGTCACAATTTTGACAGTGTTGTCACGGTAATTTTTAGATTGCAGATCAAATGTTTTTACGGTACAATTTATAAGACTATTCTCTATACATCTAGATGATGATGATTCAACAGTTAATATAAATTTATTTATAGCAAAAATTTTTCTCTATCAAATAAATATAAGTAAATTATACTAGTCATATGAAGCTATAGAAAAAGAATTTTTTAAAAGTAATATATTGTAAATGTTATTTACACGTTTGTTGGTTGTAATGAAAAGTTATATTCGATAAATTTTAGCGTCTAAAAAAAAGAGACAAAATCGTCACTGAAACGTTTTTGTATATTCCAAAACTGGTTGAATAAGCGTAAATAAAAAAAAGCATACGAGTGGTTAAGCCAATCGAAAAATTCTACGATAATTATACAGTTGCGTTCGATAATTTCGGACCAAAAATTTGTCGTGTATAAACACATTTTTACATACATCCCAATGTAATTTAATATTCTTTTGTTATACAAATGTTTCCCTTGAACATAATTGTTCGTATTAACATTACATTGTTTTATTGTTTAATCTACTAACACGGTAACATAATTATTTATCGAAACCTTACTCGTCCCGAAATTTATGCACGCAACTATATATATATATATAGAGGAGTTTAGCCTGCTATTAAATACCTATAATTTTTATAAATTATAATATTAATTAATCATCGTATCGAAGAATAATTGAATAACTAAATTACAGGAATTTCAACGCAACGGCAACATTCGAAAACCGAAGATAGGCGAGGTCCAACAATAGGCTAATCTCCTCTAGACATAATCCAATCGACTATATATATACATATACATACGAGTGAGTAATTCTCCATTAATTAATGAAATAACAATGTGCATTCGGGTAGATTATAAACCACATTTATACGATACATCGGAGATTACACGGGAATAATTTGTATGGTACTCACATACACACAGACAAATATATATATACATATATTTATAATTTTTTTATTATTTTTTTGCTTAAGAAAATTTCTCTTTTCGCTTACTTTATTTCACATGAATGGTTACTACTTTATATAAATCTCGGGGAGGATTTTTACTACTAACGGGGAATACGAGAGAGGATTTACGGAGGGGATCGAAAAACGGCAGAACTCGAAAATCCACTTGCGATCGCCTCGAGCACGAAGACCGTGCAAGGTAACTGCGCGTGAATCTTGTACCGTGCATAAGCAGGCATATGGACCAAAATCGTCGAGGAAATCCGTGAAAACATGAAGATTCCAAAGAAACGCTCTTTCGCATTTCGACTTATACGTTTGCTTTCTTAAAACCTACATGCGCGAAAATCGACTTCTCTCTCGTTCTCACTCTCTTTTTTTTTCATTCCAAACCTCAACGTCTGTAGAGCGAAATCGATTAGTGAAACCCTTATACCTTCCGAATCCAACTGAAAATATAAGTAGAGTTCGCGTGATTTGTACGTATGGAAATGATTGTTTTAATTAAAAGTCTAAAATTATAATTGAAGAATAAAACACTTACGGATCACAGCTTGGTTGTACGTGTTATCTTAATGTTTTCTTTTTTTTATAGAGTACACTTTGTCGTAATAAAAATAAAACGGTCGTTTTTATTTATTTTTCACCGAGTCGATTTTTTCAATGCCGAGGATATTTTACAGAGTTATACAGTCGATTGATTTTATATTTTATAGCGCCACACGACGATATATGTGCGCGTGTGTGTGTGTATATATGTATATATTATATTATATTATTTACATTGATTATACTTAAACAGTACAACGGAGTATACGATGTGTATAGCGTACGTGGGTTCTAATGTATAATGCATCGATGAAAATCTCCTGGGATCCAAATGACAAATGAATAATTGCTTCCCCATTCCCATTAATTGCATTGATATTTCCACCATTTACATTTGTTGTTAATTGCAATTATAACCACTCCATTTATAGGCTATTGAAAACAAATCAAACTGTTTAACTCATCGTTTTAATTATTCATAATACAGTTTCGACCTAACGTTTATTACGTTACCTTTTTCATTACCGTCATTATTTTTTAATGGAATTAGATGAACTTTCGGAATTATTCCCGTAATTCCACTACTCCACGGTAATAACAGCTATGTTATGGATTTTAATTTATTTCATTATAATTTTTAAAACATCGTTCTCCTCTAGTTTTCTTTTAATAATCTATATATATGTTATTTGATGGATCGATAATCGTGCCGTGATTAAATAGAGCTTTGCTTATAAGAAACGGTTTTTTTTATCTTTATTTATTACAATTATACTTAACAATTGAGTGCCGCAGATACGTCTAAGTTAAATTTTCAGGGAGAGTTATATCTTTAATGAATTTACGAGAAATCGTATGAATCTTTGGTTAAAAAAAATAAAGGGATTTCGTCCAATTCACTCTAAGAGGAAGAGATATACAACCTTTTCGTAAAATTTAGGGTAAAAGGGGCTTTGCGTAAATTGAAATACCTCTCGGTTTTAATAAACTTCTAATCGCTACTCGAACACGAAAAAAGCTTAGAACAAGAGTTTTAATTTGAACTTTAGTTTGTTTAAATAGCTCTAATGGCTCAGAAGTTATGTTTTACCGAAGATAAAACTGAAAAATTGGATAAAAGATAAACCGAGCGTTACTTTTAAAATTTATGTAAATTTGTAACTATTTTTTAATCAAACGTAACTTTCGTGTCGTTTAAAAGATTCTTTAATAAACCGAAAGTTAAAAATTGAAGCTGTTTATCCAAGCTTTCTTTTTGCTATAAAATGGTGATTAAAAGTTGATTGGAATCAGGGAAATTTCAATTTGCATAAAGTTTCTTCTTTTTTTAAATATTTGGAAAAACTTGTTTACGTTCGTTCTTAGAACTCACAGAAAATCATAAGTTACATGCCTACTTTTCGGGGCAGTCAAAAATATTCCACGGTTGCAAATAAATCCGTTATCCGAATTCAAAGTATCGTCCATATTATGATTAGCCCTGGCAGCATAAATAGAGCGACGTTAAATAACATAAAAAAAAAAAAAATCGTCCATATTAAAAAAAAACTTTGAAAGTCTTGAGCACAGAGATATGCAAAGATTAGAAAAAAAATTTTTTGTTTCACCCCGCATCAAAACACGTATAAGCCTCGTTGGCTAAAAATTGTAGTTACATAAAAAAATGCATAACTTTGCAGCTTTCATCACAATTTTGAAAAATTTCAATACTCGAAAGAATAAAATTTTTTCCATCAATAGTTTCCCTAAATATTTTTCGACAAAAAAAAACAAAAAATATTTTTCTATACTTTGAAAAAAAATGTAAAGATACAGAAAAAAGGGAAAGGTAATTAAGCTTTTTTTCTAAGTTTAAGATTAAATGCTCTATATCTTGGGGATTAAGGGCCTGTGGGATTAAACTACGTGTGCTACACTTCATTTTTAAGTACTAGAAAACTACCTGCAAAGTTGCATTAGAATCCGTTTCCCGGAGGTATAACGCTCTTCTCCTACGTATACAGGCTACTCGAGAATTATCAAATAAAAATGTATAATTCAATGATAATTAAAGTTTAAACTTATCCATACATAAAATATATACGTGTATATATATACAATTCCTTTTTTGACGTTTAACTTGAAGTACAAAAGCCAATTACCATGATAAAACTTTTGTTTATCCGTTGATTATTACAATATTTATGCGCGATACGACGTAACCCGGTAATGCAATGAATGTCAAAATTGAATATTAAAAGCGTAAGCTCCAGAATCTCGCCGATGAATATATTAAAAAAAGAAAAAAAAATATATATACGTACCTCGCAAAAGTTGGTAATGTAATTTCACGCGTTCAACGGCGAGTCATTAAAGTCAAATTTGTGTTAACCTAGTTAATTTACTTCTCTATATCTTTCTCCCTATATATATATATTTCCTTTTAAATAAAGGTTCAATCAATAATTGTAACAGATCCGTAAAAAAGAAGAAGAAAAAGAAGAAGAAGAACACGTGATTTACGGTACTGGGGATTGATACGCGATAAAGTTTAGCGTAAAACGCAGATGAATATTCCTTAAAGCAAATCGAGTTCAAACGGAGCCAGTGTATAGCTTTACCGAGATTCGTGACTAGAAAAGTTGTTTGGTTGTTCGGGTTGTCCGGTATTCCTAAGGCATTTACGACATTATTTTTCTTTAGATGCAGTAGTACCACTTGGTGTGTGTGTGTGTATATACGGATAACCAAGCGCAGTCACGTATTCTCGAAATCAATGAGACTACGAGTGAGATTTAAAACGAATGCGAATTTTCCTTTCCAATCTTCTCTCTATTCTCTCCCTCGTCTATTTCTCTCTTTCTCTCTTATATACACCTCGCCAATATTTTTCAGGTACAACATGCACTGCTTCAGAATTTCTTGGTATCGCGTCTAAATATACAATTTAACATTATATACCTATATAATAAATCTCGAAGCGCTCGGTGCAAATGTGTGTAACACGTTGCTAATAAAATTAAACGAATCGCAACAAAGTTTTTAAATAATATATAGAAGCATCTATAGAGCCCTTATATATACTCGAGAATAATTAATGGGCGTAAAAATAACGTTTGCGTACTGACGAGAATAATAAAAATATATCCATAAATGTATATATGGATGCACGCGTTTTTCGAATTACATCGTACATACATAACGAGTTGTTTAAAAATAAGAACGTTGTAAATCAAAAAATTATTAATTAGTAGATTAGAGTGAGATCGAATAGTCTCTCATTTAAAATTACCACATTCGCGAGGACAATAGTAAATTAGTATGAAAACATTAATTCATCGCAGCGCTCCTTCATTGCGCGATATTTAATTTAAAATTCAAATGCTGCAATCTCGTTAGACACTGTGTTTCTCTCGATCTTTATAAAGAAGCCATCTCTCGATCGGCGTTCCTATAAAACACAGTTGTAAGTTAAAAACAACATTAAACGTGTACACCGGTGACTAATCGATAGGCGCGCATATAAAAGCTCCCTGTAACACCCGACGACGCGTGTAAATCTTTACTAATAAACATTTCTCAAAAAAAATTAAATAAAGCAATTCCGATTAAAAAATACAAGGTGAGTATTTATATAAAAATAAAAAAAATGTGCGATTAAGTATAGAAAAAAAAAGAAAGAATAAGAGGAATATTGTCGATGGAGCTTTCAAGTTGGGAATAAGCGCGTATCTCTTTATCTCACTCTCGCTCTCGTCCTGACTGTCAGTGTCACTCTCGCTCTCGATTTCCCTCTCCGCGGCTCGTTGTAAGTAGTAGTCCGTTTCTGCTCGCGGTCCCATATAGGTGTGTATAAGTAGGATATATACGCATATATAAAACGCCGGGTTACTCGCAGTTACGAGTCAGTCCGTTTTGCTCTCGCGGCGAGAGCGTGTACAACGCATACACACACGGAAATTCGACGGTTCGTTCGGACGTATGCATGTACCCAGCACAGAGCACACGTACACGTACTTTAACCAAAGATGTTGAAGTAGCTTGGTGTATAGGTTAGACAATTATACTCAGGCTGCACGTTGCACATTGTCGTGCGTGTGTGTGTTGCGTGCGCGCGCGAGGACTGACACCGAGGCTCCCGATATCGTGGTCGACGGTTCGTGGATCAGGATTCGGATGTCGGTGGACAGGTGTGCGTGTGCCTGTGCGTGCGTGTGAACGAGAGATATAGGATATATCGTATAGGAAAAGTTTGGACGAACGGAGCTCGAGTGCGCGTTATTATACAGTATATACCTATATAAGATGTAGAGTATTTTACCCGCCGCTCGTGGAATTTTTGCAACGGTAGCGCGAGGAGTCGGATCTCGGGTAAACGTTCGAGTTCGAGCTGACGCAGATGTACGTTACCAAGGAGAAGGAGCGATATTACAGACAGTCAAAGAGTGCGTTTTAACCTAGAAAGTTGATGCGTCATTGAATTTCCGAGAGCGCGAAGCGAAGGAGAGGAGCGTCGTCGTTCGACGGGGGAATGCGCGAACGCGAACGCCAGGGGAAAAGGAGAATCGAAAAGAACCAAGAGGTGGAGGAGGAGGAGGAAGAGGAGGAGGAAGAGGTGGAGGAGGAGGAGGAGGAGGAGAGGTTCGGGCACGCGGGTCGGCGGGTGTAACAAACCATGTATATATATCTATACGATCGTATAGGTAAACCGTGCGTGACTCTGCTTGTGTGGGTATAATCTGACACAGTCCGTGCTCCTCCCCTGGCACTCTTGCGCGCTCTCCTACCTATATAACTGACACACACGTGACCCACGCGGAATGACAGTTGCCGCCGCCGTCGTCGCCGCCGCGCCGCATAACCTGAACCACCGATCGGGAAATCGACACCCGAATTCTCTACATCGATATACCTACCTGTGTCCACGAGACGCTCTTCCTCGGGGAAACTGCAAGTAAGTCCTTCGACGAACGAAACCAACGTTTATCTCGCGTTGCAAACGCCAAACCGAAAATAAAAGATCGTTACGTAAAATAATTCTTATTAACACTCTCTTTGGACAACCGATCGAACTATAACCTTCTCCGGGTACTATTAGTTTTTTCTTCCAAAATTTCGATTATAATAAACATATTTTATCTTGAAATAGACTTGGATAGTTTTTATCTCGCTTCAGGTTAAAAAGAAAAACACCTATAACGGGCTAATCAATGATACGTTGATAAGACACTTATCTACACGAATATGTGCAAAAAATAAAAAGGAAATAAGGTAGAAATAAAATAAAAAGTTACATTAGCGTCAGTGAACATATTCATAGGTATATTTATAGGTTGACCCGACTCCGTTCGATCAACTGCTTGTTTGCGCCAGGCCAGTTGTATGTGCCTTTCTATATAGCGCACTCGAATCCAATCATCATCAAATTTACACGAATGTTCTATTACTTTCGTCTTCTCGTACAGAGATAAATTTAGAATAATAATTACGCGCGTATACGAGTCGAGCTTTTTTCCTTTTCGAATCTCTATACCTAACCTAACATCGAACAATAATATTTAACTTTTTTTTTTCATTGCGCGAGTAAGTATGTATCGACGTGATTTACTCTCATATTGCGTAAGTCGAACGGTATATACTTTATAATTACGATCTACCTAATCGCACTTTACACACGTCAAAATCTGTCGTAACGGTAAGGTGTTAACTTTGAATTTATTATACCTTTTTTTCTTATTATTTACTGCGTCTTAAAGTTACTTTTTTATTACCGTATAATAGACATTATTTAATTTATATCCATTAGTTTAATCAAGAATCCGATAATTGAGATTTTTTTTTATTATTGGATTACCGTTATACACAGTACATTTCGATTTTATTCAATTATCTATATATTTATAATCTTGCAAATTTTTAAACGCGTAATTAAATTAATTCGATTACAGTATTGTTAAATAATCCTGGGAAAAAAATTGAATAATCTATAACGTTAATAAGCGCGGTTATACTTTTTTTTCTTGAATTTTCTTTTTCGGTGCTTAGAAAATATAGTCTCGCGCTTTTCTTTACATACCGTTATCTCGGTAGTTATACCTATACGAGGTAAATAGACAATGATACTCTTTAATTACAAACGTTACAAAAACCAGCTGGAAAATGATAATTAAATTTTCGCTAAATTAAATTTTTTTATTCTAGTCATCGTTGTCCTTTATTATCTTAGTTTAAGTTACGGTTTTTTCCGCGCGAACAAAAAACTAACTATTTATACTTACTTTTCGTGTTTTCTTAACGTTTAACAAAATTTTCCTCCGTTATTAAATTTATTAAACTATATTTCTTTCGTATAATCTCCCAATATTTGGATGCTTAAGCACGATGTACTATTTAATTAACACTTGAAACAACGTTTATATTCGCGGTAAAATATACATAAAATATTATTGGATGTTAAATTAGTAGAATTGTTCGATGATATTGGTTCGACGGTATATATCGAAGGATATACACGCAAAATACAAATTCACCAAGAAATTGTTGAATTTATTTTATTAATGATCGTTGTAATGAACGAGAGTATTATAATAAAACACTAACCAGAATGTAATTTATTTTCATCTTTTGATGTATAGGTACATAATATATATGTAGATGCAACTAATTCGTCGTTGTGTACACAGTGCGCGCGTGTTATCTATCGAAAGCGCACCAACTCGTTTTTGACCTTGGTTTCCGGTAACGAGTAACGCTGTTAACGTCCCACACAATTTAAAATATAGAGATTAAATATTTGTCTATTATAATGTACTCATTTGCGGTAAGGTGTCAAAGATCAAACGATTACTTAAAACCAATAATTCGCTTCGTTTTTCGGTAAATAGTGGAACATTTGCCGAAAAGAAAAGAGAGATTGCTCGGAATGCTTATTTAAAACTGTTTTCCAATCAACTAAAAATTAAATGTGGGTATATATATATACATACACGTGTGTGCATCGATTCAATTCGAGTTTATATTTTATGCATTGGAGGGTAAACTATTAAAATCCATGGTCCGAAAAAATTCAGAGACTTATAATACAATATTTATTTACGGATATTTGAGAAACATATTGCCTTTCGGAGTGATTAAACAAATACTTGGTATATTGTTTATTTTCAATATAATTTGATAAATATTCATTACAATAAATTGAGTATTATTACCTTCTTAAATACATTTTATTGGATTCGCGATATTTTTTGTTGTGTGCCAACTTAATGAATCGATTGGAAATTAATTATCTTATATAAGTTAATAAAAGTTGTTGATAATAAACAATGTTCCTTTCTGTTTTCTGATACACCAAGAATTGCTTAAAATGATCTTAAACATATTATCACAGCCTATTGGAAATTATCCAAATATCCATAATTTAAACCATAATTAAACCATAAGTTCTAACAATTTTAATGTTACTATACCGCAAAGTCTGGTGCACACGCGCCAGGAATATATACGTTTGCTAATATATATAAATGGAAAATTGGGAATAAAGCCAGTTTGATATTATCTATATATATATAGGGAATTTTCGATTAATATGCATAAGATATTCTAACGCGTAATTATTATTTAAGTGCTACGATTAACTAGGTCTATTATAACGGGATCCAATATTTTTTTGTTCCTTATTACAACGCACGCGTATCTTTATATCTAAATTCTAATTCACATGTATATAGGAAACTCGTTAATGATCGTATTAATTATGCAAATTTATAAATTGCAATTGGTTGCTTTGGAAACTGCGCGATCAAGGTGGTTGAATATTTTCGATAAGGATTGATATAGAAAACGAGAAAGAAAAAATGAATGTAAATCGTATTATAAAACGATGACGACATAATTGTTTAGAAAAACTAGTTATAGAAAGTTCTCTTTGAGAGATATAAATATACTTAGATAAGGGGAGAGATAGGATACGCGCGTTGACTCTGTGACTCTTCTTCCTTTGGTATATATACGTATCATATACATATAGATATATATATATATATATATATATATATACGTTCTTTGTTATTTCGAAGTCGAGCCGTGTCGTTAGAGGACGAAATGCAAATTCGATTTATTGCGGGCACGTGGTGCATTGCGGCAACACACTATAGGCGTTACTTCCTACATTATAAAATTATTACCCTTCCTTGGGAAGTGAAGGAACTTTTGAACGTTTCATTTTTAAAAATGTATTATGCGGTTATCGGATTTTACTTATTAAATAATCAGGTATATACCGAGATTTAATTTCTTTTACCCACATATACGTTACTCAGTTAATTAATATCTACCTCTATTTTTTTTATTATTCTCTTTTTATAGGTATACGCGAGGTGATAAATAACTATTAATTTCAAGGAATATAAAATATTTTTTTTTATTGTTTTCTCTTGCGTGAAAATAAACACAGGACCCTTTATTATTTTTGAGAGAACTTTTTATTCGAGGGTACGCAGCTGTAGGAATAAAAAATTTTTTGGAATAGTTTTGTATTTAGTTTTAAAAAATGATCAACTCGCGAACCGTATTTGCATATTGTGAATGCGTATATAACCTTTTCATAATGATATTAAAGAAGGCTTTTAAGAAAGTAATGTACAATTTTCATGCATAAAGTACTCGGTCGCTATATTAAAGACCTCTTTCACGTAGTTCAATTATAAAATAATGCTTTGTAAGGTATTTTAAGGAACGATACAGAGAAATGTATGGATGCAATTTTAGTTCAGGGTGGTTCTCTTAAGCTTTGACAATGACGTGATCCTCGATAAATGACGAGTAATTATAACGAGGATGCAAAATTGTTAAACATCCTAATAAGTCTCCAAACAGACGTAAATTCAGACTGCTTTAACTCATTAAGGATTTTCCTAAATGAAAATTAAATTTGAATTTTTGACTCAAGTAGGGAGGATATTTGAAGCCCGGTAAGAGCGTTTTAAGTAGGTCGAGAGAGAACGAGAGAGATATAGAAGCAACTTGACAAATCGCACTCTTGAACCTCACATTTCCGAGTGTCGCAAATCATGGTGAACGTCGCACGCTACTTAAATTTATTCAGTCGAACTAAATGCCTCCTGGCCAAGACACCCCACTGAACTTCTATATTAATTATACAGTAACATCATTTGAAACAATTTTAATCAACGATCGATGCATATATATACGTATACGTCAATATGAAGTTTCCATCACTATTTGCATAATGCTATACGCAAAGAAACCAATTTTCTTTTTTAATCAGAGGTTTCGGGTTAGTCGAGACTCGAGTGAAATACGCCGAACATTCTTTTTTGTAAATACACCTAGTTCTACATCACGACCATTAAATAATACAAATTTGGTATACTTTAAAGTATTATAAGAAAAAGTTATTAAAATCTGCCGAAATTTCATTATTAATATACCTATACGTCCGAGCGTTAAATAATAAAAGAATGATTTATTTTAGGATCGAAAAAGTTATTAAAATAATCCGTTTAAATTTTTTGTCACGAACGTGTAAATACTTTACAACCATCGATTCCGTCGGAACAAATTAAAAAATAATAACTATTTGGCAGGTGAACGAAACTTTTCTGGAAACTCATAGTTATAAACATCTACGTTTTTTTACTCATTTTGTTTATGACCAACTCGAAGTGGTTCGCTCTCTTGCCAAATCGTCATTACGTTTCTACAAAATTGATGTTCGTAACGTGTAGGAGTTCAAACAGAATTCAAGTGGCAATCCATCATTAAAATTCGTGAATGATATTTTTGTTTGAATTGGTGCTTTTCAAGGAGATTGTTATCAGTCAATTATTCAACTTTTTTTTATAGAAATTCTTATAGCTGTAGGTTTATATATATATATATACATCAATAATAATTCGTTATCGATATATAAAATAAACCTGTTACTCTATTTTCTTTTTGCAGCAAAAGAACTCTGGGCGAATCAGTTAGAATCAGCTACTTGGGATAATTAAAATGTATAGTTTTTTGCAACAAAAATCATATCCGAAGAAATAAAATAAAAAGTCAACGAATAGCCATATACACAGACCCGTAGTAAAAAAAAAAGAAGAAATATCGTTCAATTTGTGCACTCGCGCGTATCACACCAGCATACGCGTCAACTCATAAACAAGGACAATGAATATAATTCGAAAATCTGCATGAGCAATATATATAGAGGAGAGATGGTCAGGCGGTCACACTGCCGACTCTATAATGTGATCATCAAATGTGTTAAAAGCCGAAACTGGTTCCAATAATTGGCGTGATCGAGAAAGCGATTCATTCCAGAGGTGCGTTGCCACTGACTGGTCAACGATGTCCAGAATGGCCATTGTTACTACTGTTTTGCTTCTATTTAGCTTTATAGGTAAGTTTATTTTTTATTGTTCTATCTACTTAGCCTAAACTATATACGATATCATATTCGGAACGGAATGAAAAACCGTTCAACTCGATTTTGTTCGATCGATCCGACAAATGCGAAGATCGCACGGTGTGCACTTGTAAAACTGTTAAATTTTACAACACATTTTGCAGTAGCGAAGTATAATTAAATTTATTTAAATTTATACAATAATAATTAAAGAGTAAAACAATAGTGTACTTGTAGTAGGAAAATTTACTAGATTGCATCTTATATTACATTTTCTCTCAAAAAGTATAATAATTATTCATATTTTTTTTCTCATTCTCTTGGTGTGCGAAAGCTCGAATTGAAGTATTTGTCATGTATATAATTTCTCTTTGAATGCATAATTTTACTTTAAGCAAAAAAAAAACTGTAATAATCTAGAAATATAATGAAACTATATTTACATTTTGAATATACATCGTGTCATTATTCTCTTCTTTGCAATCTTCATTAAACATTTAATGATGTTACAATTTTTTATATATTATTGAGCATTTTTATATACTGCATTATATTGCATTAGTTTATAACATTCCAATGTGTGAAAGAGTTGTTAAAAGACAGTTTAAATCAATTTCCATTTATTTTTAATATTATACCATCAAAGAAATTCTTGTATTTTTGTTTTGTTTATAACTAAAAGCAAGAGAGAGATAGAGAGCAGTTGCACCGAACGTCAGGAAACTTTTTAAAGCGTATACTGAATCAACAAAATCATCAAAATATATTTTTAAAACTTTTAAAAATTTGCGGTTTCTGGCACCGATCCACAATAACTGTAAAAATTATCTAAAAAAAGTTCGAATAGGAATATAATAATGAATTATTTTTGTTGGTATTTAATAAACTTGTGAAGAGTTTTAATGCTCGTTACACACTGCATTTTTTTTAATTTTACAAGTTTGACCACAGTTCTCGGTGTATATATATAACATGTATATATATAGAAAGTAAGTATAGAAGATCTCTTAATATTGCAAGTTTGCAAGTTTCGTTTCTGCAATAAATTCGGCTATCGTTTTATTTCCCAACTTAACTTGTATTTTCTAGTTTAAACGTTGCGAAAGCTTGTGGAAAAATTGTTAAAACTGAATTTTCGAGGATGTCAACTTCTGTCTCTCTCTCTCTCTCTTTCTCTCTCTGTCTGTCGTAGTTTAATTCCCCTTGAGCCGATCTGCGATCGTAACTGAGTAAAAGTGCTGGCGTAATCACTGGTAAAGCTTTACGTGATCGTGTCTCGAGTGTCATACATTTTTACTATTGCATACGCGACATTCTCAGAAACAGATAAGCTAGAATATATAAAAAAGAAAAATTTCATTTATATATATTTATCAAAACGATGCGTTCGATAAAAATGTAATTTAAAATATATTGAATAATATGTATGTTAGAAATATACCGGTTTTAATGCATTTGACTAAAGTAACATATGCTGACATTGTAATGGAAATATTGAAGTTATCTGGAAAAATGTAAAATGTATTTGGGGTATGTACGTATAAACCCGGGAACGTAATAAACATACCTTATGTTCGTTAGAAGTTAATAGTCGTAGGGACATCGTTGTCGTACCCGAGATTTAATATACCTTCGTTCAAGTGAACGTTTAGGTAGTGTTCTAGTTGCCTTGGTAATCGTGGATAACCGAGGGATTACGATGGATCAGCTTTGAATAAGATACCTGGAATAGTTCGGAGATTTCCTCTAGCCACAGCAGAAACTCGTCGCAACTGTTGCATCCTTTGACTTATCGATACTTCGTGTCAAATTGATTACTTGCTTTAAATATACCGACTACATCTGTACCTTACAAACTATACCAATTTTTTAGGTCCTCCTCATTATGGTTCAATATTATTTCAAAACACACGTATATCTACCTTTAATAAACTGAACATTGTAGCTAAATTATCGGAATTAAGTCAGAAATAATTCGTACGTGATGCTTTAACGGTAGAGGAAAAGTTTACAGAGCTAAATATGTTAAATAATTCATTGTAAACTAAATAATCCTTTTGCGTCGGTAACGATTACATATAATATTATTTGAAGATAATAATTTTGCAGAGTAACTAATTTTGAACAAAATGTCATTTTTCTTCGATAACGTTTAGGATTTAAATCAGGCTTCAACGGCAATCTAAATAATTCAATTATTTCGAGATAAAATTTTGAAAAAATGAAAAAAAAACGTAATACTCAAAGCAAGTAATACAGCGTTACAGAAAGATTTTTTGAAAACCATGCATATCTCTTTCGAACTAGTAGTATTTACAAAAGTGTCTTATTTTAAATTAAATTAAAATATCTTTCTATAGTATATATGGTTCCGATTTATACAATAAAACGTATTTCAATTAAAACACGACATCTTCATTTCTCGCTATTGAATACTATTTAACCGAGCGATGCATTCGTTCTGCTTCTTAACTCGAGCCTTCAATTATTTTATTTATATAATTAAAAAATAACGTCAATACAATATCCTTTTCATGTCTGAGATATATAGAAAGAGACAGAAGCTTATGAAGAGTTCGCTGACGTCGAAATATAGTAACGCTTTAGCTGCATTGGCGTATTTACCAAACATTAGTCTACTCTACGACTTCCGCATTCCTCAATGAAATTTAAACTTGATAATCGGGAGGAAGAGTTGCATAGGGTTAAAAGAAAGAGAACGTACGCACAGTCGCAAATATTACACAGTATGAAATATTTGTTATACTTTCGAAAAAAGAAATATTTTTTAAACTACACTGAGAAAATGAATTACTTAGATTGAATCCGCATGTTTGAACTATTAGTCACTACACCGAGATAAATGTTCTATTAAAAAAATGACTATATTTTATATTAAGATAGGGATACACATCGATTATCACATTTTTCACTATATTTTATAATAAATATTAAAATGAATAAGTAATTTTTTTTATATAAATTGTACAAAAAATTACTATATGCATGTTGATATCTGCTGCAAAATAATCGAAGCATATATCTCTACCTTAATATAAAATATAGTCATTTTTAATAGAACATTTATCTCGGTGTATATAAATTTCGTATAATAAATCGACTTATAAATGTAAATGACCCTTTTTTCACTATGTAGAATATTTTGTTGAAAGTATTACCTTTAATTTTGTTTTGCCGCTGCACTCGAATTTCAAATAAAATTTAAAATATACATTTTTAATAAATATGCATGACGGAAAGTAGGTACCACCATTGATTACCGCGTAAATAATTATTTCGAGAAAAAGTTCAATTATCAGTTAAAATAACAAAGTAAACGAAATATTATTAATTAACGTTACGATGTAGCAAAGCATCTCCAACAAAAACAATTCGTTTTTATACGCGTGTCAGGAAGATTAACTGGAGACTATCTTAATCAAAGTTTATGTACGTGTATATACAAAGGCACACTCACCATAACATCAAGATACGCAAAAAATTTAAATCTTTATTATATTATACATTTTCCGAACGATTTATATTTAAGGATAATTTATATTCTTACAAGGATTGTCAAACTCATTTGCATTGTTAGGTATAATCTTATATCTCTTTATTACGTTTATCGGTTCGAACCTCTGTACGAGAGCTACCCTCGAAATTAGGATAGGGCAACGTCTCTTGGGAGTTGAGAAAATATATAACCCCCTATACTTGATTCTCCTATACTCAAACCTGATCAATTTTATTACATTGCCTATGCCCCTTTCTCTTTATCGCGTATACTACAGCTACGTCCTTTTTTATACAACACAATAAAAGAATAATAGAAAATTCTTTTGTTTATTTATTTAATAATATAATCTTTATTGTTTATTATTCAAATAGTTGAACCATACTGTTTGCCTATTAAAATTATATCGATATCAACAAGAAAGCTTTTATGCGCATTCTATTATTATGTATTTTTTTTAGATTTGTTGAAATGTATATCATTTTAAAGAAACTCCCTTTTTTCACTTTAATAATGGTCAAAGAGACGAACAGAATATGCAATTGAATAAGTTATAGATTAAATTATATACACATGTAAAAATATATTCGCTATGTATTATGTAAAATATTATATTTTACATTATTAAATCCTGATGAGTTTTTCCCGAAGTTTCTGTAAAGTATGTTAATGGGTATATGTGAAATGAAAAATATATGTTAATATTTTATTGAGAAACATTATCTTTTACGGTATTCGTAATTAAAATTAGTTTTATAATTGATCTATTATGTGTTGATCCAGCATTTGAAAAGAGTTTTTAATACACCTGCCATTTGTTTTCCTCATAATTCATAATTTTATGTCTAATTTTCACTAATCGATCAATCTTACCTGCTCTTTTCTCACACGTGTATATATATACACGTACGAAGAAGAAAAATATATTATAAACACAAAAAATATAATAATTAATCATCTTTATTTACTTGTATCTTTTTTAAAAATTAATTATATAAGAATATCTTATTTTTTTACTTTATATTAATAATACGTATACTAATCCCTTGCTATATCCAGCTTATACATTTGCGATTAATACAGTTTTCTTGCTCGAGCTCTCGGTTTTAATCACTATCTATATCTCTTCACTATAGATATTGTTTTCTTTATACAATTTTTTACCTCCATTATCAAGCAAAAATGTCCTTTTCTCTCGTTTTTTTTTTCATTTGACGCGCAAAAGCCAGTCCTTATATAATTTAGTGAACAAAAAAATTCGCAGGATTTTCTTTTAAACGTAATCTTTTTTATTTAAACGGTGCGCTGTACCACCGTTTGATACCGATGAGCCATGAGTATTATTTATCAAAGATTAATGCTACCACTAGGTTTGTGCCTGCAGTGAATATACGAATGAATTTAGAGAAAGAAATTTGTCTTTTTTTTTCTACTTTGATATTATTCAATGTCACATTGTATATTCCATTAAAGTGCAAAGTAGATCGAGAATTTCATCAGGTCACTATCTTTCGTGCTTATATAGCGGCTACACCGGAAACATTTTATATATGTATATATTTGTATTAATCAACGCTTTGAAATTTAATAAATATTATTACCCTTATAAATCACGTATTTGCTACGGGTTTGAATAAATTTGTTTGGATCGTAAAAGATTCGCCTTAACGATGATGGGAATGACTTTTTGTTCAATAATTGCGAATCGATCTAGACATTTATTGTCTCGAGCGTTATTATTAACTACGCTCGAATTTATAGTGAATGAGTATTCAGAAAATTGGTTGTACGTTTTAATGTTGACATTGTTGTTAGTTATTTTTCGAGGGGGGCACGCAATTGCGTCATCGCGAAAGAATGCGACGAGAGCAGGGGAACATCGAAACTCGCGATATACACAAACACTTTGGCACAGTGCCATTGTCCGTTTTGTTCGATGGAAGGTGCATTGGCATGCGAGCTATTTAATTCGACCAATATTCTGTTGTACGAGCTACTTAAAATCACTATATTTAGCGATTTTACTTTTGTTTCATTTTTAGCATAGCCACGCACGTACATCTATATATACAGAGGCACGCACGCCCGCACCTATTGGAAAACGTTGAATCAGGTAAAATAAAAGCTCGGCGCGTAGATTGATGTTGGTAGCGTTTATCAAGGCACTACTCCAATTCAAACATTTGTCTCATTGGTTTAGGATACTAAAAAAAAATGGTTTATACAGCGTGTGTTTATTCTCTACTCTCGTATTTTTTTTTTAGTTCGTCGAGGCTATACGATTCATGCGCGTCCAAAAAACTATTTTGTTGATGAAAAGTCGGAGGCAAGCGGTGCCAGGTGTATTTATTTCGAGTTGAAAGCTGGAAAACGGATTAAAACTCGGGGACGCGTGTATACATTCGGTAGTGATAAAATAAACGATATTAATTTGACGGTGTGTGCACCTGGTGAGAATCGAGGGCAAATGAAGGGCCTATTTTGTAAAATTCAAAGTCTCCGTGGGAGAGAAGAGTCGGAAAATTTTGAAACGATTGAATGAGAGACGAGGTTACGTCGTCGTCAATATGTCATATACACGGATACCGAAGTAAAAAAGGTTTCTCCCTCTCTCTCTTTCTTTCTTTCTCTGCACTCGAAATGTTCCAGATAAACGCGAGTCCTAGATTTTCTTTTTTCTGTTAAAGGTTACAGCGATACAAGTACGCAACACACATGCACGTTGAATGCAATAAGCGTTGCTTTTCATTTGGAGGTAGAGCAACAACGTAACACTCTGACTTTTATGAGTTCCCGTTGTGCGATCCTCGGGAACTGCTTCCTCTTCCCTTCACTACCCTTCTACAACCACCCTCCCACCTCCTCTTTCGTTTTCCTTCCTCACGGCTTTCATTTTTCATTATTCCTGGTATAATTGCATCGGAAACAAGAGGTAAAGAGAAACTGCCGAGTGAGCTCTAAAGTCCTTGGGTGGTTGCGACGACCGCCTCGAAACTACCGAGTTGACGAGCTTTCCTTCCCTTCCACGAGCTCCGACTGCAATCACGGGATTTTCTCTCCTTGATTCTCGCCCACCACCATCTCTCTCTCTCTTCCCATCATTTATACCAAAGAGTCTATATATACACGTATGTGTGTGTGTACGTGTGTACGTGTGCACGCCAGCCAGCAATATTTACAGGAGAGATGTTTAAGGAGGCTATGCTACACCGAGTGATTCATAATCCTTATAGATAGGGTTATTTACTTGAATCGGTTAAATAATAATATTATTATACTCGCACAAAAGCGGAGATTGTTCAATGAGGGAATGAGTTATGTAGCGGTTTGTTAATGAATTCCAGAAAATTTTAATTAAATCCTCTAGATAGAAATTTAAACGATCCTCGTGGTATGAGCTAGACATTTTTTTTAACCGAAGTTAAACATTAAACAGCAACAAATGAAATCATTAGACGAAAAATTTTAATTAACAAACAGTAGAATTGAAATAAACTAGTGTACTACGTTTATAATCTATTTATTCAAATATACACATATATGAGAGTAAGAATTGTTTATTCCCCGGACAGATATAGCTATGTTCAAAATTACAAAATATTTTAGTATTTTGCATCTACACTATTTATTTATTTATTTATTTAAACCTGGTTACAAATAACAATTACGGAAATAGACAATAATAATAGACAATTTATAGTACTGAAATGGGTATTTCTTGCACTCGCGTCACTTATTCGCAATGCAACATCAACGTCAAAAATAAAAAATTTTCCTAAATTTTTAGTCGACGCGTAAGATAATTTTAAACGAATTCCAATTGATAATTAAGTACAAGTGATTTAAGAGTCATCAAGCTTAAAAGAAATTACGTATCATAGCGCGTTATAAATTGATGAAAAAAAGCTCTGAGTCATTATCGCATTCTTATCTTAATTATAAAATGCCGTAAGTTAATATTACTTGCAATCGATATTTGCATACGACGATATCGATACACCCCTACAATTGAGAAAAAAAATATTTAATTAATGAATCACTGGTGATAAATTGTTTTTTAAGGTATTTAACCCTATAGTGATTAACGAAACAAAAAAAAAATGAGTCAGACTACGTATTTTTTCAAATTTACATTTGGTTGTGTATGTGTATAATGATATCGTTGGATGCTTTGGAATGCGGCTTATCATTGTGTCAACTAATAAACATATCATACACTAGTTCATTTCGAAATTCCGACATACTTGTGCACATATGTATATATACACGAATATATATGTATATGTATATCAGTGATTTAGAATTGAACGATTAAGAAGTGCTTACGCAAGCTATGTGGCATGCGCTCAGAACACATTAAATACTATCCCTATTGGATCATTTCAGTTTTTAATATAACCATTACGTGTGTATATATATATATGAATATTTGTAAAGTCGAATTGTTCAAACTATTTGACAAATATTATACATATTTCCAGTTATTTTTGCACAATATTTCCCAAACATATTCCGAGTTAATTTTGAAATTGTATTCTAAATGATCAAATATAACCAGGAAATTATACAGCGTTTTGTGTAAGGCGACATTTTAACTGTATAAATGTTTCTTAAACAATTTTGAAAATAGTTTGATTTAATTATATGTAAGTTTCCTACAGGAGCTTACGCTAAAAGCTCCGTGTGTACATTCGTTGTAAAATTAGCATGAAAAGCTTTCATTAACTTTGACAATACTTAAATACATTGTTTATTTATTTTATATATATACGTATAGGAAAGTGACACTATAATACTTAGCAGTACGATGTTAATGGTGGATACCATTGTTTGTTGTCGAAAAAAATTTTTTTGTATTTTATCAAAGTAAACGGGTATATAGTTATAAAAACGAAAAATTGCCACCCATACGAGGTATACTCCAAAACGTGAATCTACATAATCAAACGAATATCCATTTGTTTTGTTTTGTTGTAATATTTAAATAATAAAAATTTTTCCAAGTTACTGAAATATAAAAACAAAAAAATATAAAATAAAAATAAAAACAACAACGCGTCACATTTGTTATGATTCAATAAGTCTTTCTATCGTACACATACTGAAAGTTGGTTTCGTATATCTTTTTTTTTTTTACCATACGTGCTAACTACACTGATTTGAACTCTAAGTTTATTTTAGGATAGCGCTTCATTTAAAAGGATTATTGCATTTGATTAAAAAATGTTTCACTTTCATTTTTTTTCCAATTTTTTTTAACCCGGTATACGTGTGCATGTGTGTAGCATGTATATATATATGATATATATATATAGAATCGTTCTATATGGACTCTTTTACGCGAAAACGTTTCGTCGACCCGTATATCTGCATTCCAATTTTGTTCGTAAACCGCGTCTACCATTTTTCTATTCTATTTTTCCACTTTCATTGCTTATTCACCATCGGGTTCTTTTATAAATATATATGTATATGTCTGTGTGTGTATGTGTGTGTGTGTGTGTGTGTGGGTGTGCATATATTCGTATATTCGTGTGTGCGCCAGGGCTCGCGCAAACTAGTTCGCGGGTTCGACAGGATAAAAACTACCGGATGATCAATATGCATATATATAGGTAAAGGTATAGATGTGCGACACAGTACAAGTAATATAAAATTAATTGATATTTGCCAAGTTGGTATATACACATGCACGTGTATGGAAAAGGAAATAAAAATAAAACGGATTTGAAAATGAAATTTTTCAAAAAATCGTGCGCGAAATAATTGTTTTACTTTCATTTTTTTTGTATCGCGTTCGCAATTCGTTATACACGACCCTTTTCGACAATTAAAAATAACGGGTGCGATGCACTTTTTGTATTAGCGATTACAAGTACGTGTACAATACGTGTATATATGTATATATATGTATAGGTGTACGAGTGCATCACAAACATCTTTCTCGAGTAACTCGTTGGTCGTTAAGGGTTTAAACATCGAAACAATTCAATCACTGGTACAATTCGCACTACAGGATATATTTAGTTTAAATTGCACTCGGAAAATGATATTTGCAGTAATCACGAGAATTGATCAGCTATACCCGTTTCTCTCTCTTTTATTTCGTGCGATTATATATACATATACACCCACTGTCGAAATTTAAATTCAAGAAAAGTAAAAAGGGAAAAGAAAAGTGGATAAAAGTGTATTGTATGCTACCGGTGTAGATTTGCATAAGTTCGAGAAAAAATTGAGGTATAGGAGAATGTCGGAGAGCGTTTCGAGGGAAAATCCGATCAATGGGTTCGTCAAATACAACACGTAGAGAGAGAGAGAGATAGAGAGAGAGTAAGAGAGAAAGACCTATTCGAGAATTGGGTTAATGCGGACTTAAAATTTACGGGTGAATCGCAAGCTCACGCATTCGACCGGTCGATCTCCTCTCTCTCTCTCTCTCTCTCTCTCTCTCTCTATCCAACAATTTTGCGAACAACTGTTTCCGCGAGCGCGGATAATGACGTAATTATGAATCGTACCAACCGAGCGAGTATACCATCGTCCATTAGCCATTTAATTATACCAGGTATATATACATGCATCCTCGGTGTACATGTACGGTATACACACTTTCGACTCGGTTTTATTTCACTTAAATCTGAGAGAGGGCGCGTGTGCTTGCTCCCTCGATCGCTGGCTTTACTTCGCCTGAGTCTGTATATGCATGCATGTGTATGTATCTATATATGTATATATATATGTACATGTACAGAAAGGAGTTGACTTAAAAGCTCGTTTTCGCGCGGGGGGCGGAGGGAGTACGACCACCTTTGTATCGATCGATATCGCTCTTAGACGAGACACCTATGTACATATATATATACACACAATTTTGGGAGCATCTGTTTGCGGGTGACCCTTCCGTCCTCGTAAATTATATTGCATGAAAAAAAGAGGAAAGTACCGTCAACGCGTCTCTCAGATTTTTAAACGGTGTATAAGACTTTGAAGTACACGAGGAGAGACACGTAGGTCTTGTAAAATTTCGCGTGGAATTTGTAAAAGGTGTTCGCTTTGCGCTCGAGTGGTAAATGTCTCTCTAAGATGGCACATTTTAATCTTTGGGTATATACGGGGAACGAGTAGTAAATTCAAAGTTCAACTTTTTAACTCACTTGTAAACACGATGTCGTCGCGCATCGGCAAACCTAACGCAACTTATTTACCTCTCTCGCGATCTTGACTACATATTCAAAACTCTCTCTATATATAACGCGACGTACTCAAAATAATGTTAAACACGTGTATATTATATTTATAACTTTATGCTACAATTTATTTATTATATTGTCGAATGATACATTTTGTTTCTTATTTTCAAAATATAAAGACGTCTTGTGGATACCTTGTGTGTGTATATGTATATATATATATATACGCGCCAGAAGTTATAGTTGGTTTTCGATACACGTATATAAAAAGCACTTGTTTACTTTTTTCCCTCGTATTGGTCGATCAATCAATTGTTTTTCACGCGCTACCCATGAATAAGAAGTCGAACGTATTGAACGCCAATTCTTTTTTATTTTATTCACTACTATATATATATTATATATTTGTTTTTAGATACAAAATGTTTATAAACACGCTGAGAAAGGTTGTACGTTGAAAATTACTATATTTTATTTAGTAAATTTAGGATGTACTTCGATAATCATATTTTTTGCAATAACGACACGTACATAACTATACGTAACATAAATTACTTGTACATTTTAATATTTGCTATAAAATTACGATAAACTATAAGTATGTCCTTACGATACTAAAAAAATATAATAATTTTTATTATACCATTATTCTCAGTATATAATTGTTTCGAATATATACTTAAAACGGATTATAATTCTTTGACAACGACGACGTCGTT
The DNA here is from genome assembly GCA_026168455.1 of Theocolax elegans. NCBI lineage: Eukaryota > Metazoa > Arthropoda > Insecta > Hymenoptera > Cerocephalidae > Theocolax > Theocolax elegans. The sequence goes on along the minus strand of CM047426.1, from coordinate 93,106,571 downwards.
GTTAAACAGAGATTAATGCAATGATAAAGATAATTATCTAACAATTTATGCAAATGTTTATCGTATTAGGTGCATTAAACGTGATTTTGATGGAAGTATATTGGATTTTTGCAGTGCTCGAAACTGTCGGATGTCCGGAGGATAGTGTGCTAGGCGACGACGGAGAATGCAAATGTGTGTCCTGTCCGAAACACGATTGTCAAACCGGACAACAGCCAGTAGCAGTAAGAGAGGCTATACCCGAGAAACCAGGCAGCTGTTGCCCACTCTACGAATGCCGCAGTCCAGGTAATTGCTTTCTCTCTCTCTCTCTCTCTCTCCCTCTATCTCTATCTCCATCTCTATCTCTCTCTCTCTCTCTCTTCGTGTCTCGTTTACCCTCTACTTTCTCTATATCTCGTGCACTGTTTTGCAAGGGAAAATTAACAGTTTGTGTAACACTCGTTTTATCTCTCGATTTACTTCACCCCCATTCTATTCAATATTTAGATTCTTTTTTATTTTTCATCTCCCTTTCGCGTGAAAATAACGTGATAACTAATGCGTTATTTGATATTTTCATGTATAAAACGACGTTTCCAGACTATTTTAGACTCGCTGTTACTCGCCGTTGTCCATTATATTTTAACTTTAAGAACCTTTGTTGTAAAAATGTTAAAGGTAACCGCAGCAGCTTGACGTTTTTCTTTAAAAGTCATGTATACACATATAACTAATATATACGTTTATCGCAGAATATACCTGATATTTTCTGTTCGCCGAAATAATTATTTATGAATTTTTTTTTGGACCGTCCAATATAATTTCTCTATCGAAATGTCGATTTGACATATGTTTGGCCAACACTGTGTGCTCTGGAAAATCGATTAAATATTAAATTTGAATATTGCTGACGGTTTGTACCATCGATGACACGAGATTTTAAATATATGCCAGCTCTAACGTATTATTTTTCATCAACATAGAAAAAACGATAAATTTGAAAAAAAAATTTGTAGCAATTGATTTTTTTTTCTCTATATAACGTCACGAAAAAAATTGTGACATCGATGGAGCTTATTTTAAGGGAAAAAAAGCAAAATAACCATTTGACCTGAATTTGATTTTAAACTTTGATTAAAGTGTCTATATTTTCGAAAAAAAAGGAGAACATGTAACAACTGTAATGGCTTTCTTTATATTTTTGTACAAGGCAGTATCTCACGTTAACTTAAAACTAATTCTACGAAATAAAAAATTGTCAATCTAAAAAACAGATTTTCTTTTAATATTTTATGGTGTCGTGTACAAGGACGCAATGCTGTAAAATTAAGTTTATACCTTTTTCGAAAGTTATTAGCGAATGACTTAAAGCTTATTGTATTACGTAAAATACTAAAACGTTTCTAATTTTCATAAACTAATTGAGTTTTCATTTTCCTTAAACATTTGCAGATTATTCACTTGTTACGCAACGTTTCGAATAAATTTTGATTATCCGTGTGCAATTCTATTAATTTTTGGATATATCTCTATAACGATCGATTATTCGGGATTTAATAAATATTCTTTACTATAAAACATGTTCAATACGGTGTTGTCAATCCGAATAGAAAAAGAAAAAAAATGTAAAATTTGTTAACAGTAACATTGACGTATATACCGGAGGACATAGTTCACCAGTGCGTAGACGAATCTGGACGACCACACGAAAATGGTGAACATTGGCAAGAGAATGATCCATGCACGAATTGCACATGCGAACGAGGAGTACGAGAATGTCACACAGCCATGTGCAGAAGTTGCGACAGACCGCTACCGCGTTTACCCGGTGAATGCTGTCCGAGATGTTCCGAAATTAGTCAGCCGTGTGTCACACCTTTTCCTTGCGATCTTAAATGCGAGCACGGTTTCGATTTTGACGAATCGGGATGCCCAGTTTGTCGATGTCGAAATCAACCCGAGGTACTTTCCTTACAATTAAAAAAAAACAGAAAATATTTGTAATTGTAATCGTTACGGTCGATACATTAACAGTATTGTTTCCAGGAGAAAAAGTTGTGTCCGAAGCTGGAATGTGGGTTAAATTGCGAGCACGGATTACTTGTTGACGATAGCAATTGCAGTATATGCCAATGTAGAAATACTCGTTGTCTCTTCAATTTGACTTGTCAAAACAATTGCCCTCAAGGATATAAAATTAATGAATACGGTTGTCCCGTGAGTAACTTTATTTTAGTATAATAAATATTCATTTATTCATTATTGTTATTTCTTCGATTCAGCTTGTTTATATACTTATGTAATTTCTGCAAAAATCATTCGTACTTCATTAGTTTTTTTTTAATTACTTGTACATTTTTTATTTTAATAGTTAAATTTTTTCACTGTTTCTGATTTATAATTTTATAGATTATACTTAGCCTGACAATTATATTTCAATAAAAGAGCATTGTATTTTAAAGATATATTTAAATAATGACAATTTAACCCCTTTAACATCAAAATGACATTATGTACAATTTTTTACCTGCTGTTTCTTAAAAATATTTACGTATCAGTGATACTATAAAAGAGTGAGTTAAGGTAGTATTTTCACAAGAAATAGATTTTGTTTAAAAGAAATATTTTAATCAAAATTACTCCAGGTCATAAATTTCTTTTAATTTTTATATGATTTCAATACAAGTAAGGATTTATTTTGTTTGAAGTAAATTTTTTTTTAATAATTAATTTGGAAATCGTAAAATTAATTTATACAATTAAAAATGTATAAAGTTAAAACAATTGTAGATTTTACAATTTTCAATGTACTTACTTTTTTTAATTTAATTCGGTAAATCCCTAGTTAATTGTTTAAATAAGAAAATGAGTCCTAATTTATTGAGATGAAAATAAAAAGGGATACATAAGTATAAGTAATTATTTTTATTGAAAAAGGTATCGACGTTTGGATAATTATAATATTTTAATTTTATTATATTTCAACTTTAAAAATACGGCTTCTCATCGTATCAGATAATAATCAGAAATAAAAAAGTCATTTTTTTAAAAGAAAGTGTATATCTTGAACTACCTTAGATTGAAATTACCAAAGGATAAAGTAAATGTCAGTTGTCCTTTAGTATCTGGTGGTCACGATTACTCAAAATTGAAAAGAAAAATGAAATTTTAGTGAAAATGTTGGTAAACGTTTGATGCAGACTTGCTGGTGTCGCGATACTTGTTTGGACGAACGTAACGTGAGTCACCCGGAAGGTTCCAGTTGGAACAACGATCCTTGCAGGAGTTGTACATGTGAATTAGGCGGTCACATCAGTTGCAATAAGACGATATGCTCGGTCGCTTGCAGTGATCCTTTACCTCCACCGTCTGGTCTCTGTTGTCCTCTGTGTCCAAATATGGTAAAATTTTATTTATTTCTCCAAGGTCCAATTAATAATCAAAAAAAAAGAAGAAGAATCAGCTTTCTAGAAGTTACTTAAACGCATATAGAATCGTATGAGTCGTTGTTACCTTTATTTTTTTATTTCACAAGCTGGAAGAATCAAGAGGTTGGGGTATCGTGCCCGTTGTTCTTATTGCTGTGCTTGCATTGCTGTGCGGTATGCTGACTGTGCATCTCGTAAGGAATCGTTTTCGTGCTCGACTCGTCCCTTCAGAAGCAGATTTTACTGGATTCTCTCAACAGTACTACAAATGTGTCCCCGTTTATGAGACTCACGTGCCGGTGCTACGGCACGCCGAAAAAATTGCGCCACTTTGAAAAAAAATCATAATTATTATTATTTTTATTATTATTATTATTATTACTATCATTATTATTATTATTATCATTATTATCATTATTATTAATATTATTATTATCGATAATCTCCTAAACATTAACATCCTATATATAAATACCATTTATCATTCCTCAGCTCAGTACAAATTGTTTGTCACGCATTACTATCGCAAATAGAAAAACATTTATCGAGCTTCGTTTGGTCACTTTGCATTCTCAGTTTTAATGTTAACGTCGAAAAGCAAATGAATACGATAAAGAAAATTACAATGGTATATGTATACATATATATATATATACATATTCATACATATACATACAACGTGTACATCGCGTTATATTCTCTATAACTGAGCAAACTCAGAAGGATCACGGTAAAATTATTTAAGAAAAGGCACAATAAGATAAAGAAACAAATATTTGTACTGTGATAGTAATAAACTTGTTTCCCTTCTCTCATTCTCTTCTTCTTCCTCTTCCTCTTTCTCTATATCTCTCTCTATCTATCTCTATACACCTATTGCTGTAACTAACCCTCTCCCCCTCCCCCTCTGTTCCACCCCCAACCCCTCCTCCATTCAATCTCTCTTTCTCACTTTCCCCGTTTTTATGTATCTAACCCACTCCCCGTTTTTTCTCTTCCTCTTCCTCTCTAAATCTTTTCCTATAAACCTTCGTCTTTCACTTTTTTGTTCTTCCTCTTCCTTTTCTCTCTCGTGTTAGACACGGAAAAGTTCGATATGCGTATATACACAGAGAGATTGAATATGAATACGAACGAATGTAAGCTAATCAAACTAAAAATAGATCTCATACAAGCTTTTGTGTATTTTATCTTTTTTATTTTATTTCATTTTTTTTTTAATTTTTTTTTCTCAACTATAGTGTATAAAAGAGAAATGTTTTGCGTCGAAACGTATATGCATCTTTGTTAATATTATTATATATATTATCGTTTATATATATGACGAAAGCATATTGTTTATGTCGTTCTCCTATTATTTTTTTTTCTTTAGTCATATACAGTATTATTTATTGAACGATGCGCCTGCGACAAACGTTTAGATGGAAATAACATAAATTGCAGGTATTATATTATTTACATTGTACGAATAATTGAAAAAAAAGAAAAGTAACAAATTATGTTTTTTTTTATCTCTCTTTCGTTCGATTTTGGTACAAATTCAGTAGTTATACATATAAGGGCATGTGCGATTATTACATACATATATATATATATATGTGCGAAGAAACCAGTTTGATCAAACATTACGTATACAAGCGCAAAGAAGTTACAAAATGTAAAATGCTTATGGTTAGCGAGAACCGTTGCCAGCAAATATTTTTTTTTGTCTATTTTTTATCGTACAATTTCAAATAGTTAATAAGTGTATTCGAATTCAACTGCTATAATGTGTACTAAGATTATGTTTCAAAAGAAAAACATAAACGGTTAAGTTATTTTACATATCCTTCCTATATATTATATGTTTCCAAGTTAAGGTGGTTCGAACGCGCTACCATACCCGACGAATATCGACAGCATCTTATTTCCGTTTTAGTAATTTGCAAATATGATATTTTTCAATGATTTGTCTGGATAAAATAAAACGAGGCGTTACAACCACATTTTAAAGCTATTTGAAAATAAGACTCCCTGTGATGTTTCATATCCGGATATTCAGTACGTTTACATTCGTATGTGTACGCATGCAGGGCTGGGCTTATGCAAATAATAAGAGTATTATTGTTATATGAAAAAAAAAATCTATATCAATTTATTACCAGTGTAAGCTTGCGAACAAAATTTATTTTCGTATAATTTATTATTAATATTATTACCTTTTTTTCTTTTTTGAAAAAAAATATGCTTGTGTCTTCTGTATTATTATTTTTATACCATAATAATATAGTATGTATATCATTAAAAAGCAATAGCGATATAAAATATAATGTGGAATAAAACAAAAAGTAAAGCAAGTGTCCAGTTTTTAAACAATCGAATATACGTATTATTGAATAAATACAAAAAAAAACTAATATATATATATTTCGTGCTCTGTGAAGAATGAACAAAGGATTATTATAATATAGCAATTCTCGGAACAAAAAAAATTATGGAAAATTTACGAACATATGATTATACAGTAATATACAATGTTTATTATCAACATATTTGCAGTAACAAATTTTAATACTGAACTGTTGTATTGTATACGCTTTTTCAGTTTGTACAGATGAAAAGAAAATTTATTCAACAATGTTTTTTTTATGCTTTGACGAAAAAAAGTTATGACGACATCCATTATTTATATAATATTGTTAGCAAGTTACAAAGGTTACTGTCGAAAAGAATGACGGAATATATTATTATAAAAAGAATTTGCTACATGCCAAATTAATATATATTAGTACAAAATATGTTACGTCAACTGTAGCTCGATATAATACAAGTTACTGATCGTGGGAGTTTCATACATGTTGTTGTTTCTTTATGAAAATATACACAATATCCTCTATACGCAACATCATTTTGTCCCTTTATTAATTTGAGGAGTGTCATTTGAATTTGAAAAATAAATAAATTAAAAATTAAACATTTTTTAACACTTTGTCTTAGAATTTTTATAATTTTTAATCTTTTAACATTTTTTCGATTGAATCTTGTGTAAATTTATGTTAATCACTTTAAAGTATTTTTACAAAGTAATATACAGAGTTGTTAAGATAGGAATTATGATTAATGTAAACAAAGAAATAAATAATCAAAAATGCTTTTTTCTTAATTTACTTTATTGCTTATTTTATAATGAAATTGACAATTGTTAGGTGCTAAGTTATATTTATATAACGTAAAATATGCTTGAATTCGAAAAATATTCACTGCTTTCTTAGTTTTGTTATAAACGATATCACTAATTTTAAACATGCAGAAAATAATATTATAATACTTATAGAACACTGAGTAATTGTTGTTACATGTTATTGTTAACATGCAATTTTTAACATCAGTCTAAAAATAGTCATGATAATAAATCATGATAATATAATACTATTAACGATATTTGTACTCATTGTACTAAAAAAATGTTATAGTTGTAAAATGAAAATGGTATAAATTTTTTATATAAGAGATGATACATAATTATTAATACATAATCAGTAAAAGTTACAAGTACAGTTTGAAAAATATAGTTGTTCACAATCACTTTAAAAGGAATGATTTTAACTGAATAGAAATTTATATATTTTAACAATCATTTAAAAATATATTTGACTTGCAATTGTTTCAAATTTAACAAGTTGAAAGACGATTTTAAATGACTTTAAAAAATATGTTGGAGATTTTCAAAATTTTTCTACAAGAATAGTTGAAATATATCTATAAGAATATCTTTATACTATCATTATCCATTTTCTCTTTTTTCATCTATTTGATTTGTTTATATCTATTAAATTATGTCTAGCAATTTACTTTTTCTAGTAAAATTTTTTACCCTATTTCATAAAATTTGAAATTTCAACAGATAAACTTTAAATAGTTTGATTCCAATCTAACGAAGCGTAAAGAGCTTTATAACAAGAAATCCAATGTTTTATACAGGGCATTGCATTGTAAAATCAATTCAGACCGCAATACTACTTAAAATTTATACTGCTTAGTTTTCACTCGGAAATTCGTTGTTCTCCACTGAAAATGGATTTATAATGGAATTCAAAAATAATCTGAAAAAGTATGCAAAGAATGCATACAGATCTTCCATAAATGATGATGCACTTTTCTGCATTTTCTTCAAAACTGTTGATACTGAATCTGTATCCATCATAACATCTTTATGAGGAGCGCAGAATTTTGCAGTTACATCGCACATAGGATCAACCAGTAAAGATACGTATGGTACTAACAAAATAGCAATAAATGCACACAGTGCAGAAATTATTAATAGTTTCACATAATTACTCAAAATATCTGGAAAACCAGCAAATATTGATGTTGATTTATTAGTTGTGTTTAAATATCTGGCCCATAAGGATGGATCTTTTCCATGCGCTACAAGGAAATTGATAACTTGAGTCTTTAAACAGTCGGCATTGTACATATCAGCAAGAGCTAAGACGTCAGAAGCATTGTGGATAGTTAATTTGCCACAAAGTGCTTCTTCGCATAAAATTTTTAGACCCTCTAATGAATACTGATCTGCGGCAGCTAATAGATCATTTGCAAGATCTTGAATTCTTTCTACTCTCTCAGCATAGATAAATCTTAATACTTCTCGCATTACTCTTTCATCTATATCACGAATTTCTACTATATTTTCATTTTTTTCCTTCATATCATGTTTAAACATGGCTGAGAACACTGGGCTTCGGGCGGCTAATATAGCTTTATGAGCCTTAAATGCTTTACAACCTACAATAATTGACACATCGCTAAATTCTTCACTTTCAAGTAAAGCACCAAAATCATCTGGTTGAGTTTTAGGCATTCGAAGTTGCTCGGAAATATTTAAGCCTAGAATGTTAATTATGCCTCTGCATGCTCTAATTTCGCAGAGTATAGTAAGCGTGTCGTTTGGCAGCAGTCCATTTACTTGGTCCATGACAAAATCTCGTCTTATAAAGTTGGCTAACCCAGTAAATCGTTGGGAATCAATTATTTTAACGAATCTATGGCAATATCTTGAACTTTTAACATTGGTTTCTTCACGTCTATTATTGATAATGGAAAATTTACACTTGGCTTCAATACTAGGCGCATCACAGGATTTGAGATATAGATATAAAGCAATGTTGCCGTAATCAGAAGCATAAAAATTACCATTCGGATATAAGCGTAAATGCCACTTTATTTTATCATTTGCACCAGTCGAAAAAACAGGTGAATCCATATATGCTCCTGGTGTGTTATTCCAAAAAAAACTAAAATTACTTATTGTCCACATGTACTTGAATTTAATAATCTCCATCCGAGTTGTATCCCATTTGTCGGGTATAGGAGATTTTGGAATGCAAATGTCGTCCATGTCGACAGTGATTTAAGTTTAACTACAAAGAAAAGAAATAAGTTGTTCAAATATGCAAACTCAGGTACTTACAATGTCAAATACTCAATACTTACATTAATAAAGAAAGTGCAAACCTACGAAACTCCGTAATAAGTGTAGTCGTTCAAAGTCCTTGAAGGATATACATTTAATAACCTATCTGAATTATTGACGTAATTGCATTCTTGTCTTGCAAATAAAAATGATATCAAATTCATTAAACTGTCATTGCGAATGCATTTTTTCAAGTTTAGTCGTTTCTGCATGGTATTTTTCAGTTGATTATATAGATTTATATTCACACTTTAACTAAATAGTAAACAAAGCTTCATTTCTTACACCAAGCGATCATCTGATTACTGTCATTTCAATGTCTCTAGCATCGTATATAGTTATTTTTAAGTTTCTAGGGACTTATCCAGTTAGGGATTTTACTTACCTTCTGTGTGTACCTTACCAATTCAAAATATTTAAATATCTTACTAACTTTTTTTACAACTATGTACTTGTGCGAAAAATTAATAAAAGTAATTAATAAATGGTTGGAAAAAAATTGAGTACATCTTTTAAATGCTGGAAAAATATAGTCTTTATTAAACTGCATTCTCTGCTTGATTTCATAATTTCCTTGCCACATACAAATCTTCACAACCAAAAATCCATTCAAGAATTACACTTTGATTTCACGTTTTCCAATCGAGACAGTGTGTGTTTGTGTGTTTGTGTGTGTCCGTGCATGTGTGTTGCGTGTCCGTGTAAGTGTATGTTTTCTTCTTTCATCAACAACTCTATTATTTCTCCACTTAAAATTAAACACTTAATAGATATTACCCAGCAATTTATTTTTTTTTTTGTTTAATAATAGACATGACGGGGGAAGGGACATACACGCATCATATACAGAGACTAATAGTAGTATACATGTGAGCATATATATGTATACTTACACATATATGCACATATATATCAATAATTTGTTTTTTCTTTTTCTTAAATTCATTACACCAAGAGCCTTAATTAACCATGAAAATTCGTGGACGTTGCAGCGGTCGGAAAAATATAATTGGCCTAGCGACAAGAAAGTTGCACAGCAACGTTATACAGAAACGTTTACTTTTTCATAAACTTAATAGTCAGCCTTAATTCTAAGATGTCCAAGCCCTACACAGAATGCATCTTCAAAGATGCGTATAGCATTCCCATTGATTTATCCTCATCAATAATAAGCATTAAAAGTTACTACTACAAAAATAATTAATTTACTGTGTAATGTTTATTATATGTATATATATATCGATGGCATTCAATTTTGGGCCACATATTTATATTTAACATGAACAGATATTGAATAAAAAATATTGAACATTACTTTACAGCATTAAAAATATAATAAATAATAAAAATATAAATAACATCATTATAATTATTATTACAGTAATTTATCAAAATTTAAAAAAAATTGTTTACTATCGAATACAAATATAAACTTATAAATGTTTATTAGTATATTTTTGGAATAGTAACATTTTACAAAACTTATTTTTGCTGGTCTTATAAACTATCCCACATTCTTATGACATTAATTATGTGAAAGATCGATTATTAATTTCAGGTATATTTGGAATAATGGTCTGACTAATCCATATGCAATGGAACACTATGGGAGAACAATGATTTTGTATTTCTTAAAAAAAAAACAATTTCTCCTAATTAATAAAGGAAAAAATATGGAATGTCAGTCTCATTGAACACCTACCATAGTTCAGACAATATTCCAATGATTGTTGTTTATGCTTTTAATGTACATATTTACAATTACTGCAATATGTTTGGCGAAGCAACAATGTCCTGTATTTTTGTTTTCCTCGACTTTGCACTTTACACATTGTATTACAATCAAGTTGGGCAATCATTAGCTGCTTCAGTGCTATGTATACATAATATCCATATCCAGTTAAACAAAACTGCCCAATACGCATTTCCGTATGTACAATTATGATGCGATTATTCAAAATATGAATGTTTTCCTAATAATATACAATGTCATTTCTTACTCTTTGCACAGATATAATTTTTTTTAATTATTTCTTAGTTTTCTTCACTTTACTCGCATTTGCAAATAATTCGAATTATCGTCGCGCTTACAATAAAATATAGTTCGTATAGGTGAATACGATTGGCTTATACAAAAATATCCTACACTCAAGATCACTACTACGTATACAGCCTTTGACGATATTATTTGCCTCCGCGTTCTTGCGACTCAATAGTTCAATTACTTTTTCCATTCGAATTTTCTTCATTGACTTTAAGTACAATCGAACAGTGCTATTTTGTAAAGGAAATTACATTGGCTATCCGCGCAAATATGTCTTCTATCTGACTGATATAAAACTGTTTATTTATTCATATAAAAGTAATTATAATAATGTACGTATATTAGTTTCGAATAAATTTTGGCATTTCATTACCTGTTATGAAAGTTGAACGATTATTTAAGCATGTCTGTATAAGAATTACGCTTTAATAGTAGTGATTCAGTTGAGCATCTTTAAGCATTCGTTTGTTATATTCGATAATTAAATATTTATAGACAAGTTAAGAAAAACAAATTTTCTTTAATCATTCAAAACTGTACAACTGGTAAGCTTGTTTTTCTGTAGATAAGAATATTTTATATAAAAAAGGATTTCAAAAAATACAAATTGCAGCTTTGAAACTTAATAAATAAATAAGAATGCGCTGTGAATAAGTGCTATTTAACAAAATTTAATAAACTGTTCGTTTGTCGCAACGTTCCATATATGTTGCTTTAGTCAAAACAAATGTAATAATTACAAAAAAAACGTTCCTAAAATAATATTTTCTCACGTTAAAAATTTCTTAAGCTTTATAAATCTTTACATTTTATGCTAGCATAAACCACAGCTCAAGTGATACAATAAGAGTGCTCAGGAATTCCAAAATAGAATTCGAACACTCTTGTTTCTTATTACACATGCACACACCTGTATGACTATCATACTAAATTATTAGTACATGTGTAATATCAGCAATAACAATAAAGGTACAATAATATCCATTGACATTAACGTTAGAAATTGTTGATATAAGTAATTAATGTGTTGTATACAATATAAGAATTAGAATTCAAATATGATACAACAGGTAATCTGATTCTCTTTTAATATTTAAAAAATTTTTATATAATTTTGACTCAAACAACGATATCGAATATTTGCTTGTAAGCGTTTTAACGAATCATGATATTTCAATAATCACTTAAGACTTCAAGAAGTCAAGTTATAATCTAAATAGATGCATATCTATTTTAAATCGACAATTTTCTTTTTTTAACTACGAGTCGGTATACATAGTTTCAATCCGGCAGTATATTAGAATATCTTCTATAAAAAATTTTATTAAAAAATATGAATCGAATTTTTGCACTTGACACACTTTTTCCACAGACTATTGTTCCCAATTCACTACAAGATATCAAAAATGTTCTATCATTCAATTTGTTATCGGTGACCCGAAAAAAATGATGTATTTGAAAGCGTTTTATTCTACCGCCAAAGTTAATATTTCCATGATCGAACTCATTTTTCTACTTACACACTAGTGAGTGTTCATTATTTTTCGAATAAAAAAGAGAAACAAATTAACAAAAATAACAAAAAAAGAAATAACCCTAGGTCTTGCAATTATGCATTGAGACCAAAATCGTCAACGAAATACCCATGAAGTTCGAGATTAGATCATCAAAGCTGCATTCGAATTAAACGCTATTGTTTTAAACTTAAAATATGCCTCCTTTGCAACAAGATATCGGGTAAGGCAGCGTCACATCGAAGTCGCACTTTTACGACTTGATTTTGCTTGTTTTAGAGCTTTTTTATGTATAGGGGAAGAACACAAGGTATTTTTGAACCTCGCTTGATATCCCCAAGTGCAAGGAACTTGTCTTCGCTTTAACGGCTGGAATCGCTTCAGTTGTCTTTACGAGACTTCTTTTTGCTCTTTTTCGGTGGTTTCGCATCCTTCCAGACATCTGTACAAGCAATTAAATAAAGATTTTATAATCAATTATTAATTGTGAAAGATAATAATTACTTAATTATATTTGAATACTTTAAATTGAGACACTGATGGTCAAATATCAATTAAAATATTTTATACCTCCAAGTTCGTCGAAAGCAGGAGCAGGAACAGTTTTCTTTTCTTCGTTCTGCTCAATTTCAGGCGTTTCGGTTGGAGCAACCTTTGGAGTCGCATCAACTACAGGTTTTTCAGTTTCAGCTTTGGTAGCGGCTTTCTTATCAGCTTTAGGCGATACTTCAACTGGTTTAATATTATCGTCTACGTTTTTCTTGCCTTTTTTACCTTTGTTAGATTTCTTGTCATCCTTTTCGACTTTTGGAGATTGCTAAAAAACGAACAATACAATACTATTGATTAGACAGTTGTAGTATTAAGAATTATTTAAAATATATATAATTTAAAAGACATTTAGAATAAATTTAGTTTAAATTTATAGATAATATATTACTTTATAAATTAGACTGTAGTCGAGATGAAAAAAATGAATTAATTTACCTTAGCAAGTACCTCCTCGATTTTTTCAATTTCTTTTTCCTTCTCAGGTTCTTCATCAGAAACAGGAGTTAAAATAACTTCCTTGTTATCTTTTTCCTTCAATTCTTTGTTTTCAGTCTCCTTTGCAATTTTATCCTTGATTTCGGACTTCTCTTGTTCTTTGTTATTGCCAGCTTCATTAATCAAATCGCCTTTCTTTGATTTTTTCGATTTCTTTGAGGGTGTTTCTTCTTCCCTCTTCTTCTTCAATTTATCTTTGCGCGAATACGCTTGTTCCCAGTCACCTAAAATATGATATAATAAAATGTTATTCACCACCTCAAAATTAATTGTATTACAATAACAGTTTAAACAGCGTTATCGTTGCGTACAAATATTGATAAATAAATACATACCTTCGTCATAATCAACGGGTTTCTCTTGCAATAAATTCTTCAGATTCTTTTTGTTCTTGACGTGCTCAACCTTATTCTCTTTACCGGACTTGGCTTCCTGCGACTTGTCCTTTTTGTTACTCGAAGTCCTGTTGTCGTCCTGCTTGCGCTCCTTCAGTTTACCATCGACCTCGTCGGATTTGGTTGATTTTTTTGCTGCCGATTCCGATTTAACAGAAGTTGATTTTTTCGAAGGACTTGCCTTTTCCGATGTTACTTGACCATTAGCTGCTCGCTAAAATTAGCAAAAATAATCTGGTTTATATATAACTGAAAATTGGAACCTTACCCATTTTGTGAATGACATTGTGTGTATACAATTTTTCGTTTCGATTTTACAGTAATTTGCAGTCGATTTAAAGATTCTCCTCGCGAAAGATTAGACTGTTTTATTTCGATAAAATTCATTTTTAAACGTCCAACGAGCAGATTATTAAATAATTTCTATATAAAATGTTAAGATAAATCTTATTTATTCTGAATATTTTTGATATAACTTAAAAAGTCGGAAAATAAAAAAAATATTAGCTTTTTAATCATAAGTACAAATGTGTACTTTCTATGACTGCAGATGGGTGTATACACTAAGCAGAAGAAATGCATAATTAACATTTATTTTTAATTCTTTGTTTAATCAATGCCAACGCTTTGTTCCACACTACTGTTTTACTCTATTGTTGGAAAGTATGCAAATTTCCAAACAACGTTGCGACTAAGTTAGTATTGAATTTTGAAAACGTTGACAATTTAATTTTGTCTACATTCTACGTATAAATTAAAATAAACTTTTTAATTAAACAAGATATTCGTACAATGTCAGACACGTACATTGCGACAAATGCGAATAATCATTTTATGTGCATTGTAACAAAAATAATGCTAAAATTATACTAATTTGTATTTGACCAATTTTACGTATGGAGTTAATAATTAATAGCATTGTTTAAAGTTTATTTACAAACTGTACCTATACATACATGGTAATATAATTTATTAATTGATCATTATCATAAATATCGTGTATTACTATAATTCAGTGGCAAGTGTAGTACTTTACTGTAAATTATCGTGCAAGATAAAAAAATAAAAAATATATACATTAGCGAGATTATAACATGCTTTGCACGTGCATAAAAAAAAAGTTTATTAGTGTAAACGATTGCGATTTAGGTTACACAATTGTCGAAGACGAGCAAGTATCTAACAAAAAATTTAATAATTTATAGCTGCAGTGAATTATTAAACAAACACATCTATACATATATCTCATTTTCGTTATCTGAGTGATCAAAAATATGAAATATATGTGAATATACCGAGAGAAAGAAAAATCACTTCGTTAATTATATTCTGGAACCTATCGCGTTATGCACACACACACTCACGCAATAATTGAATCAATATTAATTGATTAGATTGATTGCGCGAGTATACCCAATTAATTACAAATGGAAATTAATACGAAACCGTGTATACGAGTAAAATTATATTAAAATATACGTATCAAAATTATCGATGTAATACAACGTTTTCTTTTCTGTTTAAATATATGTTTACGTACGTACGAGTAACTTGAAATTAACATAATAAACGAGAGGATATATTTTTATTACAAATAACGCGATAGGTCGTTCGGTCATAAAAATTATAACGTACAGGAAATAATGCGGCATTCGAGAAAATTAAAGTTGTAAAAAAACGTATATTCATAGATTATTTTCGTCCTTCTTTCTTATATTTCAAGCTCTAATTAACAAAGAATAAAAAGTAGAAAAAGGAAAAGTCATTAAGCCTTGAATAATATCAACAACAGAGACTTTACAAAATTAAGCAAGTTTTATAAGTAAACGAGGGTGTTTAAAAATAAATAATACTATTATTAATATCATATTGTACAAAAGTGAGATTAATATGGGTATATCGATTGTATGTGTATTCTATATTTAACGAAAAAAAAAAATACTTTACGTTATAGGAAAATAATCACTCATATCTTTGTATTATATGCATTTGCGATTTAATTAAAAGAAAAAATCCTATTTTTATTAACCCCTCTCGTTAAATATTTTTAACAAAGGTTCATTACCGTATATATTAATCTACATTTTTTAAGCTCTAATTAGCAAACCATAAAATGCGCATAAGCATAAAAATACTGTAATTACGAGATGATGCGTAAAAATCATTTACGCGCTACATAACAAGGTAATTATCGAAAATAATTTTATTTTTTTCTAATTAAAAATATGTTAAAATTTATCTTTTTCAGTCATCATAATTAAGATACGCTTTGAACGTCGAAAGTAAAATTTCTTCTAATTTAAAAGCCAGTCAAAGTTTACAAATCGTGTGAAATAAAAAATTTAGAGATATTGGAAAAAAGGTGTGAAACTGCAAAAAGGTATATCGAACACCTCTCCACCGTCCACGGCATGTGTACACACACACACACTGCACACGTGTATATATAGGTATATCGATGTCGAAGCTTCGTTACGTCATTCGCAAAGAAGTCACCTAAGCCCCGCGTGTACACGCGTCCCAGCTGATTATGGGGCAAAAGAGACAGCGCTCATTCGCGTGCGTGGCATCGACTCCCGCACCATATGGCATCCCCTCGGAGGTTGCCAAAAAATGTCGTACCGTATTAATCATCACCGAGTAATCGAGGAACGATCGTCGCGAACGAATATTTTATTCAAAAGGGCCCGCGCTACGCGATAACGTACGGATATATATATGGACGTATAGTGACTTGCATTTAACCGCATATGGGATATATTATAAAAAAAAAACCGAAATTGCCAAAGGGTGGTAGGTATAACCTATAACCCAGATAGATCGATCCACGAAGAGAAATAACGATAAAAATAAATTGATCTGTAATGATTCGGTGTAATGGGTATAGTTGTGCGTCCGTGTGGGATGTCTGCAAGCGTACCCACATATGTATATAGGTGTACAAACGTAGACAAACCTTTTCCTTGGATTTAGATTTCTTCTTGGATTGAGCGCGACGCTCAGCGTCGGTCGACAGCTGGGCGAAGGGCGGTTGCTCCGCATTCTTAAAACCAAATACGAAAACGAGGATGGCGCAGATCAAAACGATCCCTACTGGTATCGCGTACTGCGTATGTTGGAGCAGCGTGCTCACTTCCATCGTACAGTCCTTTGATAAACCTTCTTCTTTCTTATTTCCTCTCTATCTCTTCGCGATGTACGTTGTATAGAGTGTAGAGACGCGCACACGCTGCACCTAAGGTAAGCGCGTTCGAGGTGTATACACAAACGAAACTAGACTGCTCGGTGGCTGATGGTCGTCGAACGAGTGGAGTGTAGTAGTGCAACCAGCAGCAGCAACACCACGCAGACAGAGAGGCGAAACACCGCTGTGAGCTGAGCTGAGCTTTCTCTCTTGCTTGTCTACGTGTCAGACCGCAGAGCGGCGTCTCGCTCGCTCGATCCTACTACTCACCGGTGGCGGGAGGGTGGAAGGGGCCATGTAACATGGATATCGTTTTTACCCGGGATTTAGATAACTCTTATAGGTATAGATATACGTCTACCTACATCTAGTCGTATACTATTATATTATTTCCATACTTATCAAGATTACGAGATTTATTACGTTCCCGTATACCTATATATGTTATGTATCTGTGAAAATTTCATTCGCTTGTACTGTATTGTTGTACATACTTTCCTTTATTCATGGTACAATGTTAAATTCAACCGAATGAATGTATAAAGCTTTATTGTATATTAGAGATTTTTAGATTAAAGCTAATAAAACATATTGAGACCATCAGCTTCCTCTTCGATTCTGACGATCCACAAATTTATAATAAAATCCTTCTTCACATTTTAAATTGCATATTGTTAATTATATATTAATGTAATTGTCTACCGCATAAATTATAAATTGTAAATAACAAATAAAAAAACACATTGAACTTCATTGATTACTATAATTATATATCTAAACTTTATGAAAATAATAATTCGTCAAATTGTTAAAGTATATCATAGGATTTTAAATGTTTGATTTTGAAAATTTGCAATGTTTCGATTCGACTAATCGATGAACGTATAGTTTCGCGTCTTCAGAACGTCAACAACGAAGGAGAAGCCGCAGAAAAAAAAACATTTAAAAATTAAATAAATAAAATACAATTGTTTCTTAACTATTACGTTGAAATATAGAATTTTATATATTGAACAGTATATATTTGTTGATTGTATACTCGGTGTATTCGAAACATGTTAAATATTGAGTAAATCAGTATGTTAATTTATAAATATATATATAATCTTTAAGGTTACGATACGTTAATGCGTTGTTATGATTTTATAATTTATTTGTTTTGAAATTTGATTTTTTTGTTAGATTGTCAAAGGCTTTAAGTTTTATATTAGATTGTACAATCACTTTTTTTATAGGAATTGTACGTACTGATAGATTGAGCTACTTCAATGTAACCATGAATGTAAGGAGAAAGAGTTTTAAAATTAATTAGACTGATAATTTAATGACCAGGTAGTATTAGCATTAGTAAATTAAGTAATGCTCCTGAATCAAAAGAATGGATGTCAAACTAAAGAAGAGATTGAAAATAAACTTCTCATTGAAAGGTGGATGAAGCGAAATTCTTCTACCAGTGTGACTATTGGACAAGTAATACTTAATAATTGTTAAATTTTATTTAAAATATTTTTAAGCAATTATTATTATTTTAATTTTATTTCTAGAATATTGTGAACAAAGATAAACTAGCCAAGATAAATAACAACAAATCTACTAAAGCTATGAAAGAAGAAATAGAAATAAGTGTTTCAAAAACAAAAGTGGTCAAGATTGGACAGGTATGTCTTATTTATTAATTATTCTTTTATTTTTTAGTTTTATAAAAATTACAATAATAATGTAAGAATAGAAACCACTAAATAAAGTTAAAACAAATAATTTTTAATTAGTTTATTCATTACTTTTTTTTAACAGGATTTAAAACCTGACAATTCAGTTCAGAAGTCAAAAGAGCCAACACAAAAGAAACGTCGTTCTAGCAACCTAGCAGATGATGTAGAATTAAGTGTTCTAAAAACTAAAGTTGTAAGACAATCATTACCTGTCACAAGTAGTGAATTGCAGTCAGTTAATGATAATATTTCCACAGTAGCATCAATAAAGAACTCTGATTCTAAACTTCAGCCTAATGTCTCCACAGTTCCAAAAAATATTACAAAAAATGTTTCAAAAAATGTTTCAAAAAATGTTTCAAAAAATGTTGTAAAAAATGTTTTTTATGGTATTGAGAAAGTAAAAACTAATAACCCAATGAAAAGTAATGCAAATAAAATAGCGAGTAAATAACACTTACTTTTTTAATATTTGTAAACATTAAGATAATGCATTACTAATGAATATTTTACGTGTTTTAGGTGTAGAAAAAAAAACAATAAATGATATATCGACCCCTCCAGTAAAACATGAATTAATAGATAGAAAACTACCAACATTTAAAGCAAAGCCAGGTACGTTCTTTAAAGCCATTAAATATTTTACCTAAATATTGTATAATTAATTTTAATTACAAATATTAAAGTAGATGCAGTGGATACTAAAAGAGAATTAGATAGTAAAAGTTTAAAGACAATACTGATGCAAGAAAAAGATTCGAATGTATACACTAGTCTTCTGGAAAATTATCGATATCTTATTACGCCAAAATCTTGGTCTGTCAATGAATTTATGAGTGAAACAAGGAATCGATATATTGTCTTTTTTAATGCTCATGTGATTAAAGAGAAGGGTACTTTAATATCTGTCATGAAAAAAAGTCTTATTATTGACAAAGGAGCTAAAATAAATTATTCTGTTCATGGATTACCTGTAGATATTAAGGGTACTATACTTCCAAAAATACTGGACAATACTAAGAAGTTATTAAGCATTCTACACATTTTTGATAAAATGCTAGTGTGTGATGGACTTGGAAGTGATGTAAATGTAATGCAAACTGAATTTATTTTTAAAGACAGTTGTGGTTTCTGGCGACACAAATTATGTAAGATACTTTTGATAAAAGTTCTTCGATGCCCAATATGTACAGAATCCAGAAATCTTATAATGGAGAGAAAAATCGTATTTCAACAAGAATTAGTTGATCCACTCAAACTTGATTCACCATATGAAACTGACACTTAAATTAATTATCTTATTTTCTTGACTGATTTTTATGAATAATTTACACTTAATTATGTATTAAATAAATTTTTATATTTCATTTATTTAAAAGAAATGTGTATAAAAATAGTTCATAAAACATAACATAGAATCATTGAAATTGTAATTAAAGAAACTACATATTTTAGTCAATTTAAAAAATTTATTTAAATATATGTATATTTATATATAAGTTTATCAAACAATTTGTTAAAAAAATATTATATATTTACAAAATTAATAATTAATTAACTAATTTAATTTAATTATCTAAAATAATTTAATTAATTATTCGGAACTTTCGCAAATTGTACTACCATTGGTTTATCTTTTAAAATGTAACCATTTGTCTCGTTAAGTGCTAATTGGGCTTGAGCCACATTAGGTAATGTAACAAATGCTTGACCTTTCATTCTTCCTTCTTGCATTAAACGAACGTTGTACCTAAAATATAAAAGTACACTATTACTGATAATTGTTTTTCTAAGTATTAAATAATAATTGTAATTCTAAATATACATACTCTGAATCACTTTCACTAGCTTTTGGTAAAACATATCGTCGATAAATAAAATGTAAATCACTTTCCTCCACTTGCTTTGCAAGATTTTTTATATACAGTCGACATGATGGTTTACCAGGATGATAGTTTTTATACACAGGAAGCACTCTTTGATCTGCAATCAAAATACATTATTATTTACACATTTTAACTTATGTAAAAATAAACTTTTTATAAATGTTTGTATTTTTGTTAAAAAGAAAAAACTTAATATTCAATAAGATTTATTTTATTTACGTTTTGTAACAATTCTTTTTAAAAGTGCAATATTTAAAAACTTTTGGTGATGTTTTGTTTGTTACTGAAAAAATAAATGAACAATTGATTATTATATTGCATTTTATTAATACATTACCATTCACAGAAATTTTATTATCAAGCAATTCCTCTGTTGTGATGAACTCCTGTTTCTTTTGTTCAGGATCCTCTTTTTCTTCATCCTTTTTATTTAAATAAATAAGACCAAAACCTTCAGCATTTTCATTAGGTTCTATTCTAATATCAACATTAGATTCTACTGCTGGTGTTATTACTTTCTTCATTTCCTTTGCACTGTCTGTTCGATTTGCTGTTTCAACAGGTTTTAATACAATCTTTCGACTTCGTGGATCAGTTTTGTGTAGCTCAAACATATCTTCACGCCTTTGTTTGAGACTAGTTGATGGTGCTGTAGGTTGTTTTAAAGGATTAACAAATTTAGGAATTTTTAAACGTTTTGCAGACTGCGGTTTCTTTCGCTTTTCTGGAATTATCTGAGGTATGTTACTTATTTCTTTGTCAGATTCTATTTCTGATTCATCTTCTTCAAGTTCTTCTTCATCTTGAATTTCTTCATTTTCTACTACTGGAACTGAAACTGATTCTAGTATATAAAAATAAAAAAAAATTAAATATGAGTCTAGACTAATATTTTTGACCAAATTTAACAAATTTATGTTTACCTGTAGGATGTTGAACATACTCCTGCCTAATTTCGAATAAATCTTTATAATTTTCAACATCATATGCATCTTTTACAATAGGAAACTCATCATCTAACTCTTCAAAGGGAGGAGGTAGATTCATTTTATTCATTAAATGTAAAACCTGCAAACAAATGGAATTTAATGAAAGCTTTATAATACTTATGAATAAAACAATATGCCAAACCATCTTTTAATGTATTACCTGAGTATAAAATGCAGGTTCTTTTACCATCTGAATTGCTATCCTTTGTAGAGTAGTTTTAGTTGGAGCAGGATATTTGTACTTTATGTTAGGAGGTATTGGTTGTGTAAAAACATGATGGGGAGCCCAACTATTTAATTTCTTCAAAAATGCTTGAAAATGAATTTTATTATTAGATAACTCAGCTGCTTTTCTGGAAGCTTCTGTATCTTCGGTAGCATTTTCTTTGTCATCGACAGATATATTCCTTTTGGCAAATTCAATTGATAATCTGCGGCCTTTAACAGGTAACTGATGAAGTCTTAAAAAAGCTTGTTCTGTAGTTTCTTTATTTGGAAATTCAACAAAAGTAATTGTATATTTGTCAGATTTTCTTAATGTTCTAGTTTTTATTGCTCCAAAGTGTTTAAAAAGTTCTTCTCTACGCTCATCTGACAGAAGAGGTGGAAGATGAAGAATTCGCAATGTGCAAGTTTCCTGTAGAAAATTCAATAATGAGAAATGTAAGTAATTTAATTACTTTTCATTAAACAATATGAATATTTAATACTATAAATTTTTTTATAAAGGTTATACAAGAGACAATTATTAACTTTGATTTCATGGTTAACAAAAATATACGTACTGTTTGATTAACTTGTTCTGTCATTATGTATTATTTACGAATTACGAGTAACATTTGAATGCATAAATTATTATCAACGTAATTATAACAACATAATGGTTAAATGCACATTTCGTACGTAAGATTGATATTTTGATAAATATCGGATCCAATATCCATCATGAATCGATCGAGTCACGGAGTCAAGTCTCAAGTGTCAAGTCAAGAGCGACAAAAGTTTTATTAGCCGGCCATAGATGTCACCTCTGAAATGCGGGAAATTCAAATTAAATATTTATATTATAAAGTTAGAGTAAAACGATTATTTAACTTTTTTTATTTTATATAAATAACAATTATATTATATATGTATGTAATCAATATTATAAAGAGATACAAAAGTCATTTATTCACCAGCCAAAGTTTTGATGTAAATAATGACGGCGCTAGTAGCGAGCACGCAAAAGTTTTAAGTTTGTCCATCAACGAGTTCATAGTTCTGCAAATACGATTCAACCAGGAACCGATAAACGTCTGAAAACACAAATATAAAAACGATATTGTAATTATATCGAAAATGATAACATTACAAATATTAAACTATCTATAGGTAAACTTATAATAGAGGATTTTTAAATTAACTTTATGTGCCATAATCAATACTTATCCTCTCTACCTTATCGACAAATATGATAACTGGTAATAAATGGATAATTGGTAATAAATTTATAAAATTTAAAAAATAAGAGAAGAGGCACTTTTGTTTATCGATAATCTAACTGTATGCTGAATTTTAAACTGAAAAAAATATTATTTTGTTTTCAAGAAAAGTATTACCAAAAATGTAAACCTAACCTCAATGAGGTGGAAAGATATAATATTTTTGACAAGACTTTTCTCGAAAACGCAATAATATTTTTAAATAAATTAATAAAGGTGCCTTGACTCTTAATAAAAACGGAGTATTAAACCCCCTTGAAACTAGTATGTACAAAAAAAGAGAGTAGGTGAAAATATTACTCTTTTTGATAAATCTCTTATACAAAAATATCAAAATTGTGCACCCTTTTGAGGTTAGCTTCACATTTTTCCTATGACTTCTCGAAAACAATATTTTAGTTTATTTAAATTTAAATAAAATTTATCACACAGTTTGATTATTGATAAACGAAGGCGCCTCTTCTCTTATTTTTGCACATACAGTTTTATTTACAGATTTTATTACCAATTATCGCGTTTGTCGGTAAGGTAGGAAAAATAAATATTGACTATGGCATCACATTTTATTTTACATTTTTAAAAAAGATGGAAACGTATATTTGAACTGTTGAAAAATGTAAAGTTTCCTCAAAGGATTCATTTTATAATCTTAAACTTTGAGTAAAGATTAAAATATTATACATTTTTAACTTTACAAAATGTAAATAACATAATAATATAGCCAGAGACATCAAAAGTATAAATTAAATATATATAATCTTTTCCAAGATTAATAATCGTATTTACATTTTATAAAATTAAAAGATAGTTTTAACTTTTATAAAAAGTGTAAAATTAATCATTTGGAAAACTTTTACACTTTTAAAAAATTGAAAACTTATATTTATATTATTCTTTGAAATGAGTGCATAAATTCATTGAATCAATCCTGATATAAGATATATTGCAATATTCTTCTTTTATTCTTGTTAAAATAAACATTTTAATCTATCTAAAGTAGTAACCAAAATATGTTTTTGTCCGTATAAACGCACACACGTACAAACACATAAGTCTTTGATAAATCCGAACGATTAGACAATACTAAAATTTCTAGGAATTTTGGGGTGGGGTATCAAAAGAAGACACGTGCTGTTTTATAATCTTGGGGGATTCATACCTGCGCGTCTTTTATATTTACTCGCACGCGACTCGAAAATCCCTTCGAATAATGAATTAAGACTCGCATACGAGTATCATTCTTGGATCAGAATGAAAAGAGTCTTGCTTTTTATTCTCTTTATAGTCGCACATAAACGCATTCTTCTAGGTAGTTTTTCGGTTGATTCAAGGGGGGAATAATAATCGTTTCAGAAAATTCCTGTACGAACTGGAAACGATTTTCTACAGTGAAATGCTTTTCCTTACAATGTATAGGGTATATAAGTACCTATAAACTTTTTACATTGTAAATGTGTATGAAAACTTTACGATTTCTTGGGTTGTTTGTTTTTGTATTATATTTTTATTTTTATAATACATTAGTATTATTGTTTTAATTACTGATGGTATTGTACTTTTTTTAATACGAATATTTTTTGGTGTATTTTAATTATTTCATATGCTATATAGGTTTTTAAATTATTACTATTAGTTTAAGTATGCAGTTAAAATATTTTTTCGTTTCGTAACTATATGCATAGTTTTATAAATGTTTGTTTTTTTCAAGTTTTCCCTAAAATATTATTGTTCAAAATGTGTATTTTAAAACAAAAGTATTTTTAAAGTTGTATTTAAACAATAATGAAATTATACCATTTCAAACACAGTTCAAGAAATTCATAAAATTTTAATACAATATAAGTATCAAGCTTATTTTATTACAAACCTATTTTAAATTAATTAATTATATGTATATAAATACAATACTTTTGTATTTAAATGCAAAATATTAAAATACCGAGTATTAACAATTTTACTTTTATCATGACTTTTACATATTCTATAAAAAGAAACTCATAATTAACAATGAGAGTGTAACGACGTCACTGTACAAGATTTCATCAATACGTTATAAACTCGTGATCGGCATCCAAAGTATGCGCGTGAAAGAAAACCCGTAATTCTTAAAGAATCTATTCATGAATGGAAACTGAGAGAGAGAGAGAGGAGCTCAAACGCCTTTCCCTTCGAGTTTGCTGCAATTCACCTATGGAATGCAGATGAAAAACCCAAGTACCGAGCTAGGTAAGTAGATGTAAGAAGCAGCATTAAATCGATGTTACTTCTTTTTTTTTTCTTTAAAATTTTTTATACTTATCGTTATTTCTTCTACAAGTTTAATTTTTTTTGGGTTATAATTATGCGAAATGCTTTACATAGTTTACAAAATGTAATACGTTGATATTGAAAATAGTTTTGAAATTGCGATTGTATATGAGACGCGGATGGTTGTAGAGTTAAAAATTTATAACATTTTTTTAACGGGGGTGACGTTAATGCTATTATTGTGTAAAAGAATTAAATAATTTCTTTTATAAATAAATTTTTATTACGTTCTTGTAAATTATTTATTAAATATTATAAAATGGATAAAATAAACATGGCACGTAATAAAATTATTTAATTTTTAAAAAGTTTAATGCTTAAAAACGTAGAAAAATTGAAGATACCGCATCTTAGTTATCGTATAGGGTACGTGCAACTCGAAAAGGCTTCTCGATCGAGAGGATGATGCGCCCGCGTACCGGTTTGGCGAGGTGAAAAAAAGGTGAAGGAAGAAAAGAGAGGACATAAGGAATGCAGCCGGCGCAACACCTCGGTGGTGCAGCAACAGCTTGCCTCTCACCTGGCTCTTGGCTTTGTTTCGTACCAGGTGCCTTTGAGCCCTTCGATTTCTTCCTACCTTTTTATTCTATTGTTACCTTGCGCGCGCGTCTGGCACGTGGGTCCATATTACGCGTGCCTAAAAATTTTAGATATACAGCAGATGCGGATGTTTCTTTATATAGGTGCATCCGATCGTTTTAAACAAGGTGGATCAAGATTCTTTATAAAAGCATCTTATTGCGTCGTATTTTTCGATTATTTATATACATTTAACCAGATAGCCGCAAAACTCTGATCCTTTAAAAGAATTTTTTTTTATTTCAATGACCGTCAACATGATTATTTACCTTGCTTAGAAATACAATTTAAAATTTTATTTAGCTAATTTCTTAGGTGAAAAACATATTGTTGATATGAATGTTACATTTTTTGATTGTTTTTTTCCAAAATGGTTTAATAATTTGTTACGTTAATTCTAACATAAATCAATGTATTATTATTTTTAATGTACGAAAGGAGGAAAATTTGTTGTTAAAACTGTTATTGTCGATAATTGGAAAAGTGGAGTAGGCAAGAGGTAAGGATATAGCGAATATCTAATAAAAAATTAATACTACTGCTAGAAGTTTATAAAAATAGAATTAGAAAAACTTTAAATGTTTCTTTTTTGTATGCAGTTTTCAGTATTAATTTCATTGTAAAGAAAAAAGGTTTTTGTACTCTATAGTAATACTTTCAATATATATTTCGCAGATAAAATGAACTTATGAAAGCAATAGAAATTGCTACAAAATTAGAAATTAATTTTTTTTAATAGAATTTGGTTAATAGAATAGGAGTTAGTGAGTAATAAAGTAGCAAAGATAGAATTAATTAAAATGATTCTTGTTATTCTTTTGAATTAATATTTTATTATCAAAATGTTTTCGCTTAGGACACAAATGTCACATAAATCCCGATAAAATATGTGTGATGGTAAACAAAAATTTCTTCTGAATTATACTACAAATGGTGATAAAATTGATTTGTTACATTTTTGATAAATATTAATAACCTACAGCCTAACATTCTCTCCTATATAAATTCTTATATAACTAAGCTTCATTCGTATCATTATCAGAATCACATCCTTATAAACTAAATTAACAGGTAAAATAAGCTGAGAATTTATCAGTTTTATAGTATTTAAATGTTTTAATGTTATTTTAATTATCTTGAAGTTATAAATTTCTACATTTTTTACAGTTTTATAGGATTTTATTCCGAGTGCAAAACACATGTTACCAACTATAAATATTTTTATTAATAATATTTTATCAGTCTTTGTCAACCGGGTAACGCGCGACACCAACGATCGACCGGACCGTCGCAATTGTATGCGAGAAAACACGATAACCGACCCACAACCGGGCCGTACTAAGAAAAAAAAGCGCGTACGGTCATTGCGACGGGTTCGCGGCACACCGCACAGGTCGTCATGCCTGGAGTACACTTGACACACGCAACCATGTGGCCGCAAGGGATGAACACGACTCCGAGCTCTTCGTTATAACAAATTTTGCAGACACGAGCATCATCAATCGACTTTTTCTCGGTAGGTTGGCGTTGTTGTTTCGAATCTTCACTAGGTGGGGCCGCCGCCTCTTTCGGAAGATCCGTGCGTGGCTTCGGGGACGGGCATTCGCTACTGCTCGGTCCCGGAGCGTTTTCGCTAGGTTGTTCCGATTGTTGAGTTGGCTCGTCTTTCGATTCACGTTTTTGTGGGACCGGAGTTTCCACTTTCTTGATACAGCTCGGTAGACTCATTCGCATAGTCTCCTGAAATTTAAGAAATTAATTTAATATATTTTCAAAACACATTTTCCTTTCTTGGAATTAATTTCGAAACAAAAATATTTGTTATTCTCAATAAAAATAAACATTGATGATCCTCACCTCTTCCGTTAGCGGTGGCACGTGTTTCCCAGTGACATTGTTAATGAACTCTTGTCCTTTAACCAGTCTAACGTAGAAACACGCAGGAAACCACCTAGCGTGCTGTACCCAAGGATCATCTTGCGGTACCCACTTTTTCAATCCACCACCACAGTGATAACATGTAGTTTGATCGCCAGTCCCCGTGTAAAAGAATCCAGCATCGGCAAGCTGTTCTTTTGTTTGTACCATCGATGTTGGCCATTCGGTAAACGTTTGTAAACGAGCTTCGTAGCTTGCATAATCTGGGAAGTCAGGTCGCTTAGCGATACCGATCCCTAGACATCCTAGCCTCGCAGCCGAGGGCAACAATTCGGGAGCTTGTCTTGAATTGCTCGATGAAGCGTGGGTATCCGCTTCCGCGCCTAGTCGATAATCAAGACTGTACGGACCGCAAACGTCTCTACTGCGCGGACGAGGCAGTGGAATCGTACTTGCGTCTGCCCCAATAGGTACGTTGCCACAGGGCAGTCTACGGATAAAACGACACCGACCTCCCCAGCGTTGGTGCTCGACCATTGGGTCATCACCGTCTTCCCAGCGACATATTTCTGTCGAGCATTCGAAACAACGTACCCTGTCGATTTGCTTCGTGTAGTAAAAACCAGCTGCTGCTAAGTCTTCTGGTCGTACATGCGGCGAAGGCCAATTTTCATAGGACTGCAATCTTACCTCTTCAAACCTGTCAAAAGAATTTATTTTTAGTCATTTTTTATACTACAGACAAGATTATTCATAAAATTAAAAAAAGTACAGTGTACAAATTAAGTTTTGCTTATAGAATTATTTAATTTTTTAAAACATTATAATAGCTTATGCAATGATATCTCTAATAAGTTACTTGAGCCAACTGACATTGTAAATTATACTGGAAAATTTTTCCTTTCTTTAGTTTTAGTATTATTAGAAGTGATAATAATATTTTATAAATGCTTTTTTAATTACCTATAGTCCATGCTGCCAGCATCATCAACCTCGTTGCTGTCAGACTGAGGCGGAGTTGGTGATCTGGGAGCTAGATTTTGTATCAGCTTATTGTAGGGCATTACATGGTTATCCCGGTGATCCAGCAATGCAGCCATTTTATTCTCAGACCGATGTAGGTCGACGAGTTTGTCGATAGTATTTGTCTGGAAACATAAAAATTGATTTCATAAGTAAATAAGATTCTTTATTAATCATTAATCAAATAAGAAAATACTATTTAATGACTTGTGTGAAAAAATCTTTTAAAGATATTATACTATTTAATTATATAAATAATCTTTAATTTTATCATTATATCTGTATATTATTTTTTATCAGAGAAAAAAATGATCTCTTGCAAGATTATAAATATTTGATAGTGCAAACACGTGTAGATATACAGATTAGTGAATAAAAAATTGTAACACACTTGTCACAAAGTTACTTATACAACAAAAATCTTATATAAATGTTCTTCAGGTATTTATAAAAATGGTATCATTGTTATGCATCAATTAGCATAAATTTAACCCACAATACTTATAGTAAAAAGAATTTCTGCAACCTTGTCTACTTTTTTTTGCAAATTTTTGCATGTATACTCTGGTAAAGAAAATGGTATGCAGTGGAATGAAGTTAATAATTGACATTATATACGTAGACTCTGATTATGTCACTCTAGATATTTCAAGGTAATTTTAATTCTCATTAGAGTAGGTCTAGGAAAGCATGACTGAATTACTATTTGAGGTGTGACAGTTTTATAGTTTGGTCTATGCCACACCCTGTGCTGTATTGCAGTGAGTTATAGGCGGTTCTCATCATCAGTTACCATTGTCTTTAATTGTTTTAACATTTTTTTTTATGAATTTCATATCACATGCTTGTTTTGTTATAAATTACAATTTCAAGTTTTTAAATTTAGGTATGCAAATTAGTATTTAAGTACTTATTTCAAATTGTTACATTTAAAAAAATATAATTTCTCCAATATTTTAAAAATAAATATTTTCTTTGTGTATTTAAGTAAATAAATAGTATTACATTATTATATGTAAACGAGTACATACACATATATTAAATAGAATTATTCAAAATATTAATATTTTTAAAACTTAAAAAAATAACTTTTTATCTTAATTACTAATTCTTAAAATAAAAACCACCATCATTGAAATAATTATTCAATTATAACTGCACTAAATAACTTCCATATAACACAATAAACCATCAAATTAACCAGATGTATAAACATTTAATTAATTAATAACTCAATTATCGATATCAATTTTGGATGAATATAAAAAAAAAACAACTGTCATCTCACCAACCTAACCCAATTCACTTGTACGAAAACCGTTCGTAAACAACAGAGACGCACACGCGCACGCACATAGGTAAACACAAGGATGCCGAGAATAAGTGTCAAGGCTTCGAGTGGATGTGATATATGTATATGTATATACCTCTAAAACCGGGCATATCGTTGTCAACCTATTGCTCCGAATAAAGGCCGTTCTTATGTAAAGCCGTGGGATATACTGGAGTCGAGATTCATAGCTCGTCTCTAGTCTATACGTGCAACGCGCGAGATGACTATATCGAGAGAGAGAGACCTCGCGGAGGGGCGAATACAAAACTAATCTATCGAGGCGTCGCGGCGCCAGGATTGGCTAATCGGAAATGCGTCGAATCGGTTGCAATTTCAATTGCGGCAGCGCCCACACCGTTAATGATGTCATCCTTGGGGGTTTACGTGTGTAACTTGATGCAAATTAAAGAAAACGAATGCACGCGCACACGTTATTATCCTTCAAGTCCTTTTACAGATATTTAACCACCTACGCTGACTATACGCGCTCTCTTATGCGCGGTTTCGTTTTTATTTTCATTCTGGTTTATTGGCTATTGTTTACTTTTGGAGATTACGCGATGCCCCCATCTGAATTTTATCGTTTTTTTCCAAAAAAATAAGAGTAAACCAAAAGCACTGTTTATAAATTTACCAAATAATAACGTGGTTTTATTTAAAAAGAAAAACGATTCTTTAACACATTCGCGATGAATTACGTTACCTGTAATTGGCGACAAGAAACCTACCTTACGTAATATTTTCCTTATCTAGAATTCATCGGACGCTCGTCTGTGCTCACGTAATAAAATATACGTTATATAAAAATATAAAAAAAAAGTTTCATAAATGCTAGTAATGATTATTCAAACTGTATTTTAGTACATAAATCTTTATTATTTATCGGGTATGAAGGGGTATCATCGCTGAAAATAAATGAAGTTTTTATTTTATTGTAACTAAATTTTTTATTTATTTTTTACACAGTATCTAAGAACGTAGTCGTACGAGCTTTTAGTAAAATAAAGAAACAAGTGAAAAATTAAGGTCTACCGTGAATTACAGTAGTATGTGACAATTGTCTTGCATTTTATTAATAATGAGAGTTTAACGAGATATTTCCTCGTAGCAGCGT
Source organism: Theocolax elegans (assembly GCA_026168455.1). Lineage (NCBI taxonomy): Eukaryota > Metazoa > Arthropoda > Insecta > Hymenoptera > Cerocephalidae > Theocolax > Theocolax elegans. The sequence continues at coordinate 93,075,217 of CM047426.1, read as the reverse complement.
TACATTCTTGATAATTATAATTGCAAAAAATTGTGAAATTTTTCAATTTAAAAAATTACATCGACAACACTCGAACGAGAGTAACATTAAGTAGACATATATAATTTTTAAAAAATTCCATACACAACTTTTGAATAAAGATAAAGCAACGCGAGTATTTCGTAACAGTCGAATTAGCATTATATACACACATACATTTTTATCAACCGCAAAATGCCTGATAATTGAAAACGTATAATTTCGAAATACATAACAAGCTTGGCTTATAAAGGTAAAGTTACAAAAGTTAATTGGAACACTCGGCAGATCTATCGATACTCATGTAAAAAAAACGAAGATATTTGCATTACAAAGTTTATTAAAAATAAAAGATTAATCAATTTGCGCGTCAGTCGCATCCATTTACAGACCATCATGAGACCCACGCGTGCGAGTGTATTTTTTTTTTCCTCCCTACGGATTATACGCCTCCAAACTTGCCTCAACGCGCGCATCTGTTCCCGTAAACATTTCGCCGTATCAGCTATATACGATATATGTATAAATACTTAGGAATTTCACCCTTATATTTTTCCACGAAAAAGGTTCCTCCGAGTGGTCATAAAATTTCAAAGTATTCACGAAACTATTTTTTTCGGGTTTTCCCCAGGCAATATCTGTATAGGTATGCGATTTTTCATTTCTTTTTTGTTTTTCACAAAAGTTTTTACAATGAGTCACGTATATATGTATATAAGATTACGTTGGACTTTGGTTGTTTACATTGGAAACTTTTTGCGGGATAAGAACGTTCAACGTGTATTTCGATGATTTACAATAGCATTATACTTGTTATCCGACTGTGGGGATTCCCTACTTTATCGACGGAAGGCATATTCATTTGTATACTCTTGCAAATTCGAAATCGCTCGAGTGACTGTGCAGATTTAAACATTCGAAAATCACGCAATAAAATACTGAACAAAAACCTGTCTTATAAACTATCTTACATAATAATAAACAACATTAATTTTTTTACTATACTACAAACTACGATACATTGTAAGAAAAAAGAAACGCATTGTTTTCCGTCACGCTCAGGTGTAATATAATATAATACGAAAAAAAAAACTTTGAATTTTTTTATACACAATATATAGTACAAGTAATAGGATTATAATGCAAGCGCGAGCAAGTATATAAGGTGATTAACGGCATTGACATCGGTATTATCTTACGAATAAGCATAGGTTTTCAGGAAACCGATATTGTTCTTATTACCATGAGTAATTACGACGACAATGATAATACTGTATTTTTTTTTCAAATATAGGTAAATACACGCGTCACGGTTACACGAAACTTGTATCGATTAATATATCAAGCATTTATCTCTATAAAAACGAACAATACTCGACTTTGATAAAATAAAATTTCGAAGTGAATGCGCCACCTATATATATATATACATACAATTAAAATTCAAACTTTTGTCAGATATGCACATAACGACAATGAAAGTTTAATACGTTATCGAAGCGCGTATTCGTTTTAAAAATATTCGAAAAGCGTAAAAACCACGTCTTTGTCCGTTGAGTATATGTAGACACGAGCTTACTGAATAACAGAGGCTATATCGGTTCAACGACGCTGAGTAATTCAAACGTTCAAAGTTCGATTGTATACTGCATAAACTTTCCTTCTCGTTTTTTCTTTTCTTTTTTTTCCTCTCTCTCTCGCGTTCGAACACCCTCTAAACAATAAAACTTTAATCATAGGCGCGTCATTTGTAAATACGAGAGTGACTATCTCACTTATAATGTACATATACAAAACAAATCGTATACTATCCATCGTACTGCACTAAAAATAATTTACATCAATTCGATTTATACAAGAAAAAAAAAGCATATTTCTTTTTTACATCCATTAATGTATCTATATATCCCGTTGTCGTGTACGCAAATTACGCAAAAACGCGCTAATCGGGCGCAAAAAAAAGCGTCCGCGGATAAAAAAAAAAGCGCTTGGGAAAAATATACGTTCGAGGACATACGGAGAGCGATTCGAAAACGCGCAAGGACGTAGCGTATATATACCGTGTGTGTAAGAGCCTACGTACATGGTTTTCTCTGGGGCTGCCCCGTCTGTTTTGTTGTATGTATACAGGCGCTCGGACATATGGCTATCTCTATCTGTGTACCTCTCTCTCTCTCTCTCTTGAAAATTTGAGCCGAATTGGCCATACGGCAGTTACTAGGCGACCGGACATTCGATGGAGAATCGACCGGAACGTTTTTGGTCATTCGTTGTAACGTATATATATACATGTACCTTGTACACGCACGCACACGTATACAAAAGTAATACCATACACTTTCAGAAGAAATTCGATCTTTTTCCAATAATATCCTATATATACCTACTACAAATACTGGGAAAAAAATACATAATAACATATTGCTACTCGATCGTGTAGATTATTATAATGAAAAAAATAAAGAATATTAAATATTTAAAAATTTAAATATATGTATCCGTTACGTTATTATCTACAATCGCTTATCCTTGATTTTATCTTTTTCTCTTTTTTTTTTTTTAATTTATACTTGCGCGACTTCGAGAAGTGAAACGTTCACGGAAACGGCCTTTAAAGTTCACCGAGAAACTTGTTTCTATTGCCGTTGCAAAAGAAAAATAACAGCGTTTGCAAATGTTAAATAAAAAGTACACGCTCTGTTTATTTCGTTTTGCGCGCTGCCGCACACGTATACAATTCTGTGTGTATATATATATGTATATACTGGGCGTTCAACCGCCTCCGCTCCGAGTAAATAGTACGCACAAAAAGTATATATTTTTAACTTAACAAAAGGTTTATTTGGAACATAAATTTAAATTGTATAACAAAGAATTGTGTGTAATGATCAAATGTTAAAGATGTACAAAGCAGCGGAAAATTTACCGTTAAACACCGTTGTGCCATATTTACAAATTTCCTCGAACGTTAGCGTATAAAATGTTTGGTTAAATAAGCGCTGTATCATTGTAAAAACAAAAAAGAACAGAGGTCACACTGTTCGCATTGGTAATAAAGGTACTTTTTGTACAATTATAATCCTATAGAAATTCGATGGAAGTAATCGCCAAACGGAAAAAGCGTGACCTCCCACGTCAATATAAACACGAGATATATAGGCGATAAAAATTATTTGAAAATAACTCTGTCTGATATATAGATATATATGCTATACCAGGAAAACCTAAAGGAGAAAGAGAGATAGAGAGAGATAAAGAAGAGGGATGGGAGAAACGCTGACATCAAAACGCTACATCGGTGTAAATCAATGCGCACCGACGTAACTTACACACAAGGAAAGGCGCACGCGCGATCATACATCGAACTAAAAAAATTCGGACACATTCACACATCGGTCAACGCAAGTACGAAGGAAAAAAAAGAGAGATAAAAATTAGATACGTACGATAAACATAGTCTTCATCATCGTTGGATGTTTGTTTGAACTTGCCGAAGGAAAGAATAATGAAAAGGGTAAGAGACTCGCCGCTTGGCTCGTAAATTTGTCTTGACACACCACCCGGAAGTCGACGAACGGAAAAAAAAATATGAAAAAAAAAAAGTTAGACAAACGTCCAAAATCTGAAGAAGCACATGCGATCACACCCGGGAATTATTTTTCATATACTATTCGTCACGCGTCCTCACTTTTCTCCATAGTTGCATAGCCACTCGTGATATCGCGTCGAGTAAAGTTTGTACGATTTCGCTTACAAGGCGATATTCACGAGAAAGAGAGAGCCCGACGCGCGCGCGGTCGAGGGAATTCTCCGACTCGAGGGGTTTCAGCTTCGGTACGACTGGTACGAGAGCAGCTGCGTAAGACAGAGAAGGAGAACGGCGGTGGCGGCGGCAGCAGCAGCAGCACCACCACGGAGACTCGACCTCTGCGGAGTTGCCAAGTGCCGCGTTGCCAGTCCGCTGGCCTTTCGTGGGAAAACAGCGAGCACACTACACACTGCTCGCCCGCTTACACGATGTGTAATAACCAAAGAGAAAGAGAGCGCTGTCCTTGTTGTAAGCGCCATGGGTTCCCACTCACCATCATTCACTAAAGGTCGACGAATCCTAGTGTACTCGAGATTATTTATACCGACGCTACTGTTTTACTAAATTTTTTCAACATTTTTTTCATATTGACTACCCGTCCTTAGGTTAAGTATTTTCGTTACCACGGTTTAAACAGAAGTTGGTAAGGATTTTTTTTTTTATTTTTTCAAATAAGCAATCTGTTCTGCAGACAATTACAATTCTTTCGTATAGGAACATATAGTTAAATAAGTATTTGTACAATTGGTCGATTAAATTACTTCAAAAGAATTTGTATTTTTGCACGTTATGCATCTAGGTACTGGATAATGTTACATTGGAGAAGAATAAATATGAATCCATATTGCAGACAGATATATACTGTTTGAATCAATGAATAGTAATGACACTCATTGATACTCCGAATCCTTGGTGCTTATGATTACTTTCAATATAAATTGTTAGTATGGAGATAGATTGAAAATTGAATAACGATCAATAAAATTGAATCATTTCAAAAGAATGCAGTTGAACTTTTTGCCAAAGGGAACATTTGATTATTTCATAGACAATTAGGATCATCAAGCTGAAGCTATAAGAAATTTTTTTAATGAAAATCAAGTTATACGGAAGATGATACATTTGCCTTCAGATTTTTTCAGGTATAAACTTTTTCTACTCTGAACATATGAGTTTATTAAATATTTGAAAAACAAACCAGTACAAACTGGAAGATCAAATGTGAACAATCAAAAATTGTTGTCCCCAATTAAAGGTTCTATCAATTTAGACATCAAACAAATTTTAAAGTTCTAATAAAATTTTAAATATTTTCAATTAGCTAACTAAATGCTTTGTTCTACATTATTTTATATTACAGATCCTGTAACAAGTGAAAACTAATGTTATTAAAATACAGCCAAACAAAATCATCCATAAATATGGTATTTCACAACAGAAATACCACCTGAAAACCAGTTGAGTTTTGAAAATACATTGAGCTAAATTTCTGGGTATACGAACCCTCAAATATATATAAGAAATTCAATTTTCCAATTGATTATCAAGAGAAATTGCATAACAACGGCTTGAAACGTCAAAGGAATTTGATGTATAAGAGTAATTTTGAAATAGTTTGTAACATCCTGCATCCAGAGAGAGATCACAGAATCCCTGGTTTATACTCTCTTACAACCGCCGTCGTTTCTCCCTCTCCACTCCCGATGAGATTCCATTCCTCTCCTCCCTTTCCGGAATGCATACTTTTACACAACGCGGCCAAAGAGAGAAGGAGAGAGAGAGAGAGAGAGAAAGAGAGAGACCGAGAAAGAGAGTGTGCTTGGTTCAAATGCCGTTCACGAGGTCTGAGCTCCGGCTCTTTCTCTTTCGTGCCTGTTTCATGGCCTAGGGGTATATACGCGTGTTGTACTTGCTTTTCTCGCTTTTCGAGAGTGGCTCAGCCGCCTGGATAACTCGCGAAGAGTACGAGAGACTGGATACACTGCGAGTACGCGCAACATCCCAGAGAATGAACTTTCTGCATGTTTTCATACACGCGAAGTCTCTGCTGAGATGAGGGATGAATTTAATGGATATTCTTGGTGTTCAAATTTTTTTTACATTACATTTTATTATTTATTATTTGTACATAGATGGTCGACAAATTTTGTAGATGCGAGAATGTCAATGAAATTTTTTTTAAAGCACATTATCATTTCCAAATTTCAGATAAAATAGTTAGAACATCAAATTGTAATTCTAGAAAACAATTTCATAGAAAACACTGGATTGAACTAGGGTAACGAAATGATAGGACTATCTGTACACCAGCTGTAACAATGGCGTTCTGTTTCCTGCCCATAGTGAGTACACAAAAACGTTAAATATTCGAGACCCCGATTCGCGATTTGATTGTAATGTTAATAAATTTATCTTTTGTTGTAAAAGTTATTATTCTATACCTTGAGGAATATTAACATATTTAATCCTTGAACAATCTATAAATCTGTAGCGTCATTTTGGTTAATAGGATTTAAAATACTTATGACGAAATGTAAAACTGGAATAGGAACCACTTTTTTGTATAGTCAATGACTAACTACTAAAAACGATTAGTGTTAAGCATTTCAAAAGTTCGTAGAATGTTTAATATTTTTTATTTCGCATCGAATTAATATCGTTAAATTTATGATATTTTAACATAAAATAAATATTTCATTACACTAATTTAAAAAAGTATTAAACAAGGTATATTAACGCGTCTTCATAAATAATAAATGATTATTAATTTGCTGTAGAACATAAACATAAAAAATATTAAAATATTAAAGCGTTGAGGATCTATAAATAAATTAGTATGCAGGAATTGTTTTATTAAAAACGTTATATATTTATATTTAGTGTTTAAATACTTGTATGTAAAAGATATTCTTTTTTTAGAATTTTAATGTAATATTTATTTATAGTTTAACAATAAGATGACTTTTTTAAAATACTTTCTAGATAATTGTAAAAATGGGCGAATTTTTCATATAGCGCAGAACTCAATTTTATGTTTAAAAGATACCGACGATAAGTAATTATTTATATTTAATTAATTTTAAACGAAATGTTAGAGTCATTGGATACGAGAGCTTGTTCTATATCGTGCAAATACCATGTAAAAAATTTTTCAAATCTTAAGTTTCGAAATTTAGTGACAATGTTTGATTTTTTAAAAGTAGATCCCTGTAATTTGTATGCAACATCTTAAGGGAATATCAAAACATCAAAAATTCAAATTACGCGCGCTCACAATTTTTTCAATTTCATAAGAAAATAAGAATAATGCTGTTTGCGAATTATAATAATGTATTATTCTTCTAGTACAAATTAATTATTAATAATAATTAGAACATATTAAATTAATAATTCACGTAATAGATTAATTTCTTTAAATATTCCAACCCATGAAACTATTAAACGTAATTTGCAAGGCAATTATTTTAATGATTAAATATAATTATACATTAATTGAACAATGTTCTACTTTTTTTTCCAAAAAGTAATACATTTTTTTATCGGAAATAAGAACTTAAAAATTTCAAACGCGGGAGATTTGAATTTTCGTTTGCTCTTTACATTCTCTTAAAACCAATATAAAACGGAAATTATTTTTAAAATAACTGTGTGAAAGACGTATACAAAACAAAGCGCTTATTCGCCATTTGATAAAAAATAAAGTACCTCTTTTAACTTTACCAAATTTTAGTACCAATATTTTAAAATTTGCTTTATACGCACATGTTAAAGTGTATTTTACCTTAACATTTACAACTTTTTATAATGCACTTTACATATTTAATCTTGAATGATAATATTGTACGTTATCGTTTCTTCATTCTTTATTCGATATAAACGCAATGTTTTCTTATTATCAAAGAAATAACCACATTTCCGTCGGAAGTACAAACACTTGACAAGCATAGAACGTGAGAAATTAAAACTAACGTTTTTTCTTGAATAGAAATAAAATAAAATAAGTGAAGATTTACTATATATCTATTTTACTGTATAAAATTATTAATTTGTTTTTAATTTCAAGATTAAATTTTATCAAGTTAATTTTTGAAATGTGACAAACCAAAAATTTACATTTAATATGTTTTTCTTAAATCCCGATATTATAATTAAGGATTTGTTTATAATAATGTCGACCTAATTAATTTGCATCAACAGGTAACTAATCATTAAAATCCAAACAAATCGGGATTATCAATTTGCATTCGAGTTATTTATGGCGTAATTAACAATACACTTTTATTAAATTTATTTATAACAATAAGAAGATTAAAATGATCGTGATAACGTTAACTTGTTATCATTTCGCGGATTTTAATATAAGTACTTAAATTTCATATATTCCAAGGTTAACATTTCGTCATTAAAAATAAATTTTTGTATAAATAATAATTTTATCCTGATACTGAATGTACCGTAAGTTTTTTTATCCATTTTAGCATTTACATTGTAATACAAGAGATCTTTTGTATCGTTGCACCTTTAAATTATACATTCAACAATGCGCGATTGTTTTACTATTCTCATTTCTCATGATGTTGCTGTCCTTAAAACATATCATAGTTTTCGCTAGTTTGTACATTCTAGGCAGGAAAATAAGAAGGTATTTTGCACTAGGTAGACCTTTAAATTTCCCACAGCATCATCTTTAAGTGTACCAGAAAAAAAGATGAAGAAACCACTTGGATGGGTCCTTCATTTCCCAAAAAATTCCGATCCGCCCTGAAACGGCACCTATACCTAATCCACTCTGGAATCTCGATACCGTGTGAGTGGAAAATTCCCGCGAGGAAAATTCCCACGCGAGTAAGTATATATCTAGAATTCTCTCGTTCGATTCAATACGCATGGGATATTTAACTTTTTTTTTTTCATTTTTTTCATCGTATTTATATATATGTGTGTGTGTGTATGTAATACCCTGCAAAATGGTTGGCAAGTTTCTCCAGAAAAGGAGTTCGATTCACATAGGGGAAACGCGGTCAACGCTTCGCTTTGGCTCCGCCATCACTCGAGTTTCTCTCTTGCTGAACGGCGTCCTGCGAATTCAATGTAAGTTTAGATGCTCTATTTTTTGAAACTCAAAAAATGATTAAGCACACCTTTAACGAAGTTCTCTAACATTTTAGATCGAGAGAAGTTCAAGTTGTTCAGAGTCCGAGGTGAAGTGCAAATTAATATAAAAATGATATATAAGAGGATAGAGCAGACGATGAAGAAGAATTACAACTGACTAGAAAATCATTTCCCAGAAAGAAAGAAAGAACAAGAAGTTCCAAGGCATCTATCTAATACAAGTCGGTTGTTGCCTTTTCCCCTCTCTACCATAGATGATTGTTCTCCATCGACTATCGAGTATAAATGAATAAGCAGATCTTTATTTATCACAATCCACAATTCTTTTATACGTAGAAAATCCTTATCGTTTAGTTATTGTTTGTATACACATACGTATACGTATATATATAATATCTGCAGTGTATATATTTATATATTTATATATATAACTCAGGGCAAATATCTATATACCCGTACTCTCTCACTTTAAACTTTCACAATTGCTTTTTTTATGTATGCCGAGAGAGAGAGAGAGAGAGAGAGAGAGAGAGACCGGCTCCACGTTGAGCTGGCAACAGTGTTCGCCATCATGCCAACGCGTGGAACGACAGAGAAAGAGGATAAAGTATGTATATAACTACTACGTGAGAGAATGAGACGCCAATGTCTCTCACTCTCTTTTTACAAGACATAACTAGCAAGTTTCGCTGATGGAAAAGGATGAGCTCATGGTTAAACGTTGAAATTTCATTTGAATTTTTCTTTCAACTTGACTTTCGAACATCCACACTTTGGTGCTATAGTCCTTCGTTTTATCCTTTCAATATGCTAGCAGTTTTTAACATGTTCGATTCTTCACGTTCAATTGAATTGCTATATATATGGAAGATGGAGAAGAGAAATTTATTTTTCGGCAGTAAACTATATTGATCGATCGATTATTTACATTGAGTATCTAATGAGAATGTTTCATTCATTCTTACATATTGAGCTATAATTGTAAACAATATTAAAAACACGCGGCCTATTAATTATAATTTATATACTTGTAAAAGTACTATAGAAAAACTTAAAAATAGACGCGATGTAATGTTAATACAGCCATCGTTAAATTCATTACTTATTTTAGAATCATTTTTGCATTAATCACAAGTTTACTGTGATTCACGATTCTGGCAAATATGGTTGTGTAAAAATCTCAAGATAAGTTTGGATTAACAGGCATCTCTTTTACCGACTCTCGATGATTTTTAGAAAGGAGCTTTACGTAAGGTACACCACAATTCGCTTATTGTTATTTACTTTTTTCACGTATACAGTAATTCAAAAGTTAGAACATGCAAACGATTCGTGAACTTACAAATTTTCTTGAAATTATTGAATAAGATAGATAAAGAAATAATATAAACATATTAAAATTGCTTTCTGCATATGTCAATTGAACACTCACACGGAAAAATTCGCTGGATAATTATTTACAAAAAGGTTTCTAAAAAGCCTTGTTGTAAATAAACCTATTAGTTTCCGAATACGATAGACCATCAACGTATACCTATAGAAATCGCGTGACATTAAAAAATCATACCTACATACGAAATTTTTGTCAATCACTTTTGATAGATTCCACGAAACGATCGTACCTAACAGCTACGTAGAAAAATAATGAAATAAAAAAGAGAGAAAGAATGAAAAAAAAATTGCGACGTAGTATAAATTTTAAATGTAAACCGTAAGTGAGTGGGATAAGGATAGACATGACGCTGACAACCATAAGTGTGAAAAAGATAGAACTACATAGCCCGGAGGGGCTTCGCGTATATATACGAAATATCCATTACACACGCTCGAAAGACGGCCATGAGTACAGATGTACTTAAAACGTAGAAGGACGTATAGGGCTGACGAATTCTATTCGTTTACTATACCTATATATAATATAAAACACGTATATATACTTTTTGTGTACATCCGCCAATGTGAGCGTGGTTCCTGGTTTTTTTTCATGATTCGATATATGTATATAAATATATATGTACGTTTGTAAATACATCGAACATTATTTTTAATGTTAATAACAAAGTATTTTTTGTTATGATTAATTTCTTGAGTTATATTGAATTTTCATTAAAACTGATGTAAAAATCAATAAATTTTTAAGGTAAATTTACCAATTCTTACAAACTGAAACCAACGTTAGCGGCTGTGGAGGTGGCATACCTGATTGTTACCGACCGAAAGATAATTATTACATTTATTTCACCATATAAGTATGTAATGCAAATCCCAAATACAGAAACACTAAACAATTAAGTAATACGTAATTATGCAAAGTTGCAAGTCTATAAATAAAAGAAGCCTTTAAAAAAGTTTCTACGCAAAATAATATATTTTCGGTGCAAATAATTTTAAAGGTGTAGATGAAATATACGTATTAAATTTTGTAGAGAGGTCAATTATTAATAATCTAGTACTTCTATATTTTGGTTTTGTACGAAATAGTAGACTTTGTTGAATAAATGTAATAATTAACATTTTTCGCTCGGTCGGTAACAATCAGGTATGTGGTATGCCACCCCCTTAACGGGATTACCAACCAAGCCAAAAAAAGGTAATTATTACATTTATTTAAAAAAGCACGCACTTTTATGCAAAGCCCGAATACAGAAGCACTAGATAATTAAATAATAAGTCATTCTACAAAGTACCTGATCAATACAACAAAGACACCCTAAAAAATTTCTGCACCGAAAAATCACGGATAATTGTATATTTTCGATGCAGAAATTTTTTGGGGTGTTTTTGTTGTATTGACTTGAAACTTTGTAGAATGACTTATTATTTAATTATCTAGTGCTTCTGTATTCGGGCTTTACATAAAATTGCTTATTTTTTTAAATAAACAAAATAATTATCTTTTTTTTGCTCAGTCGGTAACCTACAGGGTATATCACCTTAAATTTATCAATCAAATCAATTTGTTTTCATCATTTATATATAAACAAAAATATTACAAAAATCCGTGTCTATATTTTCGCAATACAATTCATACTTGGATCTTTAGTTTATGTATTAGTATTTGGCCACCGTAGTCCTATATCTTATACACATATACCGACATTATCGATTTTTCTTTTTATGCATTCAATTTTTATTTAATCCCTGCTAGAAATTATAACATATTTTCGGCAATTAATGACTAATTTTTATACCTGAATTTCGGCTAGACAAAGTTATGTTTTTTAGCTTAATATTAGCTAATTGTCCGCTACAAATTATCTTTAGTTATTCATAAAAAATAAATAATTCTATTTACTTTATAGAAATTGAAAGTTAAACAATAGATTTTTATCAAATAATAATACTTTATATATTAGATTTACATACATTTATAAATAATAGAAATTGACAATTTTATTATTATATTAATATTGTTGTATTTATAGGTTACATTCCTATTTTTAGCTAATTTTAAGTGAAATTTAGATAAAAATAAATTAATAGTTAACTATTCATAAGCTAATTCTCAATGAAAATGAGCTACTAATCGACTAAGTATTATCATTTATTTAATATAATATTGTTTTCTGAAAACAATTTGGTTTTAGGTTAAGTTTTCCTTATCCGTAGGAATTGATACAAATATACTATGAGGGTACTCGTTATTGGCAATGTTCTAATCTTGTATCTAAATATAGCAAATTTTTATAGGGAATAACGATAATTTATAAATTATATTATTATAAGGTCATGTTTTTTATGAACAAAAGAATTAATTTTTGAGAAAATCTCGAACGTCAGACTTTTAGACATGATTTAAACAATATATCCAAATTTCGCCAGAGTTTTACATCGATAATTTAATTAGCGGACGTGGGTTCAAAGTTAACGTTCTTTTTTATCAATGCAATCACCGACCAAACATTGTTTATTTATTTATTATTATAAAAATTATTTTGTTCATAAAAAATTAAAACGTCAGGCCTTTTATTATATTTCAAGCTGCCAGCATGAATTTTTAAAAATTATTCATTGAATTTTTTAATGTATAACTTTTGGGTTGGAAGGTGTAGATCTCTGTAATTTTGGGTCCGATAACCCTTTAACATGAATTTTTGAGGCGTTTAAAATTCTTTTTTTAATTAATGGTATATGCAATAAGTAGATACATACGGGCCCAACAATTGGTATATTTACCACACATTAAAAAGTATCAAAAAATACCAAACGTACTGTAATAAATAAAGTAAAATCATTCACCTCAAGCATATCGACAAAAATTTCAATTTTCAAAATACTACACGGAGAGTGTTAACAATCAACTTCCTGTAATCAAAAAGTATATTGTTATACTTTCGCATTTCTCGCGTTCTTCCAAATTTTCGTACAGTAAATAATTTTAATATTCGAAAGTGAATTAAAATCATCTGAAGATATTTTAATAAAAAAATTATTATTACGTAGTTACAGCTTAAAATTATACATTTATCGAAAACGGAGGGCGAATTGTTAAATTATTATACGAAATAAGATTAATTGATGAACGTGGAATTAAAGGCCCGAGTGTAACATCCGTCCCTGGTTCCGAAAGTCAAACAATTCTTTCACAACGAGGATGGAATCACGCGGGCAAGCACAAGCGGGGGAGTATACACGAGCGAAAGAAAGGCCGTGTGTCTGCGTTACAGCGGAAAAGAGTGAGTAAGAGGCCAAAGAAACTTGTACGTGAATGAGAGAGACGTAGATACGTGTATATATATGTATAAATGAAAGCATACAAAGAGCCATGTATATAGCACTGTTTGGTGGGACAGGAAACGCGAGACTACGTCATGCAACGATTGTTCGCCCCCACCTTTCGTGGCTACTCCTTTTTTTTCCTTTTTTTTCGTCGTTGTTACATTTTACAGGCGCGTGCGCGCGTTTGTTTTATTAGGGCGTTGCCTCCCGAGTATTTGAAAAAGTTTTTTTTTGTTTTTAGAAATATCATATGTATATGTAGAATTTGATAAAGCGATAAATATGGATTTATACATTTTGCATATGCCCGGTTTGCAATCCTGATTTTTTTTAAGATATAAACTCTAAAGGAGCTGCGTCATTTCCTTCTCAAATGTAAAGAGTCGAGGACGAACTTTGTGGTGTTTATTTTTCACGTGGACATTTTTAAGAATTCCATAGTGGCTTCTATACTTTACGTCATATACGTTCACAAATACTAATCATAGATTTCATTCATTATTTTAAATATCTTAAATTTATTTCGTATACTTTGATGAGATGACGTGATTCGAAACAAATATTTATTTGGAATCAGTTTTGTTATAGAATATCGAGGAAAATATTTCATGTTTGGTTTACGAGTGTTTTTTTTTCGTCAAATTTTCGATATACATACGCCGGTGAAAATCACTTTATGAATAAATTTAAATTTCTAATCGGAATGAATTCAATTGAAATTCTTTTGAATTCATAACACGTGCAAAAATATTTTGCAACGACGATTTTCATCAAAACATTATTGTATCAGCCGGAGGAGTTACGATAACGCAATCGTCTCACGTATAACAAAAAAGGTATAGGTATCATCTTTAAAGAATGCCGTCTTTAATTACCATTATTTTTAAGCTCAATTGACCGATGCCTTGTTTACCAATGACATAGATTTTTTTTATTATGCATGCGTGTGGCCATTGAACAAATTATAATACATACATATTGAATATCAACCCTAATGGAAAAATTGAATATCAATATTTCATAAGAATTCATCCCTGAACTTGTCCAGTATGTGTTTTTAATTGCTAATGTAACTTTATTAATATTTCATCAGTCGGAGTTGTATGTCAATCGCCTTCTTTTATTATTAAATAAACGTATATAGTTAACATTTAATGCACAATGTATAATTCTTACTAAAAAATTTAGAGAATTTAAATTTTATATTATCTGGCAGTGGGATATATATCATTTAACTTAAAATTATAAGAAATCAAAAAATTATAGTGAGAATTGTATATGTAAAAGTATATAATTCAACTTGTGGTTAATAAAGCTTAAAAATAGCTAACATTCAAAAATGACTGTCGCTATTTAATTGTTAATTAAAAACAAATTTACTTTCTTAACTCTGCAATGTTTTTTCACTTGAAAATTTTTTTCAATTTTCTATATTCCACAAAAGGTTTCCATACTCAATTTACGTTAATTAATTAATTAAAATATAAAATATTATGTGAAGAAGAGGCGCCTTCGTTTGTCGATAATATAACTGTGTGCCGAACAGAAAATTCTTACTAAAAATATCAACCTAACCTCAACAGAGTGCACAGACATTTTTGTTAAAGGATTTCTCAAAACATAATAATATTTTAATCTGATATCCAGCACTCACTTAGAATATAGATAAACAGAAGCGTGTCTTCTCTTATTTTTACACCTACATTTTTATTTTTTTTATTAACAAAAATTGTATATAGGACCCATTACACCTATTCGTCACCGTTTCAAAGGGATTATTTATTATTTAACCAATTAAATTATTATTATTTCATTAATACTTATTTTGACAACTTTTTTTATGTCATTTAACATCACAAGTGAATGTTTTCAGAATATTTACTTCCATAATTTAATATAATTTTTTGGATTTTTATCACATCGCTTTAAATAAGAAATGTATATATAATATATCTGTAAATTGCTTTCATTCGAGTTAGTACTAGTTACTATTCTAATATTTTAACAAACGTAATGACATCGCAAACATGATTATAAGGATGTCCGGCTGTTACTATTACAATCTTTTTATTATCGTCTAATTTTTGCTACAGTACATCATACAGCAGCATCGATGAATGGTTTCCTTTGACAAATGTTATATATCAATGGGGTTTTCCCTACGCGAATCAAGACTGACTCACTGTGATTGTCTTTTTTCGTGCGACAGCAGTACGTATGAACATTCCGAGTTTAATTCATTAATTGATATATAAATGAAAATGCGTAAAAAATGTATATACGTGATAAAAATCTTTATCAAAAATTATAATATAATAAAATAATGACGCGTCTGCTTAATACGAAGTGACAATAAAATTACGGGAATCTACCTTCAGGATACTAAGGACGTATCAAACTCAGAAAATGGTAATTTTATATATTTTTTTATAAATAATAGATTTAATTTTTTTTAATCCTGAACGTCAGACCCTGAAATGTTTTAAACAATATACCCAATTTTTTTCATATTCTTACATCGATAATTTAATTAAGACATTTGGGTTAAAAGTTATATATAATTTTTGAGCTAAAAGTGTAGAATCCTATAATTTGGGTCTGACACTCCCTTAACAAAAATTTAAGCTAAAAAATAAAAAAAATGCGTATCTAACGTTTAAAAGAAAAGTAAAAATCAGAAGTTGGTTTTGATACCCATACTTGCGACACGCGCCCCTTGATATAGAAGAACGTTATAGGGCGAATTTTTCAAAATAGTGAAATTTAAATTACTCAATTGTATTGATTACGATTGAATTTAACAATCGAGCTTTGCAAATTCCCAAAATTGACAATCATTTATGGATAAACAGTATCTAAAACATGTACAGAGGGTACTCAGAGAAAATGAGCAAAAAAGATCGGTATGCAGAGACATTTTGAAAAAAAAAATGAATCGATCGTTAATTAAGAAATAAATAACGATACTAATTTCTGGTATCGGGTTACCTTAAACGACACGCGTAAGTGAGAAAACTGAATAAAATTATATACGAAGAATAACATACAAATTGGTTGATATGTCGGTGTATGCACATACACTTCAAAGAAAATTATAAAACAATCCGAATGAAATTCCGTGGGAAGAATTATCTGATCACAGAGAGAGATAAAAAAAAAGTATAGACGTGAATTATAGCATAGAGCGGCCTCGTTTCATTTAAAATGTGGCGCCAGGCAATTACAGACTATTGCCTATACGTCTGACAGACGAAGGAAAAAAAGAAGGATAAAAAGAAGAGACGTTCCGAGGGCCAGATATATTGACTTTAGATTACGTTATCTTTCGCTTGATAAGCATAGTGTATACACTTTTCTGTTTTTTCTTCTCTCTTTCTCTTTTACTTTATATATACGATACGATGAGTGTATAGACAAATTCATGAGTAGATGTGAATTTTCATTGGGTTTCTCATATATGGTCATTGTTGCCGGAAGTATTATGCCTCTTTAATACGCATCTTTTATTTGAATTACAGATTATATTACGATAATGGTATTTGCTTGTTTTCTTTTCTTTTTTTGAGGTAAATATGTCGATTTTAATAAAAGGTATTACCAAACGTGTATTGATTTATTTATATGCATTTGTATACAAAGAGTTTTCTTATAAAATTTACCTCGAAAACCCGGTAATCTGGGACCTTCGATCAGTAATTTAAAAATTACAGTGACAACACGATAAAAATTGTAGCAATACCCTTACAAGTATTATGATTAATATTTAGGTCGATTGTTATCGAAAAGCTGAGGTATGTTCTAGATTCGCCGTGCGTCAGTAATTTTGATTAGAAAATTCTCTCCTACTTGCGTAAAATTACGTTTGAAAAATCATAAAATATTATACCTATACACAACTAGATTATTTTTGTCGTATCGATCTTGTTCACTTGCGCATGATATACTTAAAAATTAATAAATATTGAATCCGCAGGTGAAGTATTAACCGTATAGGGGTATTATAAATATATAATAGTATAATTAATTAAGCAGAATAATTTATGATTGGTAAGACGCTTATTTAAGATTAATACATTATTTAATTCTATTTATAGTATTAAATTAACTGGGAACAAATATATTATTAACATTAGATTCGTTGGCATTATTGATGTATTTTATTAAAATAATAATTAAAATTTTGTAACATCAAATTTTTCTCCATTATTAAAATGAAATTTTATTTGGTATTAGCTACTAACGTGTAAATTTTCTGTTAATTATAACGAGATAGTAAGTATTTCTTTGTTTATCATTTTGAAAACGTAATTTGCGTGTGAATTAAACACTTGTCAATTATCGACTTGTGTTTAAACCATACATACGTTCGAAGACACGTATTTAAAGTGTTATGACATACGCCTTTAAATAAATATCTTTAAATTTCATTAGGAGTATAGTAAGCAGGAATAAAAATATATAAATAATGAATACCTAAATTTCAATTTAAAAATTTGTTGATTTATTAATTGTTTTAAATCGAACGATCTAACAGTGCCTTTAATGTTGATACTGCGAAAAATTTGTCGGTAAAGCAACTTCCTGTACAATCGGCTTGCATGTGCACTTTGATGCAAGCGCGCGCGTGTTTTATCTCTTCGAAATAAAAACATATAATAATAACTGATGTCTCATATATACCAAACAAATTTGTTAATCTACCTATTGTACGACTTTAACAATAAAATAAAATAAAAAACAATTTTTTAACTTTATACATTTACAAATTTAAAAATACTACGATTATCTTTAAAGAAAAAGAAAAAATACATAATATTTAAATGAATTGCTTATTATGTATATGCAATTTTAAAATGAAATACCGGCGAGTTAACATAGCGAGGAAAATTTGCTCTAGAACGCAAATATTGTCCGACTAAACTATATACACAGACAGCTGGAAGAAAATTCCAAGTATAATACGAATATGTAAATTGAAAATTCCATAAAATTTTACAATTAATTCCATTGAATTTCGATTAGAGTCAGTTGAAAAGTTTTATTTCAGTACGTCGACGCTGAACCTAGTAGACATTAGATCGACTGATGTTATGTAACGCTTAGGTGTATAAATTGATTTCGAGAATAGGTGTATATATGTACTTATAGGTACACGTCAACTGATAGTGAATTATTAAACATAATTCAATATCACCATTTTTTTTATTATTGTTTTCAAGTAAAAATAGAGTAATCTAAGCGGTTTTCATTTAAAATTTAAATTTATACCTCTACTGAACGTTTATTTTTTGAATTTTAAATTGAAAAGCATACAGTTATTACTGATCAAAATGCAATATTTTACTTGAATAACCAATACTTAGCAAAATAATTGTCATAATATACTTATGCTTTATTGTTTTACAAAATTAAAAAAGTAAATAAAAACAATGGTTTCGTTAAATAAAAAATTAAACATTTATTAATAAAACAGTTGTTATCGATTACACAAAAACGATTATCATCATTTTAGTTCAACGTTACTTAAATAAAACGATTAACGTTCCACCGTCGTTTAATTATCTTTTCTATTAACCTAACCTAAAATCATCGCGTAAAACTCACTGCAATAATAATGAGGTCTCGACAATAATGTAAAATTATAGATAAAAAATATTTTGAATACTTACATAAATAATAATAATCTACATCAACATCGTGGTACATCGCAAAAAATTTGATTTCACCATAAGTAACACAACAGCAACGAGCAACGCATGCAACGAGAGCTCAGCGAGACGAAAAAAAGAAAATAAATAGAATATACGAAACACAAAAAGAATAATTTAACGAACACGATATCACGAAATAAATATTAAATTAATTTTCCACCGCGTCTACACGTGAAAATCGAAGAAAAGCACCCAGACGCACATGGGGGTCACAAAAATAAATTTCCAAGTTTTCCGTCTGGCTTAAATTTAGCGCGTGTCGCAAAATAAACACACGGAGAAAACTTAACGCGTGTAGATATGTATATATATATAGATATATATGTGTATACGTATATGCAATGTATATATACGTGCACGCGCAGACGAAACTCGTAGACGAAAAATAAAGGACAATCGGAAACAAGAGGCGTATAAATAAAGTAAACGAGACGACAAAAAAGGAAGAGAAAATAAAAAAGTTAACAGAAAGAACGAAAAATTTTCGAGCCCAGAATGAGTAAGGAGGGCTCGGTTTTATCGTAACTCACATAGTATCTCACGAGACGCGCGCGTCTTTCTGTATAGTGAAAAATAGAGGAAAAGGAGAACACCACGGCGGCGGCGGCGTCGTCGTCGTCGTCGATGGCGGTCTTGTTTTGCGTCGTATATAGCGTCTATATGTGACCGTCACGTTACCCAACTCTATATATATATATATATATACCTATATACATACATACACATACACTCACATTTATAGACACAAATAAGCTTTTTGTTTTCGGCGCGCCGCTGGGAGAGTACTAAGTAAATTTTTCAATTACCGTAACATCTGCGGCTTCCCCGCTGTCCTCCGTCTTCGTTTAATCCTATTTCTTCGTATCTAATACACGTGTGCGTTATAGATACTAACGTTGGAGTAAAAAGAAAATCATAACTTTCTTCGAATCTTCATTTACCGTGCACTGTACGAATTTCGAAGAGCATTTGATCTTTGCATATTTACATTACAAATATTTCAAAAAAGGAATGAACAAACATCTCGGGGTGAGAAAGAATAAAAATGGGGGAAAAAAGTAAAAGAGATGAAAAGCATGAGAGCTTTTCGATTACGTGGTCCGTGTGAACCAATTACACGTGTGCGCAAGACCGTCGGGGATGAAAATCGGGGGAAAACTGCCGGGGCTCGTTCCAAGGGCTCGTCCTTCAGGGCTCGAGTTTATACGTATTTCTCTGTCTGTCTCTGTTGTAACCCAGGGGAGGAAGCGAGAGAGGTGAAAAAAGAGAGGGGAACGAAAGGAGATTCGAGGGTAGGGATGATGATAGATACCCCGAGGGTGAAGGGATGCGCGCGCCGAGAGAAAGTGCACCGTTACATCTGGGTCTCTACGACCCACCACCGTCCTATCTGCTACCCTCTCCGAGAGTATACGGATCACGACTTTTACCTATATGGAACAGGAAAATTCTTCATAAGGGATGTTGCACTTTTTTCCGATTTTTTTCATCAATTTTTTTTTCATTTTTTATTTATTTTTTTACATTTTACCTTTTTTCCGCGATCGATACGTAATTTAATATAGGTTTTTATTAGATAATTTAAGAAGTAATTTAATATCGTTTCAATTAAGGGGGTGTGAGACATTACAAGTACTGTTGTTATTAATTATTTATTAATAATATAGGTTCGTTTTCTTTTCAAAAAGTCTCTCTATAATGCTTTTATATTTATTCTAAAGCTTATCTACAATTTTTTCAATAATTTTTGTCCTGAATGATTGAAATTTTGGTTGCCCGCAAAACTCAATTTTGATATACCCAACTGTTACCAATCAAGTCATTATTTATTATTTACCACTTTAAAATTAATTATTTCGATGAATTCTCTCCGTAAGCTTTTTCCATACATCATTTAGGCATTACATACAAATTTTTTCAAATTTTTAGTTTCATATTTCAGTTATAATTTTCGGGGGTTCAAAGGTGAAATTTAACTATATCACATCGTTAACTCTTCAGTTCCCAAGAGAATTTTTTAAAATTTAAAAACAAGTAAACTATAGTCGTTGTATAAAAATCAATTGAATACAAAAAAAACCACCCCTTATAAAAATTTCACCTTAATTTCCCCAATTTCTGTTAAATCGAGCCATCTATTTAAATTTCTTAGACGAACAAGCACTCGGATCAACCGAGATTCCTCTAACACGCATAATTTAGAAAAGTACACCTCTAAAGTGTAAGAGAAAAAGTTGAATCTTGAAAAAAGTGGTAATACTTTGATCCTTATACCGATCGCAAGGTATATATACACGCACGGTAAAAAGGAAATGTATGTACGAAAATGCCAAGGTGCAGCAAGGTGTATAGGTGTGCGCGTGTGTGTGTGTAGCTCGCCTAAAACGGATCGTTACACCTCGCGTAGTCGAAAGGGGAACGCAGGTTACAGGGGAGGGCGCGTGGAAGGGCGGATTTTCTCCTAAGGGTATATAGCGACGTGGCGAATTTCCGCGAACGATCGATCGAGAAACTACGGCGCTAGACGTATACCTCCCGAGAGCTCTTACCTTCCTACGCAATTTCCTTAAAATCCGTCGATGTGTGTGTATACCTTTGATTTTTGGTATCTTGCTTCGGGATGGAAATCTCTTTTACTTTTTTTTTTATATAGCTTTTAGTTCGGGAAAAGGAGTTGGATTTTGTTTTATTTTACTAGTCGTTCTTTTTAGATGAGATTAGTTTATTTTCTTTTATATTTTAGAGATCTTGAGAGATCGAAGGGTTTGCTTTTAGGAAAAAGTTGTATTACGGTATAACATTTGAGTTCTTTCTTCAAAGTGCAGCTGTGAGTGCAACGGAGTATCGACTACTCCGTCTTATAAGTTCTTCTACTTACATTTTATGTACTGAACATTCGAATAAAATCATCGTCGATTTTTTGAAAATCTTTATTTGCATGATTCTTACGTTTATGTATCAACTCGTTTATTTGCTCGTGATAGTAGCAACGCTTTTTTTTTCTTAAATTAAAAATGTTACTTCACTCTTCAAATTATAGCCAAGCGCACAGAGGCGTAATGTCAATTATCGTCATTCAATTTCGGACCGATTCTTGCAATAAATCCACCTAATCAAAGCTGCACTGCGATGCGAACGAGGCACTACATCATATTTTAATAATTGCTTATATGATGCAACGTCAAATAAAACTGCCTAGTATAGATTCAGGGACATTTTTTTTTTGATAGAACGCACGAGAAAGGTATATAGCTGAAAAAGACATAAAAATTATTCCCAAAGTGTAATAAATAATGTACACACAATATAAAAATTAATAAAACGTAAACTGCACCAATACATTTGGTGTGTATACAAAGGGCATTCGTATATATATATGTAAGCATAGACAAAAGGAGAAAAGAAGATATACCAGGCGACATGCTGGCTAGCATTTTTCCGAGGGGTGCACTCTGCCCTATATATGTATGTATGTGATGCTTGTACACATATAGACGCATACACACTTATACATTTTGTCGAATTTCTTTATCCACGTGCGAGGGTCAATGAATTTCTTTTTTTCTCTCTCTCTTTCCCTGTACATTACATTGTGCTGGCGACAGCGCATACACGCCATTTTGCGACATTTTATGGGCTATATACGAATTTCCATCACACGTTCCGATTTTCCTTTCATCTCCATCATGGGAAAAAATCGATGACTAATTTTTTTTTCTATATTATGCTAGACGTACGTATTCCTATATAATTGTAATTATACGTTAATTCGCATTCTCCATTATATTTTATCAATTTATATATATATATATATATATATATATATATATATATATATATATGTGTGTAGAGAGAAGATTACTTAGTTGAGCAAATCGATGTAACCAATTAAATTTATCTAACATACAGCGTCATCATTACGCTTTTGAGCGCAATTGATTATAATATCATTTAGAAATAATCAAACCCCTTACCGCGTCATATATTAAAATATTTTTTTTTAATAAAAGGAACATATACATTCAACTAGATTATTTTATCATATGAGTATTTTACAAATACATTCTATACACCAATCTACAAAATTATGCAGACACACGTTTTTTTACCAGGAATTTTAAATAATTTATAATATTAAGTTATTCATAGTACACTTTTAACGATACCTAACTTTTCTTACACATATATATACGCACCACATTTCTAATTTATATTTCTTCGTATAGAAACGGCGAAAAAAGAACTTTCGTTATAACTTCATTATATTTTGATACTTCAATTGTTCCGAATACAATTTCTTTTTGTTCCCTTTAACACACATATATATTTTTTATACGTAATTAGTATTGATTTACATCGGTAAAAGAAAACTACTTCCAGTTAAACAATTTCAAGATTCTCAGGAAAGGCGCATGAAAATTTGATGTAGACTTCCCTTTTCGTGTACAAGGGAAAAAAAAGATTATTTTATACAATTAAAAAAAATGACGATGTTTATATATTTCGACTTGGAGCTCGTTGTAGACATATATATTTTAAATAGAAGATTCTATATTTGTATTTAAAATTGATGATGTACACGTGTGTGTGTGTGCGTATATATACATATATACAGTTTGAGAATATAATGAAGAAAATATAACCAATTAAAATCGTTGATTAGCTAAGCCAGTCAGCCGTTAGTTTGCGGGCTTGAGGCTTTACTAATCAACGAGGACAAGACCGGAAATACCAATGTGTTCAAAGTTATATATAGATGTTATCATAAAGAACCTATGTTGCTAGGGGCTTTTAATACACATGGTAGACGCAGCATATACGTTTACCGCTTCCATATACGCGTATACCTATATACGTTTGATTTTAAATAAATTTTTCTTCCACTAACAACTATATCCAATCTTTTTTTTATTTTACCTATTAATCACACAGTCAAATTTGCAATTTTTCTTTTTCATTTATTTAGTATGGAGTTCTAAAGGATCTACGTATAAATATATATTTATATATGTCGGGGGATCGGAGTATTCAAAATAATTACGACAAAGTTAAACATTTTCTCTTCTACATAATCGAACATTTTATAACGAAAGAAATATGTGTATGTATATATACGTACATACGTGTAAAAAGACGTTTTTTCGTAATGTGTCACTCGTTACAATATCGCATTGACTCAGCAATGAATTCTGAGAAACGATCTCATTTCTGTTGCGTCTGGATAAGCGATATCTTTTATCTGCGCTAACTCGTTTAAATTTCAAATAACGATCATCCCTTTTGTGACGTTTCAAATCTACCAATAGACCCTAATAGCCGTTTAAATAGACTCGCAATTATTTGTCAATGACAAAATAGATATATACTTATTGTTGGCTCGATTTGAAAAAAGGAAACAAAGTTTCGTTTATATAATCAAGGTGTACAGCTACATATACGACAAAAAACAAATGGTTGCATAAACGAACAATTTTATGATAACGCGTGTAACTATCATTTTCTTTTCTGTAGGTTTACATAATGTCATGGAGTGTAATTTTATTTAAATTCCCACGACAATTTTTTATAAAAGAAAAATTATCTTTCATTAAGCTTGATTTGCGAGCGAATCAAAGAGCGTATACATAATTACAGAAATTGACGATATTCATTTTTACGCAATATCCAATATATTCAAATACGAAGTATAGATTTTCAAGTGAAATTAGATTATGAACGTAATTTATTTTTCGAATAATTGAATTTTATTCGTGATGGGATATGTACACGAGGTGCATATGTGTAAACTCGAGTGTATAAGGTAAATTTTAAAACGCACAAGTCCTCACAAAAGAAACACCTGCTATTTTACACACATCCCCCTTGGAATATTTAATCAGTTATTTATACCTACTTTAACTTGCCTTATACAGGTGCTCACTCACGTATGTTTCTACATGTACACAATGTGTATCTTGTTTTTAGTTATTTTTAAACGAATGATTAAATTCGGTATAATAAAAAATAAGTAGCACTGCTAAATATTATTTAAAATGATCTATACTTTTTGAGTAAACCTATTGAATAAAAAATACAATTATTATTAATATATCTTTATAATTTTTTTCATATATGCTACTTTGTCGCCAGGTATTTCTCAGAGTGTCCTATAATATAAAATGCGTAAAATAAAAACCAATAAAATAAAAAAACTGAAGGTTTTTCTCAAATAAAGTACAATTTTTTGTAAATTTTAACAATAACGAATATATTTATTTATTGTAAGAAAATTTATATTTTCTTTTTCACGTCACACTAGAATTTCTCTTGCATTTACTTATATACACAAACAGTAATATATTGACAAATTCGCTAGAAAACACGATGATATTTTCAAATATTTGTATAAAGACAAATTAAGAGTTTTTTTTTATTATTCTAACTACATTTCTATAAATAGAGTAAGTTGTAATTAAAGTGAATTGAATTTTAATTATCATTTTTTTTCTTTTTCGTTTTAGTATTTATCTTTTCACATTACACAAACAATCCAAAGTGTTTTTAATTCAACATATGCCGATAGTACAGTACTAATTACAAATTTTTGATAATTTACAATAAACATTCTAAACACTAACTAAGAAATTAACTAATTTTAATTACATTTAATAGGAAAATTGTAGTTGTATACGTACAGGTTCTTAAGCATTGTAAAGTCACATTTCATATCACGATTATTTTTAAGCATAAAAATAAAGCATCAAACAAAAGGCATGAAACTATTATTCTAAACTTTAAATTTAAATGTAACATTACAATCTTCTTTTTTCTTGCTTTTGTATATTAAGCACAAATAATATACGAGTACGTTTAATCCTATCATTCATTAAGGCGATTATTTAATGAAAAATTAATTGTATATTGCATTTGTACTGTGCAGCTACAATTACTACTCATATATAATTGAATGTAAAAAATTAACTGTATCGCAAAAAAGAAACTTGAGTACAAAGCATTTTAGCACTTTTCAATATTCTACTAATTTCAGTCTAGCTAATTGTTTGGCTTTATTATTTTCATTAAACTTACAGTGTGAACCTCCAAAGTAACTAACATTATATTTAGATGTGCTAATTATAATACTTTAAACATATTGTCAGGTGCATTTTTTCAAGTATGCCATGTAAGCTCACATTCATCAAGACATTTTAACAAAATTAGATATTATTAAAAGAACAATTTTCATTGTTCTTATTTATTATAATTATTTTACCTTCAACAATTACAGTGATGCATAAGTATTTAAGCATCTCCTGTTGAATCATAAAATAGTTTAACTTTTGTATTTTTTTTATTCATTTAAAAATAAAAAATAAAAAGTATATATATAATTTACAATGGAGCTCCTAAATACAAGTTGTAAACCATTTTATGATTAAATTTTGTTTATCAATAACAATGTTCCCTTGATTTATATGTTTAGTCATATAAGTTTTTTAATTTTTCAATCTTCAAACACTAACTACCGAGATATTTATAAATATGATTTTTATCAAAATGTAACTTTGCTTTATCACTTTATATTATATGGTTACAATTATTATAGTTGATCATGAACTACTTAAAAAAAATTTTGTTTTAATTTAAAAAAAAATTGCATATAATAAGGCGTGCATTGTCAAAAGAATTATTTAAATTTAGAAAAAAAGTGAAGTAATTAAAAATTTTATTAACGAAAAATCAACAGTGTACTTTTTATCATTTTAGATAATAGTGCTGATTCAAGCGCATTCTGTAGACATTCTCAAGATAAACAATCCTTTTGATGATGACTACATAGATAAGGATTGTTCTTCGTATAGTGTAATTTTGCCTATACGTGAAAATGAACCTCGGTAGTTAATAAAATATTTTCATAATTCTATAAATAATATATAATTTATAACATTGACAAAGACACGTACAACAATCACAGAAATTATTCGTTAGTATAAATTGATGAACTGTTAAACAGTATGTAAATTCGTTGGCTTAAGCCAAAAACGTGCGTACTGTTGCACGAATTTCTTGCCTGCACATCGGGCAGTGCGTGAGCGAAGGCGCGCAAAATACGCAGGTTGATAAATGGCTGCAGGGTAGAAAAACAACTGCCACTTCTCTGTCCATGCAAATCTTGCATAGTCGAGCTTCTTTTAATTTTCGATTTTCCTCTTCTAAAGAGACTGCATTGAAGAAAGGTATTATTTGGGATTGTTTTTAGTATACATAAAACTTCGCGAAGTATTATAATTATGTACTATATTGTAATTTGCAATTTGTAAATATAAATGTCAGTAATGTTTCAGAAATTTGAAGTATTATTCTACAGGTTTTAATAGTTCAGTTACAGTAAATCGTATAGTACATAATTTTCTATGTTTTTTAAAAATAAATTTTATATACTTACGAGTCTTGTCACCTTTAATATCTTTTTCTTCCACTTGCGATTCTGCTTCAACAAATCTAGGAGGTCTTCGTCTTCGTGGAACTAAAGGTAGTTGTTTTTCACTGTTATCCATATTTTCCGTTGGGGCACTTGAACTAGTTGATGCTTCCGCAGATGATAAAATTTGAAGTAATAATTGACCAAGTTCTGTAGATGAAGGATCAGGCGTTTGTCTATTAGCGCTGCAATTAAAATTTTTTTTATAATATATGACGCGATAAACTTTAACTTAAAATCAATAATACCATAATTCTAAAAAAATTAATTATTTTAAAACTGTATTAATTGGTAAATAAGACAATGGAACATAAAAATAGTTTTGTTAATTAAAATAATATACAATAATAATTTAAATAGACAACAGAAGAGAATTGCTAAAAATACTACTTGGTTTACATAAGATATAATACATATTCAATCTTATTTTTACTTTTATTTTATTTCATTTTAACATATTAATGCTACTTACACGTTATCCTCTTCACTTAATTGAATTCGTGTAGCATCTTGGATAAGCCTATCAGCATTTGCGTAAGGTAACCCAGTCTGTTCCATCCGCCTTTTTAATGCCATTTTTACACGCCCTACGTGCAAACCAATTTGTAATGCAGCCTTAAAATAAAATAAATATACATGACGATTAATTTATAATTATTGACATATATTTTTAAAGTAACAAACAAGTGTGAAAAATTACTAACCATAGCTGGTGCTGTGCCAAGGAGTACTTCTAATTCAGCGTCTGATACATGTCGTGTTGTTTGAGGTTGAGGAACAATAGCAGGAGATACAGGTGGCGTTATCGAATTGTCAGCATTGTCGTCGGGAACACTGGCTAATATCTAAAGTATTAAGTTTTATTTAAGTAATATGACAATATATAATTTTACAATTCAGTTTTAATTTGCACTTACTTCTGGATCCAAAGGAGGTCTGTTTTCAATACACTGTTTGATAAAGTCTTGCCCTCTCACTAAAGCAACATATCCGCATTTCGGAAACCACTTGGCATGCTCAATCCAAGCGTCGTCAGTCTCTTCCCAGTTTCTTAAACCTCCATCGCAGTGGTAACATCTTACTTGATCTTCTGATCCTATAAAACATTTTAAGTATAAAGCAAATATAATTTTTAATAAAATTATTTTTACTCAGTATATAAGTCTATACCTATATAATAAAATCCAGCATCTGCAAGCATTTCTGGAGTCTGTTTTAAGTTGCTAGGCCAATTTTGAAAGGTTCGTAACCTACCTTCATATGCTGCATGTTTCAATTGTTTTGGAGCAGAATGCTGTTGTATACCTAATTCCGAAATGCTAGAGGTTGTACCAGGCATCAACTTGACATTGCCCAAGTCCACTCTCTCTGCTGACAGATCTACAGGTCAATATACATTAATTGCATTTATTTAAATTTAAATTTAATTAAGTAGTGTAAAAAAGTTATTAGTATTATATGCGTTGACACAATTTAGAAATAACTGAAAAGTATAATATATAATATGTACTAAAATGTAAAAATACCTGAACCCATCAAGTGTTCAGTAAAAGCTTCTCTTAATCAAATGAAATGCAAAACATTGATTGTTTAAGCAAATTGTGCAGACTAATGACAAGAAAAGTTTACCTTGCTCATTGACATTGCCAACATAATTATATTTAGAATGCATCAATAAACTTGGCAAAATATCAGTAGACTTAGTTTACATGTACACAAGTGCAAACTTTGTTCATTTGTTGTTGCAAGGTTAGTACAAAATTACAAATTTAACTTTTCAAATTAAGTATGTGTACATATAGTATTAATGAAATTAAATGTTTATATTCATTAATACTTTTAAAAGTTTAATTTCATTTTCAGTTTAGTTTCATTAATACTTTTAAAAGTTTTCATTTATCGAAAGAAATAGCGATCACAATAGATAATTTGTAAAACTGAATCAAACGTATGATTACCTTCTTCTAACTCAACTTTTAAGTAAAAGTCACATTGTGGAAAGTGCATTCTATGTTCTACATAAGGATCATCACCAGATTCCCAAGTTAAAACAACACCTTGACAATAAACACATTGTACCTGTAAAAAGAAATATAATTAAAATGTTAACATTATAGAACTTATAAATGAATATTAATTTTACATCTATGTATATTATTAATTTTGTGCAATTTACCATATCTTTATTTTGAAGATAAAAAAATCCTGATTTAGCCAACCTTTCAGGTGAAACAATAAAAGGAATGGGCCAACCCTGAAATGTACTTAATCTCTTGGAGTATGTATAAAGATTTGAAACACTTTTTATTGCAGCAGATTCATTACTGTGATTACCAATCCCAGAATTTGCAAGCACCGAGGTATTACCTGCCTGCGATACACTAATTAGTGGTACATTACAAGTGGATGCTGGATCTAATACAAATGGGCACTCTGGATTGGCAACTCTATGTAATGTCATTGCTTGGTCTCCGTAATTCCACTCTGTGACTTTTGCTCTACATAGAAAACATTGAACCTCTTGTGCTCGCCCTGTATAATAAAAACCTGCTTTTGCTATTCTTGAAGCACTGACAGCAGAATTCGCTGGCCAATTGTGAAAGGTTTGCAATCTGTTTGCCTCGCAATTCATTTTGTACACAAATCTTGATCAAAATTCTATAAAATAAAAATGTATTTAGGTTAAAAATACATTCAATTCTTTCTATACCATAATAGAATATACAATTTATAAGTGTAACCATAATTATAAATTTAATTTTATTCAAATTAAAATTATTAATAATTAAAAACTATATTTTCACTATTTATTATTTATGAGTCGCAATACCCAATTAGACTTGCGTAAAAGATAACAATTCACTTTTGACTGTCAACTACTTTGAATTGACTCATCATTATCTCTTTAAAAGCCTTCCTTAATCAATTATTAATTCTTATCAATTATAGATTTCTATTTCCTATCAACTTCACATTGAAAGTAGATACATGATAAAATTTTTAATTCTTTTAGGATTATTGTAAAATAAATACATCACTATATTAAGTATAATTCTATGTCATTAACATTGTTGTTCATAAGAATTGTTTACAAAAAAATACAATCAAATACCTCTCAAAATATTAGCCACTTCTACAAATAAAATATCCCAGAGCAGTATAGGTATTGAGGATGCATGTAGAAAAATAGAAAAATCCTCCGTATTGCAGGCGAACTTGCGTATTTTGTAAGGAATGACTTTTATTATCACAGTTGTAATACAATAGCTCGCGCGTCGTTACACTTGAAATGATATCACACAAAAAATAAAGATTACGTTTTTCTATTTAATTTACGTCGTGCTTCCGAAAAAAAGTGTAAGATTCTAGGTTAAGTTCGTACAGAGGATGTATGCACGCGTCTTCAAGGCCGTACAATGTAATGGAATTCGACGATGCATAGCGCAGCGCTACACTTATTCATATGTAATCAATAATAATTTGTATTATGTTTATTTTACACATTATTAATAGAGGAATGCACGAGTTTAATCAAGACTGCAAGTCTTTCGACTTTGTATGAACAATGTCCCGTTTACTTATATATAATACTACTCTTTTTTCAGCTATACATATATAGATGTATTCTTTCCTTGTCTTCGGTTTGAGTTGCGCACATGCTCGTAGCGAGTCTTTTAAATTATCTTTTTCTGACAGATTTTTATTTATTTTTTGCACATAGTACTGTTGTAGTATGAAGTATTATAGCACTATAGTTTAGTAGTTAATTATTGGTTTTAAGTAGGTCTTGGTATGTGCAATTGATTATTATTTTATAATGAATGTAGAATTACAAATATTGCATTAATGTTGTCTGTAAATAATTCAGAAATATATATAAATCAATATTATTATTTTTAATTGTGAAAAGTAATTTTGTTAAGTAGTAAAGTAGTCTTTTTTAATACAAATAAGTGTTTAAATATTTATTTTATACAAACGAAAATATTTTAATAATTTTATTATCTATCCACAATGATGATTTTTAATATTAATTATTTTATATCAAACTTTTTATATATTTATAAAAAAATTTCTCAAGTTGGTAAGGTATAATAAATAAAAAATCAGTGAGTATAATAAATACTGTACAAATTTATTAAACCGTTTTATATTATCATTTTAATGAAATAATTCTATCTAATACACAGGATGCTGAAACTCTTGCTTCTGCATCATCATCCCAACATTCCTCAATTGTATCACAAATTAATGAAAGTCCCTGAAACAAAAAATTAACAAAATTAACATGTACTCTATCAAAAGAATATTTAAAAAACTAATTTAAAAAAATATATATTTGTATTTTTACCACATGAGTCTTCCATATTTCCGGAATGTGAGGCCGATTTTTTTGTCCCACAACACAGGCATACATCTCCTCTAAAGTAGGATGTAAACCAACTTCTTCCTCAAATGGTAATTTGTATTCTGTAGGTAAGTCCTAATTAAAATAATTATATATATTAAATTAATGAACCATTATTTTATTTATTTAATTGAATAAATCAATGAGTACAGAAATGATGTAGTCACCTCTTTGATAATGCATCTTGAAACTAGTTCCCAAAGTACAAGACCGCAGGCATACATGTCAATTGCAAGAAAAGATTTTTTGGTAAAATTTATAGCACCGTCGAGAACCTCTGGAGCCATATATCGCAACGTACCAACTCGACTACGATTATCTCTACAAGTACCATCGTGTGGAAAGACAAGCGCAAGTCCGAAATCTGCGATGCAGGCTCGTAAGTCTGCACGTAGCAATACATTTTTAGATTTAAAATCTCGATGAGCGATTGCAGGTTTGTATCCTTGTGGTGTTTCAACTTCTCGGTGCAAATGGTTTAAGCCCCTATTTTATTATAAAAGATTAATTATTTATGAAATTTGAATAAAAAACTATTATATTTTACAATCACTTCAAGTATATATTATAAATTGACAATAAATAAATTTCAACATAATAATAATAATAATAATATTATTTTCGTCAATTAAAAATAAATTACCTAATTATAGACTCTGCAATTCTGCACAATTCCTCATAAGTAATAGGATTGGCCGCTAAATAGTCGCAAAGTGACCCCTTCTCGTGATAGGCAGTGACAAGCCAAAATTCGGCGTCAAGTTCAGAACCCAGACGATAAGAACCGACAAATTTTAAGACGTCCTCGTGATCCATGCAAGGCAACTGGAATATGTTCAATTCGGTTTGCCAGGAATGTTTATCCCGAAGTGGGAAAACTTTAACAGCTACGGTATCATTGCATCTACGACCTTTCCAAACAGCTCTAAAACGCCCTTGTGCTCGCTTCTCAATAAGTTCTGTTGTTGTAATTAGGTCAATTGGATCTTCAGATTCAACCTGTTGTTCATGTGTCTGTTGGTGTTGTAACTGCTTAGGATTTTCACCCATTTCTGCTTTGGAAAGTTGTTGATTCAAAGTTGCCTGTAAATACATTTCCCTTTTCAATTATATAATTTTAATTACACGAAAAAATAAATAATAAAATTTATTTCATTATCAAAACTAATTTTCCTTAAATATAACAAAAACTAAAGAATTATTCTATTAATTATTTATATGACTTAAAGTTTTAAAATATTTACCTCGCTATCATAGCCAAATTTGCGATGACGATAGTACCAGCCAACGAAAGATACCGTAACGATAAAGAAGAAAACAGCAACTGCCAAAATTAGAGTAAATACTTGTTGTTCGGTTTTAGTAATGCTCTCTATTTCTACAACTGTAAAATAAAGAATTTACTATTGCATATAAAACTATCACGCATTGTTTATTATTAAAATGTTTTTTACCAAATATATACATACCATCGAGCTTTTTATCACGATTTTCCAAAAACTGCGTAAACGTAAAATTTTTATTGCACATGTTTCCATTGCAACAGCAAAAATATAATTGGTTTTTTTCATCTTTATTTTTTTGAATGCAATATGATTGTTTGAAGCAATTTTTATTGTTTAAAAAGCAACCCTGTAAAATAATGAAAACAAACTTCAGTAAAACTTATTTTATTTATGGAAAGATGTTTTACCTCGATTTGACTGGTAAAGAAATTGAATAAGTAAAAAGCAAATAAAATGAAAACAAAGTTTTACATTTCAAATTAAATGTAAAATAAAGAATTTGAATTACATATATTTTTTAATAATAAGTAGCAATACTCACTTTTAATTGAACACTTGACAATCCCGTCTCGGAATTGTATTCCCATAAAGTAAAACAATGATTATGTCTTTCTGGTCCAGCAGGTCCACATTTCTCTTCCTTTTTACAATTTTCTTTATTCTCGTTAGTGCACATCATTTGATTATATGACTCGCAATACGTAGAATCTTCTACGTCATTACTTATAACTGATTCTGTAAAATTATTTAATTTATAAATTATTCATTTTTTTCAAATTTAAAGGAAATATAAAAATTTAATATAAAAATAAATTACCGATAATCAATAGAACTAATGAAAACAACGTGATGAAGAACTTCATTTTATCACAGTTAATATTAAATTGAAGACAAATTTACAAATTTAAAATTATCTACAAGTACGTCCTTGCGTTACGAAAGTACGAATGACTATATGCTACCTCGACACTTTGTGTCAAAATTTTCAGCCCTTGCGATTAACGCCACTTTACAATGGAGAGGGGAGTTCCAAGAAATTACATTATGATAGGGCCATTTACACTTTGGTCATTAACGACTTTCAGAGGACGTGGACTTTAAAATGGTTATTAAATACCTGATCCTTGGAGATAATGACATTTTGACACTTTAGTAACCATTATAAGTAATGAGTTACTAGAAATTATAAGAAGTGTTCCATAAATATATACAGAATTTATTGAACTGGTCATTATCTGGATATAATTAAAAGAAAATACTTTTAGGCGTTCTTAAACTTTTTAAGTTATTAACTATTATTATTTATTTTTCTTTTACAAGTACCAAACCCAAATGGATAAATACTGAGTAAAATATTTATTATTTCGATTTTCTCCGCTAAGTCGGTATTAAAATATACATACATAATGATCATTTAACTTTAAAAATATAACACACTAATAAAACATACGTTTAAATTGTACTAAAAAATTTAGTATTTAACATTCTAAAAAATACTGATATTATGTATCTCTTTAACCGTTCTTAGTTTTCGTAACTAATGTAATCAGGTAAACTACAAAAACTAAAAGAGGAACATTTTTAACAATGATTTGAATAGCGATACATACACGAAAAATATTTAAAATATTATAATTTAAAAATATTACGTTAAAATTTATAATAAAATAATGTAAATGTTTAACATATTTGTATTAACAATAAATTATTCTTAAAATACGTTTTGAAATGCAATTTTAAAATCTGTTTCTTTCAAAGTTCTTAATATACTTTAATACAATGCACAAGTTTTCCAAGTTACCTAACTATTATTTGATCAATATAGAGACGGCAACATTAATAATGTAAAGCCTAAGAGTTTAGTTTAAATTTAGAAGAATCATGCTGTTATCAATCTTAATCTTTCAATCGTAATATAAATTGAAATCCTATGATAAGGATTGTATTAAAATAATTAATGTAAAATGTTAAAAGTATTGTACAATTAACATTATTTATAGTAAAAATGACTAACATTTCACTGCTTTAGCATTCTCAATTAATAGATTTTTGAAGATAATTAAGATCTTAAGATCAGTAGATATAGTTAATTTATTAATAAATTTGTTAATCAAAGTAATACTAGTATCCATTAATTGATATAAATCACCCAGTGTTCAGTTAATCAAAGTAATTACTTCAAAACAATCGTAGTATACGTTCATTTATGCAGTCTCTATATTGAAAGATTTTATAATGTACGATTCTAGCTAGTAGGTTAAATATTACTTTCACCTACTATTCTCTATAATATAGAGAATTGCATTTCATTTTTATTTTTAATTTGTTGGATAATATAACATTTTTTTTTAAATAATTTGATTTCTAAAAATAATTAATTTCTATCATCGCGTATTTTTTAGCAATACGCGTTCTTCTTATAGCAAGTTAGTAAGTATTATAAAACTGACGATCTTGCATATTATTATTGAGGTTCATCTGCATCATTTGTGTTGAAACATCGCTTACAACTTGTGGAGACATAGCTAAAAATATTATTTTAATAATAAAAAGTCACATTTAATACTGTTGATGCTAAAATTAATAATAATTATTTATAATATACTTACAGTTTTGGTACAAATTATATTCATACATAGCTTGCAACTTGTGATAAACCATTAAAACAGCAATGTCTAATGCTAGCTGTTTTGTTGGTTGTACAGTTCCAAAATCCTCTAAAATTAACGCATCATCTTTAAATACTGTTATCTATAAGATTAATACATTAATATCATTATTATGAGTTTTTTAAAACAAAATTACGAAATACTGTATATAAGAACAAACCTTGTAAAAGAATCCAATTACATCAAAACTTGTTAAACAATGAAATGAACATTTAGCTTGCATTATTTTTGCAACAAAGTCGGTTAAAATTATAACATTGTGTAAACTAAGGGATTCTTCATTATTTTTACGCTCATTTACTTGCACTGTTACTTTAGAAAATTCTTTCCTTACAATTTTTTTTCCTTTTACATCTTTTTGAAGTTGAATTTTTGATTGCATTATAGCTTCATTAATGCATCTTTGTCTTTCTGCTTGTTTTATAGGACCAATTGGCTTTGCCCAGCGAATTTCCCATTGTTCTTTCTCAGCTACACTACCTGGTCCTATATAAATCACAAAAGTGCAATTACTATATTTTAGTGCTTAATTATTATAAATTTTTATTACACAAAGACCTACTTGTCAAAATTTGCATGGCTTTTTCAGCTAACTCACGCGTTTCGTAATGGACAAAAGCAAAGTGATTTATTTTCTTTAATTTCACTATTGGTATATTAGTCGACTTTTGGAAAATTTCTCTAATTTTTTGTTGAGAAATATCAATTGAAAGATTTCTTACAAATAAAGCTGTAACCTATTAATATTTATGAAATTTAATTACATTACATATTTAAAATTAAATTTAAAATATAAATAAAAATTTACGTTTTCCATAATTTCTTCATCAACTGGTTCACCAGGTTCTGGATCTGCCCAATCAACAGCAACTTCATGGTCCCACAAAAGAACCCTTCCAGGAATAAGTTTTCTTCTAGCCATTGCTGCTGATTTGTGATCTTTAAATTCCACAAAGATGAAACCTGGATAAAATAAACAATTATTGTGTAGTTAATCAATCAAAAAAATAATTTCTGTTATTCATAAGATAAATACCTCTGTTAAGCGAACGATCTTGTGCATTTGGATATAAATAAATGTCTACAATACCATCCATAAGTTTACTAAGCTCTTCCATGAATTCTTCTTTTGTTTTATTTTTTGGAACTCCACCAAAAAACAGTCGACAGTTATCAACTGATTTAACTACTCCAATAGAATGACCAGGTCTAATCTCATACCTATCCAACATCTGAATAAACATAATATAAATAAAATACAATTTTTCATAAAAATATTATTAATGAATAAATATAGTAAAATAATACACATTTCTTTACCGTGCAAGCTCTACTTGCTGTTTTTGCGTCAGGGTAAAGTGCAAAAGCATATCCTCTGTTGGTCCCAGAAAAATCTAACATCAAACGTAGTTCTAATAATTTACCAGGCAATTCTAATACTGGCATAAGTTCATCTTCATAGCAGTTACGAGGTAACCTCCCGAGAAATATTTCAGCACCTTTAATGCGATCCCTTTGCTCTTTGGTTAATTCTGGTGATGTTAAACGTCTTTGTCCATTTTCCTGCACTAATTCATAATCTGTTTTTTCAGTTAAATCAAGTAAACGTCTAGTTACTTGATATTCACTGGAAGTTGATGTTGAGTTTGTGTCAGACGAAGTACTTGCTATTGTTGAAACACTACCTCTACGGTATTCAGTCATTTTTAAAAAATAATATTCTGCAAAGTGCCAATTATACCTTTAAAAAATGTTTAATGTTAAAAAATTGAAATTAAAAAATTTAAATGTTAAAAAAAATTATAATTATTTTGTACAATTATGTAAATTTAAAATTTTTTCTAGTTGCAGTATTATTTATTTAATGCTATTTTGAAACGGAACGATTTGTTTTAAATTATTCAAATTACGTAAAACGAAAAAATAAACATAAATTTTGTACCTACATTATTTATTTTCTGATATTTAAAAACTTTTATGTTTTTTAATCCATTGTTATATAATTTATTCATAACCGATATTATTCTTATAATAATTTTGACCAAGGAAACCATGAAGGAAACGACGAGAGTAAATTAATAATCTTGGTACTTACCATAAAAGTTCTAGCGAAGAAAAAGCGCAGCGCGTAAGTTATATTGGCAAATGTCTATTTCACGTTGAATAAAACAATACACAAACAATAATATTAAAAACAATTATCAAACCCAACTAAAAATCGTTTTAGAGCTAGAGCTCTTCAGTTACATCAGTCTTTCACTTCTCGCTGTCGTTCGATCTTTGAATCCTTTGAGAATCGGTTATAGTTTCCAATTCGCGGAAA
Organism: Theocolax elegans; assembly: GCA_026168455.1. Taxonomy (NCBI): domain Eukaryota; kingdom Metazoa; phylum Arthropoda; class Insecta; order Hymenoptera; family Cerocephalidae; genus Theocolax; species Theocolax elegans. The sequence goes on along the minus strand of CM047426.1, from coordinate 93,036,918 downwards.
CCCCGGGCTTTGGGTTTAACTAAGAAGTGCGCGATATAATATAAACATGTTTATTCGCGCGCAAGTTAAGTGTGTTCAAAAAGTGAGTAAATTGTCCTCGTACGTTGGTTAATTGACGGTTTCGATGACGGACATGCATTTTAAATATTTTCTTTTTTTTAATAAATAAATAATTAAAATATGTTTAACAAAATTTGGTAAAAGTATTGTTTAAAAATAAAGAAAATGAAGAAACAATTTACATCAAATGAAAAAAAAGTTAAGTAATTAAAATATTAATATAATTTCGTGTACATAAATAATTTCTTTTAATTTTGTTTCTTTATGATTTTATCAGATTGTAAATGTAATCTGAAATGTTGAGTTTATCTATTTTTTGAGATTGAATAAATTTGGTACAATTCTGAATTTATAATATATTAATATACAATAAGTATGTAGGAGTAAAAATAAAATATGCTAAATATTGTCATATTTTTGTTTATTTATATTATAAAAATATAAAAGTTACGTTTTAAATATATACAATTAAATATTTGTTTAAAAAAATAACTAACTTTACAAGATTATATACAATTTGTTTTGTTTTTATACACATCCCTGATTCATGATGTAATTGTTTTAATATTATTTAGATAAAAAAATTTGATCCAATTCACTATTGGGTATGCTAGGATTATAAATGTCATTTTGTGATTGAGTTTTTACAGAATCTAATAATTCTTTTAGTCCTTTGCAATTGTTAACCGTTCTCACAATTTTGTGATTTGTCTTTTTTGCAGCTAATTTTTTGTCAATAAGACAACACAATTTATTTGCTAAATCTTCTGATTCTTTTATTTTTTCATAAGCTTCTAACTCTTCCTTCAAGGCAGCGTTAAATATAGTTACCTATAATATTAATAATTAAATTATTTATATACATAGATAATTGATAGAAAATGATTTGTTATTTCATTTTGAGTAAAAATAAATGTATAATTTAGAAAATTTATTCACCCTTTTAACTTCATTTTGTAGATCCAATAAATTTTTCTCTAATTCTTGATACTCTGCATCTGTATACTGAATTGCCTGACATTTATCTTCTTCCAGCAGCACATTATTGGGTATACAAATAAATTTGTCAACTGTATTCTATAACAATGTTATATTTACACATTATTAAAATAAATTTAATTTTTCATTGTCCACGTAATTGATTATAAATTTAATATACCTTTATCTTTAGTACATTTGGTTTCATATTGCGTCTGTAAGTTTTCATTAACTGCTTAATGCTGTTTTTTAAAATTTCCTTTTCTTCATCGTTAAAATTGCATTTTTTTACCATAGACTCGTAAAGCTTTTGGCATCTCGAATCCACATTTTCTTTTATCTTTTGATTTACTACAAAAATAAAATTCAACAGGTATCCTGTTATTTTATTTCTACAAAGGTCATTAAACTTAAAATTAAAATTTTTTTTTCAAATCATTGACAAAGTATCAATTATTTTTATAATGATTTTCAAAAGAATATGATAAAAATAATGCAAAATAAAATTCACAAATACTTAGAAAATAAAGTTTTCTTTAAATGATATTATCTGTGCAATTTAAAAATGATTCATTTAAACAATTAATAATAATAATAATATATGCAAATAGAATAAAATATGATGATACGAGTGTAAGGTGAACAAAAATAAAAAAAGCTTGCACAACTGTTTATAAAACAACAATGATTCATTTATTCTCATAATACTTATACTTATATAAAACAATACAAAATCATGTCAAAGACAATCACACTTAAAAATCATACAAATAACAACATAATAAAAGAAAAATTATTATTCAGATTTCGCAGCATGTAGGATATATCTTGAAATGTAATAAAATCTGAAATAGAATAATTGAGAAGAAGTAAACAATAAACAATGAATGTTGGTTAAGTACTTAAAAACAAAACATGCAAAATCCGAATAAAATTGAAACGTAAATTCTGGAATTCGTTTGGTGCGTGTCAGTGGCCCCTCTCTGTCCGTCTATCTCACTCTCTCTTCGTAGAAAACGTCCCAATCGCTGGACGAGTGTGAACTCTAGTCATGATTTCAAGAAAATCTACATGAAACCAGAGCACACTCGCTCAACGTCCAGGACAGAACAAAAAAAATGGGTATAACAAATATATACAAAAAAACGACGGTATTCCAAGTGACTAATAAACGAAAATTAAGAAAGCACAAAAGTAAATAATATAACGCCTTTTTGATGACCCCGGAGGGAAAAGAAAAAAAAATAGGGGGAAAAGATGCGAGCGTCGCCACGCTCCGAGTTAATGCTTACTCGCTGCAAAGACACTCCTTGAATGAGTTCCGAATAACTGCATCTGATATTCCTCGGCGCGACGTTTTTGTAGCTCCTCCGCTTCCGACATTATGCAGGGTACGGTGGCAATTAAGTATATACGGAGAGAAAAATAATTCCGTCGAGCGCGCGTCGTTTCTATCCCACGACGAGCCAGAGACACCTTCGCTCGACACAATGGCAGAGAGTCGAGAAGAGAGAATACAGAGAGAACGTGTATAATATGGCGCTCCCTTGGTTATACGTCTATCTCGCTCCTTCAACTTACTTGAGATTTCGTATAACAGAAAGAAAGAGAGAAAGAGAGATAGATAGATATATAACGAGCGCGTCGCGTCAACGCGCGCTGAGCGCTCTCCAACGAAAAATGGCTGTTGCTTTTGCCTACGTTGCCAGATTTTACATCGACTTGTTGAATTGAATCTCTCTTCCGCGACTTTCCGTTATGTTCCCTGTACATATATATATATACACACTTTTATGTATAGTTATACAATTGGATTAGATGCTGTGGATAATTAATTCAACTTTTGGTTTTCAGAATCTTTTGTTATTAAATGTTGCGCGTTTGATTCGTATCAACGTTAATAAATGTCTGCACATCTTGATTTAGTATTGTAATTAAAAATTTTGTATATACAATTTTTTAATATGCTTAGTTCTATTTTACATTTTTCATCATTACTACAGTTATTTATAAAAATAATCTAAGAACTTTAACAATTTTTTTGTCGCGTAGTTTTCTGTTAATTTACATCAACATTTAGTCATAATAAATTGTATAAATTGAAAATTGCTTTAATATTCACAGAATATGCTATATATATAATGATTTCAATAGAAAAAACGAATATAAAAACGCGTATTTTTAATGATCAGCTCTGCGCTCCAAGTTGCTGAATATGTAATTAAAATTTTTGAATATCTTGGCAACATTGTAAAATGATCACATGACCTTTAATTCACGAAAATAGAAATTATTATAATAGATGGCGTTTAAAGTTCATTCTACTTGCGATTTGCGAGAATTATTTTCTGCTCCACTCGACTGACCATTGTATGATTTTTGAGGTTATGTAACGTTATATGTTTAATTTACGGTAGTTCATCTTTGGAGTGTATTATTATTAAGTTTAAAGGATTTCTCAAATATGAGAGGAAAATTTGATATTTTGAAACTCATTGGTGAACAATCGAAACGGTATGCCAATTTACCAGACAGTTTCATCAAACGTAAAATGGAGCAGGTAAATATACGTGCTTTCTTTTCAATTTTACATTAGATTGTTTGTTTATCTTACTGGTGTTTAATGTTTTCCACAGATTTATTGGAAAACACCGAAATCTCCAAAATATCTGCCAAGGATCGTTCAACGTAAAAAATTTCGGATTGGTCTTAATCGACCATGGACCAATGAATTTAAATTAGAAAATCCAGCTGGTCGCATATTTAAACATCAGCATGTTGAACCTATTAAAGATTGGTCTTTTTTTAGAGGAGATAGAGTAAGTAAATTGTACATTTGACTTAAAGATAAAGCCATGCAATAATGGTTTTTTTCATTTGCAATATGTAGGTTGAAATTTTAGTCGGTCCTGATAAGGGAAAACAAGGAATTGTTAAAGGCATTTATGAGGAAAATAATTGGGTTATCGTAGAAGGATTAAATACTGTATTAGAGTTTATGGGAAAATCTAAAGATTATCCAGGAATTCCAATTCGTAAAGAAATGCCTTTACTAATTACAGAAGATGTCCAACTTGTAGATCCTACAGATCTGTAAGTGATAAATTTTAACATTCTAAAAACTATACAAAAAATATTCATGTATATACAAAAAAAATTAATTTTTAAGTATCATATCTTAACAACTGAAAAAATGCAATAATTGACTATGTAGTTTCAAGTGTGCAATAATATATGTAGGAGTAGGATTTATGAAACAATATTGCATTTTTACAATATTGCACATATCAATTCGATAGTGTCATAGATAAGTTATTAGAAGTTATTATAATAGCAATAATTCATTTTGTTGAATAATAATTTGAGTGTGCTATATTTCTGATAGAAACAAATGTATTTTTGATAGGTTTCTGGCCAAATTTTAATTATAATTTAAAAAATACTATTAACTCTTAGAACTGTAGAATATTATTATAAGAAACTTTTTGAAAATCTATTTATACTTTCATTTGTAAATTTATTCTCAATTTTTTATTTGATGTATAAAGAAAAAAGAATAAATAATGATCTTAGAACATCATTTTCATTTTATTAATTTCAAATTATATTCATTCATTAATTTAATATTGCCTTATTTATTAGTAAACCTACCAAAATTGAGTGGCGATATACAGAAAGTGGAGAACGAGTTCGTGTTTCTGTAAGAACAGGAAGAATACTTCCTATTCTTCCTTCTCACGATGAAACAATTGATTATAAATCACCAGATACCTACATAGAAGGAAACAAAGACACATCTAAAATGGAAGTTGAAAAAATAACCTTTAATGTATGTATACATTAATTAATTATTAATTAAATGTGATATAAATTAATATTTGTTAACATTCTCAATATGCTTACAGCCGAGTTTGAAAACATTTGAAATGGATATAATGGACAAAATGGGAATTAAAGAAGAACGTTCCCGTAAACCAGTATATTATTATTAATATTGATAGAATGTTCATAAAAATAATTATTATTAATTTTTGTAAATAGAAAAATATGTTTAATAATAAAATATACTTATACAAGTATGAAGGTATGATTGCTAAACTTTATTGCTAATAAATTTATTTTCATTCACTTAAATTTGTTTACATTACAAAATTGGAAAGTAATTAGAAGACTAGGAAAGTAAATAAATAAAAAATTAATAATGTAATGTATAAATGTAGTTGAATACAATATCATTTATTGTTACCAGAGGCTACATCGAAAAGTATTTTGTTTTACAAATCAACAACACGTAGAAAACAATTAGTGTAGAAGGAAGCATACATAACAGCTTGATATTAGGCATAATAATAGTAGATAATATTAAAAAAAAATGTAAATTATACTTTATGTTAGCTCAAAGAATAAATCATCTAAAGGGTTACTTGGAAGTCAACGGTACAATTGTTGAACTTCACGCTAAATGAATTTTCCACGCATACACTTATCACAGCACGATTTTCAACAAAACAAGCAAATTCAAAAGTAAACAGACAATTTAAATTTAAATAATCCAATAATAATATAATTTCTAATACTATCAACATTTTTATATTAACTATGTCTCAATATTCATATTTATTCTTTTTTTTCTATTCCTCATTGAATACCGAGTTAATAAACTTTTCAGTCATGCGGGTCATCGGTCATACTTGATACATACTTTTATTTACTATGTACATAAAAAGGCTTTGCTAAATGTATAGCGAAATATTAGTAAGGAAGATAAACTTTCACTTAAATTATTATTGTATTAATTTTACTTAAAGGCACATTTCGAGAGGATATATTTCTTTTTAATTATGGAAGTATAAAAAAAGTTCTATACATTTTATTTTACTAATAATATTATTGTTGTTAAATAAAATTATTACTTATGATCCTCTCAAGTTCTACCCTATAAGTTAAGTATTAACCCTTTCAAGCTCAACATTACATTACTTTAAGGCAATAAGTTAGAAAGTTACAAGTGTACAGTGTTATCATTAGTTTCCTAATAAACGCATACATATACATATGTGATTATTAAATAATAAGGTTTTATGAAACAATCTATTTCGCAATAAAACCTTTTACATTAAGTATATAAATTATACATTCAATGTCTCATGTAGAATCATTGTTTTATACACAAATTTTATTCACACCTTAACTTATAAAAAAAATAAGTAAATCGTTTTCGCATATAAATAAAAAAAGAATTACAAACCTGAAAGGGTCAAAAACGAATTGGTAAGACGCTTTTAGTTATTTTTTTAGCTAATACTTTTTCTCGAGTACATCAAATTAATCAATGAGCATATAAAAAATTTTTTTTATATTTCTGACTTACGTTTCAACAGTGCATGTTTCGGGATACAAGATTTAATAAAAAAAAAACATCAGCGTCATTTAAATCTGCAAACTGCGAGGGTACAAGTTTATCATCGTATAGTACATCAGTTTTTAATCCTCTCTTGATTTTCAAAGTTTCCTTTTTCGTTTTTTTTTCATCTATATATATACGTTACTTTATTGCACTACCAGCACTTTATTTGTTATACAGAGGAACGAGATATACCTATTGGTTCTCCAATGAACTGCGAATTAGAATTTTTATGTCTTAAATTTGTGAAATTATTGTTTACGAATAAAATAATATTATTTAACAATTTGTTATCGTTTCCAATATATTGTACAGGCACGCAACTAAACAAATTAAAGAATATTAAATTCGTTGATTTATTTAATAAATAGACAATAATATATTTAAAAAAAAAGAAATAAATAATTTTATTATGTAATAAAAACAGACAAAATTATATAGGTATATCTCACCTTCGTAACTGTACGAGTTACGTATATAAACCCGCTTAGTTTCGTAATATGGCGAAGATGCAGATAATAGATAGTAATAATATTATTATATTAATATAATATATGTATAATAGAATATAATAATAATAATAATAATAATAATAAAGGCACACAGGGGGGCATCTCGTTTGTCTCACGACTGTCGATCGTTAACATACATAATATATATATAACCGTATACAATACATAATTCGCCAGACATATATCGAGCAGTCAGCAAGTCTTTTCGTTTAAATAATGCAAATCTATGCATCAAACGTGTATACATGTACATATATTAATTGAAATTCGATCTGAAATTCCTTACATCAAGATCGAATTGTACTCGTTTATCTCTATACAGACACATGTACGTATATATAGATATATAAAGCTATTATTCGCGTCACTGTCATTTTCGTTTGTTCCTCGATCGATCGGTTTGTTGAAAAAAAAATATATATATATCATATATATATCATATATGTATGTATACGAAAAATAAAGTTGAGGTCCAACGTAACACGTTGAGCGGGATTCACGATGACTTTGTGGCTGGGTGCCTGACTAGAAGGTTTACTTCCCCATCGGGTAGTTTCTTCATCAGGGACCAAGCTTCGATCCTCGACATTTTGCTTACGTCGCGCTTGTTCACTTCGAGCAGCTGATCGCCTGCCCGTAAAGCACCAGTCTTTTCGGCAGCACCACCTTTCAAAGTAATAACGAAATATTCTTCAGATTCTTTTTTTTTTAATGATAAATCAATAGAAATATTATTATTAATTTTGTTTTGTCGGATGCTATAAGAGTGGAGTTTATTAAACAATAACGTTAAGTTTTTCTTTTAGCTTTGGAGTTATTAAAGCTCATTTTTATTTTGTGTTGATATTTTGACAATTGGAAATTAATTAAGGATTTTTATCGTTACGCGATAAACATTGAAATGTACATACCAGTGAAAATTTTTTTAATTAAAAGAGGCCGATCGCCTAGTGGACTGTCGCGTCCACCTTCGAGACTGAATCCTAATCCAGCTCCGTCCTTGTATAAAGCTACCATCGATGGTGGACCCCATGCCGTGTTTTCGACGACACCATTGGTCTCGTAACCTATGACATTTTTATCATTAATTTGTCACACAAAAAATTTAGTATCGAAAATTAGTATATTGTTTGGTAATGGATCTGTATGTATATGTAGTAAAATTTGATAAAAATATATTAATTTTTTCTATATTTCTATTAAATATATTGTATTTTTATATCTTGATTACCGAGTAATATACTAATAATTTGTATAATACATAAAATTTAAAAAGACAAACCTTCGACGATAGTTTCAACGCTCTCGGTACGGGTTTTAAGTCTTCCAGTGACGTCGGTACCATCGAATTTGGACCTGGACAATACAAGGACTACCTCGGATCGTGGCTGCTTGAGAACGGCAAGACTTTCACGGTGAGTAAGTCCACGCATGCTACGTCCGTTTATACTGAGGATTCGATCACCCCTTTGGACGCTACCATCTCGATCGGCAATCGAATGCGAAAGTACTCGGTGAATCGTGATCTCTTTCGTTTCGCAATCGACACCTCCCGCCAAAGTTATTCCCACGCTGCCCGATGGATTTTCTTTGTGTAGGAGGACTACTACTACATTGTGATCTCCTGTTTACACAGAGTTTAACATTTTTTTAACAATTCAGTACGGAAGTTGATCATTTCTTTTTAATTTTAATTACTATATAAAATAAAAATTTTCTGTTTGCTCAATACAGTTTTACACTTTCGGATGCGATGTAGTAATTCGAAAAATTTTTGTACTCGTGAAGGAATGTGTAGTAGTATAATAAAAGGAGGTCGGAAAGTTATTATCACCAGTAGATCACTAAATTAAAAGGAGCATTAACAATAAATTGAAAGACGTTTGACCAAAATTTAATACTTGTGAAACTAAATACCGTTAGCGAACGAGTTTAATGAGAAGAGGATTAAGTTCCGATTTTCGGGTAAAAAAAACATTTTTATTACACTCGGATCGTAAAAATGTATTCTTTTCAGTCTCGTAAAAAATACGGACTAATACATATATCGTTTTAATTTTTAAGCTAATAGTTAGGAGTACAACGCGCGTTAACTAAAGTTTTATTAAAATTTGCTGAACGCTATGCGAACAATAAATTAAGTAGTATGTATTATATATATAAAGCAACTTGCGTCTGGATGTAAAGATAAACAAAGGGTTATAAATATCCTTTAAGGGTAAAAAAGGAGAGAAAAATATTTTTTCGTTATACCTCGTGGTTCTTCGAGATTGGCCTCCTCGACCAGTTGGGCGAGCTCCTGCTGGGATATCAGGCTAGTACTGCTAGCGAGCGAGCTGATGCTTCCGAATTGCTCGCTACTGAATCGCTCCTGGTCGACTTCGCATCCACGTATGTTTTCTTCAACGCTGCTATCGAGGCTTGGAAATCGATTGTGAGTTGGTACGTTTACCTATAAACCACATTGGTATTATTATGGGAAACGTTTAAACATTTTTGTTATATGCAGATAGAAAGTAAATAAATTTAGATGGATAGAAGGTAATGATAAATAATATATTCATTAGAAATTATTAATAATTTACCATAAAAATCCTTTTTTTATTTTTTAAATTAATTGTATTATAGCTTATTAAATCTTTTTAATTTTATTTTTTTTGTAATAATTATTTAAATTAATTGTGATACTGTACACTGAAAGAAGAGAATATTTACATTTTTATAATATGGTGACTTAATAATTGTTTGTTTCCTCAGAAAATATTTTATTTAATAATCTGAAAATTCAACAGTAATAGTTATTAATATATTTTAATTAATTAAATAATATTTTAACATATTGTAATAAATAATTTTTAGAATAATTCCACATTGTTAATTTTAAATGTTGATCATATTATTAAATATAACGCACAGTTCTCGAAGTACGTCCTGTAGTAAATGCATTAGGCTTAAAAATTATAATGTTCATCAAGAAATGTTTTATGCGTCACATAGAAAATTATTAATTATTTATAATAAATTATTTTTCTAAATGTTAACTCGGGCCTGTTATTTTGAATTTATATAATAAAATATTAACTAACGATTTGACTTACCGTCGTAGAGACACCGTTAACATTTCCACTATCAGCTTTCTCAAAAACTTTTTTCATATCCGTGACACTGGCGCTCCGTCTACCAAGGTTTCTCGGCGTTGGAATTTTCGAATTGTTGATCGAGGATTTAGTATTCTCTGTTATTTCATCAAAACCAATGGATTTGCCAGTTGATCTCGTGAGAGCTGGGATCCTCGAAGCGAAGGATTTCTCTTCGGTCCACGAGTCTGCAAGTGGTTTTTTAGGCGAGGTAGCTGGGCTCAAACCGTTTTTCTCGACCCTGGCATCGAATCCGATACTTTGACTGCGCGGGAGTTTCGAGACGCTCGAGGTTGTTTCACTTTTTGCGAGGATGTCTTCCAAACTCATTTGGCTCTTTAACTTGCCGTAGTTGCCCTCCTCGACGTGGATCGCTGAGCTGTATATTTTTAACACGGGAATTAAAATGTTTTTCGTCACTCAATCTTTACAGAGACGTTACACTATTTCTTTGTTCACTTAATATTAAGTAATTTAAGGTTCTTTTGTTTTAAATCAAAGTAGCTATTCAATATATTTACAAAAATTAATTTTTTAATATAATTAAAATAATTAAACATATCCTAGCAAGTAAGAAACATACCGCGATCTGCTTTTAGTCGTCAATATTGTAAGAAGATCGTTGTGGTCGTCCGTGGACTTTTTCGAGGCAAGATTCGACCTCGATTTGGGCTTGACGGCGTCGATCAAATCGATCTCGACTTCGCTCTCGATGGATTGACTCTTTGTTACGAGGCTCGCCGGCGAGCTTTGCTCGTTCAGAGTCAGCGATGAGTTACTTTTAAAATTCCGATTGTTCAGTATAGGCATCTCCACATTTTGAGGTCCGTTGTTCACCAAACTTCGCATTTCTGACCTCACCCATGATTTCATGTCGTTCGAAGGTTCCAGAACTTCCGGTTTCGGTGGCCTGGAAGCAGCTGTTAAAAAAATGGTACTTTACTTTATACTGTAATGTTACTTATATAATGTAACGTGGTGTCATTTTAAATTAATTGATTTAAAAGTATATAAATCAATAAATAGGTTTTCTTAAACTGAATATATTTATAAAAGTCAATGTTAAACTTACGGATTGGCACATTTTTGGCTTGCGGTATGATACTGCGCTTCGGTGGTAATCTAGGTACCTGTTCCTCCTCCTTCTGAATCACATATTTTTCACCTTCGGATACGACGTTCTCCGTAATTTCGATGTACGCAATTTTAATCTGAGGTTTGTTGCAATCCGAATTACCATTTGTCACCCTGTGAGCATTGACGAAACCTCCATTCTCCTGCGATCCTGACGTCTCAGTTGTTTCGGACGTTTCTTCGTCGTCCGAAAATTTACGCTGAATCAAAGGTGATCCATTGAGATCCCTACCACTTCGACACTTTGCGCTTGCCAAAATATTTTTCCGATTAATCGCTTCGACGCTTTGAGGCTTCAACACTCGTCTCGATAAAGATTCAGCGATGGATTGCGATCCCGATGTCAATGTCGACGAGTTGCTCGAGTTCGTTTCGGTACTACTCGATCGTTTCAGCGAATTCTGCAACTGAGGAATTTGCGACGATCGAGTTGAGTCAATCAATTGCTGCTGAACAATAGGTTTCGAATTCAGTGGTTTTTCCGGCATCGAAAAACTACGGTTGGTAAAGACCGTCTTTTCAGGAACGATCGTACCATTGGTTTTGCTCGAATTATCGATTATCAATTGCGGATGCTGATAATGCATATCGGAGGAGAGGTACGATCTTTCGGATGATATAGTTGATCTGTCCGAAGGAACTGGTGACATTGGCGGGCTGAATCCTCTCGATATGCTACTCTGAGAACTACTAACCGCTGAATCGTTGTCCGAATCGTCGTACTCGTTTCTACCGATTTTTCGTTGGCAATTGAGTTTCGGTTTCGAAGCTGGCATGTTGTTGTCGGGTGAACCACTCGAAGATACAAAATCGAAACTGTAGTCGCTTCTTGTTGGACTGCAGATGCTTTCGAGACTTTTTGGGGCTTCGGATGCTGGACTGGTCAATTGGTTGTTCGTGTTGTTTTTCCCGTTATTGATCACTGATGAGTTATTCGACTGGGAGTTACCGTAGACAGTTAAACTCTTTCGCTTGAACGCAGGCGAGTAGTTCGAAAGGATTTTTGGGGCTGGCATTTTAAACGCGCTGTTAGTTCGCACCGATGAGCTTACGGTACTTGCGTTGCTTGCTATCGAGCTCTGAGAACCCCATTTGTCTTGGATGTTCGATCGTGGCACCTGAATAACATTTAATACGAAAATACGACGAATTAGTGGTAATTATAGATTAAAAGATTTTGTTTTATTATGTTTGCAATTGATTCAAATTAAATTATATTACTATACGGTCAGTATCATCCCTGATAGAAAATTGCCTAATTTCATTAGTCAAAGTGTTAAACGAATAAAAATATTTTTAAATTTGAATTTTCCAACTATTAGAAAAATTCGTGAATTTATTGCTTTCTTACACTTTAAGTTTTAAGATATATGAATTTATCGATCTTTACAAGCCAAAGAAATATTCTTCACATCTCAAGTAAGGCGGACTGTATTAATACCAGCCACTTAATAAACCTCACAGGATGAGTGTTTGAAAAAAGACTAAGACAAGTTAGGTCAACAAAAATATAAAATTTAGTTGTTTGTAGTATGAAATTAATAAAACCTTAATAAGACGGAAAAAAAAAAAAAGAAAAAATTATATTTCGCCCTGAGTATGCCTGGTGGGCTCATCAGTAGAGTCCAGGCATCTCGTCTCTAGATATAAATGACAGATATAAAAATTATTTGAAAAACCAGCTGTATTCTGACGAGGAAGACATGGGGTATATATGCCCTACCGATAGCAAACTTTAATAAGTGCAACATATTAACAGGTAGCCCCCTAACGCACTTACATAGAACTAATGTCTTAATCGTCAGACTATTGTTACATAAGGCATATTCGTGATCCAATGCCATATAATTTTTAAATTTGAATTTTCCAACTATTAGAAAAATTCGTGAATTTATTGCTTTCTTACACTTTAAGTTTTAAGATATATGAATTTATCGATCTTTACAAGCCAAAGAAATATTCTTCACATCTCAAGTAAGGCGGACTGTATTAATACCAGCCACTTAATAAACCTCACAGGATGAGTGTTTGAAAAAAGACTAAGACAAGTTAGGTCAACAAAAATATAAAATTTAGTTGTTTGTAGTATGAAATTAATAAAACCTTAATAAGACGGAAAAAAAAAAAAGAAAAAATTATATTTCGCCCTGAGTATGCCTGGTGGGCTCATCAGTAGAGTCCAGGCATCTCGTCTCTAGATATAAATGACAGATATAAAAATTATTTGAAAAACCAGCTGTATTCTGACGAGGAAGACATGGGGTATATATGCCCTACCGATAGCAAACTTTAATAAGTGCAACATATTAACAGGTAGCCCCCTAACGCACTTACATAGAACTAATGTCTTAATCGTCAGACTATTGTTACATAAGGCATATTCGTGATCCAATGCCATATAATTTTTAAATTTGAATTTTCCAACTATTAGAAAAATTCGTGAATTTATTGCTTTCTTACACTTTAAGTTTTAAGATATATGAATTTATCGATCTTTACAAGCCAAAGAAATATTCTTCACATCTCAAGTAAGGCGGACTGTATTAATACCAGCCACTTAATAAACCTCACAGGATGAGTGTTTGAAAAAAGACTAAGACAAGTTAGGTCAACAAAAATATAAAATTTAGTTGTTTGTAGTATGAAATTAATAAAACCTTAATAAGACGGAAAAAAAAAAAAAGAAAAAATTATATTTCGCCCTGAGTATGCCTGGTGGGCTCATCAGTAGAGTCCAGGCATCTCGTCTCTAGATATAAATGACAGATATAAAAATTATTTGAAAAACCAGCTGTATTCTGACGAGGAAGACATGGGGTATATATGCCCTACCGATAGCAAACTTTAATAAGTGCAACATATTAACAGGTAGCCCCCTAACGCACTTACATAGAACTAATGTCTTAATCGTCAGACTATTGTTACATAAGGCATATTCGTGATCCAATGCCATATAATTTTTAAATTTGAATTTTCCAACTATTAGAAAAATTCGTGAATTTATTGCTTTCTTACACTTTAAGTTTTAAGATATATGAATTTATCGATCTTTACAAGCCAAAGAAATATTCTTCACATCTCAAGTAAGGCGGACTGTATTAATACCAGCCACTTAATAAACCTCACAGGATGAGTGTTTGAAAAAAGACTAAGACAAGTTAGGTCAACAAAAATATAAAATTTAGTTGTTTGTAGTATGAAATTAATAAAACCTTAATAAGACGGAAAAAAAAAAAAAGAAAAAATTATATTTCGCCCTGAGTATGCCTGGTGGGCTCATCAGTAGAGTCCAGGCATCTCGTCTCTAGATATAAATGACAGATATAAAAATTATTTGAAAAACCAGCTGTATTCTGACGAGGAAGACATGGGGTATATATGCCCTACCGATAGCAAACTTTAATAAGTGCAACATATTAACAGGTAGCCCCCTAACGCACTTACATAGAACTAATGTCTTAATCGTCAGACTATTGTTACATAAGGCATATTCGTGATCCAATGCCATATAATTTTTAAATTTGAATTTTCCAACTATTAGAAAAATTCGTGAATTTATTGCTTTCTTACACTTTAAGTTTTAAGATATATGAATTTATCGATCTTACAAGCCAAAGAAATATTCTTCACATCTCAAGTAAGGCGGACTGTATTAATACCAGCCACTTACTAAACCTCACAGGATGAGTGTTTGAAAAAAGACTAAGACAAGTTAGGTCAACAAAAATATAAAATTTAGTTGTTTGTAGTATGAAATTAATAAAACCTTAATAAGACGGAAAAAAAAAAAAAGAAAAAATTATAGTTCGCCCTGAGTATGCCTGGTGGGCTCATCAGTAGAGTCCAGGCATCTCGTCTCCTAGATCTAAAGTGACAGATATAACCTAGAAAAAAAAAAAAGAAAAATTATATTTTCGCCCTGAGTATGCCTGGTGGGCTCATCAGTAGAGTCCAGGCATCTCGTCTCTAGATATAAATGACAGATATAAAATTATTTGAAAAACCAGCTGTATTCTGACGAGGAAGACATGGGGTATATATGCCCTAGCCGATAGCAAACTTTAATAAGTGCAACATATTAACAGGGTAGCCCCCTAACGCACTTACATAGAACTAATGTCTTAATCGTCAGACTATTGTTACATAAGGCATATTCGTGATCCAATGCCATATAATTTTTAAATTTGAATTTTCCAACTATTAGAAAAATTCGTGAATTTATTGCTTTCTTACACTTTAAGTTTTAAGATATATGAATTTATCGATCTTTACAAGCCAAAGAAATATTCTTCACATCTCAAGTAAGGCGGACTGTATTAATACCAGCCACTTAATAAACCTCACAGGATGAGTGTTTGAAAAAAGACTAAGACAAGTTAGGTCAACAAAAATATAAAATTTAGTTGTTTGTAGTATGAAATTAATAAAACCTTAATAAGACGGAAAAAAAAAAAAGAAAAAATTATATTTCGCCCTGAGTATGCCTGGTGGGCTCATCAGTAGAGTCCAGGCATCTCGTCTCTAGATATAAATGACAGATATAAAAATTATTTGAAAAACCAGCTGTATTCTGACGAGGAAGACATGGGGTATATATGCCCTACCGATAGCAAACTTTAATAAGTGCAACATATTAACAGGTAGCCCCCTAACGCACTTACATAGAACTAATGTCTTAATCGTCAGACTATTGTTACATAAGGCATATTCGTGATCCAATGCCATATAATTTTTAAATTTGAATTTTCCAACTATTAGAAAAATTCGTGAATTTATTGCTTTCTTACACTTTAAGTTTTAAGATATATGAATTTATCGATCTTTACAAGCCAAAGAAATATTCTTCACATCTCAAGTAAGGCGGACTGTATTAATACCAGCCACTTAATAAACCTCACAGGATGAGTGTTTGAAAAAAGACTAAGACAAGTTAGGTCAACAAAAATATAAAATTTAGTTGTTTGTAGTATGAAATTAATAAAACCTTAATAAGACGGAAAAAAAAAAAAAGAAAAAATTATATTTCGCCCTGAGTATGCCTGGTTTTTCAAACACTCATCCTGTGAGGTTTATTAAGTGGCTGGTATTAATACAGTCCGCCTTACTTGAGATGTGAAGAATATTTCTTTGGCTTGTAAAGATCGATAAATTCATATATCTTAAAACTTAAAGTGTAAGAAAGCAATAAATTCACGAATTTTTCTAATAGTTGGAAAATTCAAATTTAAAAATTATATGGCATTGGATCACGAATATGCCTTATGTAACAATAGTCTGACGATTAAGACATTAGTTCTATGTAAGTGCGTTAGGGGGCTACCTGTTAATATGTTGCACTTATTAAAGTTTGCTATCGGTAGGGCATATATACCCCATGTCTTCCTCGTCAGAATACAGCTGGTTTTTCAAATAATTTTTATATCTGTCATTTATATCTAGAGACGAGATGCCTGGACTCTACTGATGAGCCCACCAGGCATACTCAGGGCGAAATATAATTTTTTCTTTTTTTTTTTTTTTCCGTCTTATTAAGGTTTTATTAATTTCATACTACAAACAACTAAATTTTATATTTTTGTTGACCTAACTTGTCTTAGTCTTTTTTCAAACACTCATCCTGTGAGGTTTATTAAGTGGCTGGTATTAATACAGTCCGCCTTACTTGAGATGTGAAGAATATTTCTTTGGCTTGTAAAGATCGATAAATTCATATATCTTAAAACTTAAAGTGTAAGAAAGCAATAAATTCACGAATTTTTCTAATAGTTGGAAAATTCAAATTTAAAAATTATATGGCATTGGATCACGAATATGCCTTATGTAACAATAGTCTGACGATTAAGACATTAGTTCTATGTAAGTGCGTTAGGGGGCTACCTGTTAATATGTTGCACTTATTAAAGTTTGCTATCGGTAGGGCATATATACCCCATGTCTTCCTCGTCAGAATACAGCTGGTTTTTCAAATAATTTTTATATCTGTCATTTATATCTAGAGACGAGATGCCTGGACTCTACTGATGAGCCCACCAGGCATACTCAGGGCGAAATATAATTTTTTCTTTTTTTTTTTTTTTTCCGTCTTATTAAGGTTTTATTAATTTCATACTACAAACAACTAAATTTTATATTTTTGTTGACCTAACTTGTCTTAGTCTTTTTTCAAACACTCATCCTGTGAGGTTTATTAAGTGGCTGGTATTAATACAGTCCGCCTTACTTGAGATGTGAAGAATATTTCTTTGGCTTGTAAAGATCGATAAATTCATATATCTTAAAACTTAAAGTGTAAGAAAGCAATAAATTCACGAATTTTTCTAATAGTTGGAAAATTCAAATTTAAAAATTATATGGCATTGGATCACGAATATGCCTTATGTAACAATAGTCTGACGATTAAGACATTAGTTCTATGTAAGTGCGTTAGGGGGCTACCTGTTAATATGTTGCACTTATTAAAGTTTGCTATCGGTAGGGCATATATACCCCATGTCTTCCTCGTCAGAATACAGCTGGTTTTTCAAATAATTTTTATATCTGTCATTTATATCTAGAGACGAGATGCCTGGACTCTACTGATGAGCCCACCAGGCATACTCAGGGCGAAATATAATTTTTTCTTTTTTTTTTTTTTTTCCGTCTTATTAAGGTTTTATTAATTTCATACTACAAACAACTAAATTTTATATTTTTGTTGACCTAACTTGTCTTAGTCTTTTTTCAAACACTCATCCTGTGAGGTTTATTAAGTGGCTGGTATTAATACAGTCCGCCTTACTTGAGATGTGAAGAATATTTCTTTGGCTTGTAAAGATCGATAAATTCATATATCTTAAAAAATATTTTTAGTTGATATTTATTAATAAATTTAATAAAACATTGTTTAAATAATTTTAACAATTAATAGAGATGATTTTATGAATACGCGTGCAAGAATTTTTTAAATTAAAAAATATATTTATTACAATACAGATAATTAAACGTATTTCTCCTTAAAATTTGATATGTACTGACTAATAACTGGTAAAGAGGGTTTCTACTAAAAATATATTTTTTTAAAATAATGAAATCTATAAATTTTTATAAATAGGCAAGAATAAATATAGGAAGTTAAAAAATGTAGAATCCATACCTGATTAATCAAAATCGAATCCCGCGATTTGATTTCAGGCAGATCGGTGATGGGTTGATCAATAGGTACGGTATCTTTTTCCGGGATAACCAAACCTCTTAATTTTGAGATACCCTTTCGTCTTTGTTCGATCAGTTGACTTAAGCTATTTTTCCTCATATCGTCGTTGGATCTCTTGAACGTTGACGCCAACGAATTCGTTCTAGCGACCGAGGGTGGATTATTCAACAATTCACTGGACGTTTGCAATCTTTCGTGGCCGTAAGGACTCGACGATCCCGAGAAGCTCGTAGCTCTCATCAATCCATTTTGCGATTTATTAGGCGGTGAAGCGTCGAAGCTCTTGTTTGGATTCAATGGTGAACCAATACCATTGTACGTAGGTGAATAGGAATTCAACGGACTGGTTGATTTAACTGGACTTCCTCCGCCAACTGGTGAATATTTTTTACTACCATCGGTAGAGTTTTGATGATAGACAGGCGAGCTACTGGTCGAGTACCCATTGTAACTTCCAGGACTCGATGGTGGTGATTTTTGGTGATGTCCTGGACTGAGATCAAACGAACTGTGAGTTCGCTCGACCAATTTTGGCGATCTCTTCTCGTCTGCAAAAACGTCGTCGGATGATTTGTGTTTAGAAAGCCTCCTGGAGTTCGAAGAAGGTGACGATCCAGGGATCGCGGATGGGAAGAGAGGTGCCTCGAGATTACTCTGAGACGAGAACATGGCGATTTTATCTTTAACCGATTTTTCAGATTTGTTGTCTTGACGCCAAAGATCTCCGTTCGATGAGAATTTTCTGTCCTGACCAGATCTCGGTGGTCCTGTCAAAGGTAACGGCGGTGGACTACCATCCGGTTCATCCTCCGACGACGTTTCTTTCGAATAGTATCCAGCTATTTCGATTTTCTTTTCGGTGACGAGATTTTGTGGTACCGCCGATTTTTGAGTACTGTAGAGAACGTAGTTGCTCACTGTCATCCTCTCTACGTTTATCAAACCATTGGTATCTTTTTTCTCGAGATTGAGAACAGCTGATAAAGTCCCGTCGACGACGGTTTCGCCACGGTCGACGTCGCCGTTCGTTGCCATCGTTTCACGCGTTGTTACGTACTGATATTGCTGGCTTGGACTCGTGAATTCTTGATACGCTGTGGGAAACTCGTCCCCGTCCGGGGGCAGGCGCTGGCCGCCACCTCCGCAGCTGTCCATTCTACCATTTACCGCGTCTAGAAAATAAAGTAAAACAACCTGTTACTGATACAACCTAAATATTCGAAGGTCCTTTTTTTAAATTGGATACAGTATAATGACGATATTTGTAAAATTCAAGCAACGGTTTATAATCATGTAAATAACAATCATGGACCAGATTATTAGGGAGGGGGATGTTAAACTATTTATTCGAGTATTTTAAGGATTAAAAAATGCTGTATTTTACAAATTAATGATTTATATTCAAATTTATGGAGGATTATGAGAATATTGCTTTTTTTTTGGTTAATCAATGTTTCAAAGATGATTGTGCAATAGTATATGAAATTCATTAATTTAAAATTCAAAACCATTCTGTGTTTTTTAAATTTTCAAAAAATTTGAAAAAAATAATCCTGTTAAATATTGCATGAATTATATCGAAATAATAACAATTATAAACTGCATTGTAATAAAGGATAGTATCTTTATGATTTTATGTAAATTTGAAAATATCACTAATTTGTATAAAAACGCTTATTACTTGCGGTCGGTAAAGGAATAACAAAATAATAAAAAGTAACAAATTCTATAAGTATGAATAGTTTCATTGTATTGGTATATCAATAAGTTTATATTTTATACGCTGATTTTTTAAATATTATTCAAACTTAATAACTGTAAAATACAATAATAATTTATACTCTCTAAATTAAATAATAATAATAAAAACGAAATAAAATTTATATATGTTATCAGCAGTGTATAAACATAAAAAATACCATTGACCAAAAAGATGTACATTTATATTTCACTTAAAACAACAGATACGGTAATGTTTACAATTACAAAGTTTATCAAATCACTTGATATACATTCCTCGCTCTCTTAAAAAACATTTCTAAACGATTTCCGTCTGGATTTAATTTTGAAGGACCCATCTGCGAAGCGTAAAGCCCACAGTTTCACTACCGGCGTTTTTGACGCGACAGCAACGACGAAAGGGGCTTCTATTTATACAAGGGACCAAACGAACTATTTCACATCCGGCACAAAGATCCGCGCGTTACATCCGGCTATAGGACGGCTTCGAAACACCCGCGCCAAGACGGCGCATCCGGCGCGTGCCTTATACTCTTTTTTTTTGGTCTCCAGACCGTTGATTATTTTTGCGACGCGTATCGATTCCCGTGGTGAGGTATCGAAGTGTGGTAAAGTTTTAAAAGGACGGAAATCTGAAAGGTGAAGAAGCTATTTTCGTGTACTTAATTTCCGCTTTTTTATCTGCG
The DNA here is from genome assembly GCA_026168455.1 of Theocolax elegans. Lineage (NCBI taxonomy): Eukaryota > Metazoa > Arthropoda > Insecta > Hymenoptera > Cerocephalidae > Theocolax > Theocolax elegans. The sequence continues at coordinate 93,016,075 of CM047426.1, read as the reverse complement.
AAGGTTGTATTTTCAATGCTTTATCTATATAATACCTATATTTTATTTGGAAAATAAAAAAAGTAATTTATAACATTGGTGACTTTGTATAATTTTTTACTGTATCTTCTAGTTAGTTAATAATAATATACCTTAACGTGTACTTTCAATAAGATTTGAAAATATCTATATAAAATATTCAAATGTTCAATATTCGAAGTTCTGGAATTTGTGTATTTATAATAAAAAATGGTATCAATTTTTGTAATAACAAGGAAAACGTTGCTATACAAGTCTTGACATAATCTATCAATCTACATAAAATTTAAATTAGTTTAGATTTGAAAAATAGTTTATGAAGTTTTAAGGTATAAGTTACGGGTATAGAAATTAAAAATAAATTTAAAAAAAAATTATGGATATAATTACGGTATAAAATGGTTATTTTTCACTTAAAACAACAGATACGGTAATGTTTACAATTACAAAGTTTATCAAATCACTTGATATACATTCCTCGCTCTCTTAAAAAACATTTCTAAACGATTTCCGTCTGGATTTAATTTTGAAGGACCCATCTGCGAAGCGTAAAGCCCACAGTTTCACTACCGGCGTTTTTGACGCGACAGCAACGACGAAAGGGGCTTCTATTTATACAAGGGACCAAACGAACTATTTCACATCCGGCACAAAGATCCGCGCGTTACATCCGGCTATAGGACGGCTTCGAAACACCCGCGCCAAGACGGCGCATCCGGCGCGTGCCTTATACTCTTTTTTTTTGGTCTCCAGACCGTTGATTATTTTTGCGACGCGTATCGATTCCCGTGGTGAGGTATCGAAGTGTGGTAAAGTTTTAAAAGGACGGAAATCTGAAAGGTGAAGAAGCTATTTTCGTGTACTTAATTTCCGCTTTTTTATCTGCGAAGGTTGTATTTTCAATGCTTTATCTATATAATACCTATATTTTATTTGGAAAATAAAAAAAGTAATTTATAACATTGGTGACTTTGTATAATTTTTTACTGTATCTTCTAGTTAGTTAATAATAATATACCTTAACGTGTACTTTCAATAAGATTTGAAAATATCTATATAAAATATTCAAATGTTCAATATTCGAAGTTCTGGAATTTGTGTATTTATAATAAAAAATGGTATCAATTTTTGTAATAACAAGGAAAACGTTGCTATACAAGTCTTGACATAATCTATCAATCTACATAAAATTTAAATTAGTTTAGATTTGAAAAATAGTTTATGAAGTTTTAAGGTATAAGTTACGGGTATAGAAATTAAAAATAAATTTAAAAAAAAATTATGGATATAATTACGGTATAAAATGGTTATTTTTAACTTCAAACTAATAACACTGGTAAATTCTCTTCAAGTGATGAATAAACATAATTAATTTAAATTTTTCAGAGAGTCAGCTTATATTAGAATATATTGGTACGTTCTTGTTATTACAAACAAAAATTCATGAATTTAAAGTATAAAGGAAAATTGACTACTAGCTGTGACACCTCGCCTTAAACTCCTATATACCCAAGTAAAAAATGTATGACCACATTAAAGTTGAAGGTTATATACATTTCCGAAAATCATAATTCACGAGTGCATAAAGTAGAAGTTAACAAAATCCAAATATATACCGTGAAACCTATAACTTACCAGACAATTACAGTTATACCGTTTGCCTTCGTAAGTTCCACTTGTGTCATCCTGCCAAGAGCGAATAATAAAAGAGGAGAAGAGAGAAAGAGAGGTTCGAGAGGTCTCAATTCTCGTGTATGAACTCCACGTGCATATGCGAAAGGAAAAACGTATCGTTCGTAATAATTTTTGCGACACACTTGGTGCCCCCCGCCTCCTACCCCTTCAACTCCCCTGGTTTTTAAGTCAGGAGGCAAATGAATACTCGCTCATCTGCAAAATTCTGAGGGGATAATCGAGACAGAAGTCGAGGCCATGGAATTTACGAGTAGCAACGATCTTCTTTACCTCTTTTTTTTTCGTCGTACGTGGCCCTTTTTGCGGTCGTTCGTTTCTTTAGGTTGACTTAACGCACGTACCTCCGTTAAAAGTGACGTTTTTCTTTGACGCGGTTTAATCCCTTTCCTTTTCTTTCTCTCTTCTCTCTCTCTCTCTCTCTCTCTCTCTCTCTCTCTCTCTCTCTCTCTCTCGCTCTCCCGATCTTTTTTTACGTCGACGTATATGCAATTCTTTCGAAGGAAGCCAAGAAATAATATTTAGGTTCTTTTCGGGTGTGGATCTTTTGCTGATTTTTCGTGTTTGCGTTCGTTAGCTAAACATTTTAACTTACTTCGTTTAATGGAATGCTCGCTGTTTGATCTTTCATCCGAACTCCTCGAGGAGTGCATTTTTCTTTCAAACAAAACGTTGACCGTAGAATAATCTTTTTTATCAATGAAAATTACAATTTATTAATATTGACACGCTAAACAATAAATTTCGATTGCAACCGACACCAATGCATAAATTAAAAGGTCAATTTTCAATAAATCAAACACTCGAGCCTTTAAATATAAACCATGTTAATTTCTACTTGTGCGTATGTAAACATACGTTTTTTCCTCGATATCTCCGAGATTCAAAAAGATTCGTGTTAAAACACGTGTTAAAAGTTATCGATCCACATAATCATTATTCAGAAAATTATCGTGGTTTTCGTGTAAACCGAAGATTAAAACTTGAGCGTATAAAAATAAATTCAACTTGTTTCCATTGGTTCCACATCTTGTAAACGAGAACGAATTTTATAAGTGCATTAATGAAATTAACGGTCGATCGCTAATGGATGTCATTCTCGCGCATAGTTATGTACGCAATTCGTATGATTCATTAATTTTCACAACGAATAAATATTGTAAGTGAAAAAATAAACTCTCGGATTTTATTTTTCTTCTATATATACAGTGAACCGTTAAAAAATATTGTGCGTTTATATATCGTTACCTTAACTTTGATGGGAAGAAGAAAAATATTTACTCGTCTCGTATGATTTTGGTACTCGAATCCTTTTCTTTTTTTTTTTAACCGAGGAATCACTTTTTTGTAACCATACGTATTTATATATTCGATTGGCCGTGTTTTTGTTCTTTTTGAAAGCTCGCCTCGACGATTTATTTAATGACATTTTTGTTTTAATTGCCAATATTGAGCTCCGGGAATTTCCCTGATGGCTTCTCGTTGTTTATTGTTTCAACTTGGTCGTCGCGAGGACTAATTCGTTTTTGTACACCGGTGAAATATTTTTCTTTTCTTTTTTTTTTAATGAGAAGGGTTAGGACGTAAGACCAATTCGTGCAATTTTGATAATTTAATGCTTGGTCTTGACGTTTCGTTAATGTCTTCATGGCTTCTACGTTGCATTAAGAAGGTATACATGATGTATATATATATATATGTATAAGCTTTGGGAGTTGGTAAAAAAATCATAAATTTTTTTTGTGGTATGAGAAAAAAAGTAAATCCCGGTAAAAGGCCATGAGGTACTAAAACTTTTTTTCGTATTTCGAAGATTTATGGGGCATTTCGTATAATAACTGTTAATATCGCTTGGTTTTGAACAGAAAGTTTTGGTATTTCTTTTTAATTGCTATTGTACGTTTGACGGTAGACATTGTATTTCGATGAATAACGATTTTGTGTGTATATATATGTATATATATATATATTCTTTTTTGTTTTATTTTATTATTTTTATATTTTCAACTGTAATTGTAGTTTCTATTAGATTTTATATTTTATTTTTAGAATTATGGTACAATTTAAATATTTTTTGACCTACAAAATTATAAACGTTACGACGACGAAAAAAAGTATCGGTATATAATAATTGTCTAAAATATTTCGTGTTTTTTTAACGATTCGCGTTACCGTCACATGTTATATTTTAATCTTTGAAATAATAAAATGAAATCATTCCTTAACGAATCAAAAGTAAATAATTAGTCTTTTAATACATACTCATCTTGTAAAATTGCGAACGCATATAAATTGTTAATAATTTATACTATATATTTAGATTTATCTATAATTGTTTGCTAAAACCATTCTTCAAAATGAAGCCAATGGAAAAATTGATTGTGTTTTCATCAACAATTTTCTCGGTGAAATCAATAAAGTGATCTACTTTGAAAAACTCAAACGCCATGCTTAATCAATCTAAAACTAACGAGTTTTTTAAAGAAATTATTATTAAAACAATAAGCAAATTACTTTTCGAAACGAAACATAAGAGTGACCTGTTGAAACAAATAAACCCTTTGTTAATTAAATATAATGACAAATACCAGGGGTATATACAAACGATCCTCTATATAAATTCCGTCGTATATTAAAAAAAAGAAGAAATTCTTTCATTTCGATATTAACGATCAATTATATCGACAGTTCTAAGTCCCGCATTCTTGCACGTAGATCGAAAATTTCTAAGAATCGGTACACGCGACCGGAAGCGCATGGACAATTACGCGGATCGCGTCACTCTCTATGTATCCACTCGTTCTCATCCTGATGAAAATGAGATTGACGCATCGTATATCGATAGATCAAACCGTTCAATAATCCTTATCTCTTTAATGTATGCATATATACATACAAGTAGCTTCCCCTTTGAAAATGTGCGTATATATATATATATTTATCGTACTATTTATACTTAATGCCAGTTAGATAATTCACGCGTTATCGCGTGTTCGTCTTCCGGTCGTTCGAGATACGTTCAATTAGTAAAGGATTCCCGATGAATAATTATCGAATGTCCAAGGGTGCTTATATATATATATATACATATATATATATATATATATATAGATATACGGATGTTCGTATTATACGTATATATATATATATATAAGTAACCAAAAAATAAAGGTTTCGTTTATTTAAATTAAGAATCGTGAATTACGTCTTGTTCTAGAGGGAAAGGAATAATATTGATAAAACAATGGACGGAGTAAAATGTAAAGTTAGGACGAGGAAGAAAATATCGTATAGAGATAAATAGAGGTAGAATATTAACCCTCATCGAGTAAAATGGAGAGTAAAGATCCACGATATAATGGAGAAAACATCGAGTGTAACGCGGCAACAAAAGCAAAACCTAATCGCGTATCCTTATACATGGAGAGGATTGGCGAGAGAGGGAAAGGGAGGGGGGGGGGAGGTTAAACTTACCATCTCACGAATTCCGCGTTGACGCCAGCCTCCTAATCTCGACAATAAAATCTCGGTGTGTGTAAAAACGAACTCGAGAGACGACTGTTTGCGCGCAAATTACAAATAATCACGGGTAAAATGGTTGTATATACACTCGAGATGAAAAAAAAATGAAAAAAAAAAGGAAAAAAGAATACACGGTGTACTTCCTGGTCGATTTTTGTCCGATCGCCAAATATGAAGAAACACGCGAGCCATGTTATATACGGAGGAAAAGGGTCTTCGCGAGGGGTTTCTTTTTTATACCGTCGTGAAGCGGACGCCGGTCGTGCGCGACCATCACTTGTAACGTGCGCGCGCGCGCTCGCGCGGGTGTGGGTACGGACACGAACTCGATCGTGCCATAGGGTTGTCGCGTAGGGATAAATTGCGGATAAAAATTCATTAAGAGGCTCGACTGGCTTTTTATTAATTCCGGGTAAGGTTTGTTTTCCAATACCATCCGAGACGTCGGCTCTATATACACTTGATTTTTCTCTCTCAGCTCTCGGGTGTGTGTGTGTGTGTGTGTGTATGTGTGTGTGTGCGTGTGTGTGTGGGTATCGCTAAGGAGTGAACAATTTTAATTGGTCTTCCTTGTAGACGCCGGGGAGAGAGATTTTTTTTATCAATCTTATAGCTGGCTACCTCGGTTTTGTTTAACGGGAGCTTCGTTTAAACGTGTTTTCTAGACGTATACGTTGTATCTACTTGGGATTGAATAATATTTGAAAAACGTTTTATTGTTTCTAACACTGCCGAGTCGGAATGCGTAAGTAAATCTCCCGCGTAAAAAAATGTACGATTACCTAAATTAACATAAATTTTATATAAACGTACATTGTTTTACGCGAGGTTCTTTTATTCTATACTTTTTGATATCGCGTAAGATGCGATATATTTACCGATTCTTTCTGTACGCTCGTCGATACCTGACAGAATAATAAATTGCAAGAGTTCTACACTTCTCATCAACTCCATAGACATTCGATTCAATAGAATATAGTAACGATCTTTTGAAATTTTCATATAACGTACAATACGCAATCTTGTAAGAAATATTGGAAAATCGCACCAATAAATAGATTTCGATAACAACGATTTCAGTCGAATCGTTCAAAATTTTTCAATATATTACTCAATATTTATCTGCGTTTACTTCAAAATCGTTTTATCACGTGAAATATTACACATCCAAAAAAAATTCTCATTGATTGTATACTCGCGTATATATATATAAAAAGTTGTAGCAATTATTTTAAACAAACGTATATAAGTAATATATGTACTTTTTCGCGATAACGAGCAGTACTTTTTTTTTAATCATAAAATCACTTAAACCGCATAAATATCCATTTCATCTGTCAGAAGACGAAGGAATATCGATCGAAATAACAATTTGAAATATATATGTATATCGAATCGCGTTATCTATCCATTATCCCGCGACGGTAAAAGTTAAAGGTATTTCCAAATCCGTCGAGAGTGTAGATATATACAGATGAAGAAGAGAGAAGGTAGATTTTAACGGTATGCCTTCAAATCCGCCCGGTCGAAGAGAGATAGAGCGAAAAGGAGAGCACCGTAACACTTATCTTTAGCGCGCCCACGGAATTTCTTGCTTGGTTTTTCGGGACCGATTTACGCGCGCAGTGAAACAATCACGAGGAGAGCGTGCGCCCGAACGATAAAATCCGATTGTTTCGAACTAAGTGAACCCGGAGGCCTTTAACGATCGCTAATTGTCTTGGTTGTGTTATACATATATACATATATATATACACCCGAGAAACGGGAATTTGATTAGCTTTATATATCAACGGTACAGTTTCCATTTGGTTAAATAATATTGATTTTTGAAACGCTACACGCACAACAACAGCTGGATCGATGGAAAATGATATTCTCAAATTATTTGTACAGCGCGTCCTCCGAAAACATATTGTTTACGGTGTATAACGGTGGATAGAACGAAAATGAGAAGCGGAAGAGAGCATTAAAATAAAAAAAAAATTTGACGATAATTTATGAAAATCACGTGCCGTTGGGCTAATCGCGCGGAGCCGTCGTTATCTCGCGCACATCTCTCTCTCTCTCTCTCTCTCTCTCTCTTTCTCTCGTTTCGCGATTGCCAATAATCGGCCGGCATTAGCATCACCGAGTCGTTTCCACATTCTGCGGCTCGCTGATAATGCGCCGCCCGGCCTTTCTTGCTCCTTATCTCGTGGCTCTGTCTTTAAACCACCAGAGTTTCCTGATGCCGGATAATTTATTTTTTTTTTCATTCTGATTGTTATAAGGAATAACGTTAGCTTTCTGTTATTGCGGTGCTTTTAGTGTGTGAAAATTGTGTATGTGTGCATAGTTAGATTAAATTTTTAAGAATATACGGCGTGTGTTGTACATATATCTACAAAATACATTCATAGTAACTATTTTCTTTTCAACGGAAGTCTGCAGATGTACAGTAATTTGTTAAATAAACTTTATTGATTGAAATTCAAATCTGGTTTATAACCAACGAAACTATAGTAGCGTTTAATAATTTTTTTCTCTAAATAAAAAACAAATCAAGAATAACAAATCATAAATTATACGTAATTACATAAGAGTCAAATAAACACTCAATCGCTATCTCTAAAAAGCTTTCAAGTTAATCTTCGAATCTCGAACGTGTATACTTTGAATATTTCGAATTAAAAAAGTGTGTACAAAAAAACACGTATCGTCTTTCCATTCTTTACTCGTACAAGTGCTAATGAATGTTTTAAATATTTGCATTGCGTTATCTCGGATGAGCGAGATTTACGGTGTTCATAGATAAAGTGTATATGTATTATCCCTTTAAAATAAAAAGAAGCGAAAACATACGACTGCGAGATCACGCGCGTCACGAAACTGTCGTTTTCTATCTTCGTATCCCACATGTTTCGACACTTTTCCTCCTGATTTCATAGTCATTCCACTTTGTCAACAAACGCGAATTTTTCGCGTTGATCGATGTTATTTTTATTATTTCATTATACTTTGTTATTTAGAGGTTCTACCCATATATTAGTTTATGTTTGGTGTACAAATTAAATACACATTGTTAATTTCATATTTATTTACAATTTCAATTCTTGAAAATAACTTTGTAAATTCTTATAATATTATTAAATGTGTAATTTATTAATTTATATAAGTTTATGCTTGTAGAACATTTTACTTATTAATACTTACTCAATATTATTTAAATATTTCTGAACTGCATGCCATACAAAGTATACTTTTCAATGCTGCCGAGGAAATTTGTCTTATTTCAGATATTTTTCTCTTCGGTAATAAATTACCAAAGTTTTGTTTGCGTAAAAAGTTCGTCTTTCCATTCTTTACTCGTACAAGTGCTAATGAATGTTTTAAATATTTGCATTGCGTTATCTCGGATGAGCGAGATTTACGGTGTTCATAGATAAAGTGTATATGTATTATCCCTTTAAAAATAAAAAGAAGCGAAAATACGAACTGCGAGATCACGCGCGTCACGAAACTGTCGTTTTCTATCTTCGTATACCACATGTTTCGAACTTTTCCTCCTGATTTCATAGTCATTCCACTTTGTCAACAAACGCGAATTTTTTCGCGTTGATCGATGTTATTTTTATTATTCATTATACTTTTGTTATTTAGAGGTTCTACCCATATATTAGTTTATGTTTGGTGTACAAATTAAATACACATTGTTAATTTCATATTTTATTTACAATTTTCAATTTCTTGAAAATATAACTTTGTAAATTCTTATTAATATTATTAAATGTGTAATTTATTAATTTATATAATTTATGCTTGTAGAACATTTTACTTATTAATACTTACTCAATATTATTAAAATATTTCTGAACATGCATCCATAAAGTATACTTTAATTCCGTAAAAATAATAAAAGACATTGATGGGTTTGCTATCGTAACTTTAGTATAATATTTTTCAATGCTGCCGAGGAAATTTGTCTTATTTCAGATATTTTTCTCTTCGGTAATAAATTACCAAAGTTTTGTTTGCGTAAAAAGTTGGACCTACCATTCGTTTATATGGACTAATAAATGACATGTTTCACGTGTAATTTACAATTGTTTTGAGGGCTTATTCCCAAGTTTAAAATGTGTATTGGGCGTGTTGAAAAGCGTAAAAGACATAGGGCGTGCACCGAAGTTAATTTTTCCCATAAATTAAAATACAATATCCTTCGAAAATTGTAATACAAAAGTTAACGCTACATTTTACTTAATTCGTTTAAATTTCAATTACTTATTTTCGGAGAGCGCAGTAAATTCGAGAAATATTAATAAACGATGGCGAGCGAGCGAATATATAAGACATAGCGCGCTCAACGGACAAATATAAATCATATATTATTATCGTAATGTATTTAGTAGTTATATTCCAACTTTTTTTAAATGTAGAGTTCGAAATACGTTTGACCAATCCGAAATCGGGGATATAATAAAAGTCCGCGTATCTACTTTTGGCAAGTCGAGAATAAAACAACTCGTTGGAAGTTATTATCATTCTTTAAGCTTTTAATAGAGATCATAAAACGATATAAATTTACTTTACGCGCGCTCACATATATGTATAGAAATAAATACAAATGCCATTTGTCAAAGGTGCGTATGAAGTTATAGTTTTGTGAATGGATAATATCCTTAAAAAAATGGATGTATATATATACGCGTAACATAAAAGATACAAGGACTGCATATACTTAAAGAAAGTACATTGACTCGATAAAAATGGTTAATGGAGTCTATTATTAATGTTTAAGAGGCGCGTACACAAAACACATACACGGCAAGTAATAAGTGTAAAAATAAGTGAATGTACATACATATATAGGTACATACATACAAACAGTTAAAAACAATATATACACACGTCTCGAGGCCATAAACACTAAAATAAATTCACACGCACGGTAAGACCAGTGAAAATCCTTTTTCGTAAGTACATTCATCTTGAAGAAATATTTGTCTACGGAATAAAACACATTCCGTATACAGAATTTCCATCCGAAGCGATTTACTCGCACACATTATGACTCTCTTTCTCTTTTCTCTATGCTTCTTCTTCTTGGGGTAGCAAGCGAACTTGGGGATACGAAAAATGTTGAAAATTTATGCCTGTCTGCTTGTCAGCGAGCGTTCAACTGCCCTCTCTCTCTCTCTCTCTCTCTCTCTCTCTCTCCTTCTCTCGCTCGCACGTTCTAAACGTTTTTGCTGACTTTTTAGCGCAAAACTTATGTACTACAACTTTAGCAGACCTATCGGCTGTTAAAATATACGTAAAACCCTCTTGCGTATGTAGGTGTGTGTGTGTTAATATTTAAATATCCATCGGATACACGTGGATAAAAACGTGTGAATACACCTAATGTTACATTTTATTTGGTCTACGCGAGTTTGATACGCGATTGATTACGATCGAATCAAAATCAATAAAATCCCATTACGCAAAAAAGAGGAAATCGAGAGTTTTCGCTTCACCGTTGGCTACCGCCGATATTAATTTAATACCTCGCATTATAATAATAACAATAATCTATGAATAAATCTGCATAGTAGTTTAAAAATTTTTCGCCCTGTATCTCGGGTATATACACGCACACGCGGGATCACGTTGTAACGAAGGATTAAAGTATCGGTGTCGCGAGTACATCGTCAAAGGGTGAAGTTTTTTTTTGCTTCTCCTCCCTGTGTAATTTGAATATTACGGCAAAAAGAGGTCAACGGGCAATACAGTCTTAAATAGCCGTCTGTCGGCATCGCGAGAGGCGCGAATATAATTACGAGCGGCGGAGTCGCAATTTGTCGCGGCCGCGTAGCAAATATTCGTAAGCGTTGACAAACTGCTCGGCACGCGACGAAAAGCTACCGTGAGTGAGAGAGAGGGAGAGGGTGTAATTGCTTTTCTGCGAGGAGAATTAATTCTACTCACTTTGCTCGTACACCGAACGCCGTTCCTTCCTTTCACGCGCTTTTAATTTTAATTTATAGTTTTTCTTGTATTTCATTATGTATTTAGATATTTACGGTATCGACGGAGTTTTGCCTATTTTGTGTTTACGTATATTGTTCAAACGTTTCACTTGAATACAATTACTGCACAATTTTGAGTTGGATGATTAATTAAGTTGCTTACGGTATAAGGCAATTGCGAAAATGATATATTAAAATTATCTCTTTTCAATATTTACATCACATTTGAACTAGTTACACTGAGAAAAACTGCATAGCAATATTTACTAAAAATTTAGTAAAGTACAATATAAGTAATACAACCTGATTATTTTATTGATTTCACTATACTATAGCTGAATATTTATAAACCGTATACTTAAATCAACCAACTTTTTTGAACAATGGGTCCAGTTAATTTATTGATATTCGACTGTATTTTTTACTATAATTCGCTTAGTTAAATTTACTATTTAGAAATACTTAATACAACCCTAATTTCTTAAAAATATTTACAATTAAAATTTTGTTACTTTTACAATATTTATTGCAGTATCATTATTACACAATGCAATATTGTTAAAAATACTATGTTTTTAAAGTATGTTTAAATAAAATTTTTTATTGATACTAATTAATATGTGGTACAAGAACTATATTAAAAGAGAATTGACGGATTCAATGGTAAATATAGGTACTATTTCTATAAATATTATTACCCATGTATACAATAACTGAATTCCTTTATACGTATTTCGAAATAAGTTCGTCAGTGCAGTGTTTGTCGTCGAAGGACATGGACGTACAGCAAAGTGTAGAGGACTTATACTTACTGAGTGGGAATTATCCCCAATAAAAAATCAAATGTATTTAAGCAATTTCTGGTATAACAATAATGTTTTCAATGATAAAATTTATTATCAAATATGTGAGGAATCTAATAGATATTTAATATGTAATTTAATATGTAAAGAGTATTATATGTATATGTGTAAAAATAACTATGTACATTTTATAAACTTATGTATAACTTGTTTTATAAAAAAAAATAAATTTTAAAAACAAAATTTTAACTATCTTTTCATTTCGCACAACCTATCTTAAAGTCTAACTTATTATAATTATAGTAAAACTAAAAAATTATGATGCATTTGTAATATTATTTTTCTATTAATTTCTATTATAATTTATAGTAGTGTTTAATAAATATAATATAGTAATTTTTAATAAATAATTTTTTAAATAATAGTTAAATTACAATTTCTTTTTGTAAATGGTACTTACAACTTTAGCAGACCTATCGGCTGTTAAAATATACGTAAAACCCTCTTGCGTATGTAGGTGTGTGTGTGTTAATATTTAAATATCCATCGGATACACGTGGATAAAAACGTGTGAATACACCTAATGTTACATTTTATTTGGTCTACGCGAGTTTGATACGCGATTGATTACGATCGAATCAAAATCAATAAAATCCCATTACGCAAAAAAGAGGAAATCGAGAGTTTTCGCTTCACCGTTGGCTACCGCCGATATTAATTTAATACCTCGCATTATAATAATAACAATAATCTATGAATAAATCTGCATAGTAGTTTAAAAATTTTTTCGCCCTGTATCTCGGGTATATACACGCACACGCGGGATCACGTTGTAACGAAGGATTAAAGTATCGGTGTCGCGAGTACATCGTCAAAGGGTGAAGTTTTTTTTTTGCTTCTCCTCCCTGTGTAATTTGAATATTACGGCAAAAAGAGGTCAACGGGCAATACAGTCTTAAATAGCCGTCTGTCGGCATCGCGAGAGGCGCGAATATAATTACGAGCGGCGGAGTCGCAATTTGTCGCGGCCGCGTAGCAAATATTCGTAAGCGTTGACAAACTGCTCGGCACGCGACGAAAAGCTACCGTGAGTGAGAGAGAGGGAGAGGGTGTAATTGCTTTTCTGCGAGGAGAATTAATTCTACTCACTTTGCTCGTACACCGAACGCCGTTCCTTCCTTTCACGCGCTTTTAATTTTAATTTATAGTTTTTCTTGTATTTCATTATGTATTTAGATATTTACGGTATCGACGGAGTTTTGCCTATTTTGTGTTTACGTATATTGTTCAAACGTTTCACTTGAATACAATTACTGCACAATTTTGAGTTGGATGATTAATTAAGTTGCTTACGGTATAAGGCAATTGCGAAAATGATATATTAAAATTATCTCTTTTCAATATTTACATCACATTTGAACTAGTTACGACAGTGGAGAAATATTTTATTAAATTTACAACTAAATATATGTAAACGCTGGATAACAAATGTCTGTATAGAAAATAAATTAAATAGATAAATTTTGGATATCGGACCGAGGCTATACTTTATTCATAGACTTAAAATTTATAATTTTAAAACATATCTGGAAAAGCGTCTCTATTAGAATGTTTATATATAAATGAGAATTTTTATATAAAACATATATTATTTAAAATCGATTTATTATTTAATTAAAAATATAGATGGCAGATTTAAATTAAATATATTTATTTCAAAATGTAATAAAAATTCGCCATAATTTAGCACTTGTTTATAATAAACGTTCTATTTCACCAAGTTTTTTAAATAAATGTATACTCGGTTAAATAAAATATTATGTATTTATATACGTTTAATTGAATTCTTAAAATTTTATTATATACATCGGTGAAGAATGTGAATGCCCGATCCGATCGTCAAGAGAGACAATAAATTTGAAATATGCACATTGATTAGTCAACATATTTTATCGAATAATATGTATATATGATAAACGTTTCGTAATTTACGAGAGAGTGATTGTATATATATGTACATATTGGGATCTGTAGAACTGATTAATCCTTATATTTTAGTAATCATTCAAGATATATACCTGCTCTAAATGTAACGAGAATAAAATTACAGCTTCGAATATACCGCAGATATATGAAACACGAAATGGTAGCTGAATATGGATCTAATAATTATTATCTCAACAATTATATCTAAAGCACGATTAATCAAAAATATAATCGTTATACGAATAGTTTTTTCGCGATTGTCAGCTATTTATATATATATAAAATAAAAAAGTAATGAAAACTATCAAATTAAATCATGTAATAATAAATTACAATGTAAAGTTCTAGGTATACGAAAAAAATATAAAAAGCCACCCACCCTTTAGTAGAAGTAGGAAAAACAAAAGGTCCATCCCTGGCAGTGTATTATCAGCGAAATCAGGAAAACCCACAAGAAGAACGAAACCCTAACACAACGTTTAATATCGCTAATAACAATCTTCCCCCGTAATTTACTTATCGAAATTTTCCACTCTCACATCGGACAATACTCGCGAGTTAAAGCGCATTATAGAAAAAAAATCTATATGCTCGACCAGCCCCTCCGTCTGGTAATCTCGATTCATCCGATCTCCGTTAAAAAAAAAGGGAAATAAAGAAAGAAGAAGTAGAGAAAGAAGAGGTGTATATAAATAACTCTCGCGCAACTCTATGAAAGGAAAAAAAATTAAGCAAGGCGCCGGCGCTCGGTAGATTTATCGAAAAAATCGCCAATAATAACGCGAGCGAGCGCATCACGACGTTAATGACCGCGTCATCGGCGGTAATTGCTAGCTTAAGACAGAATAGCGATAGGAATCGCCGAGTCGGCGACGTTCCGTATAACTTTTCTTTTGACTTGCCCTCTCGATCGAGGATCTTGTGGTTTTGGTTGAACGAGCTCTCCGAGCAGGACGTGGGAGTCGAACCGGAAGTACTGCTGAACCGTGAGAAGGACTAATTAGGAGGATGTTATTTTCTTACTTAAACGGATTACACCGGAGCTTTTTCGTTGATGCTCTAGTTAGAAACTTCTTGTATTGGTAATTCAACTATTTTTTTTTTCATTTTATTTCTGACCTTCTAAGCGATCGTATAACTAAAATGTTTTTTAAACAAATGAATCGAGAATTATTTTATTATAACATTCTAGAAGAAAATTAAATTAAAACTAATGGAATTAGAAATAAAGTATTAAATAATAATGTTTCCGTACCCGATTATCATTGAAATTGCAGCGAACCTTTAATATTCAGGTTTTACCATTATACAAAAAAAGTTTAAACTCTATATTATTAAGTTAAGTCAAAGTAATGTATGAGATCAACCCAATACTATATATATACGTATTGGGATCTGTAGAACTGATTAATCCTTATATTTTAGTAATCATTCAAGATATATACCTGCTTAAATGTAACGAGAATAAAATTACAGCTTCGAATATACCGCAGATATATGAAACACGAAATGGTAGCTGAATATGGATCTAATAATTATTATCTCAACAATTATATCTAAAGCACGATTAATCAAAAATATAATCGTTATACGAATAGTTTTTTCGCGATTGTCAGCTATTTATATATATAAAATAAAAAAGTAATGAAAACTATCAAATTAAATCATGTAATAATAAATTACAATGTAAAGTTCTAGGTATACGAAAAAATATAAAAAGCCACCCACCCTTTAGTAGAAGTAGGAAAAACAAAAGGTCCATCCCTGGCAGTGTATTATCAGCGAAATCAGGAAAACCCACAAGAAGAACGAAACCCTAACACAACGTTTAATATCGCTAATAACAATCTTCCCCGTAATTTACTTATCGAAATTTTCCACTCTCACATCGGACAATACTCGCGAGTTAAAGCGCATTATAGAAAAAAAATCTATATGCTCGACCAGCCCCTCCGTCTGGTAATCTCGATTCATCCGATCTCCGTTAAAAAAAAAAGGGAAATAAAGAAAGAAGAAGTAGAGAAAGAAGAGGTGTATATAAATAACTCTCGCGCAACTCTATGAAAGGAAAAAAAATTAAGCAAGGCGCCGGCGCTCGGTAGATTTATCGAAAAATCGCCAATAATAACGCGAGCGAGCGCATCACGACGTTAATGACCGCGTCATCGGCGGTAATTGCTAGCTTAAGACAGAATAGCGATAGGAATCGCCGAGTCGGCGACGTTCCGTATAACTTTTCTTTTGACTTGCCCTCTCGATCGAGGATCTTGTGGTTTTGGTTGAACGAGCTCTCCGAGCAGGACGTGGGAGTCGAACCGGAAGTACTGCTGAACCGTGAGAAGGACTAATTAGGAGGATGTTATTTTTCTTACTTAAACGGATTACACCGGAGCTTTTTCGTTGATGCTCTAGTTAGAAACTTCTTGTATTGGTAATTCAACTTTTTTTTTTTCATTTTATTTCTGACCTTCTAAGCGATCGTATAACTAAAATGTTTTTTTAAACAAATGAATCGAGAATTATTTTATTATAACATTCTAGAAGAAAATTAAATTAAAACTAATGGAATTAGAAAAAAGTATTAAATAATAATGTTTCCGTACCCGATTATCATTGAAATTGCAGCGAACCTTTAATATTCAGGTTTTACCAATTATACAAAAAAGTTTAAACTCTATATTATTAAGTTAAGTCAAAGTAATGTATGAGATCAACCCAATACTGTTTATATACGTTTAATTGAATTCTTAAAATTTTATTATATACATCGGTGAAGAATGTGAATGCCCGATCCGATCGTCAAGAGAGACAATAAATTTGAAATATGCACATTGATTAGTCAACATATTTTATCGAATAATATGTATATATGATAAACGTTTCGTAATTTACGAGAGAGTGATTGTATATATATGTACATATTGGGATCTGTAGAACTGATTAATCCTTATATTTTAGTAATCATTCAAGATATATACCTGCTCTAAATGTAACGAGAATAAAATTACAGCTTCGAATATACCGCAGATATATGAAACACGAAATGGTAGCTGAATATGGATCTAATAATTATTATCTCAACAATTATATCTAAAGCACGATTAATCAAAAATATAATCGTTATACGAATAGTTTTTTCGCGATTGTCAGCTATTTATATATATATAAAATAAAAAAGTAATGAAAACTATCAAATTAAATCATGTAATAATAAATTACAATGTAAAGTTCTAGGTATACGAAAAAATATAAAAAGCCACCCACCCTTTAGTAGAAGTAGGAAAAACAAAAGGTCCATCCCTGGCAGTGTATTATCAGCGAAATCAGGAAAACCCACAAGAAGAACGAAACCCTAACACAACGTTTAATATCGCTAATAACAATCTTCCCCCGTAATTTACTTATCGAAATTTTCCACTCTCACATCGGACAATACTCGCGAGTTAAAGCGCATTATAGAAAAAAATCTATATGCTCGACCAGCCCCTCCGTCTGGTAATCTCGATTCATCCGATCTCCGTTAAAAAAAAAGGGAAATAAAGAAAGAAGAAGTAGAGAAAGAAGAGGTGTATATAAATAACTCTCGCGCAACTCTATGAAAGGAAAAAAAATTAAGCAAGGCGCCGGCGCTCGGTAGATTTATCGAAAAATCGCCAATAATAACGCGAGCGAGCGCATCACGACGTTAATGACCGCGTCATCGGCGGTAATTGCTAGCTTAAGACAGAATAGCGATAGGAATCGCCGAGTCGGCGACGTTCCGTATAACTTTTCTTTTGACTTGCCCTCTCGATCGAGGATCTTGTGGTTTTGGTTGAACGAGCTCTCCGAGCAGGACGTGGGAGTCGAACCGGAAGTACTGCTGAACCGTGAGAAGGACTAATTAGGAGGATGTTATTTTTCTTACTTAAACGGATTACACCGGAGCTTTTTCGTTGATGCTCTAGTTAGAAACTTCTTGTATTGGTAATTCAACTATTTTTTTTTTTCATTTTATTTCTGACCTTCTAAGCGATCGTATAACTAAAATGTTTTTTTAAACAAATGAATCGAGAATTATTTTATTATAACATTCTAGAAGAAAATTAAATTAAAACTAATGGAATTAGAAATAAAGTATTAAATAATAATGTTTCCGTACCCGATTATCATTGAAATTGCAGCGAACCTTTAATATTCAGGTTTTACCAATTATACAAAAAAAGTTTAAACTCTATATTATTAAGTTAAGTCAAAGTAATGTATGAGATCAACCCAATACTGTTTATATACGTTTAAATGTAAACATTATACCGCTTACATTGATAAAGTGAAACTGTCTTTAAATACAAAAATTAGTTAATAGAGTAATAGTAATAATTCCGAATCGGCAGTGAACCAGCGTATTGAGCGTTTTAAGCGTGAATTTAACAAACAGTATTGACGTATTTATAGTAATTATAATTGAAAATTGATGATAGTAATATTAACGAAATGGTACTAAATTTATAAATAGTATTTACTTCCCATTCCTCGAGATTTGAAAGTCTGATATTATGTGTACGTTTTTACTTGTGTTTACGTTGCGACAACTGATGCTTATAAATACATTTGATTTGCTCGTCTTGCTTGACTTTATATCTGTCACTCGGTAAGGTAACTTTGGATCGTAACTTTTCTTTATTTTCGTATAAATTATAATATTAGTATTTTAATAAATTTACAGTCTAAAGAGGTGTCAGATCAAGCCTATGAAACGTTGTTAAAACCTAACAAAATTTAAATCCTTTAATTACATAAATATTTAAATCATTTACTTATTTAATATTTGGATATTTGGTTTGTAAATCAATGGGGTAAATTTTAGCGATAGAGATGTATTTTAATTTTACTCAGTTTTATAGTATTCTTGCTTTTCTTCGTTCTACAAGCGACATTACCAGTAAGGAGATGCAATTTATGTTTTCGTAGCTTTTGTTACATTTACATTTTGGATCGTCAAAAGCAGTTATTTTTTTTAAAGACTTGATACCATCAATTTTTTTTAATTACTTGATAAATATAAGAACGTTAAACTCATGATTTAAAAGATTGATTTTAATCATTTTCAATAAATTTTTTCCCTTATATTGCAGAGAAAACTTACTTTTATCAAATAGATATATACACGGAGAGAAATATTTAGAAAATATTACAAAGGAGTTTGGTAAAAATTCCCAAACTCCCAAGTAATGTGGTAACAGACCGAAAAAACCGAAAAAATTACCAAACTGCTGAGTAAAATTTACAGTAAATGTAGTAAAATTTACTCTAAATGTAGTAAAATTTGTGGAGTTAGCGTACTAAATTTTACAATTAAGCTTGTAAATTTTATTAACTCTGATTTTTTCCTATACTGTTTACGAAATTCTATAAACAACAGTACAGCACGAGATACCGAAAAGAAGCGATAAATAAAATTTTTATTGGAATCGCGTCGTTCGTTTGTTTACTTTAAAAGGACGATTCGATGAAACACATGCAAGTGACGCGGTGGCGCAATGGTAAGGACTTGGATTCTCAACCCAAACTTCGCAGGTTCGATCCCGATGACATCCAGAATTTTTTTCACTAATTAAATTTCATTTATTTAAATTTCCATAACACTCGAATAATATACATAAACTCAAAATAAATAATATGGGAGGAATAAATTTTTTTTTCTGATGTTAAAAAAAAAATTAAAATTACAATTTAGTTTGGTAAAAATTACGAGATTCGCAGTTTGTTACCACATTACTTGAGAGTTTAGGAATTTTAACCAAACTGCTTTGTAATATTTACAAATTATTTCTCGTTTAAATCCTTACCGTTCGATGTACGGACAAGAAAAAAAAGTAATTCAGAATATTTAAGGGAACTCCGTTTCCTACGTTATAAATCAACGTACCAACCGTTGAAACGAGCATAGATTTTCTATATACCTATGCACGTACGATATCGTGCATGAATAACCCGAGCTTTTTTGCCGACCCAAATATGCCCCCTCACGCGGGCAAGTTCAAGTTCGGAATATAACCACGCGAGCAGAGTATTATATCCTCCTCACGACGATCACGTTTTTCCGCGTATATACCCGCGCGCGAATATAAGCTTTGAACTAAAAAAAAAAAAAAAAAAAATTAGCGTCCCCGAAACGAATAATCCCTATATATATTTGCATGCAAGTCAAATGCACAGCCGGTTGAAATATGATTCCACGGAGTGGTTTTCACTTGCGCGCATATTATACGCGGTAGTGACGAACGAGAGTATACATAGCTGTGTGTGTTTAATGCATTTATGAGCTGATTTTCATGGGGATTTATCGGTGGGAGTTGACCTGGGTTAAGTGAATAATTGCGGCATTGTACGGCGCCTGTTTCTACATTGGTTTATGCAGTCGATCTTGCAGTTTTTAGTTGCAGCTTCTGACTTGGTTGTGTGTCTATATATATATGTATATATAAGGCGTCGATGATTTACTATGGGATCAAAATTGAATGAACCGGAACATTTGTTCCTGCGTATGTAAACACGCGTTCGTCTGCACCAGAGTTATTTGTAACTTTCTACTCTATGGACGAATTCGTTATAATTTACTGCTTTTTTTTTGTTTACAAAAAATTTTTTAAATTAATTTCGCGCATATAAGGAATACCCGGGAGAATGAGTATGTGTGTGTGCAGTGTACAAATTTCACTTTCACCGAGATAAGACTAAATTGCCCGCATTCCGCGTACGAGTCATCTTATCGAGAAAACTCGAGGTCACATCGGAAGCGTTCAATTTTCTATTACCAAACCGTAAAGTATATAGACATCGAATGACCTCGTTTTATCGAGAACCTCGCAAAAAATTTTACTTTCGCACGTATTTATGGGAAATAGTCCATATATATAAGTGAAGTGATGAAAGCGACGAGCATCATCAGGGACGGTTTATTAATTAGCGATACAAGCGAATCGACAATCTATTAAAAATAAGTAAATTTATTTTACGTGAAGAGAATAACGATGTTTCAAATAGAAGTACTATTTTAATTCGTTACAGTGATAAATCAGTTAATGCTTCATTCAATAGTTCATCACTAAATTTATTTGAGAGGACATTTCACTCGAATGCAGGAATTTCATACTCGAAGAAGAAAATTATATGTTTAAGGTCATAATTTTTTTTTTAGGTTTGTCTCTAAGTGAGTAATTATTTCACTTGAAGAAATTTAGTGAGCATCAAAAGTAAATGGAATAAATAAATTTTTAATAAATCGAAATATTAACAAATAATAATATTTTTTAATTATCTCTTAACTAGAATAGATTCATCCCTATTTGAATAGATCTTGAAGTCAAAGAGTTCGGATGTAGATTATTGGCTGATATTTATACTTAATAGTAAACGAGTAAAATGAGATTAATTCGTTTTTATTATTAAGCATTAATAATTTTGGTTTTAATTACAAATAATTGCATTGCAATCTACTAACCAGAATTTATTAAAAATTAAATGGAAAAAATTTTCTAATACAAATTATCCTGACAGCACGTATGAATAGTGATAGTGAAAATAATAATAATAACAAAAACAATAGTAACAGTTATAATATTTATAAGCAAGTAGTCATAATTTTTACCGGGCCGTAACAGTAATTTTTTAGTTTAATTAATTATAAATGAATATATGAATTTAAACAATAACACTAATATAAATAAATAAATATTAATAATAATATAAACTACAAAATCTCTGAAACTAGTAAATTTTTCAAATGGGTGTGTTGTCGGTGGTGTTAGGGGAACGGTTGGTACTCGGTGCAACTTATGTACGAACGAAATCGAAACTCTCTCGAATATCTCGGGAATCTCTGGAACCCGCGCACATCCGCGATATTCAAGCCGTCCGGCACACTTTCGGTCTCTCTCTTTCTCTCCGCTCGAACCATAAATATTGAAAAACGAACGAGAGAGTACGCATATACACACGTGTGTATTCCCTCTCCACACCGATGATAATCGGCATCTATATTTCGCATTGATATGCATGCCTGCCCGATGAATTTCTGGAATGCAGATCGAGGGAGGGCCTTTTCCTTACGTAGGCGTCGTCGTCGTCGTCGTCGAGACTTTTCGATTTATGCCACGAATACTTTGGTAGCATTACGTCACAATTGTTCACCTCGGGTCAAACTTTATGTAAAAGGACGGAGTGCGTTTTTGACGATTGTTCTTTAGATCGGAAGATATACAACTTTTGACGATTTAACATTAATACCAAACGTTTGAAAGGTAAATATTTGAACAAGTGTTTAATTGAGTATATTTTTTTAAACAAACGATGTATAGCTTTAAATCTCATTCATAGATCGGTGACCTTCACAGCGGGTGGGCGATTAGGGTGCGTTGGTGAACTTTTATAGTTACCTAATAGACGCGTTGGTGCCTATCAGTCGTGTCCGAATTTTTCGGACCGAGTATATCGGTTAAAACGTTTTGTTACTCAATAGAAACGTAGTTAACTCGATCTCTTTGGGAGAATAAAACTAAGTCGAAAAGTTACAATGGATAAGTAACAGAGCGACGACGTGCTGTATAACTGCATAAGAACTGGAATTGGAACTAGACTAACCGGACCGAAATTAACAATTCTTTTAACGTCTATTAGTAACTTAATTACTTGTAATCCATTCAAGGCTGCACTCGTAAGAGAAGAAAAAGTTAATAAGGCAATGACTCTAACATCAGTCGGACTGGACTTTCTTCTTTCAATAGCAAGTCGATTTACTATTGTACCTATATTTACACGTGTAAGGGTATTACTGGTAAATACGCTTTACTTCAATATATTTGGTATCTTAGATATTTGGAGATTCTTGTTTCATTGCATTCTCAATATTATTAAGGAGCTTTTTTCGAGATCATATATATTTCTACTACAAGTTATGTTTAAATATTTTCATTATGGCTTCATTACAACCATTAAAAAATTTTCAAGAGTTTTATTGCTTTATAATTTTAATATCTTCAAAATTAATTTATTACCTTTTCTTTCAGATTATTTTTTAACGTTCCTCGTCTTCCTTTAATGTTTAATGTCCTTTAATAATATAATATAAATTATAATTATACAGTACGTAACTATGTATTTATTCTGAAATGATTTGTTTTATATTTGAATATTTTTGAGTGTAAAATATCGTTTGGAAAATTAGAACTAGTTTAAGTTCGATATTAATTAGTTCTTTAATTAGATAAAATATTATATCCTAAGTATTTATTCTTATTTTCAGATTATCGATATATTTTACAATGATCTAATGTACGGAAATGACGATTTTTTATTATCATTGACACATTAATTACGACTAAAATTACACTGGTGTAACAATAATATTTCGAAACTACAAGAAATCTCTACATTACCAGTCATTGTTGTCGCGTAAGATTTATCACGTTTATACTGGAAAAAAATCTAATTTCATTTATATTAATAACGCGCGCCAGTAGAATTTCGTAAGAAATGTAAAATAAACTATAGTGCACAAAGGAAAGTATCTTGCTTGCTTCCCGAAGTCACATTATTCTGTTAATTTAAAACGCAAGGCGATAAATTTTAAGTTTATTTCTTATTTTAAAATAAGAGTTATTTAAAAGTAAATAAAAAAAATGGTTAATGACTTAGCGCCAGTAATAAATAAAAGTAAACCATTTATTTATTACTCGCAAATATTACCCGTGTATATATAGCAATATCTCGGCAAACACATGGATATACTATAAACTGGTTTACACGTATATAATATCAACCTGTAAAAATTCAACTGCGCTTATAATAATTTTGTCATACTCGTGACATACGCCAAAATTCATTGCTCGTTCGTCATCGATTTTCGAAAAGCAAAAATTTGAAATGCACGAAGAAAGTAATAAAGCCACGCTTACCAATTATATTATAGTGACTTCGGTTTACGTAATCGGTTAAATCGAGTGTACACGGCATTAAATAATCGTTAAATAACCAAACATTTTTATACATATATATATTGTATCGCTTCTATATTTAAAATAATTTCGTGACTTTCCATTTACGTTAATTGTCAAAATATTTAACGTTTCATTAGTTCGGACAAGTATATATATACCTATATATACATTTGAATTTGCTTGAATAAATTTGTATATACCGTGTGTTGAAATTGATAATTATTAATGCTCAACGAAGTGTACGTAAATTTAATAATTAGTCGGCGTCTCTGATTTCAATTTTTTGTTTTATCGCGTAATAGAATAAAATTAACTAATATATATTATTATTTGATAAATTAATGTGTATTTCATTATTAATAAAATATGTCATATTTGCAGAATAATATAATTTAATTAAAGAGTATATAAATCAATGTGTTGCTACAGTTAAATCTGCAATAAGATTAATAGAATATTTCGTTCACGCTAATCCAACAAAATGCGGGGAAAAAAGAAAGAAAGGAGGAAGAAGACCAATTCGTTTCTACATTCAAGTCCGAAACGATCGTTGAATAAAGTCGCCGAGGATCTGAGAATTCGGTAGGGTATTGGGAGTGTGTTAATGGACGGTGCACGGGAGGAATCGGAATTGAATCGATGCGGCTTTCTAACGATTAACCGCGGGTGTTCCGTTTCTCGTATATATGGCTCGTCTCTAATCTCAAACCGGAGAAAGGAGTCTCGTGATGTTCCGAACTCGTGTCATTTTATTTTCTCGATCTGTTTATATTTTTTTTTGTTATATTCTCGGCACGAGGAATCCCTTTCTTTCGGTGTTTCGTTTACTTTTGACAACTTATATTCGACGTACAGGTTTAATTTGTTTGTTTTACGATTTTTTATCTTAAGTCAACATCGAATTCAGTGTTCTTACTGACATTATGTGCATAACAATTTTCAATTTTTATTAATTATTTAAAAAGGTTTTTGGAAATTTTTGGCATTAAAGCTCAATTTTTGCATAGTATCACTAGTAATGTGAGTAATTCCCTTCCGGTGTAAATTCGTTGGAGTTTTTAAGTTTCATTACACGAGAATGACACTTTCCCACTATTCTCTATTGTTATACCCAATGAATTTACACCAGAATTTAACAAATTACTTGTTGCACTATGCAAAATTGAGTTCTAGTGCCAAAAATTTTCTTAAACATTGATAAAATCAATTTTGAATTTAAAACTGTCAGAAACATTATAATGTCGGTAAAAACGTTGACTTCAACGTTCACTTGAGTACGATTACTCGTAAACGAACAATCGAACGAACGATAACGCGGTTACATCGCGCGCACCGACTCGACTCGTGAAACTTAGCTATACAACCTTGAACTTTATCCGTAGACCCTTTGGAGCACAGAGTGGTGCTGGCCACTTTATAACAATGTCCTTAAACGGATGACCTTGAAAATTTCAAAGTGACGTTGCATTATTGACGTGTCTCTTAAAATCGCATAACAGACAACCATATTTTCAGCGCGGATTCCGATGGAGCTACATTTGCGAAACTATGCTCCCGCGCGCGCGTACACGGCGGTGATAAAGCGGCTTTTCAACCGAAAAAGAAGCACGAAAAATAAAAAAAAAAAAGAATCGTACGCGAAGAAGTAAGGGAGAATAAGAAAAAGTGTGCCGTAATTTACGGGCACCGTAAATTTTCTTTTAACTCGTTATATGTTTATTTTTGCGCCTTGGGGCCAAGTTTCTTTTTTTTTCTTTCTTTAATTGGTTATTATGGTTTTTGGCGACAGGGTGTCCGTCAATTGTAAATGGGAAATTTTTTTCGATTGTATGTAATCGATCCATGATTGTCGTGTGTACGGCTGGATAAAGTTAGTTACTTACTGAAAATGGCTAGGGACGGTGATTTATAGCTAGGTGAATTCTTACACTTACCTGAAACAAAGAAAATTGATATTCATTAAAATTGATGTAAACGGTGTTCACATACATATAAAATATAAAATTCTTGTTAATTAAATGATTTAAAATATAAAAATATGGCTATACATATGTACACGCGACCGCAATATAATAAACGTCACGTAATTCAATTATAAATTATGTGTATATTATTAAATTCTTCTACGATCGTAAACTAGGAAAACGTAACGTTATCACTTTCTAATCAGCAGTGTATATATGTATATATATATACGTGTACGTATACGAAGATAAAAAAAGTTGCACCCACATCCCAATTTGCACGTTCGCTTGTGCACAAAAATATCGTTCTAAATAACGTCTTCGTTAAAATGCACGAACCCTCATAACTTTCACGTGTTGGAAAATGAAGGTGTATATAAAATCGAGGAAGGCACGAAGTGTACGTATGTAATATAGGTGTACGTGTAGGTACACAGACATATATAAATAAATAACTGATCGAAAACTGGGTCCGTAAGGTCGTATCTAAGGAGCATCTGCTGCAGGTCAGTATAGGTTGGTTATATAGCTCGCGGACAAAAGCGAATTCCTTCTCTCGCCTCTAATCCGATTCCGAGGGTCGCAGGTGCGAATGATCGGGAAGCGGATACACGCTCTCCGACTGTGTGTGTGTGTGTGTGTGTATACCGTGTGTACGTGCTTTCTACTCTCGGTACTTAATATCTGGTAGGTTCGTATAAGAAAATGCAGTCGGAGTCGCGCGGGCGGCCAGACAAAAATAGAGAAGGAAATAAAACCGGTGAGGTGGCGCATATATGAAAGTCAAAGTCGCCTCGGCTGAAAGTCGTCCATGTTAATGCGCCCCCGTGATAAGCCGGCTAGAAAGTAAACCCATCCACGAACTGGGCTTTGCACGCTCTCGCGTGAGGATCGTTCGATGAGAGAGGAACGCGACTCTTCTCTTTCTCTTTTCTTATTCCTCTATCTATACGTCTACATATTTATGTGTCTCTATGTCTCTCTCTCTCTCTCTCTCTCTCTCTCTCTCTCTCTTTCTACATATATACACACACACATTGATTTGATGGTTCACGTCGAGTTAGGTTACGTTTTCTTTAGTCCATTGTACGAAAAATTATTACGCCTTTGAGTTAACTAACCGATTTATGGATACGACTCAAAGGCATATTACTGAATTATATAAATAATCAAACTTTTACCTTTCCCAACGTAACGACATAAGAAAATGTAATATTAATTTGGAAATCACAATGATTATTTATCAATATCTCGGGGGTTGAGTGTATAGGTTTATAATACAGGTATAAAGAAAAATTTAAATTATTTTAATTTCTGATTTAACAATGGAAAGAGAAAGATTATTAATTTGTAACAATCCATTGCAATAACAAATTTCGTTTGATGTTTAAAATCTATATTTTATGACTTTAGCGGGTAATTAATAAAGATAGGGTGATTAACTTATATAATTTCTCTTATTTCAATTCTTACTCGATTTGTACAATTTATTTCGATCGGTAATGATATATAGGAAGGATTAAAACTGAATGTGGAACCTCCTTGATAATTAAATCTAAAATAACTTTCACAATCGGTATGAATAAAAAAATTCAAAATATAAAAGTACAATAAAAATGTAAATCAAGTTGCTATCCTCCCCTAAACGACGAGACCCCATAGGTTTTTCAATCGCGAAACGATTTCCCCAAGGGAGCTTTTATCGACAAGTGAAAATCGCTCCGGAACTACCGTGCGAGGCAAGAAACCCGGAGGAGGCTCGGCTGCACCACTCCAAGTCAAAGGTAAGAAGAAAAAAGAAAACGAGTCATGACTTTTCTCGAAGGAAGGACGAAGGCGAAAGAGAGAAAGAAGAAACACGACGAAGCGGCGGCGGTGGCGGCGGCGACGACGCTAAGAAACCTAGAGCCGAGACAAGTGCGCCGCAATCGACGCTGTCCGACACTAATTGTCGATCGGAACGCGCGAGTCGTTCGGAAAGGATTATCGAGGAAAGTAACCGGTAGATCGACCGGATCGTTCTCCAGCCTGACAATTTTAAACGTTGAGCTTTGTTCTTTATTCCTTCGAACTTATTCAACGTATAGGTAACTATATACGAACAGTAAGTTTTGGATAAGGATGTTTGTTCGATACCCTTTTAAATCGAACCTAATAGACGATAAAATAATACTACACAAATTCCAGCAGCGTATATATAAAATAAAAAATCCTACGCGATTTTTAGCGAAATCGACTGAGAAGAAAGAGAGAGTAAGTACACGAGATTCGAACGTCGCGCCATTAAGATCCACCGTGTCTACATAATAATGGGGGTCAGATAAAAGTAATAATTAATAGGAGGCGAGGTTATAGCTTGACTGGGGCGACGTCGATTCAGTACCGATATCATAAACCCCTTGGAATTTTAAAATTTTGTTATACATTACTCGACCTTGCCTCTCGTCGTCCTCCTCGTCGTCGACGTCGTTCGTTGCGTTTACTTAGCGTTTGCATTCTATTATCGGACGTTTTTACGTTAAAGGCTGCATGGCCAGCTTATCTCGTTCAGGGAATCGTTTGTTTACGACGGCTATATTCGAGACTATTTCGCGCGGAAAATTTTATATACAGATTGCACGGAATAATGCCGGTATATACCGGGGTTCTTCGAGTAATTGCAAGATCGTCATGGATGGAAAATTATTGGTATAGGTGGTACGATCGACACGTTTTTTTTATACTCACATCCAAGGGATGCTTCGAAATAGATATTTTTTTTAATTTAATTTTTAATTTTTATTTAATCATATATTGTTTATCCGCAACTACGCCGCGGAAAAAGATTTCACGTATACAATAATCTCAATTATCATCAAATTTAATTAATTTTTATTCGTGAGGGAAATTCAAGATTAATTTTGCAATCACTGAACAATTTAAATTAAGGAATCAACGCGGAAAGTGGAACGTAACGATTTCAATCACGTTAATCGCAGCATTACATACGTTATTTTCATTATATACATATAACCTATTTCTAATGTAACTTTGATTTTTAAAAGATTGAATGCTATTTTTATTAGCTGCAATGCTACCAATTCGCATTTTTATAGCTTTTTTAGATAGATTTCGATTAAAACTGAACAGTTGTTTTTTAAAATTTGTGTATAAAATGCGTCATCGCAGCAAATGATTGGTTTATAATTTTTAAAATCTTCCATGATCTTATTAATTGCAATTGTATTTATAAATAAATCGTTCTAGTACGTCAAGTTAATCATAACTTGCAGAACCATAAAATGCTATACAAAGATACTATTTGTTAAAATTTTTTTATTTTTTAATCGAACTAAATTCGTAATTGTTAGATTTTAATATTATTAATTTGAAACTAATTAGTTCTTATCTTCTTTTTTCTCAATTTTTGTAAAGAATTAAGTCGATTTAATTTTGTAAAAAAATAAATAAATTAAAATAAAATAAAATCATTTAAAACCTTTAAACAAAATATTACATTTATTCTTCATTAATTAGCATAAAGGATATGAAGTAATAATAGATATGAAAAATAATATACCTATACAAGTGAATAATAAATATATCATAATGTTTACAAAATTAACATCAGAAACAAACGATTAGACAAATGTTGAAAGAAACAAGAAAGCTCAAAAATTTCAATTATAAAATTGGAAAGTGATAAAATAGGTATACGAATTAGAATCCAAATAAAACTACCGAGCATACGTCTACTAAACATTTTAAATGAATATTTCACGGCGCAATGTGGGAATAAAGTCTGTTTACATTCAAAAAGATATAGCAACTATATAAGAAAAGTAGCCACGGCGGCTCATTGCAAAATGTTAAAGTTAATTGCACAAATTAGTACGAATTTTCTACGTAATCATTCCAACTAATTACATAACAATCACCGGCTACATACGAATATCAATTATATCTATATAAAGTCGAAAATTTACCACTAGACGAGAAACAAAAAGAACGTCACCAGTAATCAATAAACCATCATTACCTAAAATTTGTAATTTTCGCTCACTCGCAAATATGTATCTATAAACGTCTTAGGTGCAATTATTGTTATATACCTTTATGCTAATTGCGTATATGTCGATTAAATCGCATAATATACGGGAGTGTACGTTGCAACACGAGGTGTTTGTGTGGATATGAATACGTCCTGATTACAATAAATAGAAGGAGCGAGAGAGGCAAATAGAAAGAAATTTAGGAATTTCCTTTGGGTTTGTAAAAGTTTGGATTGCAAATGATATAGAAAGTTGGCGTGAGATGAACTTAGGGTATAATTATAATGATAAGTGAGTAAACACGTCTCGAGGTTAGGATACGACATCAATCAATTTCATTGTTTCTTATACGTTTAATGGTATACTCATTTGCGATACGCGTTCTTAATGAGATTACACTATTAATTATTTTTATTACAAGTGATATATGCGCTTCCTTTTGTTTTTCAAAAATAATCAATATTGTGTTTGTACAAGAAATAATCGGTATGATTCTAATTATTAATTATATTAAACATTTCGATAAAATTGTTTAAAATTTCGATAGCTTCATTTTTGTATAAAATAAAATGTGTATCAAAGCCTAATAACTGTTTAACAAATTGTCTTAAACAATAAAATATATAAAGTCAGTTAGTGTACATGAAATATCCTGTCATCAATCTTTCGAATTAGTTAAATCAATGAGCATAGATTTTTTTTATAATACTCGTATTCATTAGAGTATCGCGTGAATTAAGATAAAATTAAATTATATACACGAGTATTATCATGGAAAAAAAAGAAGATTATATCTATAAAGTATGTACTCAGATACGTATATAGAAGCTCCTTTAATCCAGTATAGTTATAATTACGGCTGACTCACGCCGTCTGTTTCAACTGGCTATTTATATTAGATCATTTTCATATATATATATCTTTTGTATATTACTTTGTAATTTACAGCTAGCATAATTAATATATTGTTAGTTATAGGATTTCGTAACCCAGGTATATATATATATATCCCGGTATTAAAATCGCTTTAACCGCATTACCGTAATTCATTCTCGATTATCATCGGACGAATTATTATTTTAAACGAGCCTCCAAATGCACTCATCCGCGGTCATATTAACTGAACCTGTTAATAATTCATTTGGACTTTTAATCAGAAAAATAAAAGTATAAGACACAACATCTTGTAACTGAGAATATTAACGTGAGACCACTATTTCATTGGACATTTCAAAAATTTGTTAATTTATAGTTTGCCATTAAAATACTATTTTACTTGTAAATCCTCGACAATGATATATACATATATTTATATACACGTATATATTTGAGCTATTTGGGAAATATTTATTAGACGCGGTAAAACGGTATTAAGCTCGATGCTAAGCAAATTTTCCCACTCAATTAAAATTGCACAATTAATCCGAATACATATAGATAGATGTATATATATATACATATAACTTTGGAAAGTTTTAGCAAACAGGATAATTACCAGTATATCACCACCAAGTTTTCCCTTATAAGTATAAACGCGGCAAAATAACGTTAAAGGTAGTTCGAACGTCATTCTAGTTAATCGACTGGTTTTACGAAGAGTAAGTTATAAATTCCACTCGAATTGAGATGTAATAAATAATTTTCTAATAAATCATAAATTAAACCTCCGTAAATGTTTATGATTTTAATCGGTGTAATAAATATATTTATACATAACTTACGAAGAATCGGTAATGATACATATAAATATTATAAGATTTATCTTGATTTATTCAAGATCGATTAACAATAAGTTGTTTATCGATCGCAAATTACCAATTCACGTGAATTTGGATATACACATATATATAGTCGGGGTTTAAAAAGTGTTTCGTGATCAGTGATTTATAATAGGATTTTAGATAAGTCGACTTTATAATCTACAAACGTATTTATATATATAAGTAGCTTTGAAAAATTATATATTTCGACATTATCTTAAATTGATACTTGAAAATAAAAATAAAGAAAAATAATCATCTCGCAATGATAATTACGTTACTGAACTTGCACATTGTACGAATAAGAATTCGAGTGTATAGCGAATAAAGAAATCAAACTCTAATCTTAAACATAATTGTACAAATTCGACGGATATCTTAATTCGCTGGAGGTACTAAATTGGCATATATATCTAAATATAAATACGAGAAAGTGCGATATATCTATAAATTTTCCGTAAAATTTACAACGATCGAAAAGTGATATATTTAATTTAAACGGTAAAGCTCATACACGCACAATGAACCAAGAAAAGTTATCTTGCGCAACACGTATGTATAGCGCAGTTTGTTAGTATTAGCTACATATATGTATATATGTTATATGTACATATATATATATATACACATATAAGAAAATGATTAAGCGCTTTGGACGCCAGGGTAAACATATATACGTATATACTTGAGTCTCAGGCGCGATAATTGCTTTCGCACAATAAAATATGCACTCCCACTCGGTCCACGTTGAAGATTCATTGCTGTTAAGTAACTATATATATTATACCTATAGGTGTACACCAAGGTTTTTAGGTGCGCGAGATTTCGAGGTATAATTGATCGCGATTCTTATATAGATTTTTGTCTCCATATAGGTATAAGTCGCGGTGAAATTTATCATTGTGCAACTAGTTGCTTGGATAATATATTGTGACTTGCGGTTGATTTTCTCTACACCTGCCGACCGCTTAAAATATATGTATATATATGTATCTCGAAGATTGTCGATTTTCGAGTTTAACGAGAAGAGGGTGGACCAGCATTATTTGCGGTTCGATAATTATTATAGATCTTGTAAAACTCGTAGGCCTTTCTTTTTCGAGGTGGTTGGTGATTTTTCTATCGAGTGATGAAAAATTGGGTGATTAATGGCCGTTTCAAGGGAATTGGTTTCGACGTAGTGGAATAAATTTTAAGTAACAAAGTTTTAACTTCATTATTTTTGAGAAATATTATTATTCTAAATATTATCTATTGACAGGTGAGTATACGGCCAAAGTCACGAATTTCACATTAAATAATATAACCTACAGTAAATGCATCTATTAAGATTAATTAAAATAAATATTTTACATCAAAATATAATGTTACGATACTTTAAAAATGTAGAACTCGTAAGTAACAATAATATAAAAGAAAAATCCACCGACAAATTTAGTACACACAGATATTTCAAAGGTATGAACAGAATAGTCGTATAAGTAACGATATCACATCGATCACGAACTCGGAAAACAAAGAAGAAATGTCATCTCGAAAACAGTAGAGCTCATAAAGTGTCTCTATCAAAACCGCAGGCTCCACGCGAAATGAGAAAAGTAAAAAGAAAAAAGTTCTCGTAAAGAAAAACCGCGTAACGAGGGAACAATAGGCGGTACGAAAGTCCAGATCGCGTGGGAAGGTCAATATATATTCGTAGGTATATGGATTGCCGGAAAAACGCGCCTACGCTACGATGACGCGAGATTCCTTAACTCTGTATATACATATATAATATACATATGCATATATATATATATATGTATCGATCATTCAAATATTAAGTAATCCGTTATCGTGTCGATTTTATATATCAACGCCCGCAGGCGCGCTGTATTGCTATACGGGTGTATATGTCGAGTGTTAAGTTTCGTCGACGGGAAAAGTCTCGGAAAAATTTTTCCATTCGATATGTGTATACGTATGTGTTATTGCAACAGGTAAAACAGTGACTTCTTATATGCGTTCGCAAACAATAACAGCGTGGGATTCAGATGTATGCACTTTTTATTAGGAATAGTTGCGAGTTTTAGGATCGTTTTTATCGGTTATCGTAAATCATATAGTTAATTTTCTTTTAGCGGGGGTATATTCGTTATGTTGATCATTTTTAATCGGCGTGTCTTATGGTACGTTCGGATATAAAAAAATTTTCCAAATCAAGCATTTTATGATTTTTTTTTATTGAGCTTACAGGCGTCGAGTGACATTAGTTAAGTTACGGCGCGGCTGACTATGTTCATCTATTTCTACTTAAACTGTGATGAACGACTAGTTTTATCGCTCTTATTTTTATCGCTCAGTAAAATTTTTTTTTATTTGTAACGCATATCATTGATTTATTCTATAATAAAACCAATCGAAGGATCAATTGTTAACAAGTTTTTATTAATTTGCAATTTCAACATATTATTAAAAGTCACTTTCAATACAGATATTTTAAAAGATATTTTTCTGTATTTGTTATACAGGGTGTCCGCGAGCTCCCTTCGCAGTGAGGACGGTGTGCACCAAAAATATTTGTATGTTACTACTTTAATTATAACTATAGTTGTTGCTTTAGCAGTAACAGAGAAACTCTTTTAGTATGTTACTAATATAGTAACTACTATAGTTATAACTATTTTTAAAACTTAAATTTTAGAAAACATTTTAGTAATAACTATAGTAATTACTATTTCTATTATTTTAGTAACATTGATATTAGTATTAACTTTAGTAATTACTATAGTTAAAACTTAAAAAAAAACTATTTTTCTTTGCCCTGAAGCAGGCCGATTTTACGAGCATAGGGTAACCAACGCTAGATGCTAAATGTTAAGTAATTCGTGTTAGATATTCTAAATATTAGTATTAGATTAATTTTAATTCATTCACCTATCCTAGTTATAACCTATAAAATAGATGTTCTTAACCTCAAACCATTAAACCATTAAAATAACGTCAATAATCTCAACATTTCAAAATTAATAAAACACCTTATTTTTAATATTTAACACACATACTTTTAACCCCAAATCATTAAAATGCTAAAAATACCCTCAACATTTGAAAATTAATAGAAACATGTTATAACGTTTAAAATATAAATACAAAACTGGTTAAAACCTATAAAATAAAAACTCTTAACCTCAAATCTTTAAAAACATTGATATACCGTAAAAAATATTAGAGAATTAACAGAAACATTTTAGGTGCAACCAATAAAATACATGTTTCTAACCTCAAATCGTTAAAATTATTAAAACATCCTACTAAATATCGAATTTGGTAAATTCGCAGAAACACTCTTACTATAACCTGTAAAATTACTAAAAACGGTCTGATTATAACCTATAAAATAAATCTTTATAACCTCATATCTATAAAATAATTGATATAACGTAGAAAATATCAACATTACATAATTAACAGAATCATTTTAGTTACAACCAAAAAAAAAAAGAAATTACTAACCTCAATTCGTTAAAATTACTAAAGCAACCACAAAAAATATCGAATTTGGTAAATTCGTAGAAACACTCTTATTATAACCTATAAAATAAAAATTTATAACATCAAATCTATAAAATAATTGAATTAACGTAGAAAATATCGACATTAAAGAATTAACAGAATCATTTTAGTTTCAACCAAAAAAAAAAGAAATTTCTAACCTCAAATTGTTAAAATTACTAAAGCAACCACATAAAATATCGAATTTGGTAAATTCGTAGAAACACTCTTATTATAACCTATAAAATTATTAAAAACGGTCTGATTATAACCTATAATTAAATATTCATAACCTCAAATCTATAAAATGATTGAAATAACGTAGAAAATATCAACATTACAGAATTAACAGAATCATTTTAGTTTCAACCAAAACAAAAAAGAAATTTCTAACCTCAAATCGTAAAAATTACAAAAACAACCACAAAAAATATCGAAATTGGAAAATATTTATTTTATAGGTTATAGTCAAGCCGTTTTTAGTAATTTTACAGATTATATTAAGAGTATTTCTTCTCATATACACATTTTGATATTTTTGGGGGTTGTTTCAGTAATTGTAACAATTTGACGTTAGAAATATCTTTTTTTTGGTAGAAACTAAAATGATTCGGCTATTCTCTAATATTTATATTTTTTACGATATTTCAATTACTTTATAGATTTGAGATTATGCATATTTTTTTTAGGTTATAACCAGAACGTTTACAATAATTCAACAGGTTATAATAAGAGTGTTTCAAGTACTTTTCCCATTGTGATATTTTTTGAGGTTGTTTCAATAATTTTAACAATTTGAGTTTTGAAATATCTATTTTATTGATTGTACCTAAGATGTTTCTGTAATTCTCTAATATTATTTACAGTATATCAATTATTTTATAGATTTGAGGTTCTGAATATTTATTTTATAGGTTATAATCAGAACTATTGTAATTTTATAGGTTATAATAAGAGCGTTTCAACAGAATTTCAAATTTTGATATATTTAAGGTTATTTTAGTAATTTAAAAGAATTGAGGTTAGAAATATATATTTTATTGGTTGAACCTAAAAAGATTCTGTTAAATCTCTAATGTTGATATTTTTTACCTTATTTCAAATATTTATATATTTTAGGTTATGAATATTTATTTTATAGGATATAAACAGTCCGTTTTTAGTAATTTATTGGTTATAATAAGAGTGTTTCTAATAATTTTCAAATTTCGGTATTTTTTAAGCTTGTTGTAGTAGTTTTAGCGATTAGAGGTTTCAACCATTGGTTGAAAATAAAATGATTCTGTTAACTCTTTTATGTTGATATTTTGTACGTTATTTGAATTATTTTATAGATTTGAGGTTATAAATATGTATTTTATAGATTAATCAGACCGTTTATAGTAATTTTATAGGTTATAATAAGAGAGTTTCGAATAATTTTCAAATTTCGGTATTTTTAGTTTGTTTTAGTAATTATAACGATTTGAGGTTAGAACCATTGGGTGAAACTAAAATGATTCTGTTAATTCTCTAATATTCATATTATCTACGTTATTTCAATTGTTTTATAGATTTGAGGTTATAAATATTTAATTTATAGGTTATAATCAGACCGTTTTTAGTAATTTTATAGGTTATAATAAGAGTGTTTCTACTAATTTTAAAATTCGATATTTTTTGTGGTTGCTTTAGTAATTTTAACGATTTGACGTTAGAAATTTCTTTTTTTTTGGTTGAAACTAAAATGATTCTGTTAATTCTTTAATGTCGATATTTTCTACGTTAATTCAATTATTTTATAGATTTGATGTTATAAATTTTTATTTTATAGGTTATAATAAGAGTGTTTCTACGAATTTACCAAATTCGATATTTTTTGTGGTTGCTTTAGTAATTTTAACGAATTGAGGTTAGTAATTTCTTTTTTTTTTTGGTTGTAACTAAAATGATTCTGTTAATTATGTAATGTTGATATTTTCTACGTTATATCAATTATTTTATAGATATGAGGTTATAAAGATTTATTTTATAGGTTATAATCAGACCGTTTTTAGTAATTTTACAGGTTATAGTAAGAGTGTTTCTGCGAATTTACCAAATTCGATATTTAGTAGGATGTTTTAATAATTTTAACGATTTGAGGTTAGAAACATGTATTTTATTGGTTGCACCTAAAATGTTTCTGTTAATTCTCTAATATTTTTTACGGTATATCAATGTTTTTAAAGATTTGAGGTTAAGAGTTTTTATTTTATAGGTTTTAACCAGTTTTGTATTTATATTTTAAACGTTATAACATGTTTCTATTAATTTTCAAATGTTGAGGGTATTTTTAGCATTTTAATGATTTGGGGTTAAAAGTATGTGTGTTAAATATTAAAAATAAGGTGTTTTATTAATTTTGAAATGTTGAGATTATTGACGTTATTTTAATGGTTTAATGGTTTGAGGTTAAGAACATCTATTTTATAGGTTATAACTAGGATAGGTGAATGAATTAAAATTAATCTAATACTAATATTTAGAATATCTAACACGAATTACTTAACATTTAGCATCTAGCGTTGGTTACCCTATGCTCGTAAAATCGGCCTGCTTCAGGGCAAAGAAAAATAGTTTTTTTTTAAGTTTTAACTATAGTAATTACTAAAGTTAATACTAATATCAATGTTACTAAAATAATAGAAATAGTAATTACTATAGTTATTACTAAAATGTTTTCTAAAATTTAAGTTTTAAAAATAGTTATAACTATAGTAGTTACTATATTAGTAACATACTAAAAGAGTTTCTCTGTTACTGCTAAAGCAACAACTATAGTTATAATTAAAGTAGTAACATACAAATATTTTTGGTGCACACCGTCCTCACTGCGAAGGGAGCTCGCGGACACCCTGTATAAAGTTAATTATCTCGTTATGATTACATATTATCTTTTAAAAAATTGTTAAGTGTATTAATAATTAATTATTTAAATATTATAATGTAATAAAAACTTTATGCCGAAAAAGAATACGCACTCCGAATAAAATAAATCAATAAATTCTTTATATTAAGACACTAGCCCGTAAATAAAACATAAAGCATCCTCATAAAAAAATTCCCACAATATTCGTAAATTAATATGCACACAGAAAAAATTTTATCAAAAATATCCTATAAAACGACATTTCTCTTCGCATTCATCATTAAACTCCTCCCTCCAAGTCTCGAAACTTTTCAATCTGAGGCACGCAGAAATTTAATCAGGATCCATCGACTCGAAAAACGAAGAGTACGCGCGACATAAATTAAAAATTTCACGTTACACCGTAACGGTACACGAAAAGTAACAAAAAAAATTCAAGTAAAATATATGCAAACAAGCCCAACTTCCCGAAAAAAGTAAGATTTGCCCTCGCGTCGGTGAAAAAAAAACGTCGCCGCGGCTGATCCTTTTAAACTCGCTATCTTAAAACCGCACGTGCGTCCTGCGGCGCTTTTGAGTTCCTTCGCGTAGGTATATATAGCTTTAGAGATACGTTGCTCGCGGAAACGTTGCGTCACAGGCGTACGCGACGTTTACGCAACGAGTGTAATTCGAGGTGGTTTCCGGGATCTCGCGATATCGACGGTTTACTCGCTTTTATTTTTCTTTTCTTTTCGGTTCTTTTAACTCTTTTTTTTCTTTTCCGTCGCGTCGCTGATTTACACGGCTACTTTACGCCCGGTCGTAATTGCTCGCACGCATGTGCGATTTTAAAACGGTAAATTCGGCGCGCTCGGGGTGGATCGCCGTATATATCAAATATGGACGGGTTTACGAGGTTGTTTTCGAATTTAAGGAACGTTACCGATACACTCTTCTTTTATTTTTTTAATGTATTCCAAGATTGCGAAAATTATTACAATGAATTTTTAATGAGATGTCGCTTGTTTTCACGTTCGTTCTCGATTTATATATTTTCTATACTTTCTTATTTGAACGCGTATGTATAGGTGTATATATAGGCAAGTACATTGGCATCTTGTAAAATTTATTTTTGTGAAAATTAATTTATCAAACGTAACGTTCAACAAAACCAGTGGAAGTTTGTACAGACATTATTTATCATTTTTTCGTTCGGTACTCTAATAATAAAGTCGTTGAAATTGGAACATATCCGAAGTCGATGTAAGTACGTGTATTTCTGTACAAATATAAATAACGTTTATACGAGTCGTGGAGGATTAAATTTATCTCGGGTGCAGAAAAAAAATTTTTTA
Source organism: Theocolax elegans (assembly GCA_026168455.1). Taxonomy (NCBI): domain Eukaryota; kingdom Metazoa; phylum Arthropoda; class Insecta; order Hymenoptera; family Cerocephalidae; genus Theocolax; species Theocolax elegans. Next base: position 92,976,571 of record CM047426.1, on the reverse strand, counting down.
GCAATGAGTGAGTGTCCTTTTATCTCTTATCTTGTCAATTCAACCGACGGATAATACGGGAGACAAATGGTGCGCAGGTACAATGTAAGCTGCTGACGTTCACAACGTAATAAAAGATACTAACCTATACGCCAATACGTAATAGTTTAGTTTAAAATATTTTTGCATACTCGTTAGAAAAATAACATTTACGAGCTTCTATAAGTCGTTATTCACTTCTCAATATCCATATATATATACATATACCTACTAAACAGAAATATTAAATGTTTAATTTTAATGATCGTATTATTCATTCTGACAAGAAATTTTTTTCTACTTATGTAGATCAAAGAGATCAAATAAATTTTATTTAATGAACGTTTGATATACTTATGTGTTTATTATGTGGATTAATTTAATGTTAATTTTCTTGAGTTGTTTATGTAGTTTTATTTACTACGTATTATTGTCAATGATTACATTTCAACGAATGTTACAATTTTAAATGTAACAGTTAGTTCGATATTTCCAAGGCACAGAATGGTAAAGTTGTTTCTCTTTATAATTCATTTAATTAACCAATAAAGTAAATCTTTGGAAAAACAAAAGAAATCAAAAGACAAGTTTGTAAAATATATGTATTTGAAAAAGTAAAAAAACACAGAGTGATATTCATTCAGTTGTATTTAAATTTAAACGATCTGTTGGTTGTAGGTAAATAAAAAATAAGAGTAATAAACGATGTTCGGGACAATATAGTTAATCTTTACGACTTTCAAGCATTCCAGTTTATTACACATAAAATGCATGTCATTCTACTTTGATTAGAAATAATTAACAGTTAATTAAACGATTAAAAAATTGCATGTATTAGTTGACTATTTTAAATTGGGAACAGTTTTTTTTTATTTCAAGATTTATGTATACACAAGTGTAATTATTGCAGGAATTTGCGAAATGAGTACGTGATCATTTATAATAATAAAATATTAAAATTATTTGAAAAAAATAGTACAATTTTATAAAATTAGAAAAATATAATTATTTAACGAAAATTTATGTAAAATTATATATGCAACGCATACAGGTGTTCCAAATATCATAGACATTTTTTACTGAAAGAGTAATGAATTTTTAGAATGTATCAGAGTATGTGCGAAAAAAGTAGTAAAATCATTTTTTGCAAATAATAATTTAGTTTACAGTTTTTTTATCTGCATGTTCGTGTCACCGTTTTCAAAGTCAAGAATCTAATTTGTAAAAATTGCAGTCCAGCTGGTCATTATTATAATTTACTTAATAACGCGAATTCCAAAAAATAAATAGAATGTAAACAACCACTAAATTACGACTCGAAAGAGTATTACATTTCAATATCCGAAAACCGAACACACGAAAATAAAATATCGCTTGATTGAGAAACATCATTTTCACATATATCAAGGGAATAAAATACTTAAACAACAAGTGCGAGCTCAACTTGGCGTTTATACGAAACATTCAGAGAAAAACGTGAATCGAAATGAAAAAAAAGCTTTCTCGATCGCTCTCTCTCTCTCTCTGTTTCCGTTCTCGGACCACGAGCGCGACCTTATAAATCAATCTCAAAGCAACCGCGCGACTCGCATTAATATCCTCAAACCGCGCGATTAAGATTTCAATAAACAAACGTTCATAACTCAACGTCCGCGTGAGGTTTATATTGACGGGGGTGGTACGTCGAGACGAAGGAGGGAGAAGGGAGGAGGTAGAGAGGGGGGGAGGGAATGATCAAGAAAGAAAAACGTTCGCATAAAGGAGATATATAAGAGCCGCGAAATGACCACCAAGCGTATATATACCTACACAAGATAAATACAACCGGGCGCAAGTTTTTAACTCGATATTTTTCTTACCACGTGTATTTATTGCGAGAGCGAAATTTCTTATCATTGAAATTTAACCGTTAAAAGTTATCCGTATACACGTTTGATAGAAACGTCGAGTTGCGAGGCTACTTTTTTCATTCCTCTCTCTCTCTCTCTCTCTCTCTCTTCTACTCAGACGTCAAAACTACACCGCAGTGGCCCAGCTGGGCGCTTGTTTTCTCGCGACTATCTTCCTCTTCGCACCGATTTACCTTGCGTCGAAGAAATACCTGCCTATTCTATAAATTGTATAAAAATGTCGCTCAACAGCAACCAAACTGATAACTCAGCGCCGGCGTATTTTCAAAATTTCGTCGATCTTTTTAATAGACGCATTGATCGGTTAGAAGCGGGTATAAATTATATAAATAACACTCAAACCATTGTCGACACATGCGAAATAAAAATCTCTGGCATACCGTCAAGCCTAAATGCATCGGCAACCGATATAGTTTCTACTGTGTTTGCCGCTATGGGTTTCAGTGTACTTACTAACCACGTAATTCACGCTCGCGTATGGAAACAAAAAAGCTCTCAAAGCGATACGGCAATATTACCCGGGAGTTCGCAACAAAATTTAACGCAAAATTCCACGCATAATACATGGTCACTTGTTGTACAAATGTCGTCGCCAACTGTACGTGATCGCGTTCTCACGAATACTTCGGCGCTCAAAATTCACACTGCTCAAACGTTGTTTAAGGTAGGTGGTGATTCTAAAGTTTACGTCTCTCCGGTATGGCCTAAAGAAATATACATGTTAGAACGTAAAGCAAGACAAGTAGCTTCAGCTAAACGTTACCTGAGACCCGTTGTGCGTAACCTTACCGTATGTATTCGTGCAAATCTATCTTCACCATTCATACCAATACGTTCCGAAGCAGACTTATCAGCGTTACCCACTCTGTCTCCTAAAATAGTTGAAACGATGCAACAAAACTGAGGATGCATTGGTCGGCCGCGTTCCAATTTTTGTCTACAAAAGGATTTCATTTCTGTTGCGCATATAAATATAAATAGATTAAAAACAAATTTTAATTTGCTTGAAGCTCGCTGTAACGACTATTGCTATGACATCATCGGTATCACAGAGACCTTTCTTACCGAAAACGATGATAATGCACTTGTCTCGTTAGAAGGATTTGCTTTCTTTCGTATTGATCGAACAGGGAAAAGTGGAGGTGGTGTTGGTGTTTATGTTCGCGATCAGTATCTTGTAGAAACAATATGTCACTCTAATACTATATTCGATAATAAACCGGAATACCTCATATTGCAAATAACTATTGGTAGTATAAAGATTTTATTTGCTGTCATCTACAGACGTCCTCACTCCGCATACCCCACCGAATTTTTCCTAACAATATCTGAAATTATTACATCCTATTCTCATGTCATCATTACCGGTGATTTCAACATAAATATGGCAATCAACAGTAATGACGCTACATACCTTCGAAATGAGATTGAGTCGCTTAGCCTCTTTCTAGTTCCGTCAGAATGCACACATCATGCGGTTTATCGCGACAATGTCAATCTTTCACACACTTGGCTAGACTTATTTCTAATTAGCAATCGTGATGATGTAAAACGTTATCGCAAAACTGATGCTCCTTTTGCAGCAGGTCATGATCTGATTGAGCTTGACCTTGCTCTTAAAACGGAAATAACTACTACTAGAAATGTATTTAAAACTAGGCGCTTAAATTGTTTAAATGAAGCCCTCTTGAAGAGTGAGCTTCAATCAAATCTTTCTGTAGACGCGACCGACCTCAAATTAGCTTCTTTGCTTAACTTAGATTTTAATGTAGACTTTAGGAATTTATTTATAAGTACTTTTACCTCCGAGGATTTTCCTGATCGTTCTGAGTTTAGTTCTAACCTAGATTATCTTGTTGATAGTCTTGAACAGAATATCACCAAATCTTTCGACAAAGTTGCCCCCATTATGCTTTCTTTCTCATCCAAAAATAAGAAACCCTGGGTTAACGACAAAATTAGGCAGCTGATGCGTGATCGTGACAAAGCCTTCAAAGCATCCACTAGACTCGGCCGTTTTTCGAAAGCATATTTGAGCTTCAAAAACCTTAGAAGCCAAATCAGCAATGCCCTTGACTCGGCAAAAAATAAATTTATCAGCGACAAAATCAACGAATCACCTGATCCCAAGGCAAAGTGGAAAGTATTACGAAATCTTCAGTTATCAGGATCCAAGCTACCATCACCGCTCCTAAAGTTTTCGCCAGAAGAACTTAACAGATACTACTCTGTCTTGTCTGACGGTGTTCCACCTCTCACAAATCACGATCTTGACTCACTTTTATCCGCGACTGTCATTCATCAAGTCAATACCAACTTCGATTTTGCTATCATTGATACTAATGATATCCTTAAGGTATTAAGTGAGGCATCTTCTAAGTCCGCTGGATTTGACCAAATATCGCTGCGGATGCTAAGGATGGCTTCTCCATATATTATTTCATTGCTTTCAACTATTTTTAATTACTCTCTTTGTACAGCCACTTTTCCTACTGGCTGGAAAAAAGCCATACTATCGCCGTTAGCCAAAACTAGTACCCTCAGTTCACCCTCTGATACACGACCCATTGCTCTTCTTTCCGAAACCTCAAAGCTACTGGAAAAACTAGTTCACTTGCAACTCTCTAGATATTTGTATTTAAATAATTTAATTGACAGTCATCAATCAGGTTTCAGAAAAGGTCACAGTACCCAGACGGCGCTACTGGGTGTAATAGAAGACGTGCGCATGGCAGTAGACCGCAGACAGGTTACCATTTTAGTACTTTTTGATTTTTCAAAAGCGTTCGATCGCCTCCCACATCTGCTGCTACTAATCAAGTTAAAAAACCTAGGCTGTTCAAACAGAGTCATCACCTGGTTTTTTAATTATTTAAATGGAAGATACCAGTCTGTTATAGGGAACAATGATCAACTCTCAGCTTGGCGTCCCACACTCCTCGGTGTTCCTCAAGGCAGTGGTCTTGGTCCACTCTTATTCACCATATTTATTAATGATCTGCCCACTGTTTTACATCATTCAAAGTATAAGATTTTTGCCGATGACACCCAGATATATTTACACTGTCATCCAAATGATTTAGACGAATTTATCTCCGTTATTCAGCAGGACGTGAATGAAATAGCATTTTGGGCATCAATAAACGGTTTAGAACTTAACAGTAAGAAAACCAAGGTTATGATCCTTGGCAGCGAAAACTTCATTAGTAGAATCAATTTCAATGAATTACCAAAAATATCTCTGCTGGGTTCTGAGCTTCCTTATTCATTTGAGGTTCGTAATCTAGGTCTGTGTCTAACGCCCACACTAAATTGGGACAAACATGTTCGGCATTTAAGCCGGAAAATAAATGGCTTGCTTCACTTTCTACGATTTCATAGACATTCCCTTTCAATAAGTCTCCGCAAACTACTTGTAGAGAGTCTTATCTTTCCGCACTTAGACTATGTATCCGCTGTTTTTCACGATCTTGATGATACTCGTTGTCTGAAAATCCAACGACTGCAAAATGCTTGTGTTCGTTTTGTTCATGGATCCATACCTTGGCGTGCCCACGTCACCCCTTATCGCCTGAAACTGGGATGGCTTTCAGCTAGTAAACGACGTGATTTCCTCTTAACCACGCTGGCTTATTCTGTGATTGTCCATAATAACCCAACTTATTTATCTAGCCGTTTTTCCCTTATTGGCCGAGACGTAAATCCACGCATGTCTTCGCGTCACACACTTCGATCATTATTCTATACTGTTCCGAAAACCGAAACAATGAACCGTTCCTTCACAATAGCTGCTTCAAAAATTATAAATTCAATACCTCGACCCGACTTCACAGTAGACAGTATAAGATCGTTTAAATCTTCTCTCTTCAACGAGCTCAAACACAGGGATACATGCGATTGGAATGAACGAGTTTTGCAAGAGGGAATCTCCATCTCTAATCATTAATTCCTCGGAAAGCATCGTAAAACATCAGAAATCTGGTGAAAAATTAAATTAAATTTAATACTTAAGTCTTAGCTATAGTTTTAGAATATAATACTAGTTATAAGTCACGTAAATCGAATTAAATAAGCTGTAGATTACTATTTTCTCACCTAGTGTATAATTCTTTGGCTTACCTACAAATTGTAACTATCTTCTGTTTTAAAAGCATTTTGTACTTCAACTACACATAAAACGATATTGTATTACTTTTGTACTTTCTTCACAGCCCTATAGGGTTATACCCCAACGGCTGCAATAAACATAATCAATCAATCAATCAATCTCTCTCTCTCTCCCTCTCTTCGTACTAAACCTTATTGACGTTAAATAAAGAATGTCACTTTTCGAGCGCTGTTTTGAAATGTACGTGCAACTGGATATATTAAAATTTATGAAGTTTTTACACAAAGTTTATATTATTATTATAAAAGTCGATCGTTTCTTTAAATCTACATTTTTTAAACATCATTTGATAATTATCCCTTCTCATCGTACATGCATAATTACCAGTACGAATCAACGTCAAAGTATAACATTACTTTCATGTAGCCCTTAATGATAATAAATTTGAGGTTGATATATAATCACCTGGATCGTTCCAATTTCTAATGAACGAAAGTATATTAATTTCAATGGACGTACCATCGTACATATATATATATATATATATATACACGTGTAGTAATAACCAAATAGTTGAATTAGATTGTAACGTTGCGGATAATTATATAGTCATCGTCATTGGTACATTGCATGACAATCTCGAGTTTGAATAGGTGTCTCAGTCGAAAGAAAGATTCTTAATTCTTTCTTTTGTCGTGCTCGCTAATGGAGAAAGATAATTGCAGGGTAGAATTGTACTTGTAACCGATTGTCACTCATAAGTGTATAATGCATTTTTTTGTTGTTGTCTAGAAGAGAGGATGCGTTACGCAACTTTTTCTCTAAACCGAGTATCGGCATTTCATTCCACAAGATAATTACAGAATATCATCGTCTTCTACTATTGGGTAATTTTTAACCCGAATATTTGTTCATTTTTGTCATATACCTATATGTATACGTTATTGGTACACGAATTCAATAAATATAATGTAACGTATACGCAGATATCGATACGCGTGAATAAACATTTTAAAATTCAAAGTTAACCAGGTTTTACATAACGATTCGCCTATGGACGACTTGGTAACAATATATTATAACATTTCTCTCTTTCTCGTCTATATAGCCATATAGCTATAGAAATCATAAACTATCTAAACAACTGGCAAAATATTCCGACACCTATATATATATATGTGTGTGTACGTACACCGACCGATTCCAAAAATTCGAAGACTTGTAAAAATGGGTACACTAAAAATAGGCAGGGAGAGAGAGAGAGAGAGAGATAGAGATAAACGTCGAGTCTTGGTGACTACAATGGAAAGGTGGCGGCGTCGGCGGCGAGTAAGGTACCTCCACCCCGTAGAAATAAGATACGGTAGAATGCGGAAACACTCGGTACAGGCGTCCTCGTCGATGATGCCGTCGCATTGTTGCCGCGGGGCCGGCTTTTTTTTCGCCCGCGAGACCCCTCGTAAAAGACATTCTCGCGTCATAAATCCGCCGGCGGCCCGATTGGGGCCCTCTTGGGTTTCTTCGCGTATGGGGAGCATGTAACTCGATGCGCGAGATCCGGATGTCGCTCGAGAAAGAGGGAAGTCGATTATTTCTTTGCCTCTGGTGCATATCGCCGTAACTTCTCTTTGGGGTTGCTCGATAACTTCCTTCCTCGATCACCTACTCCTTTATATTTATCACTTTCTTTTTTTCTCTATGTACTCTTTCTTAATCCTCTAGTTCTATTACACCTGACCGCGTTTATCATAAATTTCATTTTACGCCATTCATTATTACCAGTTCTATTCATTTAAACCACTGACTCGTTGTAACGCTTCAGTTTTTAAAAAATAAAGATTGTTTCTAGTATATAAGTGTATGACAAATACTTTCGATCGATATAGGCCTCCAAATTAATAATCGTTGTACAATAATTATGTAAAGAAATTCATACATATTGAAATAATTTTAATTAAATGCAAATCATATTTTTATTTTTATATTTCATTTATTTATATTATTGACAATATTAGATTATAAGTTTTATTTATTATTTTATCAATTGATTAATTACAGTTTGTTTCAATTGATTTAAAATTATTTTTAAATCATTGCGAAATTGCAGTGTTTAAATCGGTATTTGAGTTATAAATAATTTATGTGGTTTTTAATAAATTTTGAAATTGATTGCAATTTAAAATCATGTTCACACTTATTTTTGAATAAATAGTCCAATAAGTATTATTTACCTTTTCATTTCGATATTTGTCTAAAAAATAATGAATTATAACATGTCTTTAAAAAATTGTCATACATCGTAAGTTACATCGTAATCGCACTACCAATTTTTCATTTTCAAATTTTTTTTTATAGTGTACACTGCGTATATATACAATATGCTTGTTTCCCTCCTTTCAATCAATAAAAAAAATCAGTGCAGTCCCCTCGCCTAATTGCCATGTTCCTTAAAACCCATAAAAAAAATAACGAGCAGATTCATCAAGCAACTCGGACATACAATTTGAAATCTGTGGCTTCCTTTCGTTTCGCTATGTAGCGCACCACTGACGTATATACGCGCGTAAAACTCCCGCGTATATACCTCTTGTTTTTTTTCTCTCATCACCTGCCGTATGGATACTGGATCATTAAAAACTCAAAAAATAACGCTCCCACGATGAAATATCTTATCTAAATGTTTAAAGAATCCATGTACATATATACGAGGATCGAGAAACTTCGTGTCTAAAATAATAAAGGAATACCTTCTTTTGATTTTTTTTTAACATCGTAAAAAGGGCTCTTTATTGTTTTTTATCAGCAGCTGCTATGTTTCAACATTCGACGCGTGTATGCAAGCGAAAGTTTTGCGTTGTCTTCTTCTTCTTCTTCTTTTACACAGATGGGCAGCTGCAAGGATTTGATCGGGGTGCTGGAGTTTCATTAAGAACGAGGGAATGTTTTCGGTAATTTATGGTGATACTTTGAAATTTTATCTCGTTTCGACAGAAAATATAGTAATTGTTTTAATGAATATTATGTGGGTTATGTTTTTAAATGGATCTTCTCGATAATCCGGTATATCGCCTTCGTGAATTCAACTTTTAATTAAGGGGATGTCGAACTCGTTATGTTACCGTCCGAGTCATTAACCGACTGAGATGTGCTGTTTTTATATACAATAATTATTGTTTTGTATTAAAATGTAAGCTACATTACGAGATCATTGTTCTTTGTTACGATGCTGTCTATATAACTATTGTATAAACTTTCAAGACGATTTAAGTATTTTATGAGATAAATTGTTTCCAAAAGTTTTAGATGTAAGTACAGCACATTTGTTAAAACAATTAATGTATTTTTATTAACTACTTCACCAATTGTCTTGCAATTTTCCACAATTATAGACAGCATCGTGATTTTACTTGCACTTTAATATAAAACATTTATTATAATGCACAGTGCTTCTCACAAAACTACAAATTTGACATTGCTATAATGGTAAAATCTAGTGTTTACATTGCATAACGCGACTTAAAGTGCTTAGTATTTTGTTTTTTTAATTTTGAACAATTTTAAATAATTTATGTTGATTTAAGTTACATTAAAATTTATGAATTATTAGTATTCTTAGTATTTTTAAGAAACGCTTTAAAATACATTTTTCTTCTTATGTAAAAGTTTTCGTTTCGTACGCAAATTTTTGTACGAATTCCAGTGAAACGCAATAACGCGACATTACTTGAATTTTCATAACAAATCAAGGCAACCACTATATAATTGCAACAACAGTCTCAAACGATATGACTATCTAAATAGAATAAATATAGATTCTCGTAAAAAAAATAAATATATACAGAGCCATCATTATACAATGAAACTTAGTTAAACACGATTATACAGTCCTTCTCGTTAACCGGCGTAAATATACGTAACCGTTAACCATAAAAAGGACTAGGTAAAGTGTCCGAAAAAAGAAGACAGGGGATGCAAAAGAGCAAAACCGGAGAAAGCAGATAAAGAAACGGTATAAAGAAAGAGAGATTAAGAAAGGGGGCGAATATCACCCGGTAAAAGAGAAAGAGAGGTAGAAATGCGTGTGTATGTGTATATAGGTATACATAAAAAAAGAAGAAAAGAAAAGAGGACACTAAGATAAAAACAGAGAAAACAGCGGACACTCACTTTTATCCTGTTTCTTATCCTCCGTTCCAGAGTCTCTCGCGATTCGCCTCACGCAGTCCGGTTCGTCCCGTGCTGTAACGAGAAAAGAGAGAAGAATCCTTTTTTTATTATTTCCTTTTTTTCCTTTCCTTACTGCAAAATGGGCTGTAGTTGCATAAGGTACACTACATACATATGTGTGTGTGTGTGTGTGTGGCTGTGTCTGTGTATGCCATTTTGGATTTTCAACGAATTCTTTTTCGAGTTAACTGGTACCATAGAATTGATGGGGTTGTTTGCTGAATACTCGAATCTTTTCTAATTGGGACTTGGATGTATTGATTATACCTTTTTTTTCATTTCCATTCCTTAATGATTCAATTTAGGGTTCATTTTTCTGGCAAGCAATATATATATATACGGTCCTTTTGCGAGCAACATTTTGTATAATATACATAAATATATATATATGTACACGACTACGCGTATAACGAAATTTAGTAAATCGGTATACAGATGTGTAATTATTTTTAATTATATGCGAGAGAGTTGACTAATTATGTCACTTAAGATACACATGCATCGTATGAATATTTCTTCTTTAACTTGATTTACACCTTTACATAACGACTCGAGGATTATTACATACAATCTATATATGCATAAGTATGTTTTAAGAATTAGGTTGGTTTACTCGCACGACATTTTCGGCTGCTAATGACGCTATATATTTTTTTTAATCGAAATTTATATATACCGATGATTGCACATTTAACAACAATTTGTGGTACACAAGCTACATTTTATTAGTGCATTCGTGATGTTGAATGCATAAACGTATTTTCAACCTAATTGCTTTTTGTATCGCATTTATTACATTAACAGTATTTTTTTTAATACGAAGTGTTGAGAAATAAATTTAAAGTCGATGTAAATAACGCGTTAATTGGAAAATGATATTGTGAATTTTAAGGATGACATAAAGGTATATATTCACCTGGTCATCACATCGAATTTTTTATTTGCATTTTAGTGATAAAACTTCACGATTTCATGCATAAACAATTATTTGAAAATTTTATAATAAAATATTTGACTATCTGGTTAGCATAAAATTTGAAATAAGTTTGATAGTGAAGATACTAAAGTTAATACTTTATAATTATATATAGTTATAATATTAATTTTTTCGAAAATGGGAATAATATACCCTAATAGAAATCTGAGCATGAATTAATGGAAAGTTTTTTAAGTCACAAAATGACCAATTGTTATAAATATCAAAAAAATATCCAATTAATGGAAAAATTAGAGTTTTATTTAACCTTCTATAACTAAATTTCTAATAGGGTACAGCGTAATAATCTATTTTAAGCGCCGCTTTATGTTTTGACAATTGTAACGAGAGGACTTTCAACTCGACCATCATATGGCGTTAGTTGGTAATAGAGTTTTTGAACTTTCAGCTAGCTGATTAATATACTAATAGTGGTAAGAAATATATAAATTTAAACTACAGAGGAATGGTGACATAAAAAAAACTTTTTGACATATTCTCATACTCTGAGAAAAAGGATATATTAAAGTTACTACATTTTTTAGTAAAGATATAATTTACTATATTTATATATTAAAATGTAAATAGTAATGTGTATACATTGCTATAAAATTACTTATACATTTTGATACTTGCTATATAAACCATACTGAAAATTCAGTCAATCACATCGTCATCAATAAAATGTATAGTAAAATATACTATGTCATTTTTCCCATTATAATAGATCGATCATTGATATCTAAATAAGATTTATAATAAAAGCTGTTTCATAGAATACGTTCGAAGGACGCAGCGTTCAAGGCGAGAAAAATTCAGTCCTCCTTAGGACACTATCGTCGATTTGTCTACGTACCGTGCATCAGGCAAATCATCATTGCGAATATTCGATAATGAAATCGAAGCGCAGGAACATATACATACGTACGTATAAAAGGAAAAAAAAATATTCTTGTGGATACTGCGCTGAATACTTGACTCCAATTGACCCTCATTATTAAACATCCGATCCGCGTCGAGACGAGGATTTGCACGAAGCGCAGTTTCAATCTTCCAATATATGCGTGTAGAGATACTGTAACCGTGCAAGCGTGGAACTTCTTTATTTTTTGAGATATATAGAAGCTTAGCCGTTGGTTATTAAGGACCATTGGAAGCTTGATTGAATGATTTTTTTACGGGTTTTGAAATGATTAAGTATACTTTCGGTGTACGTACGCAACGATCGTTTCTCGTTATTTTCAATTGAAATATACCTTATATTGCGACATCAATTTTCTACGTTACTTTTTTTTTATTCCTTTTCATCTATACGTAACCATTTGTCTATTGATTCATCAGTGCTTCTAGTTTTATGTTTTAACGAATGAAACATTTTGATTAATTGCATTTTTTCCAATATACAAATTGTCTTGTTGTATAAGTACAAAAGGATATTGGAATAGTTCCTATAACGTTATGCATACTATTGTACTATTCGTTTTGAAAAATGTATATGTTGATCCAAGAAAAAGAAGAAAATAATTGTCATTACTAATTGCGCAACGTCAACCAATCAAGTAAAATAAGAATGTAAAAATAAAGAAAAAAGAGGTGATCGAGAAAACGCGCTTGGCGGCATAAATTACCGAAGCGAAATTCCGTAACGTCGAGAGGAGACAAAAATCCGTCGAATTCGGTGGAAGGAGGGAGGGTCGTCGAAAGGGACTCATTACCGAGTGCGAGCACGTACCGAGACAGAAAGAGAGCATCGCGATAATCCTACTCTAGCGAGTTGCTGCTGCTGCTGGTGCTGCTGCAGTTATAAACGCGACGAGCTCTCAAAGAGGCGGGAAGGGAGAAGAGGCCCAAAAGGAAGTCAAAAAACGAGCTTGGGCGCTTCGCGCGTTTATTTTTGGCTCCGGTGTACTTGACCGATAAGGAGCTAAAAGAGAAAGAGCAAGAGAGAGAGAGAGAGAGAGAGAGAGAGAGGGCTTCCTCTCGCTTAACCACTTTGAAAAAAAGTATAAAGCACAAGGAGAGGACCCGTGGAATGTCGAATCTTTGTGATACCGTGGACCAAGTAATTTTTGTACATACAGAAGATTTTGCATTTATTTTCCAGTTGCGGATCTTCAATTTGAATGTCTATATGACGATAATAGTAAAAGTAATCGAAGAAACTCGAAAGTTTACCTAGCAATCGTTGAACGTATAGTAAACTAATATTGGCAAAAGTAGTTTTCCCATCTGTTATATGTACACGAATGTACACAGACAATTTCGGTTAATAAACGAGGAGCGATGCGCAACCAGTTTCCTAAACGAAAAATCCTTTAGACACGGATTAGCGCAGGAGTAAGGGTTTTATATAGGTACGGGTGGATTCCTCGAACTCGAGTTAACGGAAAATGAAAATGAAGAAATTTCTCCCTATCCATTTGCAGAGCGTGCAAACACACCCGCTTGTGCATCAACACAGAAGTTCACCCACGCGCGCGCGTGCGGACGGAAAAAGGAGAAGAGCGAGAGAGAGAAAGAGGAAAAAGAGAAAAGGACGAGCCAAGGAGGGAGCACCCAAAGGAAGGAAAAAAAAGTCGCAAGAGAAACATAATGGCGGCATAGAAATATATAGAGTAAGGGAGAGAGCGAGAGAGAGAAGGAGGAGGAGGAGGTGGTACGTACCGAGGGGGGTGGGTAAGGGGAGCAAGAAAAATAACAAGAGTATCCTCCTGGCCGTGCGCGCACGCGGCTCGCGCTCTCTCTCTCTCTCTCTTACTCGAGCGGGTGGCCTTGAGCAGGTCATCACCTCCGGGGCCGCCGTAGCCGCCGTGCTCAGGCTATACACTGGACCATCTTAACTTCTTACTCCTCGGACCTCGTTCTTCTTCTTCTCTCCCTCCCGCGGCTTGCTTTCTTGTTCCTCTTCGGATTCTTCCTCTTCTTTGTGGTCGCTGCGTCTCTCTCCGCGTACACACCGTGCATCTCTCTTCCTCTTCTTGTGTTTCATCTTTTTATCGTTTCGCCGACAATCCCTCTGTCTCCCTTCGTCCCTTTCTGAATTTCTGCGCGCACCTTTCCGCGGGCTTTTCCTCTCTCTCTCTTTCTCTCCTTACCCTCCTCCTACCTACCTCTGTACGTACACATACACACTCGCTTCGTGTTTACGTTACGCAAGTAAATGCATTTTCGATTATCTTCACCCTTAGTCAATTTCCACTCCTTTACCTTACGATCGCGATTCTATTTGCGTACACCTATCCTATACCTATATATATATATATATATGTACATTTGTTCGAAATTTCAATGAGTTATTGCACTCGGAGCAACAGTATACGAAAATAATTATTTACAGGTATACAGGGTGGCGATAATTCGTCAAACGATGACTGATATTGTACGAGGCTAGAAAAACGCAAACCATCGAAACATCCCGTAATTCCCTCTAATCCTTTCGATAAACCATGGAAACAAGGCGTCCTAAGCCTTTGACTATCGGTTAAACGGTTCATTTAGAACCGAATGCGCGCTCTCGCGCGAGCGCCACGATAAATATAACCGTTTGCGAGCCCTCGCCCTACTATCTCTCTCTCTCTCTCTCTCTCTCTCTTTACTCGAGCAGAAGCGAAAGAGAAGATCCAACTAAAACAATATTTATCATTATAATTACAAGTTGCCCGTACGCCGGGAGCATCGGACAATTTATATCGGACAGAGGCCCTTCGGAAACGCTATATACTTTTCGTATATTTTCACGAACGATAGTCGTGGTAAATCCGACAGATTTCGTTCGTGTAAAAACTACTGACGTTGATGATCGAAGCGGGATTGTATTATCATGACGATTATGATCCTAGATGGAGTTTCTTAATCCTTTTATTACCCTTTTCTTTTGTTTTATGTATCAGATGTATAATACGGTTAATTATAGGAAAAATTTATGAGACCTTTTAAACGTGTTCGATCAGTATTAGATCGCGGGTTATTAGGAATAAATCGTTGGTACGGTATAGAGGGAGGATATTCATCGATTTTAGGCTTCGATCTAAATCTAATTCAATATTTTGTAATTGCACTTTTGATATATTACCTTCGTTATCTATTTTTCGTTTTAAAACGTGATAAGGAAAATATGCAAAAGAAAAATTAAGTAAATTCAATAAAATATTTGTTTTAAGATTACAAGATATATTTTTTTAAGACTTTTTTCAAACAAATATTTTATCATAATTCACTAAATTGTTATTTCCATCGTAAAAGGTTATAAGGATCAACCATTTGCCCATAAAAAATAGATATTTCTGACTTCTGGTATATTATTTCATAAGATATTGTGGTAACATATCTCTTTATCAGCAAGTAATTAGCAATGCTTTATACTGAGAAATGATTGAAAACTAGATCCGTAACGGTACCATATATAAAATTGACATAATTGATTGAAGGAATTCTTAATTCGCAAGTGTAAAAATGTGTAATTCCATCGACAGGGTTAAATGGCTCACAGTTCGAAGGACAATAATAAATTATATTTTAAATGATGTATCAACCAATCAATTAACGTACGTACAAATATAAATGCGCGATCATTAACAAAACGTTCGATCCCGTCAGAAATTTCAATAGCGAAACTAGGCTTCCATATACGATTTTATAATTAACTCGAGCGATACACGGTATTTACATCAAAACGCGAGCTTTCCGCGATCCACTTTACACCTGAAAAAGTAACGAGGCTCAAAGAGGTGTGCATACCCATAGATATATATATATATATGTGTATACCAATATTAATCTAATTAACGCGAGTATAATTAATTCTATTCACGCAGGCCCACGAACAAAAACCATAAATCATTCGTCCGTCAATACCACACCTCGTATACGTACATGATATACATGTACAATATATCTATATATGTATGTATATACCATATGTCCGGGGTGAGTTTTTTTCATCCGCTAATTACCCTCACCCACAAACGTTATCAGAATAGAGAGGGAGAACGGGCGCCGCAATAAATCACTAATTGGAAAAATCGGTTTTGCTCACACGAGCTATACGATCCAGATGGTTTAAGTAGCCAGTGCAGGCAGACATCGCGTCGTCATTAACTAATGCGGTATCGCACGAGCGCGCGCGGAAAACTAAAGCGCGAGTCCGAGATTAATTAGCCGCGATTGGCTCGCGCCCCGAATGAAGAAGGGAACGCGGCAAAAAGTCCGCAAGGGACTCGAGATATACACGCTTATTTCTTCTTTCCTCGGTTCTACATCACTACTCCTTCTTCTTTTTTATTTTTTTCCTTATTTTCACCCTTTAGATCGTTTTGCTCCGCGATTTCTTTCGAGGCCACGCGGGGATATGCGCGATCGCTGTTATTAGCGTGTTTCACATGTTTACGAGGAAATCGAGTGTTATTAGCCAATTTGATCGGTAATAATATTATAACTACTTTCTGCCGATATCCTTTGTAACGCGAAATGTTCGAATAATCCTTGTCGCTTCTTATCATTCTTATAACTTTTAATTATATTTCGATATTTTAATCGCTTCGCTCTCTCGCTTTTTATTCAGAGATATACAAGCACCGAATTAATTATTTATAACATTACGCAATTTACATCTGAAAAAATATTTATTAGATTCATTGTTATGTTGATGACTATTATTTGAAGATTTGCGGGTAGATTGCAGAGTTAAAAATCACTTTTATATAGATTCATTAGAGCATGAAATTTTATACGTTCAATAGCCAACAGGTATATAGACTCTATGTACACATTGTGCATTATGTCAAACTAATCGGCATTGCAATGTGAATTGTTTGAGTATACAACTTTATTGGATAATTCATTACAAAGTTATTATTTATAGTAAGGAAAAATAAGAAAAGGAAATATTATACAATTTTGATAAATTGTATAGTCATTTTTATTACCCCACAATTCTATTTAATTTTTCGTAAACAGTATCGTAATAGCCGATGTTTGATATATATGTATATATACGTATACATACATCGAAGGATTTGAAAGTAAAAGTTGTATTTATTTGTTTTTTGAAATGAAGTAATTTTTACATGGACGTCAAACAAATAGTCATGATAATTACAGTTATTATAAGTATATTAAAAATATTATATTTTTTTTTTATTAATTTTTATTGCTCCACATGGATTTCATGAATAGTAAATGAAATAAACTGAAATATAATTGTTTCACGGCAATTGTAATATTTAACTTTTCTTACGGTTGTTTCGTAAAATTGACCCACTTAAATCAAACTTTTAAAAAAAACGGAAAGAATGAATTTTTTGGAAAATAATAAAAAATACAGACGTATACGCTTTTTCAGTAGAGCCCCTGTAATTACAATTAATAACAGATAATTAGCAAAAATATACTATTTAGTCGCGGCAAAAAATTTCTAGGTGAAACAGAGTCTGGTGAAGTAAAGAAAGAGAGAAAGAGAAGGAAGGAGTGGGTCTAAAAAAAAAAGAAATATCGGGTGGTGTAGCGACTTAAGTGAATGAGAAAGATAAATATAATAATTACGGCAAATTGCGGCCTGCTGCTGAAAGACGAGCTGGCGGTCTGTGAAGACGAAAAGAGAGAGAGAGAGAGAGAGAGAGAGGTGGAGCTTTTACTAAGGTATGCAAGCGTGCATACCTTCGGATCTTTCTCTCTTTGAATTTCTGATCTCTTTTTTTTGCATTTATCTCTTTTTGTCTTTCTTCCTCGACTCGTTCACCTTCGCTATCTCTTCCTCTTACTATTCGAGCAGCTGATTTTTGTGTGCGGATCTTTTTTTTTCCTTTCCGCGAAGAGTTCATTACGTTTTGACCGAGTAAGAATTTTCATTGAACGTATTTCTTGGCACGCGATACGTAAACGGTTGGATTGTACACAATATCCGTTTAATGACAATTATATGAATCGCTTAAATTTCTATTTGATATTTTAATTAACATCAGGATATATAATTGCGAAATAATACGTGTATTTAAAAAATTATTACGTAACAGATATCAGATCCTGATATGAAGAGAATAATAATATATTCTTGATGTTCGTAATATTTGTATTTATAAAAACATATTCTAAGAATATTTGTATCTTTTTTTGAAGGTCGCGAAACGAAATAAGAGGGAAAATTGAATAGCTCGATTTTTTGCGACGGTACGCAAACTCCGCGGGCATTAGCGAACTTATAGGCCGCACTTCATTCCAGACGCGTACCCCTACAATGAGTGTCCAGTGTCTATATATATAATATATATCCGAAGCGAAAAAGTCAAGTCCCTCACGCTCAGTGCGTTTTCTCTTTCATCATCCTTCTCCCTTCCTCCCTTTCATTATCCCTCTCTAAAGCCCTCATTTTTTCGTATCCTGCTAGTGTATCCCTCCCCCTTTTGGAATTGCCACGTACCAGAGAGAGAGAGAGAGAGAGAGAGAGAGAGAGAGAGGATATGTTTATAAGCACGCGGTTCGCGAATGTAGGCTAGACGGTTTATGGGCCATGATTTTGCGCTCGGGAATCTCCACGGGGCGTTTTCGACCCGCAGGAAATATGGCGAGGAATGCGCGCGAAACGAGAGACCAACCAACGAGTTTTCCCATATTTCCCGGGTGTATATAATGAGGGACGTTTTCTGCTTCACTTTTTTCCCTTTTCTTTTTACCTTTCTTTTTGATGGACTGTTTTAAAGTATCGTTTGTTTAGTTATTATTATTAAAATATTAAATTGTATGTGTAATAGGCATTTTGTATACATTTGTGTAATAGACAAAACGTAAGAGTTCCTTGCCACAAAACGTTATTGCACAATAGGAAAATGATGATTCCGCAGACAATTTTTTAAACGTCGTGAGAAATTCAACTTTTCCACGCGCGTAAATAACAAAATACCATAAATTATATTTCAAAAAAATATTTAGTTATACACGCGTATATAGGTACGATTCGGCTTAATTAAGCGTTTAAAAATATATAGGAGAACAACAACAGCAACAACAACAAAAACTCGGTTGAACGTCAGTGTTAAAAAAATTGTAAATTATTTATATTCGTATATGTATATATTATAAATGGTCTAGTCTAGGGAGAAAAAAAATGAGGTTTGTGAAATTTTCGATGTACGAACGCGCGACCTCGAGTTTTCCAATTTCCTTAATGGCTACTAATGACCGACGTTTTGCGGCTGTCGTATTTTTTGGTTTTTCGCGCCGCGGAATTTTCTACTTTACACCCGTAATTGTGGGTGCGAAAGTGCATATACATATACACACGTATGCAAGAGAATTTCGATTTGGCTTCTCTTGTATGTATATATATGTATATATATATATATATATGTATGTATATGTATATAGGTATATATATTTTTTTCTTTCGCTTCTTCCCTCGTTATCTCGTGTGTATGTGTCGCTTTCGCAACTATGGAGGTTTAGGGTATTTTTGCGCGTAAACTAACGCAATATCGCTTACTCGCCCGTGATTTACGATTCTTAACGAGGTATTTGACTTTTACGAAAAAATTCCCTGCATACATTATAATTTACATAGTTGCTGCCGATGATGAAACGGTATTAACCTTTTTTCTTTATTTAGGGTTTATATATGGGTGAAAATGTGTGTGTGTGTGTATGTGTGCGTGTATGAAGGCATGTATGTGTGTTCTCTTAAAATAATGAGGCGTAATATTATTCAAATTTTTCCGTCATTGTTTAATTATTTGCCGTTTCTCGCGCTCGTGCATGTTTGATAAATAAGTGGAATACATAAAAAAAGGTATGTATATATATATATTTTCCTCTCGATGGTTTTACGATCGTGTGTATCGAATATTTCTCTGCAGACGTGTATTCGGTAGGAAATTTTTAATAATTATTAATTTTATGCATTCAATTTAGTTGTCCGCGTGTCATTCTTATGAATATTTTACATACGTTTAACGTTTAGATATACGTATACGAGTTAAAGCGCATTTCGCGCGTGGTTTTGCTTATGTGTGATATATTATTTATTACCATTTGTAAATCTAAAACGAAGAAAATTTAAATTATACATTTATAACGATTTTGCATACATCGCGATCGTGCGATGTATTTATATATATATAAACGTCCGCGTAATTTACAGACGATGACTGAATATTAATTGATTCCCCGGAAAAATTACCATCGAATATACATTTATATTATCGGAATATAGATGTGTGGATATATCTATATCGACGAAAATTTCATATAAAACGTAACCGCGTGTGCGCTCACGACCCGAAAACCATAATCGTAAATCACATACGTGTGTGTGTGTGTGTGTGTGTGTTGTGTGTATATACTTTCCACTTAAAACTCGATACATCACATACCGTTTGCTTCTGGAGGATTGAAAAAAAAACTTCCGTAATCTTCGAATTGATGAAAGCACTGATTCATTGTTGAAACGATAACTCGATTTACTTTCTATTCGTCACTAGATATTGAAGAGACTAAAATCGAAAAAAATTGGATGCATCGGTATGCTTCTCCTTATTTTTTTCTCCTTTCTTCGCGAGTGCTTTTACTTGTCTCGATTTGGGGCAAAAATGAAATTTCCAAAGAGTATTATCGGTCGGAACATGAGTTGTGACTTAGCTGAATAATCTCTCGATGCGCATCGGGACACGTCGACCGATAATAAATGCTAATCTCTATGAGCGAGAGTCGATAGATCATGCGAATGTCGTGTACGTATATATATAGTATTGGTAGCCATTCGTTTTTCTTTTACATGCATAGAGGTATGCCTAGAATTGGATCGTTTTCCAGTGGTTTCGATGTGATTTATCGGTATTTACAGATTTGGCGAGTTGTTTCCGGTGACTGTTTTATTGAGGTTTTGATCTAGATTGATATTGTTGTTTGCTTTACAGACATGCCGATGTTATTCAACTTACCGTTAACCTTATGTAAGGTATTTTTATTTAAATTAAATTTGTTTAATTCTCCTCTTTTAAACTAGGCTTTTCTTCTCTACAAGGTGCACACTTCATCCGTAAGTATGCATTACGTAAAAAAAAAATTATCATTGCCACAGATCAAGAATCATAGAGTTAGTCTTGGGAGATAATCAAACGTGAGCCGAACAAATAAAAAAAAATGCCTGCTCATTGTCCCATTGGGGGCTCCATTGAAATTTCGACAAATCGTTAGTCTATATAAGCCAATGAAGATTGAGGTTTTTTTTTTATTTGTTAACAATCTATTCAATGGTCAAACGTATGATTTATCGGCACTTCAATAGATCTACACCTGTAAATTATTATTATAATACAAATCAATAGAGTCTATTACACGCCATTGTTATGCAAAATCTATTTCACAATACTATACATCTACTCAAATTTACATTTGTAATAATTTCGTCATAATTACGAGATAGTAAGTAAGCTGTATAAAAATGTTCCCACAATTTTCGGTAAACAAAAGATTTATTGCAACGAAGTTTATATTTTCAATTATTTGATAAATATTACGGTTGAATAAATTTTTTGATTGAGGAAGAATATCGTTCAAAAGTTGGAGTTCTCGGTTGTATTTTTAATTTAATTCGTAATTGTTTTTTTAAGAATTTTTTTGTAATTGTTTAATCTATCAAAATGTTTCGCGAATAGGGATATCAAATTGAGAATACATTGAGAAAATTGCTGTGCTTCGGAAATATCGACTAATGTATCATACTTGATAAATAATATCGTTTATTCTATATTTAATTGATTTTAATTTTTAAAAACCGAATGTATTCTTCAGTGGGCAATAATTTTAAAAAATTAGGAAAATTACGCGAAGATTACAATTTTAATTGAACAATAAATATTTTAGATATTTATCACTTAAGAAGTCAAACGACGAATTAGAAAAGTTAAAGAGAAAATTAAAGTATTTTTTTTTATGCTGATGGAAGAATGTTATTTCTCAAATATCTATACGAAAATACGTAAAGATTAATAATTAATTAAAAACATTAGAAAAAACACTTCACGCAGTTAAGTTAATCGGTGAGTCATAAAAATGCAAATACCCTAAATGTTAATTCAGGAGGGAAGATGACGTTTCCACATCGAAAGTAGCCACGAATCCTATCGTAAACAAAAAACGAAGGTGTATCGTAAGGAGACCACCGCGTAACCCACTCGACCCGTTTAAATTAGTCACGCCTGAAAAATCTCTTACCGCGACATTGTTCTCTTTCACTTGACGTGTATATACATATATACACGTATAACATAGCGAGAAAAGTTTCGCGGTGTTGAGTAATCGGTTTTTGCATAATGTCCTCCGAGTCCTTCGCGTCCACGCGACAAAAGCGTCCACCTCGTGGCCATCAGGACTCACTTTCGCCTTTATTCGCGGGCATCCTTGAGACATCTCACGGGCAAAGGACGTACGAGCGTGAAAGTTAACTTATATCGAACGGGGACGTTTATTTAAATTTTATTTTATACAAAAGAACTCGTTTCCTCATTTTTATTTCTCTCTCTCTTTCTTTCTTTGTTTCTCCTTTTACACGCGAGGTGGTTAATAAATTAGGCGGAGGAATCGTTTGACGTTTTCTCGGTCTCGAAAAAGAAATTGGTGACGATTACACATTTTTACTTGGACCTGCCGGAGATTGTGTTCGATAGCAAAGAGAGTTAGTGGGATTGTTGATTCTCGCATGTTGATCGGATCTTTTTGCACACATGTACATATACGCGTGACCATACAAGTGCGAACGTGATAAATATATATACGTTTATTTTTACTGCATTGTCGTGGCCGACGGTTTTATCGCCAGGTTGTCAACAATTATAATGAATTATAATAAATTATATAAATATACCGCTTATAAGGTGTATATACGCGCGGGCTTTGCTCGCTATTAATTTTAATAAATATATACAAATCTCTTGCATTCTTTCGGTCGCGAAACCGACTTTTGTTTTCGCCTTCCGACCGAGGGAAAATATACGCGATATACTTCGGCTTTGTATAATAAATTGGGTTCGATATTATTATTAAAAATACACGTATACCGATATGTATATATATCGACGAATGAATAATAAAAACTAAAATTTATCGTACGCAATTATTTAACCAAACGGTATGATAAACGATGGTGAATCCATATATATATACAGGGATCGGTAGTATACGTAAAACCCGCATATACGATAAAGGAACATTACAGAAATACTCTTTGGCGTTCAGCAAACAGTAATCGCGTCGCCCAAGTAGTGAATATATATATATAAATATAAATACCACTAGGATTTTCTAGGAAGCTGTATAACTCCGAATCTCAAGCGCAAGTCGAAATTATCAACGTAATTATTTTTACAATGCAACTGAATTCTCGTGGTGGTGGAGTGCAAGAACGAGCCGCCTAGTTATTTTTCTCCCCCCCCCCCCCCCTCCTCTTTTTTTTTTCTTACAACCGCGGAAAGATTACGCAGTTTATATATATACAATACGAACGATAGGAGAGCGCATCGCTTTACAACATTATTATCCCGTCGAGTATTTTATGTATTAACTCTGATTGGAGGGGGCCAATCAACAGTTGCCAGGTTGAGCGCTCGTAATTACCACAAATGAGCGAGGTAATTACGCGAAACAAAAGGTTAATCGCCGCGCTTCTGTACTTCGATATATATGTATATATACGCGTAAAGTATAGAAAACAAAAAATATATTACTATATATATACAGATGCTTGGTATAATACTATTTGGTATTATATTAACATCTCGCGAATCTAATAATAGACGATATTATATAGCTTTTCCGAAAATCTCTTTGGATTTCGCTCGGGCTCTTTTTTAATTATGTCGATATCGTCGAACGATCGTTTTAAACGTTATATACGTATACAGATGTTCAAAGGCTAACTCAAGAATCTCGGTGGAACGCTTAATCTCCGTTGATTATTAAAGTAAATGACCGTTCTACCTTATTCTTGAGTAATTTCTGTAATATGCCCACAATCATTTGTAAAGAAAATACTGTAAATATAAGTAGAGCCACTATGCACTCGTAAAGAGGCTATATAAAATTGGACTTTCGTAAATCGTCGTACATTAACACTTATGTCCTATTCAATTATAGATTTATTTTTATTTATTTTTTATCTTTCGCTATTTTCGTTTTATAAAAACGAATTATTTCTTTTAGTTTATAGTAATTATAGTTTATTAATTATTATCCATTAATTAGCCAGGAAAAAAATGTATGAAACATTGATTATTTAATTAGCCGTAAGAAATACCTGAGATAACTGTGTCTTAAATGCAATGCTTGCGTAGTCAAATAATTATATATTACACCTCTTCGCTTTATTTTATAAAAAAAATGCATCGAATATGTTCTTGATTTAAATAAAGTAATTGTTAAGTAAGTATATATATCTGGTAGATTTACAATAAATGTTAAATAAGGATAAATAAATATTTATTTGGTTCAGGTAACAATTATTCATTTGAAATAAATACATTTAATTAATAAATTGCATTTATAAATTATTTAAAATACGCGCCTAATTCTTCAATAGCTTACTACCCCGAAGAGAGAAAAATAAAGAACGAAGTCGCGCGTATATATGTGCACCCAGATCGGCATAAATTAGGTCCTTATATAAAAGCCCCGTGTTTCACGCGAAAACTGCGCGATCGCGCTGAATAATCCATGTCAATTAAAAAGTCTCCATGCTTAAACCATGCCTTTTTCTTGTGTGGGAGCCGTACTTTATGCACTTTGTTTTAAACAAGAGTTAAATCATCGTTCTTCTGGATTCGTTAATAATTCGCGTACATACGGAAGGAGATTTTTATAGAGTGCAAGAAAATTATAGTGTAACGCGCTTGTACGGAGACGCGCCGCGATTTCAATTAATGCAATCTGATTTATTCCGTAGATTTGTTTACGATTATTGTTAGTCTTTCAGGCCTATAATTTATCGTGGAAAGGTAAATGAGAATCGTGGTTTTGTTACGTAACGTTACTCCTTTTTTCGTCGATTTTCTTTTTTTATTTATGCAAATATGGTTAAATAAATGAAATTGTCTATGTGTACTTTGCTAAATTGAATACAACCGCAGATGGCGTAAATCATGGGAAATGCATTGTAATTGTGAGAATTTTTCGTTTTTAGTAACACGATAGTGTTAGGTGATTTATTTTATTGTTGCTGTTGTTCTTGCATTAATTATTTATAATTTATTATTCATTACGCATTGCGAAAGTAATTAAAACTGAGATTATAATACCAAAGTCATTTCAAAATTATTCCTCAAGCCTTCTTTTTTGACAATTTTACAGTTTCAAATAAATATGTCAAACTTTAACGATTGCCAAAGAGATTTAAATGTCTATGAGTAAAATAAAAGTTATAATTAAAATCGCGATTAAGTAAATACAAATTTTCTAATAATTATCAAGTAGCATCACCAAATGATTTACAGCACACGTTTCGCATGTAAAGATATTACGTAATTGTTTTTGATGTACGCGATCATTCGAACGATACATTATTTCTATTATCAATTTCTTAAGTAACATAAACTTCCGTTCCTTGTATTTGTCAAAATGATGTTATAAATGATTCTGAGTGCAAATTTGTGTAACTATTAAGTAGAAAACACATTAGAGGTGTTAAAACATTCTACTGGCTAGTGTGATGATAATTACCAAAGGAAATCTTTCTTTACCGATATATCCTTTACATTTGTTAACGTCACAGTAATACACATTTTTGTTGACGTAAAGTAGAAGTAAACCAAACGAATTTACTATTTTATTTTTTCGAACCGAAGAAAAATGGGTAAAACTGTATATAAAATACCTAATTAAGAAAATACTTTTCCTCGAACGTGAAGAAAAATATTAAAATTCCTTACTCAGGCGATATATAGATTAATGTTTCATTGTCTATCGCGACCCAAAAAAACGATGAAGAAAATAAACTAAAAAAAAAAGTACGAAATTTTCCAGCGAGATAAAACGGAGTATTTATTACGAGGTATACCCAGGAGAACAACCCTTAACAATGCCATAAAATCTCACCTAAACAAAGATGTTTGGGTGTATATATGTGCACCACACGAAATGCGTCGAACGAAAATTCAGCGAGGACATTTTAATGGGTCGAGGCCACGGTTAATTAACCCGTATAGCGAGAGTTAACCCTCTCTCGAGTGTATATAACGGTCGCTGTGAAATAAAGAAAGAGGCGCCCGTGAAAGAGGATGTAAAAGGTATACGTATATATGAACAAGCGCGGCGGATCGCACGCGAGGCGTCTCGGTATTTGCTCGCGTGAGTTGCGAGGGAAAATCGACCACCTTTTAAACAAAGCGTCGCATTAAACGCAACCTATGGTGGCTTATCGACCGGATTTGCATGCCTCGCGAACGCTTTTCGGAATCTTCAAAGGAATTTTGTTGCTCTCCTATGTGTGCGAACGCGCCCGCGTAGTCTGTGTGTGGGTATACATACACACAACTTGATTACTTAATTAACGGGCACCCCGAAGTAACTTTGTTAGTTGCTTATTTTTTTTTTCGTTTAGAGATTAAAAGACTTTTGGGTTCGGTGTGTAAGTGTGTGTTCGTAGCAAGAGGCGTGACGATGGTAATTGATTGGCAACGTTTGTATTGTGATAGTGTGAAATATGAGATTACATTTATGTTAATGTTTATTTACACGATACGCGTGCGGAATATTTTACTTAAATCAAGATTCCAGATAGCTGCGGTTCATGAAATTTATATTTGCGAATTCCTTTCGGTTTTGTCAATGCTACGCTCCGTCGTTCAATTTTAAAGTTAAACATTTTAAAAAAATAAGTTTTTTTTCACAATTTTTCTGCATTAAACAAAACGCAGTAAAAAAAACGAGAATAATAAATAATCCAGGTATACTGATATTGTAAATAATTTGAAATTCGTTTTGAACTATTTATCACTATGTGAACGAAGTGTATACAGGAAAGTAATTTAAATGGATGTTATTCAACATAATTAATATTTATATAATCGTTATAAATTTACTTCAAATGAATCACTGAATTTTACGACTTACGCAACACCTACTTGTTCTACGGTTCTATAGCGAGTTGCTAATATGGCTAGTAGATAAAGTCTGGGAATAGTGAGACATTACGGTTCACGGTAACAATGTGAACTCGTGCATGTGTCAGGAAGGCAGGAGCCAAAAAAAAGTTTTATGGTAGAATATAATTTATTGAATTAACAATCTTAACATTATCAAAGTAACGTTATCATTGTAATATTCATTTATTTATTTACATATTATTGGTTGATAAAGTGTATTACGTATAAGAACTATTTTTAAATAATAGAATGAAAAATTATTTTTTGCATATCATATCACATAGCTACATTTTTTCCAAAAAAGAAGCGTTTTTTAATTATATCAAAGAAGAACTAATGTTTAATATTGATTTAATTAAATTTTTGTCCATTTAATTTTTATGCGTTTATCTATTTCTTTATTTATTTTGTCAAATAACTGTATGCCACTTCATTTCTATCTGCGTATTATTTTTTACCCCAAATAATGAATACTAGCTAAATTATAAATCTTTTTTTATATATAGTAAAAGACTATTACGCGTATATGTGGAAATATTATTACTACTGAGCAGTACCTAATAGAAAATCTACAAAATCATTATCAATTAAGCATATACGTATATACAATCGATCCTTATACATATATACGTTCCTCAATAATATTGGTCAAATATAACCGCGCTCAACGTAACACGCGTATATATAATACAACATTTTCACCGCGTTAATACGCGTACGAGATTAAATATTCTCAAGCGGCGCATATAAGTATTTTTAAATCAAACAAATTTTCTCATGTACAGTCAAACGTTAAACAGCAAATTCCTCTATATATACATATACGTATATAGAAAGACGACAAACGGTTTGCTCCATAAATTACCGGTTTTGTTCTAAGTAACTTTAGCCATAAACCTATCTTGCATTCCTTCGAGCATTTGCATAACGACTCGGCTACTTGCACGCACTCCTCTCTCTCTCTCTCTCTCTCTCTCTCTCACTCTACGTGTGCATGTGTATACCAAAAGCAAAAATGAAAAGAAAAAAAAAATGGGAAAGAGAGTTATGACGAGTCAAAAAATCACGCATCAGAGCTATCAAAGCTTAGATATCGCGCGACAGCTTGGTATATAAATTGCCCGCAATCGTTTTAAGAAACTCTAATTCAGGCCTCCCGTTCATAAATCATATCCGAGCTCTGCGCGGTGGGTGAATAAAATAATAAACGCGCGAAGGCCGATTGTCGACGTATCTCGGGAGTGACTACTTGGCGCCCGTTGATAAAAGTCAACACCCCCTATATGCCTATGTGCCTGTGTATATGTGCAGTACGCACAAGCTTCTAAGTATAAATCACATGTTATTTGATAAACGCGCTTTTCCGCTTTTCCACTTGGAGATTAAAATTCTTGATTATTAGAAATGTTGTTGCATATAAGCGTATATATACATATAATATGTACATGTACTGGTAAAGGGGTAACACCTTTTTAAACTCTTTATTTGCAAATGGTGATACTTATAAGCGAAATGTCGTTTAGTTTAGTATTCAAATTTTTGTGATTTTAATTCGTTACTTTAATGAACGAAAATAAGTAAAAAGCGTCTGATCGTATACTTACTACTTACGAGTGAAAAGTCAGGAGATCGACTCGGACACTTACCTGAAATAGATAATAAACAAACACATAAGTAAAATAGATTTTTTATTAAAATTTAATGTTAATATAATTAAATATATAACTATTAAATAATATGCATATAGCAATCACTGTTATACATGTATGCATATAGTATTGTCTTTCGCAAAAATTGCATTAATAAAATGTTAAACATTGTATATTTTGAATTTTTGTCGACGACAAACGATTATGTATTTGTACACTAAAAAATTCAATTGATATTCAATAAAATATTTTATTGAATATAATTTTATATTTATTAAATTCGCAAAAATTTTAATTAAAAGAAACATACCGTATTTATATAACTACAAGATATTTTTTAATTTCAAAGCAATATTTTCGAATGTATATTTAACATAATATTTTATCGAATCAATAAATTATTTTTTAGTGTAGGTCCCGCGAGTCTTTTACATATGATACAATAATCGACAATTTGATTCATCTCAATTAATAAATTGTACCTCTTTCTGAATAGCATTCCGAGTAATTTCCAAGATTTTAAATGAAAAACGATTCTTTAAATGATCAATATAATGACACACGCACGCACAAACAACGTTCCCAAATCACCTTAGGAAACTCTTAATAGCTCAATCTCGATCATTTCCCCCTTAACAATCACCATTATAAAATTCTACACTACGCATTAGCTCGCGTATGGGTATTTCATTACACGCATATATATATATATATACACCTCTCATAAACTTACCCGCAATTAATCGAGCCCCGTACGAAGAGAAGAAAACGAAAAATAATAATAATAAAAATATCCGGATCGAATAAATCGTTTACTCCGGAATACTCGTAGAGTATACGCGGGTGGCATTGTAACAAGGTATATAGGCGAGCTCCCGAAACGTCGCGCGCGCGAAGAAGATGTTTCGAGGAATCCATCTCTTAATCAAGTAAGGCAAAAGCGGCGAATTCCACAAAGCGGTTTCCACGAGTGAATCTGTCGGTGAGGAGAGCCAGCCGAGAAAACGACTATAAGACTGTATAGAGGTAAAAGAGCAACAACTCCAAAAGAAAAACGTAAAGTATATAGAGAAGAAAAAAGGAAGCCAAAGGGGAGAGAGAATAAGTGTACGAGATATCAAGCGTATGAGAGAAGAAGGAGGAGGAGGAGGAGGAGGAGGAGGAGGAGGAGGGGGCGATCGAGGTACAACCTATCCGACATAAAGAGAGGATAGAAGGGAGATAAAGGACGTTTGTATAAAGAGTTTATATAGCCTAAGATCCTTCTTAATACGGTCTAACGATCCTTGCCTCCTCGTTCTTCCAACTTTTTCTTATACCATTCACCCTTTTTCCCCTTTTACTTTCCTAAATTTTATGTTCATCGATCGACTGATTAATTATTTCATAAACTTTTATTAATTGCGTGTGTTTTTTTTTAAATTTTTAAATATTTTTTTTTGTTACATTTAATTAATTTTAATTGTCACATCGACGTAACGTCAATTTATTTAATTCGCCGCTATATACTCATTTTAGCGAACTAAAAAAATCGCAGAGCATCGTGAAAACTATAAATCACCGGATTGTAAATAAAACATAGTCCTATGTATACGATTTATACAATAAGTATTTATAAAACCTCGACTTTTCAGCCAAATTCAATAAATCAAATAATTAAAATGTACACACGATATAATTACATAAATAAATAACTAAGCCATTAGAATTATTCAACGAAACATGTGTTAGACGTATTCAAAGAATAGATCACGGAACTCCTGAAAACTAAATAATCGAATGACGAATCCGAATTCGTAATAACGAAAACGCACTGCTCAGATATATACGTGTACGTACGTGTACGCATGTATAATGTACATATGTATATATGTGCGTGTGTTTCCGTGTCGGTTGCACCACAGCTGCAATGCACGCACGTGTACCATACGCGCCGACGCTCCGATGAATGGGCTAATTGTGCCTAAGTCGTTTCCTACTTGCGTTACCCTCTTTCTCTCTTTCTCTCTCTCTCTCTCTTTCTCGCCTCTATCATTTTACACTGACGTGTCGGCTTAACGCACGCGGCTTCTAACGTAAACCGGTGCTTTGAGAGAAACGTAGGGGATCTACTGCTTTGATTCTTAAGTAAATGCGTCCATGGTTTTTAACAACCTTTTTCTTTCTTTGACATACGAGACTTTTCGAACTTTTACTTTTCGTTGAACGTATTAATTTTGACTAGTGTTTTCGAATTTTCTTTTTAATATTAGGTGTGGGAATTTACGATAGTGTATTCCTTTCTGGCTACTGTATAATTCATATTTTGAAGAAAAAAAATTATTTTCTACCACATTTAAATGGATGAAGAGCAGTATTTTTATTTTCGATATTAAGCTGCGGTGTTTTGTGAAGTGAAAGCTCGAATAATTATTACAAGTAAATCGTATACGTTTCATCATCGTGCAAGATGCTACACGGAAATAAATTTATTATAAAAATTACCATTTGAATTCATGGTAATGGTGGGATGTTCTGTTTTTTATTTAAATTTTTTTTATTATTTTTATACTTAAGTAAAGTTCTCGAAATGTTTAAACCGATGTAATAATATACAGCAAATAATGGTATAGAGAGTGTAAAGAGATGCATGTAAATTTTATCCTAAAGTTTTTGTAATTGTTTCCTTAACATTTTAGTAGAAACAAAATCCCTTCGTATAGATTTAATTTGAATTGTGTCTCTTGCATTAATTGATACAAAACTTTAAACGCTATTTAATTAGGTTAAATTCGTCTGGAAATTTTTATTAGTACAACTGACTATAAAGCAATAGTGTCCCGTGGAAAGACTTCACGGTAATTTTCATCCTCGATTTATTTATAATTTTTTAAATATATTTTTCTCCGCGTATGCTAAACAAATTATAAAGACAGCCTAAGAAAAAATAGAGAAAAATGTTTAACAAACAAAAGTACAGACGTATATCTTTAAAGGTTAAAACGAATAAGGTATTTACAAGGAAACATGAATAATTTATATATAGGAATGATAGAAATCAAATCTATACATAAACAATGCCTACAATTTAAAGAGAGTTTGAAATTATTCGAAATTTCAAAAGAGTATCTTCCTATTAATCCCGTCGAAACTAGAATGCCGATCATTAAATTCTTCGAAGCTCTCTCTCCAGGGGATTTTCTCTTTCATCCTTCGGTGGTGCTCTCTTAAACTAGAGCACTATTTTTATCTCCTTCTATAGTATGGCTTACATACTCTAATTCCTTCCGATGTTACTTTGGTCTCCGTTTATTCTCCACTTTCCTTTTTCGACTTGTGCGCGCCTTCCTCCTCCTCCTCCTCCTCTTCCTCCATTTCTCGTTTCTCTACTGCGTCTTGTTTTACACATCTTTGTTTTTCGATTTAACATGGCTCCGCTTTCATTTATTTTTCTCCTTTTGCTCTTCTTTCGCATTTTATCTTGTCTACTTTGTCCTTCGTTACTTTGTTTCTGTCTCGGGGATTTTCGTTTAATAAATAATTTATTCCCTTTGCCTCTCTATATATACCGGTATATTTTCTATTCGCTCGGGTCTCCTTCGACTTTTTATACTTATATAAGAATTTATTTCCTTTTTAATACCATTTAACCTTCTCAATCGAAAAAATCATTCTTATCATTTCTTCGTTATTTTCATGCAATTGTCATTTTAAACGTATGACAAAAGTACAAGCTACATAGGTGAAAGAAGGTTTGAGCACATAAATTTATTATTTCGACTTTAGTATACGGGTTCGGCATCGCTTCTTAATAAAATACATATATAGGTATACGCGTAAAGGATGTAAAAAACGCGGGAGTTTTTTCAATTACGAAATCAAGTGTAATGACGAGCGGAACATATTCATATCGTATATCAAACATTATATTTATGTGCTGTACTACGCATGTGTACATATAATGAAGCGATTAAAGCAAAACTGATGATGCAATTTTCTTCAATGTATAAATGGTTCATTAACCATTCATGCTTTATATCAACCGTGATACTCACCAATAAAATTGTTACAGATATACAAACTTCTTTCTTCTATACGTATGTATAGGTATATACAATTGTATGATATTATTTGAGACACTTGGTAAAGCAGGATAGATATAAAAATCGTGGAATAATACAAATTTTTAATTTTCTTTCTTTTCCATTGTAGATACATAACTTTTGATTATGTGTATTAGCAGTAACTCGTCAAAGATACAGCCAACCGGTTTTAAAAGTTGATTAGCTACAGTTGAAAGTAAAAAGAGGTCATTTTGACTAATTTTATTGACTCGATGATTTACAGGCATTTGTTGCTCAAGTATGTATATATACCTATACCAACGAGTCGTTTAGACTTTTGTTGCATACGATT
Source organism: Theocolax elegans (assembly GCA_026168455.1). Lineage (NCBI taxonomy): Eukaryota > Metazoa > Arthropoda > Insecta > Hymenoptera > Cerocephalidae > Theocolax > Theocolax elegans. Next base: position 92,943,167 of record CM047426.1, on the reverse strand, counting down.
TTATTTAAATTTATATATTTCTGTTAGCCCGTTTGCAAGGTATATACATTCATTTTCATTGTTCTTGCAAGTGGGTACCTCAAAAATAAATTTTTTCGAAGGTGGTATATATATTATCACGGTATGAAGAAATCAGTTACAGTTTTGCAAGGTATGTGAGTCATGGAAACGTCGGTAGCTATGCTACAAATACAAATTGAAATTATTATTGTCTGTTCGTTACGTGTTTACAATCTCGTTGGATTAGGTACATTAATAATTTGGTGGTAAAAAAATTAAACATCAAGGAAAGCAACTTTCGTAATTAATTTTCAAAAATGATAAATCCGTATAAGATTATTAAAGATTTTTAAATGAATAACCCCGCGGTTCGGGTAATTAATTACGTAGATGCATTAATTAACATTTATTTTTACGTTTAAAGCGTTAATTACGCGAGTACACGTATAGTCGTTATATTTAAATAACAGAATTACCGCAGCTAGCTAAAGAAATTTAATAATTAATTGAGTCATTTACTAATGCTATCGAAGCGATACAAGTAATTCTCAACAATTAGCTTGGACAAATTTTTTTTACTTACGTAACATACGTACGAAAACGCAAGTCGAAAAAGAAGAAGAAGAAGAAGAAAAATGTGTAACTACAAAGAAAATTGTTACTTCCAATCTGTAGTCGTTTGTGTTTCGGTCTTTGTCCGTAGGAAACTCACCGGTAGCTCTCTATGTGAAACTCGTCGAAGAGCCGCAAAAAGTACAAGAGTTAAAGAGAGAGAGAGAGAGATCGTAGAAGGGCTTCTAACGAAGTCGACAGAGTCTCTTCTCTCACTCTAACGCGACGATGACGAGGACGATTAAAATCCGTCCGAGTTGCGCGCTAATGGCTCTTCTCTCTAGCTCGTCCGCACGTTCGCTTTGTCCGTCTCTTGGTTCTTTTTTTTCTTCCTCGTCAGTTTTTCCCTTTGAAAGCTGCGATGCTGTCAGAGGATACTCAACCACGTGATAACGGGAGATTTTCTCTCTGTTTGCGCGTCTACGCGATACAATTTTCGATGCATTTACGGGATGATACACCATGTTTTCTTTTTTTTTCCTTCTTCCTTTTATTCCTCGTGCGCTAGCCTTTCATCAGGTGCGTTTTATCACTTGATGCTTTTCATCCTCGTTGATATTGTTTTTTTTTATTTTTCTCATATTTTTATAATCATTATTGTTGCGAGCTGCGCCAAGAGAAAAATATTGTACTACTTTAAGAGATGAAAAATAAACTTTTAATTAAGTTCGACGTATAAACGATTTGTTAACAATTTTAATGATTGTTAACCAAATTGTAATTTGTCGTTTTATACATATAAGGTAAGCGATAAATAAAGTAAAATCCGTTTTGGATAAATAAAAGTAATATATAGTTTTAACGATTAACAATGAATTCTCTAGTTCACAATTTGATGAAATATAAATTATTTGCTAATTAAGGACAAGATATTCATAACTGGTCATACGTTTTCAACAGAATCCGAATGACTAGACGGTAGGTAGTTCAAATGAAAAGTATGGTACACCGGATCTTTTCATAAAAATTTTGTTCAGTCATTCGTAAAGCGCGCAGCAAACGCTCAATTTGAAAAATAATAAATGCGTGTAAGCTGGCCTCTTGTTTCCTGGGAAGTTCAAGAAGAGACCGTTAAAATTGTCCTTAGACTAAAAAGAGGATGATGCGAGTCGTTGTGGAAATGACCATAGGAAGAAGACTCTTGAACATTAAGCGTGTTGGAGCAAAAACTAAAATCCTAGTAATTACATTTTTAACATTCTAAGTGCCAAGAAAAATTGCCGAGTCGAAAAGTAGTTTGCTTGAAAAGTTTTAATGAATATAATGATTTCTCTAAATTTGTAATGGATTAATTACCATTGCAAGTGGTAATTGAGCGATTTTCAAAAAAAAAAAAAATCATTCGATTTATATTCATTTAGGTGGGAAAGGTAAATAATAACCGCGCGTCGTCATATAATTATATTTAACCGGTGAATTAACAATATTTGAAAAATGCATCACGCACGCTCGTGACAAAGAAACGCGATAATAATATTTAAATTGTATTCTGAACTCGACTAATTATTGTTTGATAACCGCGAGGAATAATCACAGTCCAAACGATCATGAATTATCATAAAGATAGAAATTTGAGGAAAGGATAAATCACGTTAACAAAAATAGACTACAAAGAAGAAGCAAATAAAAGTACAGTTTATGGATCATGACTCGAGTTTTATCCAACGAACGTTTCCACGAAGTTGTTAAACTTGACAAAAGGGTAAAAATGATGAAAGTAACTTAAAATTAGAAAGCGCTGATAAACTGCGTGTAAAAAAATGACTCCGATAAAAGCTAAAAGTCCATTATAACAAAAGCGTCATCCATTTTCCGGGTCTGCATAACAACGATATTTTCCCGATAAGATACATATAGACGTATACGGTACGTATATACATTACATATAGATGGAGTAACAAAAGAAAAAAGAAAAAAGAAAAAATAAATATATGTATATAAATATGGGAACTACAGGGTTTCTCTGTTTCGTCCAATATTTGTAAATCCCACTTAAAGATCATTGCGCGCAATCAAAGTAACGTTTCCCTGCATAACACACTATACTTATCTCGATGTTAAAAACAAGCAAAGAAGTGGGTGAACGGGCAGAAAATCGCCGATAATCTACGAGCCGCAAAGTGTTTTCCGCGTAGATACGAAATCAGGCTTTCCGGCAAAAATGACATGCGCGCCCGCGCGAGAAAGGCCGTGTATATGTATGTATACACCTCTAGACCTCTTCGTTCCGTAACAATAAACGATGTGCCGCCCCCTCTCACTTTCCTCTCATCTTACCTGTATGTATATGTACCTTCCTCCTCATTACGTCTGCCTCTCTTTCTCGCACGGTTTTCTTTTCATTTTTTACCTATACTCTCCTTGCATCGATATATACCTACGATCCTTATATATTTTTCTTATACCTTCCTTATTCTCAGGTTCCTGTATACACTTTCGTGTATGTTCTATCACGCATTTCCTATTTTTCGATCTTTTTATTTTTAAACTGCGTTAATTTATAATTAGTATTATATGAAAAATTATACATTTGTTTAAGAAACAATGAAGAATACATTTAAGCAATAAATAAATTAGTTAGATTAAGATCCGTCCAACTGACGCGTCTCTTATTTACATTATATTATTTATTATTTACTTTATTTGCATATTTATATGGATTTCCCATAAAATATTAACAAATTTTGATTATTAGAATGTACACCCGGACAATTTTCAGTCCTAAAATAATACTTGACATTTTTAAACCACCTTTGCGAAAAAAAGGATGATCGACTTAATTGTAAGTATCCGTCAGTCGGTTGGTAAACGATGACCGGTACCTTATTTCCACCAACGCGTAAAAACGCGTCGAGAGAGTAGGTGCGAGTCGAGGCGCATAAGGGCCATTGGATATCGATGCGTGGGAGGCGTTCGATGAAAAATCGCAAGCGCGTGCGCGCGCAAGGATGACCGACGAAAATCACCAGGAGGGGAATCATATAATTGCTCAATAGAGAAGTGAGCCTTTGCACCGAGAATTGATAAACTCGGTGCAATTTAACCGGATCCCATTGTCTTCTTCGTTGCGCTTACCGATTTCGCGGAGACTAGCTCTGTATATATATCTATGTAAAATCCACAACAAAACTCTCGCGATATATGCATTGTATACACGAGGAATTTGAATTTGCGTTATCGTCCGTAAGAAAATCTCTCCGCGTGTATTGTTTTAAGATAAAATTGGTGATTTCGTTGTGTTAGCTGATTGTTTTGTACGTTATTGTATATACTGTCAATTTTCAGGTTGATGGAAAGTTTAATGGAATATTGATATATTCCTAATTATCCGATAGGATATATCAACGTTTAATTAGTCGGTTAGTCAATAAATAATTTGACGTATAGGATAAATTTTCAAAACGCGATTACTTTTAAAATAACTTAAATAATAAAATATCTCGTTTTATGTATAAGTATATATCCTAAAACGCGTTTATAAAATAACAAGATCTCAGTTTACCAGATTCCCTTGTAATCTCAAGTAAAACACATGGGCAACTTGAATAACCATGGCAAGTTTCAAATTGCAGAGGTACTTTCGTTATATACGGATTCATAAATAGACTCAACTCGGGTGGTGAAATTAAACCGACACTCGGAATGATGATCGTTACTGTTTTTACGCGTCGGCAGTCTACTCGGTTTCAAACAAAAAATCCTGGGGAACGAATCTCTTTAAATCTTGATACGTATCAAGACCTCTCTCTCTGTCTCTTTCTCTCTCTCTCTTTCTTCGGGTGTGTTTATTACGGTGTATACGAGTTTATGCTAATTGAGGGCGACACTTTTGCACGAAAACGAAAGTCCTTTTCACTTCTATATACGCAAGCTCGTATAACCGCGCGAATTCCACCGTAAGATTTAAACAAAAGAACCGATTCCTCGGTATATCGCGTAGGAAGTAGATTAGAGTACAGGGATTTTAAGAATTTCTGGTATTCACTTGTACTTTCCGGAGATGAGATTTTGATCAGAGTAATTGCAAATATTTGTGACGTTTCCCGCTTCAAAAGTATTTGCCCTTTTATTTTTCTTTATTCAAGTATGGCTTGTTATACCTGACCGAGGATACACCGATAAGTGTTTCCTGATACATTGGACCTTTTCATTTTTATAATGTTATTTCAGTAAAAATGGACATTCCTTTTTGCTCTTTCAAGTTTATGTAATTATACGTTTTTGCGCGCGAGATAATACTTTTTTTTTATTTTAATATTACGATCAGGTGCATTATGTACATATTAGATTTAAGTAACACATTTTTCTGTATGATATGCGCTTAATTTAAATTGATGAATAAATTAAGTGTTTAAATTTTAATTAACCAAATGCTTGCAGTGTGCTTAAACGCGTACGGTAACTTCATTTATTTTAAAGATATTCTAAACTGATATAAAAAATTTACTTAACGTTCTCTTGAATATATTGGGAGTTCGTTACTTATCTTTGCAAAATTTTTTCTTTTTCGCAATACGAACCATATATTTTGTATACGTTTCTGTGCGTTCAATTGTTCTGTATAGTTAAATAAAAAATGATTGATTATTTTACTACGTGAATATTATTATCCTTTAAAAAACCTAATTTTGTCGAGGGATAATCCGTAGAGTCGTGTAATTATCTGTCCAACGATAATTAAGAAAAAAATGTGCACGTGTACTACGAGTAAAAGGTCTAACCAGAATAGTTTTGAACAACCTTCGGTTGAGTCATTATTTCATAAGCATCGAGTACCTTGCGAATTTCATAATTTCGCGTATACCTAAATTATCCTAACGTCCGCGCGCGCACACATACACACATGCACATAAAAGAAAGTTTTTTTAAGAGATATCGTTAAGAGAGGGTAGAAACCGAAAATTCGTAAAGAAAATTATTTCGAGGGTTATGGAGGTATATATACATATATATATTCGTATTGACTATATACCGCCAGAGGGATAGAGGAACGATACGAGCTTCGATGATATGCGAGAGATTAGCTAACCTTCTCGTATCTACGTAATAATAATAAAATGTACGGTGCATAATGTAACGCAGCTCACTCGACAAAGGACAGTAACTCAGGTAACAATCGTTAAATTATCGGAGCTCACGACCAGCGTAATGGACGGCGGCGTTCGAGGTATAGTTTTCGTTCTTTCTCTTTCGCGTGTCTTGTAATGGGGTAAAACTCTTGCAAGAGGAGGTTGTGGTAGGAACTGGGTTAGAAAACTGCGAGACTCGCGCACCGGAATTTCCGTATAGGCGCATGCTCTTAGAAACTTTATTACACTTCCAGATCAAAATGTACATGCGATCCTTTTACTATTTATACGTGATTTTATTTAACTTTTCGTTAGTTGTGCACTTACCTAAAAGTATCATTATTTTCTTGCGATTAAGGTATACAGTTGATTACGGTGGTTAAGCGGATTTTACGTCATCGTATATACGTTCTCCACTTTTTTTCGGTTTATTAATTCATTTTTTTTAAATTATTGCTTATAATTTGTGCACGTATTATTCGTTTATCATATACGTAAATCATTAATTTCCAGTATTTTTGATAATCTTTTAGTGAAATAATTTAAAATGATTCTGTACAGTAAGAAAAATTAGAACGTGATAATGTACATTGCCAAATTCTTTTTTACTTTATACCAGTGACAAACTATCTAACATCTGTAAATTTACATACGAAATTTTGATACATAAAGTAGATTAGGCTTAGCACACAGTCTTTTCCTACAAAATTGATGACAATTTCATTTGTTTGATAAGAATGAAATATAACTATAAATAAACGAATTAACATTCGCAATAGTATACAATTTCGTAGCTAAATAAAAATGAGCGGTGAGTTCTTGATGTAACAAAGAATTATTGTAAATGACCGTTCACAATTTCTTCAAAAGGAAATAAATTGAAATTATTGTAACAATTTTTAGTCAATAATTCATTAAAATTGAAAATTTTATAAATACAAATATTCCTATAATGAATTCAACGTTTACTTTCAAAAAAAGATAAAAAATTATGTTTAAAGAAGTATTAGAATTAGTGTAACTATAATCAATTTCGTCTACTGGTTTTAAGAGTATACTATTATTTTATCTAGGATTCTACGGATTGATCAATAAATTTTACGAATTTCAATAAATTATTAACCAAAAATTATCTTGGAATGGCTTTGCAAAGATCTTGAAGCAATATTTTAAGGAACATTTATAAATGGGTCTAAAGAATATCTTACATAAATGCGAATATTCTTTCGTATGCTTAAGAATCTCTTTAAAAAGATTCAATTTATTTTTACACAAGTATACATGTAAATATGTAAATTTTAATTTATTACTATTAGTGTCCAAATTCTAATTTGTCCGTATTTAAATAAAAGCAGAACTTTATCGAATATTTGATTCCAATATAGCTCGGGTAGAATTGTCTTTCACGAAAATTCATCGGCGTGTAGCGTTAAAACCTGTGGTAGATATACATATACAGATAGTACACTCAAGCTAGAGTGGACTATTAGTTTTGAAGAAGCGAGTAAGAAAACCGGAGAAACGATGAAGGAAAGCCGAAGATAATGTAGGCAAGCACACGCGCTAGAAGCTTTACGAGCTACTAGATTGATGCACCTATAAATACGAAGGTAGAACGTTCCTTTCGATAAATAGAATTTTATCACCAGACTCGCCACCGCCGTCGTCATCGCTGATTTTTCGGGTTTTACCTCCCTTCCTTTAAGCAAAAGGATTTACGGTCCGCAATGATGCACCCCGCTAAAGGGATAGATTTTTTTTGTTTTTAAATACCGCGTGCGCGAGAGAAAAAAAAGAAAGGAAAAGCTCTCACACGGGGGAGGCTCTCGGTTGCGGGCGCGCGCGCGCTCGCGCGTTAAGCGAAAATTTATGCCTTCCATAGATTTTTTTACTTGAGAGTCTAGGCGAGCCTCGGGGCTCGTTACACTGGGAGTGAGATTCTTTTGCGCTCGTATTTCTCTTTTGATGAGCCGAGCTTGTTTTTCATTTTCAACTGCTTCTGCCGCCGACGCCGCGTGCTTCTGTCCCTATCTCTTTTTACTTGGCGCGCGCGCGCGCGCTCGCGAGAAAGCCAAGAGAGGATACGTTGGGTTATGTAAAAAAAAAATACTTGAGTACTTTGCGAATACGCTTTTGTTAGGACTATGATGATTATACCGTGAGGTGTTGGATAGGTGTCTGGTCCCGTTTCTCAATTATCGGGATGTATATATCTTATTTGCTAATTGTGTGTACCGTATGCACATATCCGTATCGCAACTTTTTCTCGTATTTAATGCACCTAGTGAGATTTTTTAAACTGGTATCAATAATCCTTGAAATTTTCACATCATATTAAAATATTTGATAGGAATATTAATTATTTTGGTTATTAATCAATGATATCAATAACGAAATAATAATTTAAAGAATTATTTTATTAAATATTTCAGCATAGAGTCCTTTAGTATATTATCGAATAATAAACTGCATTAACGTGTGCTTATACGAATCGGTCTACCCGCATTAATATTTATGATATAATTCGCTAGAGAATTATTTGAACGTGTCAAGAAAGTTAATTAATAAACCGAATAAATTTAAATTTATTCTATACTTTTAAATCGATCGTAATTTAAATAGATCAATTATACTTTGAAAACAATATGATTCATGAATAAAACTATATATTCTCTATATTTGCAGCGTATATATAGGTATATACTTATTAAAAGTTAGATATGGTAAACATATATTGTTGGAAAATTTGTCTATATATAGGTAGATACCTCACGTAACTGCGTTTGCTTACACAATAAACTCTTTTACAGTTTAAAAATTTTACTCTCTGGCGTAATGCCCAAGTACAATAGTTTCTTTTTATCGTAACTAGTCTAATGTTATGCAATGGGCATATTGCTTTTATCGTTTTCTAAAAATAAATTGAAATTTTTATTTATATATACAATAATGTGCGTTACAATATCACTGTGTTTTAAATAAATATTTATTAATTTTATTTGAATATTTATATTTATATAATTATATATATATTGGGTAATATTTCGCATTGGTATTATTATTCGCAATATCATTGTTTATATGATTATATGATTTTGAGAGACACAGATGAGCAATTGTCTCTATAATATTGTTCAATAAATTCAAACTAAAATAATATAGTTTTCTTCGTGCCGCGCGAATTCGGAAAAATTCGGAATGATTTAATTTCCCTGACAAATCTCCGGGAATCCGGTATACGTCAAACTCAGATGCATTTCGTGCGTCCGAATACAAAGTATCCTCGAATTTACACCTGACACGGAAACAATAAGTTCAACATTGAAAGAGAAAAGAAAGAGAAGTAAAGAATTAAAGCTTGGCAAAGGTATCGAAAAATACTCGAAGAATGCGATGTAGTTTTAATTAAAACCTTTAGCCGTGCAAAAAGTCAACCCCAACGTCTTTTTTCTCTTTTACCGATGTAATCGCCGCGAGTCGCTGGAATGCACGTCCTTGCAGAGAGACACACACACGCGCGCGCGCGAATCGAGAGGGACAAAAGTCCAGCTGCCGGTATATATATATATACGTGGTTGGATTTTGTTACGGACAAGTGTGGCCTCTCTCTCTCTCTCTCTCTCTCTTTGTCTCTTGGTAGTGCAATCTTAATGGGCCAGGTTCGTTGACGCGTTGATCTTATACCTTCGGTCCCTCTCTCTCTCTTTTACTTTTCGTCAATTGTTCACTTTGGATTTCGTTGACTTGTAGATTTGAGTGGCTCGAGAACGATTAGATAAACCTGTAATTTGCATTGTTGGAAATGGTAATGAAGCGCGTGAGGGTGAATTTTGTTAGTTACCGGCAGCAGTGTCGAAATACGCTTAAGTGCATGATATCATACTAGTCCTATATGATGTCATTATTCGATTAGACTATGTGTGTACACACATTTTATATATACCGTGTGTCTGTTCTTTTTTATACGATTACGAGAGTGGCCTACGAGTTCCTAAAGAAGGATCTATTTATATATACGTATACGAATGTTACTGCAATTGAAATTAATTTGAACGAGATGGTAAACATTTATATTGACGATATTCAGTTCTACGAAAAACGTTGTTTTTTCACTGTCATGGATGGATTTGGTTTATAACTCATCAAGCTCTCATTTATTTTAATTTTAGATTGAAAATAGCAACATTTATCAATACGACTTATTAGTATCAATTTTATAAAATTTTTAAATTAAAGAATACAATGACTAGAAATATAATACTAAATAAGATATATTATATACATAAAAAGTCTACCCTAAAATAATTTAATTTAGTTTGTATACATTTCAATTATTTTAAATTTAATTTCAATACAATTTATTATTTTTTAAATATTACAATTTTATTTAATAATAATTTTTTTGCTAACAATCGACACTAAATTCTAAACCTTGTTAAATGACAATTAAAATGTCTAAGTCAGTATTTAACGTAATAGAACTAGATTATAATAAAAATGTTGTGACAGTAGTAGCAACCAGACTGTGATCCGACTCTCACCTCACTATTTACACGGGTGAATATTTCCATAAACGAGGAAAAGAAAAAAAAGAAACCTCGTTCTCCATCGAATCACTACAAAATGAAGCTATAAAAAAAGTATGGTTACTCGAATTAATCGAATGAAAATTCAGCTGAATGATCCACCGTTACACAAATGCCGTCATCCATACGTATATACCTATATACAGAGAAGCGAGCCTCGAATCCTCGTTCGCACGAAGAATACGCAAAGGCTTCCTCGACGGCAGCTGGCAATTACGGATGGGTTGCACCTGCTCGCGATGCTAACATTTTTCAGGCCTATCTAACGCTGCAAAAATTCGATCCTTTTACATCTGACTTGCATGTACCGTGTATATACCTATGTATATAGATTTACACTAAAAGTTTTTGCCACAGGATTAAACGGTGCTCTTTCGGTTTGATTTTTTGAAGCGCGTGCGACGTCGTCCGAAATCGTGGAACTCTAGCCGATTCGATACGGAATTTTATCGGTTTAGGGTCGGTTTCTGGTTCTCAATGATCTTGCATTTTGTTACTCTCCGGAGAACGCAGATTGCTTTACTGGTTGATTGATGCATCGCTCTATACGTTTCGTTGTAAAAATAATATAGTTTTATTGTACCAAGGCGTTATATAAACGATGGAGACATTTATTTTATTACTAACTTTGTCAATCTTCATTATTCAGATGTGTATGACCAAACAAATGATTTGCATATATTGTTATAGGTGGTTTTGTACATGTATATATATAAGTAACTTTTTGAAATTGTAATGTTCGCATTGGTAACTTCGTGGCGTACTTATTATGATTTCAAAAATTTATGATTGATTATTGCACATCCAAAAAATATCTAGCTGTTCTTATTTTACGATTTTAAAAGGCTTTTGACAAGATGATATTGAACGATTTATCTGATGGATTATCGATTTGACGCGTGCGTTTTTACGTTAGCTTGTCGATTAATCAAAAGCACCTCAACCAATTTCCATAATTTTGTTTTTGTATTAGGATTTTAAGAAATTTAAACATAAATTTGAAAGCAATAACAATCCATGTAAATTACTTGATGACCGTGTATTTTTCAAAAGACAAACTGTCATCCATTATTTAAAATGATTAGATTAATTAAATGATCGCACCAATCAAATTAGGTATCCACGGAAAAAGAAGACACTAAAATTTATTAGATGAAAAAATGAAACAATAGCTGTAAAGCGTACGTTCAAAAAATTTTACAAGCCAAAATTCAAGCGTGTAAAATCAAGCCCGATTACCGAACGTTTACGAGCCAAGCCGAAACGTTTCGGCTGAGAGCAAAATTCCCATAAAACGTTCTATTTCTAACGCACCCTTGGCCCTCCCTGCGCGAGGTCAAATATAACTTTGTGTGACTCACAACGACACCGGCTACAAAATATCTCTTATATCCCTGCAGACGTTTCGGTGCCGATTTTTTATGTTTTATAGTCGATGAATGGTCAACCAATTCGCGCTGGAGGGAAGAAACAAAAAAATTTTGCCGACTCGAGTTTAAGTACTGACGGATTCTCGCGAGCCGCGGTTTAAAAACCTCGTGAATGTATATCTTTAACGACTTTCGCCTGGTTTTCTTTGATGCGTGTGATTCATCGGTGTATACGTTTATTAGGCCGTTAAATCGGTTTCTTTCGCGATTTTCGTTTGTTCGCCAATTTTAATATTTATGCGTACGATTAATCGACGAATACATAGTTTCATCTTTGATCCATTTTACAAAAACGAAGAATCGATCGTTTATTTCCTTTTTTTTGCTGCATTTTAGTGTCATTAATTAAACAGTGTGTTTTTTTTTCTACTGGATTAACAAAATTTTTGTAATAATTAGTCATATAATGTATATAAGATTCTTTTTTATACAAAATATTTTTATCTTTTTACATTTTAATATAATTTTATTAGGTAATAATATAGTGTATATTAAAATTATTTTTAAACGATATGTTTCCGTGTCATTTATTAAATATAGTACCTAATAAAATTTACATATTAACAAATTCAAATTAATGAAATTATAAATATTTTTTAAATTGCATTACATACAGACGATACGTATAACTTCGCCACGAAAATTCTCAAACTTTTACAGCATCCCGTATACCGGCAAAAAAAAAGAAACTTGCCCGAAAAGATGCATACAACCATCAACCGAAAAAAATAGTTTTTACATTTTTTACGTCGACGGTTCCTAAGGATTAACTTTAACCTCAGGAGGAGAACGATAAACAGTGTCGTTATCCGTGACTACATTATTAATTTTAATACGATACCCGATGAAATAAAAATGTTGCACGTGGTTATGCACCTACCTTAAAAAGTTTCGTCGTGCGTGCCTGTGTGTACGTGCATGTACATGTATATGTATATATATATGTATATATAATCGCGGAGGCAAAAATCGTACAAGCGTTAAAAAGGCACCGAGAGCGCATAAAACAAACCAGCCAACTGAAAAAAAAAGAAAGAAGAAGCTGGGCCATAAAACCACGAGCGCGTTGAAAATTTCGGCGAGTGTATACTGCACGCATCGCGTGCCAAGTCTCCTGCGAGGGAGAGAGAGAGAGAGAGAAAAGAAAGAAAAAGATAAGGAAGGGGAGAGAAATTCGCGCGCGACGCATCGCGATTCCACAATCGATTTGGTTTTCCTTTAAGTGGGCTGTAAACCGGACTTTAAACCGGACCGCGCGGTTATATATTTACATGCAAGATTCTCCTGGCCTGGAATTCATGTGAGTTTACGTAGGTGCTGCCGGTCTTGTATATACGGTGCTTCTCTTTATCTTTTCCCTCTCGACTCTTTTTCGTTTGGTAGTCCTGGATTTTTTTTCTTTTATAGATCAATAGATGGATTTGAGTTCGTTTGCAAAAGAATCGCGGGTTACGCTGTCATTATTTATAAACGGCGAGGGGGATGTGTGTTTATATATGTGCGGTCTATGTAGTTTAGTTGAGTAATATACGTTGCAATCGTTTGTAATGCCAGCGATTAAATGTCTATCGAGCTTATTGCATTCTTAAGTAGATCACTCGTGATATCGTGGCGAATATTTTTATATATATGTATATACCAGGTCTTGTATATACCATACACTAGTATATAGTATTTTTGTGGGTGTATTACGTAGATAAAAGGTATACCTACACGTTGATCATGTTTCAGTTTTTATCTCGTGCTGTTCACGATATCGTTTGCTTATACAGAAATCGGGTTGTTCATTTTTATAAGCACATATTGTCGACGTATATATCTCATTATTTATACGTTAAGCAAAAAACAGTGTCATTATAAAATATATAAATAAAATGTAAAAAAACGTTCGTTTTATCGGTTTGAAACACATCAGTTTGTTACTCCACGTATAGCCGATCCGTTTTGATATCGCGCGTAGAGTTGTTTCTCATTAACGATGCGCGAGAGCGCGTATTCACCAAAATTTACGGAGCGCGACTTTTCGGTGATGCCGACGCAAACCCAAGGATAAGGACCATCTCGGCATTTCCTTTGAGTTTTTATTTTACTTTGAGTGGTTTTGCTGCACTTTATCTTTATCTCTTCCTTTTCTTTTTCTTTTTTTTTTTTTAACATAGCTAACGGATTAATTCGTATTGGTGATTTTAAAAAGAGAAAGATATCTCAAAGGCAAAGTAATTGAATTATTATTACAACAAATTACGGTAATGGATCTTGTTTTTAAATAAATTATGACTATTTTTTTACTGTGATCTTTTAAGATAAATTTGAAATTTTGAAAATTGATTGTATATTTAATCAAAAAATTACGTTTATATTCTACTATACTTAAACTTTATGTTTTAGAAATTTTACATAAATATTGAAATACTAATAATATTCGTGATAGTGCGAAAGAGTCATTTTCCATGTAATATTATTGTTTCATTTAACATTAATGTGCAGTTTAATGTATGTATATGTCAATAATTTAGGTGTAATTTACGTTGTACAAGAAGTTTGATCATTTATATTTTATTAATTGCTTTATTTGAGGTAAACTTCGCAAAAAGTATATTAGCTCGAGGTAGTTTAGTTGATGAGGAAATATCGTCGAGGTATTAAATTAAGTTCGGATGGAAGCAACAGTTTTCCCGGTCAATTATTACAAATGGGTAAAAGAAAAGCTGTTCGATCGTAATATTTCTGAAGTGTAAACTTGAATGTCACATAGTTAAAAAAGGATACGTTTTATATATTTTGATGGAAAATTTTATAATTGCTGGAGAATTAAATACTTTAAGAAAAATGTTACTTAAATAAAACAAGAAAAAAAGATAGTATTACAAATGTCCACGAGACCGGTTATTTTATGTATCAAATCCTACAAAGTCATCGACATCCTCCTTCTTTCCTTTTTTTTTTACCTTGCTCGACTTGGCGCACACGCTCGTACATTTTAAAGTTCTTTTTCTCCCGTTTCCGTCGGTCTTTCCTATTCTTTCCGTTACGCAGAGTGACGGATGACCCGCTATACGCGAGTCGAGTTTTGCATTTGGATTTCTGTGTTTCGAGGATGAACGCCGGAGATGCTCGTGCGATTTGAATGTTTACGATTGCGACTCGGTTCAATGGGCGGTGTAAATGGAGGGACTCGATATATATATATAGGGAGATCGATTGTTGAACCAGACTGATCCGTTATATTTTCGCCTTTGTACAACTTTCAAACTAACGCGTTTCCCTTTCTTCCTTCGTATTTTTTCTTTATTTATTCATTCATTCACGGTACCGATAATTCATTGCAGATGTTGTTAAAAATTTGTTGAACTACTTTTGTAGAGTGATTCGAGTAGCCTATTTTTTAAAATTTTTAATGATTATTATTGAAAAAAATGTCGAGTTAATTTTAATTATTATTTATATAAAAGTGTTAATACAGCGTTTTAAATGTAAACAAAAAAAGAGAACGATAAGCTACTCGAACCGTTTTATCTTAATACAATACAACACAAGTACATAGGCTTGCTAGAAGTTAAACTTAAAAATAATCTAATTCACTTGAGTGTTCTTAAGGGAGCCGACCTATAAATTTACGACTACTTCACTGCGTTTTATTCAGGTCAGTTTATATTTTCTCGGTACCATTTAGTTTTGTAGCTCATTCTTCTATCGGTTTCAAAACAATAACGCAAGAAAAAAATGCATGAATATAAAATAATTAATTAGGGCACGAAATAATTAAAATATTGACTTGTGTTATAACGTGAAAAAATTCGGAATAAAAAAATATAATTTTTTAAATAAACGTACTCTATAATCAACTTATTTGTAACACATTCGATGTACACGTTTTCTGCACATAAAAATTACAGGAGGTATAATTATGTAAACAAGCGTAAAGCCAGTCAGTAGTTTAAACAATAAATCTATCAAAAAAGAAAATCTGAGTGTCAAATGCACAACAATTTTTCCTTACACTACACGTGTATAGTATAAATTAAAACTTTCTACGGAATATCACGCCTTCCGAAAGCTATTATAACATACAATTTTCGACCACGTAATCAAAAACATAATCATCCCGCAATTCTACTTGAATTGCACAACTCAAATTTACAACCTCCGATAAATTAAACTGGCGCCCCTTTTCCCGGTGCGAGGGTGCAGAAAAAAAAATAAACGACATAAGGCTTGCGCCAAGATATCTCCGGATAGGATATATTCATTGAATCAAGGGAACTTGTAAAAAAAATCCATGGATTTCCCGTGAGCGCAAATTGAATCGTAAATTTCGCGGTTTAATTGCGGTCAGTCTGCAAAATTAAATCTTTGCGTTTACGATCGCTTCTCTTGCGCGCGAAGCACATTGTCAAGGTCGCATCGTTTTGCTTGTGCGCGACGCGAATCTCTTTCTCGCACCCGCACCTTATATGTGTCGCATTTATTACATGCCTTTTACAAATCTTCCCGTAATTTTAAAATCGATTTCAATATTTGCGGTTGCGAATTACTTTTTATTGGTAACGTATTCCTTTTTGTTATATTCTACTTGCTTTGCGAGTAAACAACTGCACGAGTCCACATTGTTCGTGTGAATTTTAATCATTTCGATTATTTATAAATGATGGAATATATTTAAATTATTTGACCAAGTTGACAATTAATTTTATGAATCTTACGTCAAAAGGTATTCGGAAATGAGAAAGGCGTATGGATAAAACTGACCAGATCTAGTCACGAAAATACTATACCTAGCTATAACAGAGGTTAAAACGTGAATCACGGCAATCTCATGTTTATTAATGAAGAAAACAAAGATCATCGATGAGCAATCGTCCGCGCAATTTTTTTGTAAGCCATTCTTTCTCTCTTGGTTTATGCACTTGACACGTATCTCAATATATACATATAGTCAGTGAATTTCTTAAAGTTAAGGTCCCATGTGTCAAGATTAATTGTTTTCAATTATTCACAATTTGCTTTGTTTGCCGGTAATACGATATTATTTCGATCGCAATCTATATTGGTGTCATTTATAAGTGGATATGTATTATTTATAATTTCAATTGCACGTGTTGATTGTTTTATTTTCGTTTTCACATATTTAATTAATTTATAGTATTTTATTATATCAAGATTTTTCATTTATTAAAATGATGGCTATCGAGTTCTATAATATTTGGTGTGATACAATTTTTACTGCATTTCATTTATTTAATTTTAATACTACTTTGAAAATCGTTGAGTCGATGGTTTGCATACATTATTCTAATTTAACTAGAAAATGTTTATTCAAAAAAGATAAATTTTAATTTATTCGTAGTTATTTTTTTTTATTTGCAACGCTATTTTATTAGATATTATATTTACGTTTTTGGTATTTCAAATTTAATAAAAAAAAATGCTCAATTTTATTTAGAACCAGTGAAATTATTTTTGTGCATCAAATATATATCCTTTATATGAATTAAATAAACTGTTTCATAAACATTAGTAATAAAGTGACGTCAATGAATTTTTTCCTCACCTGACGAACTTTATATATATATATAAAAAAAAGATTCTTATCGTAGCCGCATCTGCGCGGTTATTACCTCAAACGATAACATATTCCATCAATTTACCGAAACGTATAATTCAAAAGCAAACAAAACCCTATCGTAAATTAATCGTTATCAAATCGCAAGCTCCAAAATTCTCCTTGATGATTTAAGAAAAAAAAACGAGAAGAAATAAAATATTGAAATAAATGACAATCCTACCTTATCTCTCATTCCCTTCCTCGTACAAAGCAACACCTTCCCTCCTTTCAAATATATATATACATATATATATGTATCTTCGCAAGGTTAACCACTTAAAAAAAAAATTAAATCACAGGTAGAGTCTCGCACACGCGGCGTAATCCATCCAGCTCAACAGATTTTTCCTAAGTATCGTATGGGTACATATACCTACATATATGTATATAAAGATAATGTATAATATATGTGTGTGTGTGTGTGTGTGTAAGTACGCGAAAGCTTGTCGAGCGCGCGCAATCAAGAGAGTCCGGGAGATGAGAGAACCCGAGCGCTCGACGGCCTACGAGAGACTGGAGGAGGACGTAAACCGCTTGTTGCAAGTCGACACGCGGCGCTGTTGGCTTCTCTCCCCTTTCGCTTAGGACCAATGGAACGTGCCTCTCTCCTTCCTTCCGAGTCAAGAGAGCTTCCTTTAGCTCGGTTTGACTTTTTTTTTAGATTTCGCGGTGGATAACGCGAGCTTTTTTTCTGCTCCCGGAGTTTGTCGATTTCATATATATATACACATACATATATATAGGTTCTCTATAGAATTCTCTTGAAAATTAAAACGAGCGAATCACTGAGTTTTGCGATTATTTGGATTTATTGTATCGAATTTGTCAAAGATTTTTCACCATTGCGATAAAAACGTTATATAGCTATGTAACGCGAGTAAAAAAAATGCGTGTTAATCAATAATTCTATTTTGCAACGCTTTTAATTATTGCAACACCCTGTTAGTTCAACGAAAATAGTGCTTTCTTATATATAGATATTTACACTGATTAATGATACGATAAATCAAATCCATTACAAAATAATCGAATCAATATACTAACTTAAACTCGTGCACAGATGTTTTTTTTTTGCGAAATAAACTCATAGCATAAAAAAAAGAATGTTAAATAAAGGAAACTTAAAATGAAAACACAGGCTGAATACAAGCCATAAACTCGCGCAAGTGATAATGAGAAAGAAAAAAGAAAGAATATAAGAGAAATATGACCATTGCAAAAATATGTATCAAAGGATATATCGAAATCGCGATGAAAAAAAGTGCGTCGACATCGATCTCCCTTATTCTTTATTCCTTTGTATTAATCGTCCAAGAGAGGGAGAGAGAGAGAGAGAGAGAGAATAGAAGCCCGGAATCGAGTTGATTCATCTGAGCTCCTTTCAATTACGCAAATCAGGTACGTATAATCTGCGGCACCTGCCGTCATTCCCAATCATCGGGCCGACTTTGGCATAAAGATCGAGATCATCTCATTCACCATTGTAACGAGTGATGAGGATTTTGCGATTCGAGGCACACACTCTCCTGTCTTATTGATCTAATGAATGTACCGTTTTGTTATTGTTCCCGTCATCGGCGAAAACGATTTACTTTCCCATATAATAACCTTTGACTGCAAAAATTAATGCAGCCAATTTGTTACTGGGCTACAAGTTCAAATGCTTAATCATCCTTAATTTAAATTAGATATACGTATATACATATAGATATTGGAAAATCTATAAATTTAGACTGATGCGAGAACTTTCGAATAATTTTTTTTTATTATACGATTTATATATAAGTACTGTAGGTGTGGAAGCGCATTTATCAAAGTTTAAATTATTACGCGATATTCATCTTCGTATTTTTATATAAATCAATGGAAAGTTGAAGAAGTTACGTTTTGTTTTGATACAATTGTACAGAGAGTTTTATCTCGTACTTAAATACTATATTCGTTATGGTACATTATTCTAGTTTAACAGCGTATTCATTACTTGCGATTATTTCCCGAAAAATAATAACATCTGATAAAATATTATGTAAATTAATTCACCATAGTAATAAAAGAAAATTTTTTTTATTTGGTACAAAAACATTACCTTTATATATACGTCGAAAAATTAGTTTTTTTTTTAAATCACAGTCTTCATAACTTTTCATGGATTCATTCAATTTCAACAGAAAATCACAAAGTACCACTGCAATTCGAAAGTTATAAACCGATAAACCGATGGAAAAAAAGGATCACGGCATAGTCTATATAAAACTGACACGAACACGTGAAAGTCTATATATACCTCGATTTCATGAATGATTCGTTCGAGCTTATTACTTGGAATGAATACCATCAGTTACTTTTTTACGTGTGCAGACGCATATTATACGCGTACACACAGGCACGCACACATGTATGTAGGTATACATACATACACGTGTGTAAACGGCTTGCGTGCAAACACCGGTTATAGACGGTAATACGGGAGCTCGATGTTTTGACAAGTTCATCAAATAAATGTGCTCACGCACACGCGTGTGTATATAATAATACGTGACGAATTTCCAATGTGGTGTGTTCTAAATTGTTGAAAAGAAGACGTTATGCAAGTTTACCCGATTACGCTATTATACACCACGCGAGAGATTGTATGGAACGGATTGTACTAATTATTTTATTATTATATGAACGTGGTTACATTTATACATTTTATTTTTATTGTAATATTCATTATTTTTAATACGCCGAAGAATAGTGAATTCACTAAAATATTTTGTAAATTGCGTTTGCAAAATATTATTTTTTAAATTAAATATATAATTTAAAACATTCTATTATGTTACTTGTATATAGTACAATTTTTTATATACAATTTGTTTCGATGAGTAAATTAAAAAAAATGTTATTAGCATTCCAGAATTAATTAATTTTTTCTATTACAAACTATCTTAAACATGATGTATCCAATTAAAAAACATAAGAACACCACCCTATACATAAAAAGTACAAAATGTGTTTTTTCAAAAAGAAAAGAGAGAGAGAGAATAGTAAAAAAATTTTTAGTATTTTAGAAATCAGATTGGAATAAAATTTTCAGTATCTTGTATGTATATCAATTGACTCGTGTAGGTAATGAGAAAATATTCTCTCGGTTCGTAATACAATTCAAGGTATGTAGTAGAGATAAATTTTCAATGTTAAGTATGTACCTTATCTGGATTGCTGTTATAACGTTTTTATGCTATTTGAAGAAAAAAAATGTTCAAATCAAACAAATACTTGTTAAAACAGCTTGCGAAAAGGATGAAATTCGTGTAAATTGGTTGACGTTAAAAAAAACGAGAGACACGTATTAATTAAGTTACTATTCTTTTTATGCGTATTAATTACATTGTGTGTTAAAGTAGTTTATTATCGTTATATACGTACATTTTATAAACGTAATGAAATATCGAAAAAAAATAAATAATAAAAGGAAAAACAATTTATTACAAAATGTAAAAGGTAAAAGAAAATTTAAATGCCCGTTCACGCGCAGACAATTTTATATTTTTAATTTGGTTAAAAATGTATGTAACTATGTAAGTGTGTCGTTTAATCGAGCATCGTTACTCACTTTAACAAATAAGTGAAGTTCATTTGAAATGTAAAATAAACCACCTGAGAGAGTCCAATGCCACCCAACAAACTCGAATACGTTTCAGATAAATCACCAAATTAATCGAATAAAATATATAGTGTATGTATATATATGTATATGATCGTGTACAATTAAAAATGTAAATGTGCGGTAAGAAATGTACGTGTAAGAAAAAAATGGCGAAACAAGTGGATGTAATTCTTTTACACAGGTACAACAACAAAATAGTAATAAAAAGTAAATGTTTGACTAATCGTAATTTGATAATGTAGCATACAGATATTCTATGGAACAATATATATGTATACCATATATGTAGGAAGGTATAGGTATAGATGGCAGCCCTTGAAAAAGGGTAAAAATAAAATGACAAGGTAAAAAAAGAGTCGTTCCATTTGAAAGACGATAACCGTCCGC
The DNA here is from genome assembly GCA_026168455.1 of Theocolax elegans. NCBI lineage: Eukaryota > Metazoa > Arthropoda > Insecta > Hymenoptera > Cerocephalidae > Theocolax > Theocolax elegans. Next base: position 92,921,826 of record CM047426.1, on the reverse strand, counting down.
ATTAAGCATATATACGTAAGGCTCTAAGATTTATGGTAAAGGGACCATCCAGATAACTGGGGTGCATAACGGGTATAGATACACTCGCGAGATCTTAAACGCCTCTCGGTGACGCGCCACGGAAACGGGGAGGAAGCCAGATTTATAAGATACCATAGATAGTCCTTCAAGATGCCTTTTTCCTCGCGAGATCTACTATCGTTTTATATACCATCCCAAAGACACTTGAATATGACTCCCTATACGATCGGGGTAAGATCGTTCCTTCGCGCACTTTATTGCAACGAACGATGACTCTACCTCCTCTATACCATTCTTTCTCTCGAGTAACCAATTGCTTTTTTCTTCTTCTATTTTCCCATTTTTCTTATTTTACACGCACACACGTACACCATGTTGCGCCCAGGGTTTACACTAATTTTCTCCATCTCCTTGGAAATTATTCGTTCGTTAGTTGGATTAGTCGTGTTAGATATACTTATCTTATCGCAAACCGACATCGCTTAATTACCATTACTGAATACATATACATATACACACACTACGTATATACAGATACCCACGTGAGAGCACTGGTATTCGTCGTTTTCTTTCTTTCTTTTTCTTTTCTTTTCGCGCATTCATCCTTTCGGTAAAGAGTTATGTGGACGCATTGTTTCGTAAAGTCTTCTGTTGCTGTTCTTTTTTTTCTCCATCTTTTTACTTTCTTTGACTTAAGGAAATACACTTAATGATTACGTGATAGGTGCGTGTAATTATGGGATCCCCCGCGAATGTATACCAGTATGTGCACTCGTGTAATTTGTTATCGGTACGCTGCTAAATCATTCCGCGTACCTGTGTATGTGTATATAGATTCGATAGGTATATACGGGCTTCTCTCTACTCTGATAAATCTTCTTCTTAAGAAAATCGACTGAATTATTGGACTATCGTCTACTCGCGGTGAACTACCTGATTTATATATAATATGAATATATGCGAGCACTCGCACTTTTACCTTCTGCTTTATAATTGGTGGAGTGGACTACATCTTATTTTTTTGGTATTAATTGTTTTTATATATAATTTACAAAAATTTTGTTGATATTAATCGCGATTGTTTGATATATTCATGATTTAATAAATAGAACTGGTCAAAAACGCAATTGAAAAAGAAAAAGGAATGCAACAACATTTTAAGATAATAGCATGATAAGGAAATCTAAATTTACAGTGACAGTAGCGTAAACCTGAGGGATGTGTACTGATTGAGAAAAATTAATCTAAAAAATCCTAATGATTGTTACAATTTTGACATTGCTGTCACAGTAAATTTTATACAGTTCTTTCCGCGCACTCAAATAAAATATATCAAATTCGGAAAAAATTAGAAGAACGCTGATTTTTGCAGTATAAACACAATTGAAAGCAAGTTAGGTTATATTATAATCAATTATGTTTATTAGATTAATTATTTTTAAACATTATCAACTTTATAAAACTATAAAACGTATTTTTTAAAACAATTAATCTAATGGGTAAAAGAACATAAGTATCTCGAAACTGTCTATATTGGCAAAAATGTATGTATTTATTTATATGTTACAATAAGAATCCGAAAATTATTAGCACGGGAAAATAAAATTTTTCATTGGCTCTAGCATCCCCTTAATCGAGAATCTTCTCAGTTAGAAAAATGTAAATACTTAAAGATTATAGACACAGGTATTAATTAGCCAATTAGCCTACAGTTATTTACAGTATATCAATTATCTACTTTCTAAGATAAAAGTAATTTAATTATCAACTCGAATAATTATCACAAATAGTTCGCCATACACGCATTATACATTTGTTATGTATACCGTAACCGGCAATCAGAAGGATAACAAGCGTTTAAAAAAAAAACGAAAAAGAGGACGCGCGTTTCAAAAGAAACATTCCATCGAGATCGAATTGAATCTTGGAGCATCGACAAAAGTAGTTTCTGAAACTCGTGATGCGTTCGACAAAAAACCCGGCCCATTTTTGCTCGGCAACATTTCGAGTTTCACTAAGAAGATCGAAACTTCGACATCACGCACGCGGAGACCCTCCTCCCATTTGACGAACATTTCAAATACACATCAGTACGTGTCATCGGTTGAGATTTCGAGTTTTTAAACTTCTTTTTTCGGTATCGGTGTATATACTTGGTATACAGAGGTAATGTTCAACAATGTCGCATTTGTATACGTATATGTACGAAAACGATCGTGATAAGGGTTTTTTTTCAAAACCAGTTTTATGATTATTGTCATTATTTTTTTTTTGTTTAACTGGGGAATGAGATTTTATTATTAACTCCAAGAGGAGATCCCAGAGGAAGAAAAATATAGAGTGTTTATAAAATTTTGGTAAAGATTTGATACTGATCTGGTTATACAAAGATTTACATAGTTAGTAAACACTTTATAAAGTTTTTTAATTATTTTTAGAACACTGTTTATTAATTTGTTAGATATTGATTAAATATATGTAAATGTGGATTGACATTTCGAAAAATATAAATAAAAAAATTTATGTTGACTAAATGCACACGATAATTATGTAATTAATACGCCATATGTAACGATTTTTCTAATCCTTATAATATAGTTTTTTCTCTTTAATTAGAAAAGTATAAAATGTTACTAAAATAATAAGTAAAAAATTGGAATGTTTTTTTAGAGAAGTGTAATCGTAACGAAATTCATTTCCGGAATATCCCGATGCGAGTACGAGGTAAATAACTCATTAGAACTTAAATATATACGTAAACGTCTTTACTGTATCGTTTAAAATGTATTCGTTAAAATATCAAACGTAAATAATTTAACAGTAAATAAACGAGCAATTCAAGAGATCTTTTCTCTGGTTGTATACTGTGAAAATACGAGCCGTCAGCTGCACAAGTACGTGTTAAAGAACCGACGAGTTCGGCACGTTGTAACAATGACATCTCGGAACAATAAGCTGTACGGCCACGCAAAAGAGTATCTTAAAGTCTGTCGTTTATAATACACATCTCTTACTCTCATTCTGTCTTCGTCGCATCATCGTATTTTATTTTTATTTTATCGCGGAACCTGATATTTCAATGCGAGGTGATTTCGTTTCTTATCTTTTTAGGAAAATGATCTCGTACAAATGTTTGACGATTTACTTCACGGATCAAATGGACATTTATTTGTTAGGATGATGATAATTGCGATAAGTATACGTCTATCGTTTAACAAAAAGCGTATGAATTATTTTGTAGGTTGAAAGTTATATATATCGACAATTATTTGTTTGAAAACAAAAAGTTATCTTATTTTCTGTATAGATATTTATTGCGTATTCATATTTTATCATACTTAAATATTTTGAAATTCTTGTAGCTTTTCAGTATTCAGTATTAGATTAATATTTTGTAAATTATGTTACTTCCACGACATATAAGATACTATCATAAAATTTGGATTTGTTTAAAAATCATATCTATATTCATTTAAATGTTACGTATTCGCTTAAGTTATGTATCTAACGATAAAAAAAAGTTGAATAATAGTATTAAACGTCTGCCAATTGGATATTTATGACGCATTATCATTGCAATCGTAGATATTGCAAAGTGATCTTGTGGAAATCATAATTTCGGGTTTTATTGGTTAATATTACCGAGATAAACGATGATAATAATTGTCTTGAATACAATAATTACAGTGAATTATGAACAGATCGTACTATCTCGAAGGAATAACCAATTTTTTTCTTTTAATGTCGTAATATAACAAGTGAATTATAATTGTATAAAATTTGATTTAATCGTTAAACTTTTAAGTGATATAAACCACTTTTTGTGCGCTTCTCCGGTACATTCCTTTAAATTTGTTTTTTTTTTTAATATTTTTTAACGGATATATCGCGATTTTACTTATGCATAAAATTTAAGTACTCGAGCGCGCGTGTTAAATCAGCCGAATTTATCGACACTGTTCTCAATAAATCGAAAAGGAATTGCGTATATTTTTTTATACGTCGTAGGATATATAGGTTACATATAAATACATTTTCATTCGGTTGAACGATAAAAGGTAACAAATTACAAGTTCACAGTTAATCTTAAAAAAATGTACTAAATGAATCTATTATTATTGAACGTTAAGACCGCTATTTATCATGTATTTTTTAAGAATGTTACGTAATTCTCTTAAATCGTTACGTATAAAGTCCTGCACACATGTTTATATAAATCATAAACGTGTTAAATTTGTGGCTTATAATTTATACTTAATCGACAAACAGCAAATTTTAAATAGGTTTTACAACTCTCTATTAATATGTCCGCATTGACATTATAATTCATAATTATACCAACTGAATGCATTTACCGAGCCGCTCGGAAATTCGAATAAAGAGTTGATAAAAAATTCATTGAACTTTATTGAGTAGAAGGAAAAAGATTCCTACGGTTTCTGGAAAAAGCGATTTCACGCTCGATTCGTCGGAATAAAGAGATATACACGCGGTTTATAGCAACTATGTTGACATTGCGATCGTTTTCGGTCTCACAATTAATTACCGTTCCTTCCGAGAACTATTTGTCGAGTTAATTGCAACGCGGCAGCGAGAAACCGCGAGTGAGCTTATAAATCCGCGCGGCTAATTAAAGATATGCACCAAGTGATAATTGACTTTTTTTTTTCGTTTGCTCGTTCAAAGATCGACAAGTACCTTTTGTGATTCTCGCGTTTCTGGTGTCGAGCATCTTAGCGGGTTCAAACTAACTGTACAAAGGGTTTCTATATCTTATCGAGTGCGCTCGGTTATTTTTATAACCCGATGGGTAATTTTGGAACGGCGATAGTCGTTCAAATCCTTCTGCTTGTGTGTGTATGTGTATGTGAGTGTGTGTATAAATACATGCAGTCTTTACTCTAATTAAATGTATTACGTACAGAAATTCAAAAAATTTAAAAATATAGAGATATTGATCGAGATGATTTAAATAAACATAAATGTATTCGTATATAATAAGATAAATTTAATTAAATTTTTTAAATACGATAAACGAGCCAAAAAAATATCGTGAGATCGTTTATTTAAAAAAAGAGAGGTGAAAAATAAAAGAAAAAGGTAGAAGAGAGTGGTAAGGAAAGAAAAAGACGATGTCTGGGACAAACGTCGAAACGAGCCTAACACGCAGTCCCCTTAGCGAATAAATCAGTGATCGTCGTCGTGGTCGTTTGCCGAGTGTAGCTTCGAAAATTTCACCAGCACGTGTGCACGTGTGTACGTGTACGTGTGCGCACGTACGCGCGCGTGTGTGTGTGTGCCTGCGCATTTATGCAGATCCAAAAGTCTCGACCGAGACCCGATTCAGACGATCTTGTTAATCAAGGCGCGGGCGCGCGAGGCGTGAATTAATTGCGAAAAAGGCGACGCAACGGTAGATACATCGCTCATGATTTAAATCGGGAGGAACTTCGATGGAGGGAGGAGTGCAAGAGAACGTGAGACAAGAGGTGAAGGAGTTGATAAAGAAGGAGATGCTGGACCAAGAGGCACGTTAATGTTAAACCTGGAAGCCTCGAGGAATTACAATTTATTTTTCTTTCCTTATAACTATTTTATCGTATACGGACTGCACGGTAATGTTATTAATTCTTTCTCACATTTGTTCCAACTAATTTGCGTTATAAATCAATTTATCTTTCTACAATTTAAATATATATATATAATTATTGTTTTTTAAAAATGTCACGTGCGTTTAATTAAATTCACTTACCCGATAAATTAGATTGAATATATCCCGAACGATAAAAAATTACGTATTTGTTTGCCCTTCGTTTCCTCTTGGAAAATAAAAGAGACACGCATATCGTACCAATTTAAAAGCCACAAATCTCGACAGGGCACTCGGTTGCGCATCCAAAATAAGTGAGCACGCGGCTCGAGAATGTAAAAAGGAAGCTAATCCACGTCGATATACTCGCATTCGTACTTACACCCACGTGGAATCCTAGGCGAGGCAAATGCGAATGTAAATTTACGTTCCCAGTTTGTATGCGCGTATATAGAGAAGGGTTCGATTTCGCATCTTTCCTTTTTACGCTTTACGCTTGACTCTCGGGTGGTACGTTTTCGAGTGCGCATTAGCATCTCTCCCGGGAGAGAAAGAGACAGAGGGAGAGAGATGCTTTGTCGTACGAGATATTGATGCCTTTTCAGAACCGAATGACTTTCCACTTCGTTTATTTATGTACTCGGGAGAATTTTGAGATCGTGTTCGTGATATAGGAGGAAGCTGCTCTTTCTCTCTCTCTCTCTCTCTCTCTCTCTCTCTTTTTCTTTATTTCTTCATGATTTATTTTATTTTTGGATTTAATTTATCTTTGTTTATTTTCAATACTCCCAGAAGTTGAATGTTTAACATTTTCAAGACGTTGATTAATAGTTATTCTTTTTATAATAGCTTTGTCTATAGGCGATTTCTATCCATAGAATGCACTTTTATACAATGTTTTACTACGTTAATTATGACGTAAAAATAGTGATTAACGTATATTGCTCAACATTTGATAACGATAATTTTTCGTAATGTCAAAACACGCGTAGATTTAAAAGAACGAATTGCTGTGTGAAAAACAGAATCGTTATTAAATGTCCTAATTGTTCTTCATTGAGATTTATACGAAAAAAATCGACCAAATTATTTTAATTAGTAAGAATGATCATGAATCAATGTATCTTTTATTATTGATCGGTACACAATGTTGTGCACTGAACTGCAATCGTTTAAATGCATTTTAAATAAAATTATTTCGTTCTGTCTTGTCGTTTTAAATGATAAAATATTGTTGTATACTATTATTTACTAATTCATGATTTTACACAATTAAAGTTACCAATAAAAGTGAACTGTATAAAATTAAAATATCGCGGAGCACGCAAAAACGATTTCGGCATTACGAAAAATAAAAAGGTCTTTTATAATTATCGTTCACTCCAACAAATTACAATTAATTTCCATGATCGTTGAGAAAAGTCTAATCAACACCTCAATTTAAGAAACTATAAACCGGTATTTTTCTGACCTTTAGGAACATCGTCAATTTGGCTTCGAGAAAGAAAAAGAATAAAAAAAGGAACATCCCGCGTTATACACTGGTAACGAAAGAACTAGCTTAATTATCAACAATTAACATTTAGAAAACACGTTTAAACTACCTGGCGAGTTGAGCTATGCGGTATAGAAAACACGAGGTAACTGCAAAATCACAACTAAAGCTCAAAAACGACTCCTCGTTAAGAAGCCACGAAGCTGTAACACATATTCGCTCTTAGCAAAACGAGCAGCAAATCGACGTGTAACAAACGAAGAGAAAACTTCTGGACGCTTAAAACGCGTCTTTATTCCGTTCGAAAGAGTGTGCATGAGAGAGAAAGAGCGAGAGAGAGAGAGAGGGGGGGGGAAGAAAAAAAAGTAAAACGCGCGGTAGTTTGAAAACCGCAATCCGTCGAACGACGCGCAATTCACTGGTCATCCACGACACCTATATGCCCAACGTTATTATCGCGCGGTTTTCAAGCTTCGCGAAGCTTGAGGTCACTTTGGAATCGGCGTTGATTTCAAATTGTTGGAAATTCCAAGGTTATATGTATATACACTATTCATAAAGAGGGTGCGATTAACTTTCGAGGGCAAAAGAAAGATTGATACGAATACCGTTATAATATACATATATACATACGTGTACGTGTGTACATGTGATAGGGTTTACGGTTTGAGGTACAACTTTTTAATTTTAACACGTTGATGAGTACGTAACAACGTTTTATTGCGAGAAACTTAATTGGTAATTGCCCCGGATGCAGAGAAGTTGCGAATACATGTGAACTACTTTTCCGTAAGCTATACTTCATTTATTATTTAAATGATCGCTTTTAATACATTCTTATACCTATCGGATGGCCGAGGAAAAATTATTTTTAGTTTATACTCAAGTTAATGGATCGGTTAGAAACCTTTTTCTTTTTTCTATAACTACCGAAAGTTATAATTAAGTAAGTATAGAGGTCAACTTAACGACAAAAAATATTTTACCTTAAATTATTACTATATATATATATACATCGTTCGAATAGTTGCGGGTGCCAAAAGAGAAAGTTTCGTATCAGATTTGAAGTCAGTGTTATGTTATATTTGTTCTCGCAACTTACTTTTTTACCGATGCTATATACACCCATTTTTCCGATTACAAATGTATATACAAACTTTGGAAAAAGATAAATCCATCTCGATCTGCTTTTACTTTCACCTTTTAATTGCACAAACTCAAGTAGTAAAAAAAAATCCCTCCACCTAAAATAATCATCGTAGTCGGATCAACAAAAACGTCTACTTTCCAATAGTTCGATAAACTCATCGATGCACTGATTACACGGAATTTAATATATTCTTATGAATCTTACTCCGAGGAAACGTTTCGTCCATAAACCCAAATGACACCCCTCACAGCGATTCAGAAAATTTTGCGCCCGATAAAATTTATGTCGCTTTTACCCTTGCTCGGAAATACGAGGAGGAAGAAAAAAAAAAAGAATAAAGTACTAACTCCGTTTACAACCCGAGGGACGAAAAAAAAGCGTCTATACCCATAAATGATTTCCGCAAAAAGTTGGTCATAAAATGGAAGTATCCGATCACCATAGCGTACGTATACGTATATGTATATAAATCCATCCGGGTTTTAACTCATAAATGGACCGTTACCGATGATAAAAGGGACAACGAGGAAGCGCGCGTTCACGCGACGAAAGTGCAAGCTTTGCGGTTTCCCAATAATTACAGACACAATATCGGTGTGTGATTTTTCGCTTTGGAAGAGACCAAAAGAGAAATTAGTGGCGACTTGGATATACCGGAAGCTTTGGCTTTATTTAGACGGAGACGCGCGAGCGGGTTATGTATATGGAGGAGCAGACGAGAAGGAGGAGGAGGAGGAGGAGGAGGAGGAGAAGGTGGAGGAGGAGGAGGCCCTCGAGTGCTAACCGCGCGTATAATTAGAGTCCGCCTTTTCTCCGCCACCTACTTAATGAAGGGGTACGTCCGTTTCCTTCAGCTTTGACTCTATATATGTATATATATCGAGGCATGTATATAGTATACGCGAGTTACTCCCCCGATCGTTTGGTATTCGATGCTTGTGCGATTTCTCGATGAATTGTTTCCTTTTTTTTAACACGCTTCGGGATTGTTATTCAACGACCTTTTTTTCACTCTTCTGGGTTATCGATGCATTTTGGAATTGGTTGTCAAAAATTACCGGACAAACGTTTGCAATCTACTTAAGTAGGAGTGCAGTTGATTAACCTTGGAAGTTGTTAAATTTGCTTTTATCAAATTTTAATTGATTGTAGTTCAATTGAAAAATCGCCGCTTAATATATATAACTTTGGTATTGTATATAATTATATAATAATAATAGCAATTAATTACTCACAAGTACGATATTAATTGGTTGTAGCCATACTTCTGACTTACCTGAAACAAAAGAAAATTAAAGTATTTATTAAAAAAGCGAATTATAATTGTATATAATATGTACACTGAGATAAATATGACTTGTGACAAATGATGGTCATTGACAGTTAATGAACGTGATTTGGATTGTTGGACGAATCAAATATACCGAATCAATCATGTCTCGAAACTTTTGTTTTCATAAAGAACATTCATGTATATTCATTTTTAATAAAATATTCACTCGCAAATAAATTGCGCATTAACTACAAACGATTATTTATCTAAATGAAATATAATAAAAGAAACAAAATTCCTCAAATGTATATAAATTGCATAATTCACCATTCAGACATAAAACTAGTTTTACAACAATTTCTAAAATATTTAACTGGTTCACGACCAATTTTTCAAAGAAACGGTTAAATATTCAACATTTAAATTCTAACAAATTCTCGGAGTAAAAAGAATTTGGTATCTCGATGCTTGGTCATACACGTTCCAATGAAAAAAAAGAAAAGACGAGCGAACCCCAAGAGCAAAAACCTATCAGAAAGGCATCGCAAAGAGCATCTTACCTAAGGCTCAGATTTCCTCGTTCGCGTGTATATTCACCGAGTTCCAAGGGTAAGGCCCAGGGTGTTCCGTTCTTTATTGCTCGGTTGTTCTGAGTTAAACGCGACAATGGACACTTTTTCACCGGGTCGTTTATTTTTGCGGACGCTCTCGAGTGTGTAAAATATGCGCCGGATAAGAATAACCGAACATTAGCTTATTTCTAATGGAAATCGTTCGGAGGTGCGCGAGCCCTTAGGCTTACGTATACCTGAATAAATGCTTTACCTTAAGCACTCTCACTTCGATGGAGATATCTAAATCTATTGCGGGATGTATATTACCAATCGAATACTCGCGAACGCGCATTTTATTTTAAACGGTGGGTATTTCATATTCCAGTGAAAAATTACTTATTTACAGGAGAACCTGTTTCTTTTTAGGAGTGAAAAATTATACTTACTTCGAGTAAAAACTGTTATGACTCAGTTTTGATGAAAGCTCCGACTGATTTTTCACTCCAACGAATTTGAAAAACAGTTGTAAATCGAGAACTCGTATTTTTTTAGATTTTAAAAGAGCCGTGTGCATAAAGAGAGAGTTTGCTTTCGTCAAGAGTGAGTATAGTATACCTTAACCTTTCATCTGTTTAAAAAAATAAAAATGCCCAAAATGATCTGACAGGTGTGCGTCTGAAAGTAGGCGCGTGGCTCGTATCCCGTCGAGTCTCGTGGACCACCGCTGCGAGGAGGGTCTGATGACAAACGATGGCATCTCAAGGAGATATCTATTTAGTATCTGCGCGCGAAATTAATACGTACCCATCGTGTCTCTTAATAAGATTGTCGGCAAGGTGACGGGGACTAATCCGGAAGGGCCTGTTTTGTAAGTGTCTCGATCGTTTTTCTTCATAGCCCAAAGATCGATCGATTCAAATGCACACACATACAAATTGCTATAAGTACGTTAGACACTTTTTTTTCTTCTCGGCGATTGAATTAAGTGCTCATTAACTTTCATAATGGTATGTCGAACGCTATCTATATGTATATATATATAAACGCAAACTCGCGTCTCTCAAATGCACATTTAATTATTTACTCTATATTCAAAGGTAAAAGGAAGGAAAAAATGAGAAAATAAAAAAAAGTAAGAAATAAGATATAAATAATACAACGATAAAGGCTAACGACACGAGAATCGCGATATATCTATCATATTAGCGGCGCTACATCGAAGTGGCTTTTAACGACGCGATCTTGAATTCCGCGCGTCCCTACATTAAAACGCGTTTAATTCAAAGTGATTCACGGTCACGATAAATAACACCAAAAGAAAACTAATTAACACGCTCAATACATAATTTATTTTCTCCAAGATGATAATCGCTACGGTTATAGCCAGGCAGGCGTGGGCTACGACTCCTCCGACGCCGCTCAACTTTACAACTCTCCGAGCGTGAAAAAAGGGAAAAATCACCTTGGTCACTCTCTCCCTCTCCCTCTCTCTCTCTCTCGCTCTCTCTTTCTTTCTGTTTCTCGCCTAGTTGTATTTAAAGCACGACCGGGCGACTCGTATAAACTCCCCCTTGTTAATGCGACAAACACCAATAATAATCGCGAAAATGAAACTGAATGGACACGGTGGAGGAGAGGAAAAAAAAGAAAGGAATCGCGAAGGTATATTAAGCTTGCGATGCCAGTAACTAACGTTACGTTCTTACGTCTAAGTAAATTGTTATTAACTACGTACGTACAGGTATACATCCAACGTTTATATTCTCTTTTTCCCACCAATGTTCTTAAAAATATATTTATTTTTAATAATCATAATCATTAGTTCATTTTCAGAACAATTAATGTTCATAAGTGCAGGTATATAAGTGATAATTTATGTACGTTTCTGTATATATATATATATATATATATATATATATATATATAATTAACGTACTTGAACTAAAATTTATTTATATAGTAACGTACTTACACTGCCTGCACAGTGATTAAAGCAAGTTTGCAAAATATCAAATAAATTCATTGACGCATCAATCTAAACATCGTAACACCTAGCCAAAAATTTTCCAAACTCACGTGGGTTCAGTTTAAAATGCAAGGGACAACGTTACCAATATATGTACGTAAACGTAATGTATAGAGAGGACGCGTATAGAATCATCGAGACCAATGCCACGCGTTCAACCAAGCGGCTTACTTGTCCCTTTTTCTCATATATATATAGAGAGAGAGAGAGGCGGCAGTGGTTTTTGCGGCGCTTCAGAAAGAGAGAGAGAGAGAGAGAGAGACAAGTAAATACGAAAAATACGAGCTCGGAGCACAGTAGCCGGCTCGCGCGTTTACGAGTGGGCAGCGTCGCGCGGGATATATATTTAGTTAATGGGCGCGAGTGCCGCGGAAGATTACACGGTTGAAGGAGTCTACTACTACTACTACTACTCGAGACCCGCTGGCATTTTTCTCCCGACTGATCGCTAGGGGAAAATAATTTAACCAGAGCCGGTTATTAGTTGGTTCCCTTCCTCTTTCCCTCTCTCTTACAACTGGGTAACTCGATAATTTTGGGCTTGCGGCTTCTATAAGGAGGAGTGACAAACATTTTACTAAATCTTCCGACAAATAAGATCTTTATTATCCTGTCACATTTTAACACTGACTCAAAAAAAAAAATTATCCACAAAACATTTTTATTTTCTTATTCTTATTTGCAACCTTAGAAAAGATAAAAAGATGGATCTAAACCGACAGATTCTAATAAATTAAAAAAAATAAAAATTTAAGAAGATATACGGTATATATTATAACTTGAAATTGAATAAAGAAAAGCGAAAGCTGCTTATTCCTATAACACTACATATGCTCGGAGCTTTATACAGACAATAAGATTACAAAAAAATCTAAATCTTTCTAATTTATCTTTCTTGGCTCTAGCACAAACTACAAGTACTTTTGAACTAGAGATTTTGTGTATAATATATTCTAATCTTCGTATTTATTAAACCACGCTCATCGCTAATTATTAATTATATTATACAACAATTTTTTTTCTCAACGGTTTTATTAAGTTTACATGACCCGTAATTACATTATTTTCATATTTTATTAAAGTTTATGCAATATTCAAAAAAATGCAGGTTACGCTTGGTAAATTGTAGACGGAGTACAGAACACCTAGTTCCATAGGAAAACTTTATATAGACTATAGGAGCAATTATTTGAACACGTTTTGCACTAAAAGTTTAAGTAAGTTTGAAGATAATAACATATTAAGCTTGGAAAGTGCTACAAAACGCTTACTACACTTCTAAACCAACTATTTTATTTATACCATTATTTGAAATTCGTCTATATTTTATCGAATTGCGGAATTATATTATAGAAATTCCAAGAATTCCGAAGAAGAAAGAAATCTATACTATTTAACATTTTCTATTCACGCAATTTTCGATTGAAATCACTTTAGTGCCGATGTATTTTACGAATAAATATCTTTATTTATTATATAGATACACTTAACTATATTCGAACTTTACAATATATTTAATATTTGGAAAAATTTATGAATCGTATCGAGTAGGCAAAGAAAAAAAAAATTGAAGTCTTACACTTCGTTCTCACCGAAATACTTTCGAGAATCAATTACAAAATTAACGTCAAAAAGAACGGAGTCAAAGAGAAGAAAATGCAATGTTATAAAACATCGATTACCGTCCTCATTATCAACGCTCTAAATATATAAATTATATTCATATACAAAACGAAAATACACCGTTTAAAGAGCAAAAAAAATGATTCGCATCACAAAACCAACATCTATAAAACCAGTCGAAAATTTATAGCCTTTTAATTTCACGTACATTCTTATCCTTACGTGTTATCGACGAGAGTCTCTACGTCGATTTATCCCGACGCGCGTCTTCGTGTCATTTTCGCATTATGCAGATTCGCGATTTTAATGAGGGATGGGGGGTTTCCGCGATTTTTGCCGGCTGGAATTACACGCATAATAAATCCAGCTGCATAAATTTTGCCGCGAGGCTACGCCTTTTTACCTCTCGCTTCTTCTTCTTTTTTTTTTATTCTTACCGCTGGTTGTTCTCCGCGCGTTACACTTTTTCTTTTACGAACCGAGGATGCAAACAAACCAGGCTGCAAAGTGCTTTTCAATGTGTAATCACCTCTTTTTTTTTCGATATTTAATTGATTTTATAGTGTCACGTCGCGAAGATTCCTTTCGTATAGATATATGTAGATACATATATACAGCCTCCTTTGAGTTGTTTATGCTAAGTCGAAAGTTCGTAAACAAAGGATTATGGAGGTTTTGTTTTTACCTATACTCAACTCTCGTAAGAAAAGTGGTTTTACTATTTATTCTGTCGATGAAGCAATAAAGATTACTGAATCGTCAAAGCATTTTTTAATTGCGTATCAATATATTTAATATTACACGGTATATTTTTAAATAATAGTTTAAAAAGAATAATATTTCTCGTATAAGATCACAAATATGTAAAAAGTTTAAATCTATATTTGAGTCCAATTCTTGAAAAACTAAAAAATTAATAAAATTTTTTTTATAATTTTAATAAAAATTTAGAATCAGAGTAACGTTTTGACTATCGTGATACTTAACTATTTTATCTCTTTGTACACGAAGAAAAATCGAGGTTGCAGTAAAAATTACAATGTTATTGAATAATCGAGAGTACATCTTGACAAATTATAAGATTTACTATCTTTTATAAAAAATTTATCAAAAGTATAGAATATATTGATAATTTTATAATAAATCATCCTGTAAAAATAGTAATTTTTATAATATGTTAATTCTGTCTCTCAATTACATAATGAATTAGTAATTTTTATTGAAATCATTTTCTCTGTGTACAGTATAAAAATATATACATCTCTGTTTAAAATGATCGAGTAAAATAAAGAAAGACTACGTTTCTAAAGCTATTAACCAAAATGTCTTAAAGCATTGAAAATTTCGCAAATAAGTGTTGCAAGTTAATTGAAAGTATCGTCATCCCGCATTTGTCTGTAAAGCTCACGGTTTGAATTTTTCTTCGGTTAGCCTTCTTTTCAGTTGTTTGTGGTCAGTACCGGAAATCGTGTGTATCAGACCCTAACATTCTTACTCAATCCAATAAGTGTTACTTGACGTAATAGCACTTAAGCTTAAAAGAAGACGTTGTATACGACAACTTAGGTAATGGCATTACCGTTTTAAAAGAGTGAAAATATCATTCCTTCTCTCCTCGTATGTGTGTCGTAGAAAAGTTACCCAATTTTTTCCCAGTAGAAATAAATATTTCAATGCTTAATTTTCTCATGATATTTTATCGTCTATAAATTTATGTGTTCACCTATTTAAAATCAAGATGTCGATCGATTACTCGAAATTAGAGAGAGATTTAACCATGAGAAATTTGTATCGATCTACATCGATCAGTAAACAAACTAATCAGATATACGTATTTTCCGTATATTCACAGGGTATTTTAAGTATGTTTCATTTAATTATTTTGTTAATCTGCGACTGATTAACATTTATTTA
The DNA here is from genome assembly GCA_026168455.1 of Theocolax elegans. NCBI lineage: Eukaryota > Metazoa > Arthropoda > Insecta > Hymenoptera > Cerocephalidae > Theocolax > Theocolax elegans. The sequence continues at coordinate 92,906,180 of CM047426.1, read as the reverse complement.
ATTTCACATCCAAAATCGTTCGCAATGCAAAATCGTTGTAATCTCCTTTATTGATCGATGTAGCTCGACTATCAACATGGATTAATTACCCTAGAATACGAAATGAAAATAGATAAAACAGATCGATTATAAATTTTAACCACACGTGTAGTAAATTCGTCCTTTTTAAAATTCGGTTATTTAAACGAATAGGCATGAGGTATATGTATATATCGTACGATAATTTATGTATACGCGCATATAATAAAATATTTTATTTAAAATACATTTTTATAAATTTAATGAAAATCTATATAAGTGATTGTCGAATTTAAAAATCTAATAAAAAATAAAGTTTTATTAAGACCATGCTACTGAATCACACAGATAAAATGATAAAGAAAATGAATTTCAGGACAATCAATAATTTAATAGATAAATCATCCACGTGTTTGATGTACGCACACATGCAATTCGCGTATGTGTACATACATCATCGCGTATTAATCACACGATAAAATATAATAACTGATACGCGATATATAATAATAACAACGGATAAAATGAAAAAAGAAAGAAAGAAGAAAAGCATCATCCCGAAGACTTATACGCAAGAGCGCATATATCAGTATATAGACTATAGAATAACCAAAGTGAGAAAAACAAATGAAAGGGAAAGCTTTTTCAATGTTGAATTCATCTCGAGTATGCACACACATACAGACTCGTACACAGAGAGAGCTGAGAAGAGAGAGAGAGAGAGAAAAGAGGCACGCGCTCACGCATAATTGGCGTCGGCCGTCTCACGGGCAAGTGTAATTACCAGTCCCGGGTTTAGTGACAATTTAAGAGCCTCTTCTTTCTCTCTCTCTCTCAACGTTGCTTGGTTTTCCCGGAGTCGAAGGCGCGAGCTGTTGTTCACGCTAACGAGGGCGGCTGGCAAGACTCTCGCGTAATTCACCGACGCGAGACGAATGGTATCGCGAAGATGGGGGAAGTGGGGCTGAGGAGGCCCTTATATCTCTCAGAAATTTGACATTCAATTATCCTACCTCGAACGTAACGCGTGGGCGGATTATAAAGCATCCAGAGACGACACCTTGCCCGAGCATCTATATGCGTTACCACGAGACGACCGAGACAATCGATGAGATATTACAATACCAACTACGCTCTCGATCCTATCTCTCTACCTATATTAGACATTATGTAACGAATTAAAACGCGATACGGTTGATTATACCATACCACCTCTTCTTTCTTCTCCACTTGGTTACATCTTTTCTATCCTGTATATAAACTATACAATCTCAAATTTCCCCGTTGCGTTTCGAATAATTCGATTTTTATCCACTCCTCGGGCAAACTATTTCATTCGTAATCATTCGTTAATTTTTACGGCGATTTACTGCACCGATGGGAAATATCCCGCCGACCGATCTATCAGTATCAATGAATATTTTTATTTAGAGAAAAATGTGTAACACGTAAAATTTAATCAAACAATTTATACTTCTAATCTGCCATTATATAAATTAAAGTAAAAGAAAAATAAAATGGAGAATTCCTTGGTATAGCGATTATTTGTATACGTAAATCTATATATATATATATATATATATATATATATATCCATTTTAATACTAATTAAAAGTGAAAATTTGTGGAAAGGAAAAAAATTCTCTAATGATAATAATGCACCTTAATAATAATTATATAACACGACTCCAGACAATGTTACGGTATATATCAGTCGGATAAAATCGTTACGCATGATGCACAATGATTTTATCGACGTGTATGTATATATATACGCTTGCATAAAACAGAACTTGCATTTATATACCTTTATGCCCGCGTATTAAAAAAAACATACATTACGTACTCTCTCGGCTTCTGTTTTAAATCGACGATTAGATAAATTAAAAAGCCTGTATCCATATAACGTCGGGATTAATTTTAGAATCCGTCTCGTAAAATCGAACGTATATATATATACCTATATACACATTTGCTTCCATTTCGTTAGATAAAACGAAATAATTTACCATCTATAAATATAATATATACAAATACGTACGTATATTATCAAACAATTATAATCGATTGGTAGTAAAAAATATACAGTTAACAAGAGATATATTTATAGCTTTTGTATATAAATATATATATACACATACTAATTAAATGTATATGTATCAAATAAAAGTATATTGAACCGTGGAGCGAAATTCTCGCTAATCATAATCTTCTTCTGCGGTTCGGGAGAAAGAGAGGGGGAGAAAAATAAAGAAAGTGAATAACCAAGACAAAGAGTCGCTTAAAATCTTGGCTTCGCGTTAAGGGCATAAATCTGCATGAAGAAGTCACGTAGTTGCATATGCACTCTATCTCTCTCTCTCTCTCTCTCTCTCTCTCTCTTGAGAAACCCATCGATAATTGGATCATTTCCATATCGATATGTTATAACAACGTGCGCGAAAACAAAAAATAATGAAAAGTATATTCGTATATATACGAGAGAGAGAGAGAGAGAGGGAGGGAGAGCAAAAGAAGATCGGAAGCTGATTTAATGAAGGGAAAAGTGTTTTTGGATCAGCTATATAGGGGGATGCATGCGAGTATAGGTATATAATTGAGGCGTTGCGAAACGAGATCGTCCATTAAAATAGAAAATTGAGTTAGTAGTGGGTTACACGTATGAGTGTTTGCGCGTGTGGGTTATATATATATGTATGTATGATACTGTATATACTTGACTTTTCTCGAATCTGTTTTGTTGATTTATTTTAAAATACGATTGATTTATGTCGATGGAGCTACACATTGAAACTAATAATTAAGTTATTTTATTGAATCCCGAGGTGGTTGCATAGCCAAACGGATGTGCACGGTAAATATTTAAATTTTCAAACTGTAGGGCATGTGTTCGGTTTTTGTAAATAATAATTTAGTCAAATAAAAGAAAAAGAAAAAGAAAAAGAAAAATTGATAATTGATTTACGAGGAAGTGGGTGTACCTATTTATAACGTGATATTCGGTTCGATCGAATCGACCGGAAAGCAAAGAGCATCTCGCGCGAATTCGGAATATTTCGTTCGAAAGAGTCGACTTCCGCGTCGTCGCGTAAAAGGACAAACGCGTCAAAGTCAGAGACATTTCGAGTTGTAGCTTATAATCAGGGATACACCGAGCTCGGTCTCTAGCTCGCTCGGCTGATTTATCGCGACCGATCGGATCAGCCTTATTCGCGCATCCTCGAGGTTTTTGCTCGAAGCGCGAATTTCATTCTCGTTCTCGGTGAGAGAAAACCTTGCTCACCCGGGAGGAAGTATGCTCGACGCGACGTGTACGCGATCATCCTCGCGAGTGAATGAAACGGTCTGCCATTCGCGTCGAGAGGTTGGATTTCGTCGAGAGATAATGACGCTTCTCTTGGAATTTTTAACCTCCACAGGTAGACAAAATTCCGAGCTATCCGGATTCGTCTTTTTCACTTGTTTACAATTATTTATTTAGAATATCGGTATTTTATTGTCCCGCACCAACGCGCCACGATTTTCATTAGGGTTTTTCGTTTCTCAATTAACTTTATGTCTTAGTCCTTGAAGGCTATTTTCATAAATTTTTTTTTAATTGGTCAGTATACCTGTTCCTCGCTGTTACAACAGTCGATCCTTCGAATCACGAGAAGTTTATAAATATATATGTTGAATCTAGGAAACCGGAATTGTAAGTTTTTGTACGCGTATATATATATATTATTTGAATTCTTATATTCAGCGCGGTTTTTTATGTACACACGTATACAGATAACTTATATCCAAATTATTTCGAAATGCAGGTATAATTATTTTGTTTATAAGCGCGAGGCACACTAACATAAACGACATACAGTATCATCAAAACAATGATTAATTGAAAGATATAGAAAAGACCGTTTGGAAGCAACAATAGACATATACAAAGCCCACAGTTACAAATTCATCGAAGCATATTAACATTTAATAAAATCAATCTAAGATGAATCACGAAGCGAAGCATTTGAAAGCTCAATAAGAAAACGTGGATCACCGAGTGGAGTATAACCGCACTCGACTACAATTCCCCCCTATGGAATACCATAACGCACACATGCACACGATCTATATATTTGAACCCATATCTATAACTAGCTCTCTTTCTCTTACTCTCGCGAACTCAAATTCACCCGGGATAGATTATTCACGTTTTTTTTTCGGTTAACACGAGTGCAGACGACGACGCCTTCAATTACATCAACGACGCGGCGCTTTCTCCCTCTCTCCCTCGAGAGAGTTGCATACGTTCCACATCTTCCGTTAGGCTAACGAGATTCCGTGGAATCGATCGCACGTAGACGGAGGCGTGAAGGAGCATTTAGAACGTATAGTTGCATATCGCGTATGTATATAGGATTGCCGTGCCTCCGGCCACGATGAGAAATAATACCTATAGTCCATTTTTCTTTTATCTTCCCTTGGAAAAGTATTTACGATTGGACCGATCACTTTTCTCTCTCGGGAAAGAGAGATGAGGATTTTTAGTGCTTTAACGAGCTAGTGGATATTGTTTGATTAGGCGATTTTCTTTTATTTCGTATCGACGTATTGTAAATTAATTAAAACGTTTTTTTTTGTTATAGTTTGACATTCAGTTTATTCTTTGATTAAATAATTAACATTATATCTTTTAAACAGTATTTTATCGACATTTGCGAAACAATTCTCAAATGTATTTGACTAAATGTATATACACATGTACAATAACAATAAAATATTATATTTACAAGTTATTAGGCAAATATAACGTAATAATGATAAAGTTTCGAGTTAATGGGATAAGTATTAAAATTTTTTTGACGTGTCACCATTTGTGTAGAAACTAAACGGTTGACCGCGGTACAACTTTCTTCCTCCGAGTGATACCTATAAGATTTACACACTATTTTACATAGAAATTTAAATGATTTCTTTTAAATCACCCGGTAACGTATCTTTTTTAAAAGCGCAATTCTTTTCTTCGTACCTCACATTTCTTTCCATGATACATTTACGATTTTTTAACGTATATACCATCTATATATATATATAGATATAGGTACTTGGAGAAGTCAATAATTCATATCTTTGACACACCGAGGTACGACTAACCATAAAATTCTAAAGTGAAAAGTAGTTCATCGATTACAAAACAATATATGCATGGAAACTTGTTGTACCATTTTTCAAAGATAAAAATTACATTCTGGAGCATATATATACATAGAAGGAGTGAAAAAAGTGAGAACCAACACCTCGATGACGAAAAATGAAAATTTTTATTAATTATATACAAATTGTTGGGTAAATAAAAATTGATAACGATACAGTAGAAGAGTGCAGCGTTAGAAAAAAGAAAAAAAAGGCAGAGCGGATATAAAATTAGTTGAGACGGCGAGTATAAGTATAAAAACGAGGATTGTAGAGATATATTCCGTAGGTAGGTTTTAAATCAGCGGAGGTACCAATAACGGACGAGTCTCAGTATCCGAAGAGGATGAATGAGAAGAACGCGAAAGACAAGTTAGGTACCGGGACAGACAAGCCAAAGAGAGAAAGAAATAGATCGAGTCGAGCCATCGGACTTTCTCCCTCTCCCTTAAGGAGATCGCAGATCGCAACCGAGAGGAGACGGAGGAGGAAAGGAACGAGGTTCTAGGCATCCGTGCAATGTCGCGCGGTGAATTCCCTTTACTTTAAAAATGGGGGAGCGATTCGCGGTCGCGTTTATATCAAGCCGCCTTTTTCCCTCGACGCTGATGATGATAGCCGCGAGTTGCGGTCTCGTTAAACCGGAGCCTTTTGAAATTCTACGGGACGGGGGATGAGCGGAGAAGGGGAGGGAGGAAAAAAATTTATGTGTATAAATAGAGAAAAAGAAGGATGCTGGAAATACGCCGGCATGAACGTAGCTTTTCGAGGTACAGTTTAGCTCGATCGCGATCGATTTTTGCGGGTTTACGGAATGTGCGCGCGTTCTCTCTTCGATTAACTGCTCGTTACAAATTGGTGCTTCTATACTCCAGCTTAGAGCCTCTCTCCATTTTTTCGATCTGCACTCCACGGGTTTTTCTTCTATGCGTATATATATATATATATATATATAATTCTCTTCTTTGTAAGACTGTCTACGTGCACGTACGTGCGTTAACCGATCTTTTCAAATCAACTAGGTTTTCGGAACGCTTTTCGATGGGGTCAACGTAACAAATCTCTAATTTTCTAGATAAACGGTTATTTTTTCTTTTTTTCGACAAGTGGAAAAACTTTACGATACACGCGTGAGATGTAATGTAATTAGACATTAAACTAAACTCATGACTGCTTACGCTTAACTTTGATCGTTAGGGAAACCATTTTATTTTCACTAATAACAATATTGTAAGTAAAAAAAACTCTAAAAACTATACATAGATGTAAATATGTACTTTCATTTGGATAAAAGGGTTAAAGGTATTAGATCTCAGTTGTTTACTATTTTTAAAGTTTGAATACCTTTCTTTATTGAAACGTTAATTCGTCTGAAAAATGAATGTACTCACTGAGATACATTAGAAATTAAAAATGTTTTCCTCATTTCCATTAAAAAATTTTGTATCAACGTTGATTTATTAAACAGTTTAATATTTTAACAGTCCAATTTTATAATAAGGTTATAAATTAAAAATCAACTTTAAATTAAATAAGTATTTTTTTTATCTTTGACCATTATACGGTTGGTGTTTTATTATTTATCTAATAAAATCAATACAACAATCCTTCTTTAAAATTCAATTGTAAAGTCAATTATTATTAAAAAAAATTCTTCTACAACAAGAAAGAATATCCTGTTCAATACTTTCCTTCTTCACCATGTACATTCCAAGTACGATAGCCCATTTCTCCGAGTGTAAATTTGCCGTCACCCACAGAAAAAGAAAGAACGATCGAAAGCGAAAGAAAAAAAAAGTAAAATAAGGAACCTTTTTTTCAGTACACTCTCGGTCATCCATCATTCGACAATAAATCCCCTATATTTACCGGTCGTAAAACAGAGCGCAAAGGTAAGCCGTAATAACACAAACCGAAATTGCACCGAGGGCGGCCCATGCAATATTTTTCAATCATACCGAAGCACGCCTGTTTCACCGCGTTGGAAAATATGAATCCGCGTCTCCAATGAGCGTAAGTCAAAATTGATGCAAAGAAACGTACCAACTCTTTTTTCTTTCCTTTACTTTTTTTCGCTACTCACTTTGAATTTACGAGACGCGTTTGGGCTAAAGCACGCCGCTTTTCTGGTGGCCCATTAGCGCGGACATCGATCAATTCGAGACCCGACGATGGGTAATCGTACGACTACGTGAAAATTAAGTCTACCTATCTTTTTTTTCCTGTAAAATCCTTTCTTCGGGTATAGATGTTAATGTCGATGGCTCGGTATTCGTTAAGACTTTACACAATTTTTTTTCTTTCTCCCGGCTGTTTTGAAAATACACGTGGTTTTACGTTAGACAAATGTATACTTAAATGCGAGAAACTTCAATTAATTTCGCTGACGTTTATTACATTATTTCGTCACACTACCTTTTTCCGATATATTTATGTTTACATAACTTTGTTGAATTTAGATTAACAACATTTTTTACTTCACTGTATTTTGACAGCCTTTTAAAACAATACATCAATAAGTCTAATTAAAAAGTTCGTAACACGCACACACATCCACACATGTACACACTTTCATACTTCCCGAAGAAAAGTGGCCGTATAGACATTTTTAATTTCATCAAAACATTTAAATAATGTAAATTGGTTTTACGTGTACAACTGTAACTCATCAACATATTAACTGAAAGAGGTCAAGTAATAAATATTAAATATATATTCCTGGTAGAAATCGGCTTGTAAATTAAATAATTTTCAAACTAGAAATTCAAACTGTTTAGCATAAAATAATTATAAAATTATCGTTGTTGTTATTATATCTGAGCGATTAATTAATTAACTATTAAAAATGAATACACGATATATAGAAACATTTAATTACGTTAGAATCTAAGATATTGTATATAAAATAGGGATATTAATGACATGCAAACGATAATATTCGTAAATTGCAAAAGAAAACGTATACATTGTTTACGTTTAATAAACGTTTAATAACAAGAGTGTGTAACGAACGTCGTTCACCGATAACGAGGATAAAAATGTAACTTTCTCGCATTCGAATCACGTAACGAAAATCGCAGTTCCAGATGGCCATCGACTTAACACCCCTGACGAGCGAAATTTCTCGCCTCACAATATTCATCGTATTCGATTAAGCGCTCCTCACCGAGTTAAACTCTAACTCTAGACTATCTTTAGCGCTCCTCTCTCTCTCTCTCTCTCTCTCTATCTCTCTTTCTTTTTTTTCTCGTGTTTTCGCTCCTCTGTTTTATACGTACATCTTTTTGCTCCTTTTGGTACGGCGCATGGCAATTTACGCGAGTCGATGGCGCGTCAGTCATTACGAGGGAAACGGAATCGTATAGAGTGCGTATATGTAATCCGCGTAATGGTGATAGATTGATTGGGCTTTTGACAAATGGAAATGATTGCACGTTCGTTCGTTATGTGCCTCCGCACGCGAACCTCTTTACGAGCCTGAATTAATGTCCCGGTAAACTTGTTTATTTTAAAATCTAAGAATAAATTCTGCATATACATGTATATACGTACACACGCGTGTACATAGGTGTATATATATATACGTATACGTGGATTCGCTCGCGCGCGTTGTTCGTATATACGTCCAATCTTTGACGTGGGTGAAATTTAGTCGCGGGATTAACTCTGACGTTGATATTAACCGAATCAGCTGATCGGTCCCCGTACACCCAAGTAAACGCGTGGAGCGAGGATCGTTTTACCTTTTTTTTTTTTCGTTTTTTTCTTTTCTCTTTTCTTTTCGTTTCGTTTCGCGATTGCGTTAAAAACAAACAGCGCCAAGTGTATTAAGAAATCATTAAGATTATCTCGTGAAAAAATGATTATACCTGCCGCTCGTTAACCGAGGTAAACGGCTTTAATAAACAATAATTATTGCTAGGCGAAGCGAAGGGGCATACCGGGTAAATTATCGACGAAGAATGATTTAAAGTAACATATTTTTCGTACGTAATTCTACCTCCCGAAGGAGACAGGGATAGAAGGAGACGAAGATAGGCACGGACTGATAAAGAAAGAAAAAACGACGTAACGAAAGGATTTCTCCCTGCGGGGTCAGAGAGCTGCGCAAGGTCCCTTTTTCAAAAGAAACCTTTGTTCAACCTCGTGAACACGAAGAAACGAAAATGGAAGTGTTATGTGGATTTTGTTCCTTGGCGAATCGCGCGCGCCTTGGATTTATGGACCGTGAAAAAGTCGGCCTCTTCCTTCTTCTTTTTATTCGTATATTCATTCCTTTTTTTCTCTTTACCTCTTATATGCACTTAGACGGGTCCCTTTGTCGTGCGACCAGACTATTTTGTTTCTACTAATTGGAACGGATTTCGCGGTGGTTCTTTTCATGCCTCGAGTCACTCGGATGCAACTGTAGAAGTGCTTCGTGACGTATGTGTATATATATATATATATATATATATATATATATATATATACATTTTTTCCTTCTTTTCGTTCTTGTATATGCATTTTGTTTTATTTGTCAATTCATCGTGTTTTTTCTTTACTTTTTTTTTGTCTTCGTCAGATATAGCGTATTAAATTTGTTCTCGTTCTTTTGACGTCTTTTGAGAAAAAAAGGTCGAGTTAATAAATGTTTGGTCGCTTTTGTGCGTCTCGTGGGAGACTTTGGTTAATTAGTAATTACGTGACTGTCATTGTCATTTGCTGTATGACAAAATGTCAACGATTCATAATAAGAGTGATAACAATATTACTTTTAACGTATTAAAAGGGAGAAAAAGATAATTCTGAAAAACCGTAGTAAATCGTATTTTCATTTAAAACGTACAGCTATATATACTTGCTACAATCCGAAAAAAAAGTTCATCCGAATAAATTTCAAGTTAATTACATCGAAACATTTTTTTCTTTGATAATTGCATAATGTAACTCGTTATAACTGATCGAAAAAAAGAGGTACAACGTTACCAAGTCATAGATTCGATAGTATCCGTAACTGTAATTTTGATACACTTAACATACAATACCAACGCGAGTTCGTATATACCGATGCATTCGATAAGTCGCGAGCATTTATAATTCCATTTTTCCACATTAACGACGTTGCGTAACACCTCTAATATACGAAAGGATTTTCATTGGAAGACCAAAGTGAAAAAGCGTTACGTTACTTCTTTGACGATGAAAAAGGCGAAGGAACCCGAGTATTCCGTTCCTAATCGTCAAAAATGATACACACTTTTTTAATTTACGATTGTCGCGAGGGCGTAACGGTATAGGTCGTCTACACGGGCTGCGCGCACTCTCCACGCAAACCCAAAAAACTCGTCATTTTTCAGCGTTGCACCGAATCGATATAAAGGTACAAAACACCCTGAAGAAAGAAAGGTAAATCGGATACAATCGAAGAGCCCAGTCACACCCGGTAACAGTCCGTTTCTGTCGAACGAGCGTAACGGTTCCGTATACACGAGCGTAACCTCAAAGAAGGAATAACAAGGTGTATCGTTTATCATATACACGTCCGATCGTCATCAGCGTCGTCACTCGTGGATTAACGTGCGCGACCGAGTCATCCCGTGTGTCACCGAAAAATCAAAATAAACGAATGTACATACTGCTCCTCGTTCTCTCGTCTTCGTCGAGATTTATTCTTCACGCTTAGAGAAAAATAATAATACCTTGTTTAAAATAAACTATGCATACATCTTATTTCATTTCTATTATTTAACTGTAAATTGTTCGTAAAAATATCGCTTTCAATTCGTTGTAGCTTCCTCAAAATTAATGTATCACTATGATTTAAAAACACGATTAAAGAAATGTTAAAAATGCTGATAAAGGAAATACCAAAATTGTTTCCATACGAATTTTAGTTACCGACTAATATAGCACTGATTAAATTTGAATTAGAAAATTTAATTAATCATATCAGAAGTCTTCAACCTAAACAAAAGTGTCTTAATCAATACAAAAATTGTTATTAATAAAAAAACTGTAAAAAATTTTTGAACATATAAAAATTTAAATAACACGATTTTAAGAAATAAGAAAGTACTGATCCTCTGACATCAAAGCACATCCGTTTTTATATATAGATTAATGCATTTCCAATGAATTATGTACCAAACAATACAGCATTTAGATGTTGTAAATACTTCGAAACATATTTCTGACAAGTTTTAATAGAGCTATGTATGTTACTATTCAAAAGCTACTTTACTATAAAATAAATTTTTTTGACAAAAACCCTAAGTATTATAATTTTTTTCTTAAGAACCACTTGATAAAATGTTCTGAAAATTTTGCAAGACATAGTTCGTATCATGTTCTATTACCACGATTTTTTTTCAACGACTTTGACCGATTAGTTTTAGGGATACGAGCAATAAAATATTTTATTAAACATATATAATGCTCAATTATTTTGATAATTACAACTCTTTTTAACTAAAAAAATATAGGGATCGTTGGTACCATAAGGAATACTCTTTCCCAAAATATCAAGTCAATTAGTGCATTGAAAGTTTTCATGCTTATTTTTATTTTATTTTTTTATCACAAATTAATATATAGAACATAACAGTGGCTATTTGCTGTAATAAATTTAGATAATTCTAAAAATCACCATGATTTTTTTCAGCACACACTTATTAATATCAGAGTTACAACGAATTGAAAAAAATTAGTTTCGTTTCAATAACTTTAAAACTAATAGAAATAATTTGAAAACCCCGAATCGAGAACAAATATTGTTTTATTCTCTACAAAGTGCATCTAATCTAATTAAAAAAACATATCATTTGCAATTTAAAAAAAATTAAAACAAAAACATTTTTCTAAATTAAAATTGGCTATAAAAGCAAATCTATATATCCAAAAACATATTCTTTTCCCGAATTTGAAAAACGAAAAGAAAACTACATTCCCATGACGAGCGATATGGATGTAGTCGTTTAAAAAATATGTTGTTACACGTACAAATACACGTACGGACATTTTCTAAAAATACGTGATTTGGACTCTAAAAAAATAAAACTATTACAAATCATTCTCTACGAGGAAGCAAAATTATGCTTTATCTGCCAGTAATAATGAAAATTTATTTTTCGAATGTTTTTATAAATATGGATTTTTGCAATAAGAGATCCAAGTGCTGCGTTTTATATACGTAACGTATACTTTATTAGACATTTTCTTTTCGTTTATCTGAAATTACCTAAAAGTCACTTAGATCCCATTTTGCACGAGGCTACTCACTTAGGTGTTTAGATTTCGCAATTAATCTTGGCTATATCTCGTGATAAATGTACAAAATTGTGTATACAATTTCCAAGTGCGCGTACATAGCTCTCTCTAACGATCGGTATGTGTAGGTACAGAAGAACACGAAAGGACAACGGTATAATCGTAGTTAAAGGAAAGGTGTATGATAAACAACCCTATAGCGCCAAGTATATAATGATAAGGTATATAACGAAACATGCAACCGCGCGCGCGAGAGAGAGAGAGAGAGCGACGGGGGAGGGGAGGAGAGGGGAGGGAGGGTGAAACGGAAGCAGTATACAACCAGGATTGGATCGCACGAGCCAGTCATCATTGGGTCAGTATACTAGTTGGAAAGAGCGCGGGCGCGAGAAAACGCCGTTAACCTCAGTTGCGACGGAATGTCGCCTTTACTCTCGCTCAAGGATCATTCCACGTGGGTGCGCGAATATTGAGATGCCAAACTGATAACACCTTTGCCAAATACCGTAATCGCATGCGTGTTTGAACCAGACCGATCTTTCCTTTAGATACTATCCTGCACCACATACATACACATATACGTACATACATATACATACACACATATCTACGGGAATGGCTTATACCTTGTAAATCTCTAAAGCGTCGTTCGGTTTATCGCTTGTGAATTACTTCGAGTTATAATACCGTTTCGAATCGCAAAGGGAGTTTGTATACATGGTCAGGCTTTACACATTGGAATTTTCGAATTCCCTTGGAATGTTTATATATACTCTTTGGTTCGATCAATGGGGCATTTTTTTCTTGAAAATTTTGAAGATATCATTCGGGATTATGAATTACGCGCGGCGTTTATTTGCACTCTACTATATGGGAATATGGGAATTTGCTTTGATACTTTACTCTTTTCGTATTCGAAGCGGAAAATTTGCGTTGCGATCTAAATCAGGACTTTACATTTTTCTTTTGATACATCGTGTTTTATTATTAATTGGCAAGACCTTGCTATTCATTTACAATCTCGCGTATGAATCATTATTAACTTTTATATTATTTTATGAGAATTTTAAGGGTTTTCATGCTGGTCAAATTACAAGGATTTACCATGCGGAGCGGGAAATTAATTCAATAGTACATTGTAGTAATTATTATCTTAACATCAAAATAATTCTTCTTTCTTTTTTCACAAAAATTGTGTTAAAAATAAAATTAAAATTCTGAAAAAATTAGTAAAATGTGTTTACAACCTATATGATGGTCGGTATAATTTTCCGTCATAAAATAAACACTATAAAAATAATATAAACACTTTATTTAAATTCTCTAAAAAATTATGTTTTTGTTAAAAAAGAATAAATATAAAATGAAGGACTTATTTCAAAGTTTGACGTCCTCTTAGATAAAATAATTGCATAAGCTTATTATACCTTGAAATTCGTAAAAGTATTTAATATTTTAACAAACCAAAATATTAGGAACGGCTAAAAGAAAAAATAGTTTACATACTTTGCATCGATCGATCTTGAAAGAAAATTAAACTGAATACCTTTAATATATAACTATACCCTCGAAACAAAAAAAGTGTTAAATATTTAAAAAAAATTGCAAGATAACGCGTTCAGTAAAATTTACTTGCCAAATAGTATCATTCACTTAACCCTTGGTAAAAGAGCGTGAAAATGGATGAAATCGACATACATACACATATACACCGGTTGGATTATACAGGGTCTGGTAATGCCGGAGTTCGATCGCTCGCGAGAGAGAAAGAAAGAGAGTGAGGGAGGGAGAGAGAAAGACCTTGAGAGCGGTCAGCCACTGGAGAGGTTCGCCGCGAGTCGAGAACCGGCGAGCAGCGTATACCGACACAGAATCCGACGAAATTTCCTAGGGACAGACGGATAAACTTGAGAGGGAGGATTTTTGGTTAAACTATATAAGACACGAGATTGTACTTGCACGCTTTCAAATGTACTCTACTCTATGGGGTTTAGGTCCTGTTACCGACTAAATAAATTACGGGCTCTTCTACATCCTACTCTCTTTCTTTATACCTTTTGTTATGAATCTCGTAAAATGATATGTCGATGGTTACAGTATACCGACGGCTCTTTACAAAATTGCGATATTAATACATAAAATTCGCATTCGACGTTATTGATTACGTAGTCACAACTGCATTATAATAAATCTCCAAGAAAAATGGGAAATTTAATTTTTCTATCTAAACTAATTCCTGGATCGATTAATTTAGAAAAATGAGGAAACCAGCTTTCACTCGTAATAACCAAAAGGATCAATTAGTATACAAGATACATTAAGAAAAGTACATTAGAAGTTTCAAAGTACTATAGGACTATTCAATATACGCTCGAGATTCGTTAAATTACTTTTGCCTAATGATACAAAAATTGACGATGGCAAATGAAACGTATATAAGCTAGATTGCATTTACTATTACCATTGAAAAATACATTTTTATCTCTCTGATGCAAAAATCAAGTGGTGTATATGTATATATATGCACAAACGACATAATCTATATACAGCATCCTTCTTACAAAAGAAATAAAAATAAATCTATAGGTCTAAATGTATAAAAGAGAAATCGTTTTATATCGCAAATGAGTACTTTACGGTATTCTCAAATGTTCATTATGATGTAGTTAATTAAATATGCCAATATTCATTGATCGGTAAATAATGGATAATAGATCGAATCGTTAGCAGACCTCGTAATACAGAATTAACGCCACTGTTCTTGTAACAATAAAAAAACAATCGTAACTTTCTAAAATAAAGATATTTATTAAAAAAAACACGTTTTTTTAACGATGAAAAAATTTCTTAAATCTAAGAATTACATCCTTGATGTACCTAAAACAGATAATTTTTTTCTCTTACGATAGCTCGATAGGTTTGATTAAATACATAATCGTACGTTCGCAAGTATATGACCTTTAAATAGTGGTAATCAATAATGTCTATCTAATTTATAAATGTTTACAAGCAAATATATCGAGCTTATTTTCCATTTAATTTTCGAAGGCACAACATTTATCAAATTTATTTTAGAATTTCTGGATTTTTTTTTCATTTATTATACACCATTTTTCTTTATTCTTTAGTTGTTCTAGATTATAAATCGGTTTAATTTATTAATGACGAAGTGTTTCTAATTAACTATACGACCCTACGTTATAAATGCAATACTATATCGCATTGTTGTATATATATGTATATTATTAACTATTAATATTCATGCGAAAAAAATGGTTTCTAGTAACTTAATCGGTTGTTTTACGCGTATAATATACGTACACGACAATCAAACTCGTTTTTCCAGATTTTCATTATTTATGACAAAAGTCAATAATTTTCTTTTTCACTCTGCGTTTTCGCTATTAGTTATCGTTTTCATAGCTAATTTACACTAAGCAAACAATTTCTAAGCTAAAAATTATTTCAATAATTAAACGGACGTAAACTATTTTATTTATCACTCGAATATTATAAACGATGTTTATAGCGGTAAAAAAAGGATTTGATACAAATATTATTTATACTTCGATACTATACAAGATTAAAAAAAAATAATCCATTTGAAATTTAGCTCAGCCGTAATACAAGCTTATCCGATATATATTTCATTTTTTACGTCACAAGTGTAACAAGATTATTCGCGTACACTAGTAAAATTATGTTATTTCTACAGATAGAAAAGAAGACATTTATCGAGTAGAAAGAACATTTTTAAATTAAATTTGAACTTGTAAATTTCGAATGCGGCGAGGTATAAATTGGTGAAGTACAAGTACAAGCGGGGCAAAACGAAAGTAAGTAAAGAAGATGTAAGATTCGCCGTCAAGTAGTCTGAATTTTCGTTAAAATGACCTCTCAACTTGTAATATAAAGTGAGTGTATATATAGATATACCTATGGCAAAGGATACACATAGTGGGCATCGTTCGCGAATAAACTGAACTGTCAATGAGCAACGAGCAAGAGCTCGAGCTCAACGTTCGTTGAACCTTCGGTGAAGCGAGAGAGCCGCGAGAGAATCACAGCCCGGAAATGTTTTTCTGATCGAAAGATAAGACAGCGAGCGCGCGGGGGATCGCTATGCGAGTCGATTAATTGTCAAGAAAAATTACCTTCGTGCTCGTATCTCCCCCCCCCCCCCTCTCTCTCACTCCCACCACCCTTCACTCCCCATCTTTTTTATACTTAAAGCTCGCTTTGTAATGGGATTGTGTCATATTGTTTGGAGCTGCAAATTCTCTTGTTACTCATCTTACCTGTTCTTTTTTTCTTCTCTTCCTCAACGTTTACGTGCCACTTCGTTGTAGCTTGAATTTCGGGTGGAGCGTTACGAGCACGACGATGAGATTTGATTAATGCGTTAATCTAAATCGATGATGTCTGCGTACGCGTACGTCTGTGTGTGCGCGTACGTGTGTAATGAGATTGTACGGGATGAAAAGAGTATATCGAAAAAATTGCGTTCGCGGTAAGCGAATTGATTTGATTTACTGTTTCGGTGCGAGCGCTAGGCTTGAGATGTTTTATTCAAGGTAAACGCTCTCCTGTCGAGCTAATTACTAAGAGAAATATGATATGTAATCCTACGAAACGATTTATTGTCTTTCGATTTATTTCATTCCTTTTTTTAGTAGTAGTATAGTTGTAGTAGTAGGACTCGGCGTTCTTTTACCTTAGCCTTGACATTTGTACTACGACCGTAAGAAGTACATGTTAATTAAAAGTTATGTATGTTATTGTTTCATTGTATTAAATTTTAAAAAGGACGAATTTTTTTTTAGTTTCAGTACATTATTATTATTAGACGGACAATAATTATATATGTATAGTTATAGGTATTTACGTGCGAGTGTAAGTCAATTCGTAAGTAACGAAAGTTATTACACTTTTTTTTGTTTAATAACTGATTTGAAATTTTGTATAAATATTTTCGTTTAAGTAAAGTCATTCATAATAAACAAACGTTTAATGTTTAACGCTACTCGAATACCAAAAAAAAATGTTTACGGTTGAAAAAAACTACTAGATATCGGTATAGATAATCAGTTCGCACTCTGTATACAAACATGTACAATTTTTTATCGCGCTAAACGTCAATTTTTTTTTCTATTCACTTCTAGACAGACTCGTTTTTATTTCGACGCTCCGTATCGAACAAGAAGTACATCTCAATCGAGGAGGAAGAACATACCGCAGACCTATTCATTAAATAGCTGCATTAATAACCAATAATTTTTCACTTAAGAAACAAAAAGTTCTAGCTTAATCAATTCTGAAGCCACCGTCCTCCGGAAAACAAAGACTTCCAATCAAGTTTTCCGCTCCGGAGCCTCGATAAACCTGCCGATTTATTAATTTTACGTCATTTTCTTCGTCGTACTGTACAATATATATACATATATATATGTGTGTGTGTATGTACCTCCCCCCCCCCTCCCCAACCCCTTCCTCTTTCCACTTAATTCCCTTCTCGTGAAAGTCATCTCTTCATATATCGGAAACTATCGGGCATTAATGTAAATCAGTCAACCCTTTCTCGTGATCGCGCACTCAATTACGCAACCTCGCTTCTCGAGTGTATACACATACCAACCAATAAAGGGATGAGCGGCGATATTCTTCTTCCTTTTTTTTATTTCCTCAAAGAAAATAAGCGTATATTAGGAACTTTTTTTTTGAAAATCTATAACGTACTTTAAGAGACGCGGAGGTTTATAAGAAGATGTAAAAGTCAAAGATTCGTGTTTTTTTTTCGTATGAAGGAGATTACACTTACTCGTTGAGGATTAGGAGAGAGGATTTAATTATTACGTAATGGAATGTTATAGGGCTATTGCGAATTGCTTTTTTTTTATTCGGCTAATCCTTTAAGATTTCGTTTAGCGTCGAGAAAATTTACATGAATAACGACATCGAGCATTATCTTTTTACAGAATATCCATTTAATTTAATTTATGTATAAATATAAATAATTAAAAGATAAAGTGTTGTGTAACTTAATTTGCATAATGTTGTATAATAATTAATTAAGAAATTAATCTTCGGTAGTCGAGTTGCATTATATATCTATATAGGTGTACACACACACACATACGCACGCAAGATATATGTATTCGTTTATCTTCAATTAATAAACATAATTTCATAAAACGTTACTTATATCTACAAAGTTAGCCGAATATGCGAATGGATATATATCTTTACGGTGTAAATTATACATACGCGTTAAATTGATTATTTCCTGAATATTATTATGATTCATAATTTCATTCAATATTTTCCCAACCTATATTAAATAAATCCTATACACCCGGTCTGCCAAGGTGTACACGTAATATTATTCATAAATTTACATAGAATCAAAATTTGTTGTTCGCACAAACATAACCGAAACAATTTACGCGAAAAAGGTTGCAACACTTTTTCACAATGCCGATCGTTCGCTAACCCATCGTCGTTATAACACTGAAAGAAAAAAGAAAAAAGAAAAGCGCGTATAGCTTATATAGGATGTATATTGCAACTTTTTACGCAAACTTCATTTACGCAGGAAATCTCGTAAAGTTCTAATTATCTTTTTGTTCCACATACCGATCATCTAATTTACAGAGTCGCTTATTTTTAAACTAGTTCGCAACTTTTTTTTTATTGATACAAAAAAAAAGCATTGTATATCGTTTGGTTAATCGAGGAAGTTTGTAGACGACCGAGATGTGTATACATCACGGAAGCTCTCCTCTCTTTCTCTTTCGGTCGATTCCTCCATGGGTTCTTGGATCTGGGTTGCCGTAACGGCCACGGTTTTTCTCACACCCACACCGAATCAGTCATTCACTTTCCTAAGGAGCGTTGTGGTTATTACCACGAGCTAAAATTTCCGCGTCCATTCTTTCCTTTTTTTTTTTCATTGATATCCTAACGAGGGAGGAGAACACCATGGGGAATTGATTGATTGATTTAATTGAATTAATCTATTTCGCAATGTGTATGTGTGTCTTTTTTGGTAGCTGCGTGTAAGTAGCATTAGGTTAATTTATGGATGTACATTATCGTTCCAGAAAAGAAATCTATTTAATTAAATAACTGATATTATACGTAAACTATTATAGGAAAGCTTATGATAATTATATAACGAAATTAATCAAACGAAAAAATAACGATACTTAAAATTTTTGCTAAAATATTATTATTAATATATACTAAATATACTACTAAAACGACAATTTCATAAGCTTCGCGCATGAATAAAAAAGATGTATAATTAATTAATCAGTTGATAATATAAGATGTGTGTATGTGTGTGTGCGCGAAACGCTAGCGAGATAAAGAGAATGGGTTAGATGTTAGGTATATACATATATATATAATATATAATATATAGTTGATCCTGGTGTATAGCCGATTATTCAGCGAGTCGTTAGGCAGAGAGCGTCAGTGCACTTTAAAATGCAATCAGAAGTACAGTACGTGCGGGCTTTGCGGGCCATCAATCAAGAAATTGCATTCGAGAAATAGTAAGGACAAGTGTGCGTGTGCGTGCGTGTGTAGGGGTTTTACGCGTTTAAAAGAAAATTCTCTCGTGAGATTCAATAAACTCTTGGGATTCACCTGATGTGAATAATTCATCGTTTGCGATTTTAATAAACTCTAATCGAGGACTTTTCATGTTCTATACTAACATCCATGTTTATCATCGTATTATATCAAGGGGAGCGCCAATCTTATAGACGATGGTATAACTATTATATGCAATGCTCAGATGGTCCTTATATAGGTTACCGTTTATTTCTCCTTTTATGAATTATTAAATTGAACAACATTTATTATTTCAGTATTGGTGAAAAGTTGTGAATCCTGTGTAGCCTAATTGAAACTTGGTTATAATTTGACCAATTTCTGATGAAAAATGTCTATTTTGTCTAGTTTAGGAATTATTCGCGATATTTTAGTTGATTTTTTACAAATGGTTAACAAGTATCGAAGAGAGCACAGCTAAATAGTACTGAAAAATTATTAAGGGTTTCCAAAATCAGTTTTTACCTGAAAATAAATTAATGCAACAGTCAATAATACTAAACATTAGAGGCAAAGATATATTAATGAGTTTTCGAGAAGCAGCTATTAGAAAAAATATAGAACCCCAGTATACCATCTAGGGCTTAGCTTCAAATTTTATAAGGGCAATGAACTCTTATTCCTAACTATACCATTATATTGTAAATGATTGTTACATTTATATGACTTTCGAAGCTCATTTACGAAAACTAATTATTTACATATTTATACTTTAATATTATATTAAATTATATTATATTCCATTAAAGCATGAATTCATCTACTTCAAGAATCAATATGATACGGTAGACTTTTAAAATAATGCAGGTTTCAGATTAGGTTCCCTTAGATGCTCATTATATGTTGATGGTTCTTACAAAAGACATTTCGAAAATCCGAAAAAATAAAAATTTCATGTCACGGTTAAAGAACGGAATGTAAAGTTGAAAATGATTTGTTAATCATATGTCATTAAAAAAATTTTAACGAAAATTACATTCAATAGAATGTAGGTCTCTTTTCCCATAAATTGAAAGCTTGCTAGTCTTCGTTTAAGGATCGTCGATATGATCTTGACGATTTGTGTATTTGTCGCGAAATTATTCAGTTTTTGAAATTGGTTAAATCTATTATACTGACCATCCGAATTAATTTATAATATACCAGGGACATTTCTATCGAGCAAAATTATTTCTCGTTGTTGGTAATTAATAGAATGCAATTACTGTATATAATAAATTCAAAATTTTACAGATTCCTTGAATAAAAATCGTTTGTACAAACGTGTGATTAAAAATAAAACCGACTATATAATAAGAGCTTATAGTTGGCTTAAACACACTCTATAGAGGTTTTCATTAAATCCATAAAAATTACCACGAATGGCCATATATTACGTAGAAAAATAATTATTTTCTCGTATGACGTCTGATTTGTCCTTATGTATAAAAGACAAATGAAATGGCGATATTAATCGATCCACATACATTTATTTTCGATACATTTTCAATAATGGTCAAAGATCTATAAAAAATATCGATGAAATAAATTTGTTCAATAATTGCAACGTTTAAATAATTGCAGCCTTTAGATTGACTCAGGGTCATCCGACTGTAGTCGAGCAATTGAAAATTTGTTATTGCACTTAATATTTAAGTTCATTACGGTTACAGTGCCTTAGTCTTTATTTTATACCAGTCGCTCTTCTTTACTCAACCTGGCCACGTCATTCAATTTTCGTTAGAAATATATATTAAATTAAGTTTTAAAATATTTTAATAACAGTGGTTCCTTTTTTAATTTAAACCTGATAAGAGTTCGCCATTATTCATTAGACTCTGTATATCTGCATTTGAGCAAAATTCCATAAGTTTTAACGTATTGTCACTTAACTGACTAGAATTGTTAAAGAAGAAAATGACTCTGACGCGAATTAAAAAATATGGAATAATCGGTGGTTGTCTATTTATCTTCAGCACCCTTCTCATAACAGCTATATTTCCTGCGATCGTTAAAAGTCAAATAAAAAGAGTACGACCATTATTTTCAATAAAACGATATTTCAGTTAATAAATTTGATGGTATTTTACAGAATATAGCTCTGAAACAAGGTTGGAAAATGAGAGATATTTGGGGGAAATTACCGATCCCGTTCGATTTCCGGTTTTACATGTTCAACGTAACGAATCCAGACGAAATCGCGAATGGAGAGAAACCAAGACTTCAGGAAGTTGGGCCTTTTATTTACGAGTATACAATATTAATTTTAAAATGAAACAAGCGATATTAAACTTCTAAATTTAACACGTATAAAATGGTTTCGGTATTGTTACAGGGAGTGGGTGGAAAAAACTAATCAAATCGACCACGAAGAAGATGATACTGTGTCATCAACATTAAGAAGAACTTACATATTTGACAGAGCTAAAAATACAGATTTAACTGGTGACGAAGAATTGACAGTTCCAAATTACTTTGCACTTGGTACAATAAACGCTGTTTTAAAAGAAAATCCTAGCGCATTACCTATTGTTGGTAAGAAATCAAGGTTAAATTTACCAGAAGTAACATTATGTAACATTCTTTAATTTTATTTAGGAAAAGCGTTTGAAAGTATAATGAAGAAACCTACTAGCCTCTTTATAAAGGCAAAAGTTAAAGATATATTGTTCGAAGGTTTACCCTTAGATTGTAACGTTAGTGACTTTGCAGGATCAGCAGTTTGTACCGAAATAAGTAATAATTATGAAAAATTGCATCTGAAAAAAGTTGGGGATAAATTATTCATGATGTCACTTTGGGGTTGGGTAGGTCTTTATCCACATAGAAAAAAAATTTTCATTACGATATCAAATTAATTTAAATTCCAGATGAACGCTACAGATTCTATTGAGAGAACCCGAGTTATCCGAGGTATTAAGAATATAATGGACGTAGGTACAGTGGTAATGTACAACGAGAAAACTAATATGTCCGTTTGGGGCGACGATTATTGCGATACGTTTAACGGAACCGACGGTACGATTTTTCATCCTTTCTTCGATAAGAATGGAAAAGATGACGTTGTTTTGTTCAATGCAAATTTATGCCGAAGTATCAGTCTGCACTGTATCGGCAAGAAGAAATTTGCTGGTTTGTCATCCACTCAAAACTACTATTGTGCATTTAACGAAACAGTACATTAGTGCTTCTAAAAAAATAGTAATACATTATTTTTATTATACAGGATTAAAATTATTAAGGTATACTACTGATTTAGGCGTAGATCCTAATGTTAATCCAAAACACAAGTGTTATTGTGCAAATTCCGAGAATTGCATGAAGAAAGGAGTCTACGATTTACAAAAGTGTATGCAAGCACCTCTATTTATTAGCAATCCTCATTTTTACTTGGCTGATCCATCGTACCTTCAACAATTGGAAGGTCTCAGTCCTGATAAGGTATATGCACGATAAGCAAAAGAATTATGAATTATTTAATATAAATCAATATTTTACACTGTAGGATAAACACATGATCATTCTTGATATTGATCCATTTGCTGGTGCGCCGATTCACGTTAATTCGAGAATTCAGTTTAACATGGTTATTCAGAAATTGGATAAAATTAAATTGATGAAAAATTTTCCTAACGCGCTACTTCCACTATTTTGGATAGACGAAATACTAGATCTACCAGATTTTCTCTTCAAAGAAATCAAAACGTCCCACACTTTAATTACACTGACTAAGTACGTATATCGAAAATTATATAAGATTCCTTTTCTTATCCTGATTACTTATTGATCATCGACCTGGTAGAAATTTTATGCAGATAACTAGCGAATAAAAGTTGCTGGTACACAGCTTGTGATAAAACGGTTATTAGTTCCTTGCTTTAAGCATTTAATTAAATATCATAATAATCTCAAAAATCCAAATTATGTTTCTCAAATTGCGTGTACTCATAAATGTTGGACTCAATTTATAATTACAACTTGAAAAATACATTAAAACACTACAAAATTAAAATTATATTCGACCAAATAGCCAGAAAATGCAGTATGAAGTGTTTTATCGAACTGAAAATTGATTACTTTTTGTTTCATTGTATTTATTAATTTTTCTAATTTTTAATTAGTGTGCAACTTACACAACTATAGTATTAATTAAACTGCAACTGTACAATGTTAATTGAATTTTAAAAATTAGTTATAAAAATTGGTTTAATAATATATAGCAGCATTATAATCAATAACAAATGGGTTATTATTTTTTAGAACGTTTTTATATATGATGATGTTCAGTGGAATCAGTATGTGTGGTTATGCGGGATTTCTTCGATACAAATCAACTGCAACAGAAGAACAAAAATCAGCTAAACCAGCATCAAGCAACAACCAAAAGATTTTTCAGAAAAATTTAACCAGGAGTGCGGACCAGGATACCACATTACCACCCGTTGAATAATTTTGATTGGTAAACATAATTTTCTTTATCGTTGCCTTATGTACAGTACTGCTTAAAAGTTCAGAAGAATATTGAAAATTCATATTAATTAAGTGCGTGTAATTTACTTAAAGTTTGACAGTATCATATAGAATTTAATTTATCGTATTTTTTAAAAATTGAAATCAATGTCAATTTATGTGTTAAACTAAAATAATTTTGGTCGATCGATTGAACTCATCGAAAGCTGATGCTTTTTGTTTGATTTTATTACGATTTTCCTTCCAAAGTTATAGACTGTATACAAATCTTACCCGTATAGACTCATACTATAGTATACGCATAACCAAATTATCTCTGTCTAAAAAAAATTGTTTTAATGTGTTTACATTTACTATACTTATAAATACTATTACGATGTAGTTATTAAGTTACCAATTTTGTAATTAATGTAGTAAATAAACTGTTAAAAAATTAATTACTAATTTCTAGTGTAAATTTATAATATCCTTATGTAAATCTATTAAAAAAAATAACTTGACAAGTCCTTTGGTCATTTAATTTTACTCGTTTGAAAATCTTGAGATAATACATTACTTTCCATTTTATAATAAGAACAAAATACGTGATTCTTCTCTATATAGATGATTAATTCCATTGCATCAGATTCACCATCGTTCTTTCTCCTCGAGCGGTTTATCTCTTTAAAGAAAAAATAAAGGTTTGAAAATCCAGACAAGCTCTCATCGGCGACCCACGCGTTTCTCGTTGAAAACCTACACACGCGGAAGGAAATGGGATCGTCGCCCATCTCGTTCGCAGGTGCGCCTTTTCCCAAGACTTGGCTGAGTTTTTGTGAACGCCAATTTGGCGAACACGTCGAAACGTATAATACTCGCAGTAACCTTTTCGTTGTGTCGAATTACTCTTGTTAACCGTTTTTTTCTTTTTTTTCTGTTAAACGGTTTCACACTGAACCTGTTATTAAATATTTGATTGGCAAATATAAATCGTCGAAATTTAACCGAAGAATTTGATGTATACGTTATTATCGAAATCAATATTAAATAATAATATATTCGACTTTATCCATTTCGATTATGATATTCTCGGCTTACACCAATTTCCTTTCACATGCGTTATTTCACGAATCTCACCCACGCGAGCAATTTAATGACGGATATGCAGAAACTACATGGTGCTTTTTATTACAGAAAAAAAACTACTCCTCTAGTCGGAATTTACAAACGAAATAGTTTAAATCCTCGGGATAATTTCTTTTAATTTTAGTATTACATCCGGTATTCAAATATTTCCCAAGCATTCAAACAATTTCTAATTGCGCAACTTTGGAATATGCATACTTTTTTTCTCCTTTTCATTTTACTGTGCATTGAATTCTTCAAAGTATTCCAATCGTCTTCGAGCGAACGAACAATTCGCGTTTCAAATTTCCTTTCTCAGTTCGATGTTTGCACGCGGGTAATATCGATAATTCATTAAAATTGAAATGAATCTCGTATCAATTGTTGTAATTGTAATGATGGCATAACGCGTATATATATAATTACATATAGAAAATGGGATATATAATTCCGAAAGGAAATAAAAAAAGAAAAAGATGATACCCGTATAATTAGGATTGTTAAATTCCTAAGCGCCGAGCATACCAAGAGGGTAATAAATAGGGGCGCGGTCGTAACCGCGACACCCTACGCGATTTTATCGAGCATCGATATCTCGCGCCCCTCGGAGGGAAAAGAATAAGAGCATAGGGATGGTCTCTCTCTCTCTCTCTCACACACACACACACACGCATAGGTGCACATATGCATGACGCGATATTGTGATTAATGCGTAACCTTTCGCGGCGCGTGGGCGTCGCGCGGGGTGTCCTGATAATTAATCGCTCGGCTGGCCTTTAATTTTCCCGCGGATTAATCGGCCGTTTATCACTATTTTCTCCGTTTTCTTATTTCCACGAGCGGGTTCGTGCGATTTTCTTTTTTTTTACACCCGGAATAGTTCACATTGTTCCTACGGGATGTATATGTATATACATATATTTATGCCTTTTGTACAATTATTTCTTTTCGATGCGGGCGTGAACGCGAGGCGTTTATTCGACTCCGAAGGTGTAATAATGGTGCGCACGCGCGTTTGTTTCTCTCTTCTATATTCCTGTGGGGCTTAATGCATCTTATCTTTTGAGTTTCGTGTCAAGGGTGCCCCCTTCGATCTATGATGTATGGGGTTTCTACAATTTTTTTCTCTTAGACCTTCGAGATTCAAACGAGTTTTCTGCACCGGTGTACTATCTGATAACTATGGAAGGTTCACCACCAGTGCTATTATAAGCATCTGTTGGAGAACCTTTGTAATCCTCGCAAGGATGATTGTTAAGTAATTTTGACGTAACACGTCCTTACTCTTCTAGTTTCTATTTTTTTTAGAGTAAAATAAAACTGTTGGTATTTTTAAAAAAGATGATTCGACGTGAAGTTAAATATTGTTATGATTTTCACATCGATATTATTGATTATTATAAAGGGTATAGTAGTCTTTTAATCGAGATACTATACAAAATTAATTTGCTTATTGATTAAAATTATTGATTATAATTGATTAAGTTAATTTGACAATTAACTGTTAATATCATAAACAATGTGAAGTGCAAAAACAATTTAAAAGTTATTTTTAAACTTAAAATTTTAATCTCGAAATTTCTATTTGTAACACAAGTAAAGAACAATATGTCATTTGACAAATTAAAAATTAAAAGAATAATTTTTCTATTTCTTGAGGACGACGTAGGTTTCTTAATTTAAATAAAGATAGAATAGTATTGTATATTTAAATTAAAAAACCAACCTTCAAGAAATTGAAAAGTTTTCTTTTTAATTTTTAAGTGAACAATGAAGGGTGAAAGACACGTATTATCGTCATTATTATTCAAAAAGATTCTTTTATATCATTCAATTTGATATTTGTAAATATTCTTTGCACAATTTCTTTCCACTTACATAGTTTTGTAATATTAACATAAATAAAATTAACACAATCAAAGTATAATAATGTTAATGTTTACATTAATATTACATCTGTAAAATATATAAATGTAGTTTTTCATCGAGTTAATTATTTATAGGTATTTTACAAAACAATATTTATATATACCTAAAAACTTTTTTTCTATTAGAAGCTATAATTACATAAATCTTGTTTAATCTTTTAATATTCTCGACCATTTTGCTAGTATAAAATATAAATGACTTCCTTAACTGAACAAATTGAAATTGACACCTCACAAGGTTGATGTTAAATTTCATAAATATTCCTGAAAAAGAATTATTTAAATTAGCTATTTAAAAAAACTTACCATTTTTTTCCAATGATTCCGATGCGTCGTCGATGACATCTTCAGTAATCTGTGATGTCTCGATTGCCTCATTTTCAGGAGGAATATCTTCGTTGCTAAAATTAATAATATACATTTAATATTTTAATATATCTAATGTTATTTAATATTTCAAACTTAATATTAATTTATCTAATCTATTTTACGATTACGCATCACGTCAACTAGAAAATAACGAAAATAATTATGTCCAAATTTATTTTGATGACGTATTGTAACATCACATAAACGAATGTTTGTAATATGTTAACGTAAAAAAAATAATAAACTTAAACATAATTATATTTAATTTATCAATAAGATGAAAAATGTATTATCTATTGTTAAATATACTGATTTGTATAATGTAATAAACTCTCAATCTTTGCCATATTGATTATTTAAAATTCTTCTCAGATAACGATGTATTTTTTACTAAAATTAATGTTTCTAATTTATACTAATATTAATAATTGTATAATCAATTAAATTTAATGTAATTCCTCTCATCTAAAAAAACATTTTCACATTTTACGTTCTTAGAAACGTTCACAAAATTCATCAAATTAAACATTCTATGATACGTATAAAAAAATAATAAATTTTACATTATTTTACTATTTTCATAATCAACACTATCCATTCTATAATATATTATACTTGAATTGAATATCGTATTTCAATAGTCGGTTGATAAGAGAAATCATATAAAATTCTCGATAATGAATTTGGTAACACGTTACAAAGCCGCAATTATTTTCCTTTCTCGTAAAGAAAGCATATGTTTCATTGAAATTACAAAAAGTTATTTGAATTATTTTTAAAATAATGTTAACTATTATCCCTACATAGAATATTAGATTATTTATTTATTAATATTTAATTATCCCTACATAGAATATTTAATTAACATTAAATTATAAAAATGTATCTACTTCAGAAGTATCGGTTAAAATTAAATTTGTATAATTTTATTTAAAACTAATTTTCATAGCTACAGGATTTCGATTAATATTCATAACATTTCGAAATGCATTAATAACTTTTAGATTTAAGTTAACTTTGATTTGATGAGATCAGTCAGAAGTATTGCAGATTTACATGTACAGAAAATGCGTGATACGTGATATTATACAGAAAAAAATTAATTATTATATAATACATTATAATTAGAAGAGATTCATGAATGCTATTATCAATATAATTTACATAACACGCGTGCATATGTATACGGTATTTTAATTTTAATTTTTATAATTATTAATGAAACATGTTTCTATATGTCATTGTAAGTTTATCTTCTCTGTTTAAAATGTTAACGGATTATTAGCTATTTACTAGCTAATTTTGGTATCTCAAACGTCATTCATATTATAATTTCGTTATAAAAGATAAAAACTAAATATTTTTTCACACAGACATTAAAAATATTTTTTATAAGTTTTTAACATTGATATTAACCAAAAACGTTCTCATTTGATTAATACGTAATCATATACAAGGATTAAATTTCTAGCAAGGTTTGTCATCATAAACTAGTAACTAAAGCTTTAGTTTTCGTAGATCGAATGTAGTTAAAATCAATTATCATTCTCTAGTTTAATTACAGTATGGATTCGCATGGATACCTATATTACTATAATACTTTGAGACTATGGCATAACTTTGATATTAACTAATTTAACTTTCAATTCTACCACAGTCAATTTCTACAATAAATATCTTTTTAAAAATTACATATTGTACGTATACAAGATTGTAACTGTATCTTACATTTTCATCTGAAAAATTGAAAAATTTCGCAGTGTTTATACTCTAAATTTACAAATGCTTCTTTTTTTCTTTACACAAACTTCGATCGATGTATTCGTTGATAATAGTTAACAATAATTAAATATATCTTTCTAACATTTATGTTGTAAGTAAACAGAGTTGAACATACGCATTATTGTATTCCAAGGAATTGGTTTCTTCCTCTTCACCGATAGTCGCCAAATTGCTTTGCCAATAATAATCGTCACCGTCGCTTTCGTCCGTCACGTCTTCTTCGTCCATGTCGCGCACGTCTTCCCTAATCGCTTTAACTAAATTAGCAACGTTCACATTTTTCATGTTAATTTCAAGAACTTTGTCGATATCTTCATTAGTTATTTCGTATTCGTTCGTCAAATCATCCATCTCATCTTCTGCAGAAATATTATGAATTTCGAGGTTTTCGTTAATTTCAATTTTCTCATCGATTTCTTCTTTAACGATAACAATCCTCTCCTCGTCCGAATCGTCTTCCAACGAAATCGATATAGTATTACTGTTACTCATGTCGGCAAGTTTTTTGTTTATACTGTTTTTCAACTCTACGTCAATTTTGTGGGGATCGTCGACGTTTGTGCCCGCAGAATCGTTCGTCTCTCGTTCGGATACTTCGCACTCGTCCGAAGTCCTCGAGGACGCCTTCTGCGTTTGATTCGTTTTGGCCTTCTTTATCTCAACGATTTCCAATACTTTATTGGATTCCGATTCCGTTGCCGCTACGCGTTTGTTTGCATTTTCGTCTTTATCGATCAGCTCGTTGTTACTCGACTGTTCCACCTCTGTTTTACCGACATCGTTGTCGTTGTTGTTCTCAACGATCACGTCGTTGTTCGCAATCGCGTCGTCTTTTTCATTCTTCGCGATCTCCTCTTTTTTGATATTTCTAGCTTCAGGTTCCGGTGGCGTTGGTGGTTGTTCCCGTCTGGGCGGAGGCGGAGGAGGCGGTGGCCTCTTTCTCTTAGCTTTCACGTCTTTCCTAGGCATCGGTTTCGGCGGTAATACTGGCATCTTCGCTTCCCCCTCGCTGTCTTTCGGTTTATTCTCCTGGTGCATAATCGGAATTCTGTTTACGTGATTTCTCGCGCGAAGCGGCGGTGCCTCTTTCGTTTCACCGTTGAACACCTTCTCGACTATCTCGACGTCATCCTTGATCGGCCTGAAATGCGTCCTCGAATCAGCAGCCAAATCCGCCGAGTAGAAAATACCCGGTCGCGGCTCGTGTCCGTAACTCAAAGGAGCGTCTTGGAAACTCAAAGGTGGTTGTAACGTCGGCGTCTCTTCGATGAGCACGGTGTTGGGCGCGACGACTGCGGTAACGCGCTCAACGTCTCCACGCGACTCGACGTACGTCCTAGCTTCGGAATTGGCAAGACGCGTCAGCAGAAAATCCGAGTTATTAAAATCCATGATTCCATTAGTCAATAATGTCTCGTTGTTCACGTCTATGTCGGGAGGTGTATTGTCCGCGTGGAAAAGTTCGGATGTGGTCGAGGTTGTCGAAGTCGTCGAGAATCGATCGGAAGTTGAAAAACGATCAATCACGGTTGAGAGGGAACTGCTGGTGTCGTCCGAGGTGCTGTCGTGAGTGCTCGAACCGTCCTGCGAACGAGCGTCGAGGTAAGACTGAGCTTCCACCGGCTGCTCCTGCAAAATATCGAGATTCTATGAGTGATTGCCGACTACAGCGGTATATAATTAAAATTATTGTCGTTACGAGAGGCACAGCTATTATTCTGTTGCAATCAGAATTTATCAGAATTACCAGTTAATGAAAGGTATTTATAATGATAAAGAAAGAAATGTTTCCTGCTTTTGTTAATTTTTCTTTAATTTTATGTCACATTGTCAGAGCAATATTATTACCGATGGAAAATTTTATTTGCCCTCACCGATTTATGTAACTACATATTTAAAACCAACGATCAATTTATTACGTTATACTGTAAAACTCGTTGTATAATGTTAAAACTGCTATTACGCTCATTTACGACAATCTTGGTGTAATATATAATAATTTTTTAATAGTGAAATTTGGAAATTTAAAGTTTAAATGAAAATCGAGTTCGACGTGTTAACATTACTTGTTTAAGCTTATTAAGTATTGGTGACACGTGAGCCTTTGGCGTATCCTTGGGACTATCGTTTTTTGATCCGGGGCAGCTTTTCGCCGGTGACGACATGCAGCTTTCGTAATTACTAGATCTTAGGCTACTCGCAGCGCTACCGTAACTCGTTTGTGACTGAGGCGATCCAGTTTGAGACGATCCTGTCGATTTTGGACTTTCCCAAGCTTTTTTAATTCCTATAAATTAAAATTAGTATTAGCACGTGAATCAGACAAAATATTTTCTATTATGTAATTATATTTGACGAGGATGTATCTTATACCCGATAAAAATAAAATGATAAAAAATTAGTCTATATGTGACAGGTGTAAGAAGTTATCAATCTTATTAAATCAAAATGCGGAGAGATGAAAAACAACACTGACTTTTTTTGAACCCTCTTCAGATATCTGTTTTGGTTAAATAATTTTTTCTCGTTTAGTTTTATAAAAATAGAAATTTAATAAAAGTGACATTACGTCGAAATGAAACGTCGCAAAATAAATTGGTGTTTTTTTTCCGCATCTTGACTTATGGAACTCTTACATTTCATATAAAAAAAATCATCAAATGATAGCGAAGAGAATTGTCCATTAAAAATTATCGTGACACCATGGTAAATCTGAGACGTATCAACTATTAGATAAAAAGTTGTCTAAAAAGTCTTAAACATTTGTATAAGAAAATTACACTTATTCTCGTGCTGTCATGGTCATTTTTTGACCACTAATAAAATGTTTCATGCACACCGCGTTGATGAAATAAACGAATAGAGTCTTAAATTTTCCAGAAAACATAAAGTAATTAATAAACTGTCTTTCATGTTAAATCAAACGAAGTAAAAGTAACGCATTGAAATAAAAATAACTAACCAGGACTAGCTTCTCCATCAGCCAATCCTCGATTATTCGCCGCCTGTGCCGAATGTCTGAGTTTCCTCGGTGGCACAGGCGGCGGTGCTGCAGGCAATTCTGGCGGTACTTTGCTTCTTTCTTGTTGCTGTCCACTGGGTTTTCGTTCAGCGTGCACAACTTCCGGCCTCAACGCTCCTCTACATCGTATCGCGAGCTTGATCACCAGCTGCGATTCCTTCAATCGACGTACGCAGTCTAGTCGTGTCATTTGTGTAACTGGCACTCCGTCGATCAAAAGTACCTGATAACATTTCAGAATATTAATTAATTTCATTAGATAAGACGAGCGTGCATCACTTTTCCATGTAAATGAGAATACTTTTTTCAATAATTAATAGATAATTTATTTAATTTTTATGAAAAGGAGAGAGTCACTCGTTTTCAAAGAGTATATGTACAAACTTGAGAAACTACTCAATTATCCATCCACTGGTTAATTTTACCTAGCGTGTGAATAATTTCTTATTTCGTAATTATTTTTGTACTAGAAAAATATTTATGTAACATGAAAAAAATATGAGATATAAAGAAACAATAGCTGTATACTGATCATCTTTACATATACATGTATAGATTCTTAATAAAATTGACTTTTTTAGAAAAATATCGTTGTAATTCTAATTACGCCGTGTAACACTAATAAAAAAAGTATAGAAATTAAACACAAATAGTAATCAATTAATTATAATTTAAAACTAAATTCCACATCTTCCTGGGAATATCTGAATATTTCCTTACAATTCAATTAACATTTAATGATTATCATTTTACTTAATAAGGTAAGTACAAACGCTTATATGTATTTTTTTTTATTCCCCGGTATGTGTGATGCAATCAAAACAATTTATAATAGCTTCGAACATGAGAGAGGTTTACATTAACGTATTATTAGAATTGAAAATACTCCGTTTTCACGAATCTTTTAATGAAATTATATGGATATGAGGATAATCGTAGGCTGTTAGATATACTGCAAACTTTTATGAGGTTACCAGGTAAAGGTACACATTTTCTCGAACTATGTATATATAACCAGATTTGCTTTCATTACGTTATTATACATTTATGACTGAATGTTGCATTTATAGTCGACTATTTTTAGGACGTGGTTTTCGAGACGTGTATAAGAGTGAGCGATCGTTAAATTGGTTGAAAGTAAAGGATCTGGATATACTCAAATTTTATGATCCTGGCATAGTTGAAAAATATTTGATGGAGTAACTAAAAACTCTTTCGTAGTTCTTTAAATTTTTTTTTTTAAATAAAGGAAAACTTTTAAAATAATGATGAAATCTGCATAGAGAGTCTACCGACCTCGTCTCCTTCGTCAAGATGGCCCCAAGAACATTTGGCTCTACTGGCAGGACTTTGTTCAGCGCAACTCTGAATGAAAAGCCTGCGCACCTTTTCGGAAGTCTTGTTGCCACCTTCGAATTTGAGTCCAAACCCCAGTCGCTCACCCGGAAGCCGATAGACTTCGACTTCCTCTTCAGGATGTGCAGGATCCACCGGTTGTTTACCCGTACCGATCGATAGCACCGTTACGAAACTTTCAGGTGGTGCTGGTTGTCCAGTGCCCTGTATGTTGACGACAGTTACGAATTCTTCGGCGCCGGCGCCGTGTTTTTTATCCTGAGGTTCCATTTCTCGGTTGTACTTGATATGATTTCTTCGTATTTCCAATATTGTTTAGCGAATCATCGTTCAGATTTCTTAATTTCGGCTGCTAGTGACGCTGCTTTCGGTACCTGGAAATTATTAAATGTTATAAATATATACGATTATGACTAGATGGAGTGGAAATTATAAGTATTTTAGAATAATTTATATATTTAAGTGCCAAAAAATCTAAAAAAGGATTTATCGAAAAATATTGACGTATATAAAATTGATTTATTTCACTATATTTTTGTAACAAAAAAGGTGTTACCGTTATAAGATTGGTTCGTGTAACGTATATGCGTTCAAATTTTACATTTTAATGGTTTTTCGAATTCTCCGCTGAAAAACGTTGTCTTTAAATTTGCATGCATATCGAGATAAATTATAAATATATAAATATTAATAAAAATGATTCAAAGATAAACTTATTATTTTCAGTAGAAAGTACAATATCTAACGGAAATACCACGATATTAATTTTAGTTTAATTAAACAATAAAAAATGTTCACAATTTAAGTAAACATTTTAACCTTTAATTATTTTAATTATTATATTTGTCTTTTATTTCCGTCTCCACGATAGAGACTATAAGAAAAACGTCTCCCATAAACTCCCCACCTGCATACTGGTTTGGCAACAGGTCTTTGCCAGCGCAAAATTTCCCAAAGGGGCGCGGCTTCGCATTAATCCTCCCTCCCGGTGATTTTTCCCGTCCTTCGGCAAGGGGAGAAAGAAAGACCGGAGATGAGAGGCGGTCCATTCATCCCGTTCGAGCTACATTCACGCGCTCCGGAATGTTGCGTGTGCTGAATTATATACCGATACACACTGCACGTTCCACGTGCAATTTCGAATCTGGGTTTATTTATACAACTTTAACAGTTTGCGCTTTTAACTACGTTCTCTTTTTTCTATTTTTCCATCAAAATTTTTAACAAAATTACTTTTTTATAGGATCTTAAATGGTAAATTTCTCAATGGGAATGTCGAATTGATGTGTGGAAGAAAAATGTATGTAGTCTGGAAGAAATCGATTAAAAAATTAAAATTTTAATACATTGTCTTTTGTTTTTTTTTTTTTAATTACGGATCTATTAGTCATTTTTTGCTCAAACGGTTCATTTTTTGGAAAAAAAGTCGATGCCCGCTATTTCTTTTGTAAAAAGAATATTTAGAGATTAACTTGGCATTTATATTCTGGTTCTTTCATCAATATTTCTTAAAATATAAAAAGAATGAAAAAATTCGCACTTATACGTACGGAGAATCAAATGTGTATAGTAGCTATCGTGAATTTAAAATTCCTAGATTTACAAGTTGACGTGGAATGCAACGTGTAGAGTGTAAAATAGAGTGAGAGTGGGAGAGAGAGAACGTCTGGCAACCACTCCTTGAAAAAAGATAGGAGTTGCACGTGTACCTTGTGAAGGCTTGCTGCGCGCGCGTAAAAGTGCTATTTATAAGAGAAAATAAAAAGAAATGGAAGGATCAGAGTCTAGACGATGGATATTAGTCATTTAAGTTTACATATCGGATCTTAAATCTTGAAAGATTGAACTTGATAAGCGGTAGCATCGTTTCTCGATATGCCACTCGAAGGAAAATCAGTTAGATTAAATGAATAGCAATCATTCATTTTACTTCGTTACCAAACACTTGACGCCAACTCAAGTGTAAACTTTTAATTACAAGTTCATTTTTATTTATTCGCCCGGATCACCGTGCTATTATTTGTCAATATCTCGTTAGCAATATATAAAGTAAAAATACTATCGGATTAAAGTGTATATACGTGTACATACGTTCCACATCCCTTTAATCGAATGCGAAATCAAAAGTTTTAATAATGCGATTAAACAAAAGGCTGTTCGGAATCATAGATCTAAATAGAAACGAGGATCCGAGAGAGTAAGTGAAGACAAAGGACTCTCTGATAAGGCTCGTGTGTGCTGCACCACGCCATGGAACACATACTCTCTCATTGAAACTGTGTCAGTGGAGCTCTCAGAGGTGATCACGAAAACTATGAGCCTCGGGAACTGATTCCACGTTGCGAACTCTTAATCAAGTAAGGAAAACGTACGCTCTACGATCAAATTCCAAGTATACATACGCTGCATCGTTTAATCACAATAAACTTCGCTCGTTTCATAGTCAGATGAACAAACAAAGGAGCTAATTGTACATGTAGAAATTTCTATTATACAATTTTACTATCGAACTATTTTTAGTTTTAAATCACACTCCAATGACAGGTATCGTACCCGATTTTTACGGAATTATTAGTTAATGTTGTCGGAATCAATTAATGTTTAGTTAACGAATTAGATTATTTTCTGCTATAATTATTATTTATCTTACGTAAAAGTGGATAATTTCATTCGCGTTATTGAAATTTTTTAACGTGATGCCGGATCCAAATTATAATGAACTATCTTTCCAACCCAAAAGTTTTGTTCAAAACAGTGATTTAAAAATTTGAAGAAAATTCACCAAGTAAGTTTGCGCATTTGAAGGGCCTGACGATTTTATTTTTTCAGACAAAGTAATTTTTTATTTATAATTAGGTAAACAATGCTGTGCCAATAATTTCCATCCTAAGAATCATATTGAAATTCGTAGTTAAAAAATGTATATGTATATGTAAACGAAAACTCGTTTGGTAATCATCATTTGTAATCGTGTTCTTAGCCATCATTGAATAATAATCAGTATTTAATTATAGTAACAATAACAATTAAGTATTATTTTGAAAAATATTTTAATACTTTATGTTTATATTATTATAATATAGATATTTTAATTAAATAATGAAATACTTTATCTCTATAGGAGTTATATAAAAATTATATATTATTATATAAGATAAAAAAAGAAATAACAATATTGAAATTAACAATCGATGGTAAAAGTAGATATTTAACATCATAGCTTAAATTAAGTTAACTTAAGTTAACTATTTAAGTTGAGATAAACTATTTATTATCTATTTAAATTAAATAATTTTTAGCCTACAACTAAAAAAGTTGGTTGTCTTTCTAATAGGGTCATTAACTTATTTTTAACTAATTAATTAGCCAGAAATATCGTAAATGAATAAATTGCTCACGTAATACATCTATTTTTAATAAACTTTCTTATAATAGTACAAGTAATACTTAAAAGCTGTGTAGTACTGCTCGATGAAAATCGATTCGCGTGAGAAAATATTAATTCGTAATGAATGTAAAGATTAGAAACAGAGCGGCATTGTAAATGCAAATATCATGAGCAGTCTTGTTTGATATAAATATTTTGCGTTTAAATTGGCATATCACGACTTATCAGAAAGAGATTATGAAAATTGAGCAATTACTAAAGAGTAGTATAATATTTACGAGCTATAAGGGAAAAATTATGTATCCGATATATTTAAGAATATACAGTAAGACACCAAGCGAAGCATTTTAAAATGACTATTATAACGATTGTCGAACAGTAGCTTTTAGTAAATTTTGACCATTCTATTCGAATCTAATTGTAATAAGTGTTTATGACGAATAGTATACACGTTTCTTTAAACACTAAAAATGGAAGCTCAAAGCTTGAAAATTCTTGTTAAGAATCTCATGCTAACTACCTATTATACGTCCATTTTAGTCGAAAATGTGGTAAGCTATTAAATTTCATGAGAATAATTAATTTAAAATAAATAATTTCTGTTTATAATTCTACTATACTTGGATTAGCTTCAACATTTCATTGGGCAAGACGAAATTGAACCGATTGTTACACGAAATTACATGAGAATAGCGATTCTTAATTTCATTATATCCTTAAATAATACTCGAACTTTGAGTTACAATGGAAAGGAGTATACGGAACAAGAAAAGTGTTTCCTTCGTCATTTCGTCTACACCTTCAACTATATATGGTTAATCACATTTCTGCTTGGCAACGGGTACATTTACATAATTTTTCGTGCAGTTGGACTATCTAACATCAAGTAAATTATTCATAGTATTTTTAATACACAAATATTTTAAAATTGTTAATTAAATAACCATAGAAAAAGTAAATAATTACAAATTATTTGGATAATCTATTAGATACATAAATATAACAATATTAAAGTGAATAGTCATTACTTTCATATATCGTCTATGACTTACTGATAGGGTACACATATGTTTCAGATACCGAATGAGTAAGGCTTATAATAATGTAAACGGTAAACATCGCATCAAATCAGAAGTAAATAATAATCAAGCGACTTTTTCTTTCATTTTCCTTGGATTACTACTGCTACGTTTGAACGTTCGATCGATTAACGTATTTATAATAAATACCATATTATTACCTTCGTAATTAAAATTACATTTAGCAAAATATAATAATACTTTTTATTTGTAGATAATGATGGAATTAAAGAAATCATACAAATTAATTCAAAGTAATTCTATCTGGAGCGACATTACTATTTATCTTATTTATTTGTTTATGTCAGAAAAGCAATTGCTTTATTTCGACAATGGACTCCATAATGCAACGTACATGTGCGTCAAATTTGATTTTCAACCTCGTAATGTAATTGAATTTGTAGTATGAGAAACACGATTAAATTCGTAAAAATCTGAGCACAACGATAAAAAAAATGCATCGACATTGTTCTTTATATATTCGAAAAGTGTATCTGATAAATCAATAAAAAAAAGTTATATTGAATCTTATTTTAAAAATAAAATCTGCCCTTTTTTTAATCAGCGCAAACATTTCATAAGAAAAGTTCGAGAGATTAAACTAACGAGGATTCGCAGAGTTATGATATTGCGACAAAAATAAGAAGAGGGAAAAATATCTTGTCGAAGATTGCTGGTGATTAAAGGAAACGATTGAGTACACCGCGTTATAAAATATGCGTTAGTTACCCAGTAATAGATGAGATCCGCGGTATGCTTTTATCGCTCGTTGTAAATCTTCGAGAAATTTCAAGAAATTAGATGTAACGATGTCGTTCTGTACACCTTGTTTCTAATCTGATAGTTTTTGGTTACATTTTTAAATGATCCTTTGTACTTGCGTTACGGTGAATATATATGCTATAATGACTTATTTGCAACGCGTAATCAACGGACTTTTAACATTGTTAATTAACTACGTAGGAATATTAATTTATATTTTGTTTATACAGGTTTACATATATATTTACATCCACACCGAGGGCAGCGTAAAGCATTTTAACGTTATATCCAGAAATTAGTAAGAATCAGTGACAAAATCTAAAAAAAAACCTTTCTAATTCAAGATACCGGTTTTGCAGGAAATACCAAGATTTATATTCAAAAGCAGATACGCCGAAGAATAATGTTCGTAATAAATCCACGTTTAACAAATCTACGCTTCCGACTTTTTACAATATCCGAGAGTCTCAGTTTCACAGCGGTCTATATGTACCTACGTGTAATCAAGATTTTAATTTTTCACTATTAATAAATACGAATGCCGGTGAGTTTGTAAGCTTAATTGTTTATTACGCATTTTAGAATAAAAGACGTACGCGTGTCGCTTCATTATTTAAAGTGATTAACGTACTTGGAAACAGTTAGACTTAACTGTTTCCTTTTGACGGACTCGCTTCGAATTTCGTTATCCTTCAGATTATAGGATACTGGATTGATTTTATTAACCGATACGTGTAAAACAACCTGTGCAAAATATAATAAGATGACCGGAACAAAATGGATAGTAGTACTATACGTGTCTACTTTGATTAGAATCGTAAAAAAAAAAGAAGGAAGACATTGAATCAAGAGAGTCAACGAACGCAATGCAGCCTCATTCCAAATCAGCTCCCGCTCCGATTCCGTTTTCCGTGCAAGAAATCGCGCACGCGGAAACTGTGTCAGCGGAGCTCGGTGCTTACAGAGTTACTCTGCACGCAATGTCATCCCGAGTTTGTAAATTTTTTGCGCATATATATAGATATATCTCACGTATGTGCGGTTAATACGTTATATTAATCCAAAGTTATTTGCGATCGCATTTTTTTTTTTAATTCGATAGACGCGTGATGGCTATACATCCATTTATTTTCTGTATGTGTACGTTTGTATATAGATGTAAGTATATGTGCGCGGGAACGATTTGGGTCGTGACTTTCTATCTTGGAAAATCGTGCGGGATTGATCAGAGCTTAGATTCCGATGCATT
This sequence comes from Theocolax elegans, assembly GCA_026168455.1. NCBI lineage: Eukaryota > Metazoa > Arthropoda > Insecta > Hymenoptera > Cerocephalidae > Theocolax > Theocolax elegans. The sequence continues at coordinate 92,865,637 of CM047426.1, read as the reverse complement.
GTCATTTTATGGGTCACGTCGTGACCTTTCAAATAATACGGGCTGGGAAGTGTCGGATTTTTTATATTCATATTACTTATTTTATTACTCGTTGCGAGTCGGAGGGAACTTTTTGCATACCGCGTGCGAACTTTTCAAAGATTATCGTGTATCGATTTAAAAATCGCGCGTCCTTGCAAACTTCACCCCAGATTATTCATCGGAATGGAATCAAGTTTTCTTAGGATCAAAATTATAAAATTGATACTATTTTTAAACAGAAAATATTATACGGAGAAAATTTAATTTCCCTTATTACAATAATATTGATCGCAACTTTTACAAATAGTTTGTTCAAGTGAACCAGTTTGCGACCCTCTTTAAAGAGCTTTATTAAACATGTAGCAAAATAATAAGCGTTTTGTAATATTTAATACGTGCTTACGTCAATTTTATTTAACATATTTTTTATACATTTTTCCGATCGATAAAATATATTCCCCTATGCAGTAGTCACTTGTCACTCATTTTACTAGTAATTTTCAATGATCGATGGACTATCATTATAAGAATATGATGAACGTGTACTTGTCAACATATCATAGAATAATATAAAGTTATAAATAGTAACGTTTATTTCATATGTATATGACTATAGATGCAATCAAAGCATTTGTGAAACGTTTTTTTCTCACATTCTAAGTCCAAAATCCTATCTTATTTTGTCTCCCTATAGGGGACAAAATAACAAATTCAAAAAATATAATTCATTATTTATGTTAAAAAATTAGAATAGTAACAACTTTATTTCATTTTCTATTAATTTTCTGTTCTTTATATAATTTTGTAATAATGTAAAAACTGTATAATATTTGACTACAATAAAATCTTGTTATTAAATAAAGAAAATAATTCCTAAATTATTTATTTATGTTGCACAACGTTTCGTCTGCCAGATTCGCAGATATCGTCAGGTGCATGATGAGAAGCAGCTGTTATTGTAATACAACCTAGATGAGCTGCATCAAACTATCTTATCGTATGTATTTTTATAAATTTGTAATTTTTGTATATAAAACGTTTTTAGTTAATTAAAATAGTTATGTGACATATAAATTTAACAAAAAATTTTAAATATAAGTCAATAATAATATAATTTGCTTAAAACATTAAGAAATATTTTTAATTATTATGCAAAAAAATATTAATTGTTAATATTAAATAGTTTTTTTTTCTTTTTTGACACTGGCTGGTCCCCTTAAATGAAAGTTACGTCATTTTATATAGAGGGAGCTCTAGCAACCCCGGCGGGGGCTTCACCCCTGGATTCTTTTCCCGCCCTCATCACGTTTCTTCCATTCTTATTATTTTATGACAAAACAATTTCATTTTAGTTTGTTTTATGCTTGCACAGTTTAAAGATAGTTTATGCGACTCCTTGGTTGCCGTTATACATTTTTTGTTTTGTTATTTTACCCCCTAGTTGCTTAATGCACTATTTTTAAAAAATGTTCAATTATATCACAGTTTATGTCCCGAAAAAATGGTCTCACCTAACCTTGCAAACCTCAATTTTTTGTAAAAATGATTAACCGATAGTCTCGAAACTACTTTTTTTTATAATTACGGATGTAACAAAATATTTTTAATATAATTATCAGATATCGATAAAAAATTGAAGTGTAAACAATGTACAGAACAGTATTTATAGATATATTTCAATAATAAAGTTAAATAACACTCGTAGAATTTATTATTACTTTAAATAATTTGATGTTTTCGATAAAAATGTACGAAAACAAGAAAAATGTAGAAATGATCTACAGGAACGCAGTTAATAATTAGTTTCATATGTATTATAAGTTTTTACCATAATCAAATAACGATGGTAATTATTGTTTTTACAAACACAGGTTACTTAATAACCGTTACTCGTGAATGCATATACATATAATTAGCGTTAAGATAAATATGAACGGTATTGTGCATAAAGTACATTGACATTGATTTGACGACTGCGAAAGTACGAGTAAACATCTTAATGCACTATCATTTCACGATTATACTTTGCACTTCATCCTTAAATTAAATCGTAACGTACACAGAATCGCTACGTATGATTTTTTTCGGAGGACACTCTTATATGATTATAGACTTTACCCTAAATTAGAAATCGTGACGGATTTTTAAGTATTTATTAGATAATTTAGACGAAAACAACCAATCTAACGAAATTGCTGAAATCCAGATAAAAGTCTTATATTTAGCAAAAAATTGGCTTATTTTTGGTTAAAAATCATATTCCGTTAAACTTGTACAAAAATTATTAATTTCATTTACTTTTTTTAATTGTTATGCTTAATAAAATGTGTCATCAACTAAGAATAATTTGTAATGCATATAAATTAATCATTTTTATGTATTTATGTTGAAAAAAGAAGGGATTGACACTTAGTTTGGTGATATAATCGTTATGTTTATTTGTGACACAAATAATGTTCAATTAGTATAACTTTTAAGCTTTATGTTTTAAATTATGAAATTTGGAAATTCGATATTTTTATAAAAAGAATTTGCTTATTGAAAATTATTTTTTGGATTTGCGTTATTATATGTCAATCGACGATTTTTAACCAAATTAAAAAAAATTAAATTAATATTAATTATTCGTTAGCTATTCAATTAGATAATTTGTAACGTAATCAGCAAGACTTTGAGAATAAGGTTTTATTTTTAAAATCAAATTTAAATACTATTTGAACATTATTAAAAATTATTAAATCGTCTAGAAACAAATGAATAGTTCAGTTACACTATTAAATCAACCTGAAACATTAGTGTCAATAATGTTAATGTTGAAATTTTCACAATAACAATACGCAAGTAGATTATACACAATAATGTACAATATGTACAGATCATAATTGTAAATCTCAGGTATCCTTGAAATTCGTCAAAGATTTGCGTTTGACCCACATAAAAAAGGTATAGGTTGCAATATATCCCTTGTAAACTAATTGGTGCGCGATAAATATGACATTACGAAATGAGATATGATTTATATAGCATATACTGGTGACTTATCGAATAATGTATAAATTGTAATATTTTTTTCTGTATTAATTAGAATTAGTATATATTAGCAAAAATGTTACGTAATTAAGAAATTCGAGATTAAATGCGACCTCAATATTCAACCTTCATTATTCTAGTTCGGAGAATAGCTTTTACAGCAATAAACCCTGACAGCAACACTTGTAATTAAGCCATTGGAATTATGGTCTATTACCACTATGCATGTGAAGCTTTAATTTGACATCATTAAGATTTATGATTTTCCACCCCATATTTTTAGTAAAACTAATATTTTAATTGGGAAATTTTCGATACAGCCCATTTTTCACTTTTTTTTCTCTCTGAACTGAATTTTCTCACGTATTCGCAAGTAGAAACTTTTCCATCGTTTGGACAATTTCTGGTCTCCAATAGAAAGTTGGTCATTGGTTTTTAATAGTTTAAGATCATAGAACTTATTTTATAGCTTATATCGAAAAAATCATTTTAATATTTACTAAGGATAAAGAGAAACGTCATATTATGAGGTTTTTGTGTTACAAATATCTAAAATTTTTGTTTGAATTTTTGAAAAAAAACACTTGACAAAAATATTTGTCTATAAATGTGTCTATATTTTTTATAAGTAAATTATAACATATTTAAATAATAATATTATCTTTAATTAATCTTAAAAATATATTTTGAATCGATTTCGTACAAGAATAGATACTTTAGGAAGCACTCGACTGAATAGGCCATTGAACCGATCATTGAAAACTCAAACAAAGTGGAGAAATTTTATTGACAGTTTCGATAGGCAATCTAGTTCGCATCAAATCTGCTGAAGAAATGTAGTTTAAAAAAATTGAACAAAATATTTTTTAATTTCGCATAAATATTTACATTATTAAGTATAAGTAGTCAAACACAAAATTCGTGAACGAATCGCATGTCGCGAGATGCGTGCAAATACCATGAATGAACGAAACAGCACCGAAAAAGAAGAAGGAAATTTCGAATTTCTCCAACGGCACATTTTCTCGACTCATAAAGACATTCTCGGAAGGCCTCATTACGACAAGAGATGATATTGATGGAGCTTTCATCGCACCTGTCGATTTCATCGGCTCTCCCCCATTTACTTCATCGACAAGAAGTTGCGCAGTTGCGCTCTATACCTACACCCGTAAATCCTTCATTGCGGATGTTCACTTTTTACCATGAGGTAAGATCCTCTAATAAACATATATATATATAATTATTACACTTTTCTACACATTTTTACTCATTTAATTACGTTCTACGGCCGCCTAAACGTTAATTTATCAATTAATAATAATAAATCTATGTTTTTGTAACGTATTACATAATCAAAAATATTTAAATACGTAATTTTGAACGTCCTTCACAATTTCTTTTATCTTCAACCTTTGTGACTTGGTAATTTTAAAAATTGCATTAATCTTTCCATTCACTTGGTGAAATAATTCTTTTTTTTTCATCGTTCATACAAGCCTGCGGTTATTCGTTGCACCAACATGCAAGTGTGTAAATCCGTCAAAATTGTCCGTTATGTTCATCTTAATCATGATGTGCACGTGTGCGTGATACCGTGTATATAAGAGCAAATAAAAAAATAAAGAATTCATTTTAATTACGTAATTGGGCACTAGGGATAATGAATCTATAAATAGCACAATAGAATGTATAAGTATCTGACGTTAAAAATATTATTTATATTCCATTACGTTTAATATTATAAGTTTAAAATAAAGATTGCTTAATTCATGCGAAAATTATTCATTACTTATCGAATAAATATACAACGTTATGAAATTCAAATTTAAGAATAAGATCTATATAATTTGGTATTGTAAACATCCTCCATCGGTTATATTTATTTACCCGTTTTTGCGGCGCAACAATGAGAAAAAAAAAGCAAACTCATCATCCGAAAGTCCATATATGATAAATGAAAATCCAAACACGCTTTTAACGTAGAAAAAAAAATATCGTGAGAACCCGTCTACTTTTCCAACTGCAAATAATTAGGCGTCCGCGTATAGTTGGTATAGATATATATATATATACGGTTGCGATGCGTGCAAACTTTCACGCGGCTCGCGCTATGAATTTATTATAGTCATCGATGGTACAGCTGCCGGATTTTCACCGATCGCTCGTCGCAAGGTTCCGTCGACGTGAAAGCGCGAGCAGCGCGTCCTGAAAATCCGTCATAGTTTCACATTCTTCCTGCGGTTTCTATTTAGTTATACAACTGTTTATTCGCAATTTAGGGATTTAATGTAATTATCTTAAACTATATACGACTATATCGTATTATTTTTTTTTATTATTACCTTTACAATTGATTCATTGTAACGGATAAACTTTTTTTATACGAAAAAAGAAAGAATATTCTTCAGAGAAAGTAAATTCAGAGAATGTAATAATATTTACTCAATATTAAATCAAATAAACAAAATGTATAAAAATTTAATTAAAATAACTATAATATGTATATTACAAAATATTTGCCGTATTCTATAAATTTCATTAAACATGTATTAAATATTAAATGAGATGTAACATAATTGAAATAGTATTTGCTAACATTAATATCAATTTGCATGTACATTCTTGTACCTCTTTCGAAAATTATTGGAAATTGCGGAGTGATTGTGATTACATTCGCTGTGCGCTTTCCTCGTAAATAAAGAAAAGAAAAAAAAAATAGAAAAAAAAGAAAAAGAAATGTGATTAAGTGGAATTAGCAGGAGTAGAATAAATTGGATATCTAAAAGTGTGGATAGAAGTTTTACCGGCACGTAAACGGCAATCACCATCTATCAAAGCTTTGCGCATTTTGCACGCGAATTCACGGCATCAACCTACCTGCACTGTGTAACATTTAATATTACATCAAAAGTAACGTGTTTTGCAGTAACAAAAGTTGATCACAAATGAAAATTAATTCTAAAGTAGAATTTTATCATTACTTTGTAAAACAATTTTTTTTACTATAATTAGGTTAATTATTTATCGCGTTTATTATTAATTTGATCAAAAATCCAGAACGACCGCGTATATACGCTTCTTCGTTTCATATATATAGTTAATTCAGTGATAAAACCCACAATTTAAAAGTTAACGGTACGGTACCACGTACCAGCAATCAAAGTGATAAAACTGGATTTTTATAATTAAAATAATAAATGCTACAAAAAAAAATGTTTTGCAAATATTTATAAATGTTTTACATACTAAAGTCATAAACGTGTAATGATTTTTCTCAAAAGTAATTTAAGAGATTGCGTGTCCAAAAGTTAATTGTGATTTAAGGACTCATTCTTTTTTTTTTGAAAAATCTAAGCAAATGATATTAGCGCATAAATAAATTTAATATTTATGCCCAGCATTAATCTTTATATATTAAACTCGCAGTCAGCACGAAAATGCAATTTATAGTCACAATATGCCGGCAACGTCATTCGCGTTCAGAGGTGTACGCACATACTGCTAGCTAATCCTAACGAGTTAGGAGACCGGAAATCTAACTGCACGCAATTTTTATTTTTTATTTTAATTTATTATTAAATGAAATATAGTTATACCGTATCGAAATGTTTATTGTTAATTATTCGCGTTTGATTTAGAGTGAAGTTAGATTACGTTTTCGAAGTTATTCCCAAGATAAATTTCAATTGTCTCAAAATGATACACTTTAAAATGAACAACAATTCCCTTTCTTATAAAGTGAAAGTTTAATTCTGATGATCCATCTTTTTGCCTTGATAAATGTATCTACGTAAAATTGTTTATCTTTCACTCGCACTATAGAAATTCATCCAAACAATTGATTCTCATTAAAATAAAATATTTACGTATAAAGTTCGTCCGTTATAAAAAAAAACCAAATTTATCAATATATGGATCACTTTGATTGAAAGTTGAAGAAGCATATACGTCTTCTATACAATTATTTTTTGCAACATATATTTACTTAACGCACAAGAGAAGAAAAAACCATTCTATTTAAATATTAACCTAAATTACGATATAATAGTAGATGTACAATAGAATTTCCTGTACGCGAAGACTATTCAATATACAATGTAACTATAATCTTACACGTATAATTTTTGCATAGACGCTTTTCTAATGAGCTGCCATATCAAAGAGTTAGAAAGTCAAAATTTTTTCCGCATCCCGAGCATTGTCGCTAATGCATCCACGTATACATCGTATAGACCGAACGAACGAAAAGTATATATAGAAAGTCAGTTGACCCCTCGAGAGTCCGGATGGGGTCACTGTCGGCGAATCAGCTGTTCCCCCGTGGGAGAGGGAGGTAAAGAATATTTAGCTACATGCGCGCATCGTTTAATCGCACGCCCACGATTAAGGAGCTATCCGGTGTTTATACTCGCACGAACCGCTGCTTTCCTTTGAATTCTTGTCATAGATTCTTTCGAGTAGGTTAGCCCATTCTGGTAGTATATCTTTACCTTTTTTTTCGCATATTTTCAATTTATCGAGTTACTCAATTGTTCTTTATTTTTTACATCTCGTTAAATAATGATAATATATATATAGGTATGCATTAAAATTTTAAAAAAAATAAGTTTCAATTAAAAATTAAATTATTTTTATATCGAAGCAAACGGTTGTTAGTGATATTTTATAGTATTTGGAAAAGTTGAAATTATGTTTAGGTAATTGGCTGATAATTGGTCTTTACAGCGTTTATTGCTCTGACAAAATTTATTGAATATTCAAATGCATATTTTATTATCGTTAATTTCAGATTCAAAATTGATACAAAAATCATTTAAATATACAATTTACGACTATTCGTATTCGATATAAAAATTATAATTTTTATCCAATTATTATCACTGCTAAAAAACTGAAAATCAATGTAATCAAACATATATCTCGCGTATATCGACGATATCTCCCTTCACTTAAATAAATACACAAAACAAAATAATACACATATGGGATCGAGTAAAAGTTACGTGTCGACAAATTACGATACCTTAATAAACAACAGTAACCTATAAAAAGTTCGTTCGCAAGAGAGAGAGAGAGAGAGAGAGAGAGAGAGAGAGAGAGAGAGAGAGAGAGAGAAAACGAGTCTTATACACGTTCCATCGAAGCAACCTGCACTTCCAAAATTCACCGCATTCCCGACGCATTCTTAACTGTACTTCGCATAACCGGGTATAAAACACCGGTTACCTCGCGAACGAAAGAGAGATAGAGAGAAAAAAGTATCTGCCTCGCCAAAAATCCGATTGGATCGGTGCGATTTCAAGCTCGAGCGTCAATATCGCGTGACGTCGCTCACGTATATCCCATTATCATACGAAACAGGCTTCGAAAGAGTTTTTCTTTTTTATTCTTAACGATTTATCCAATTTCACGGACGGGTCTCGTGGATTGTCGGCATTCACTGCACTTGCCGCGTATATATATATACGTATTTTATTTTCCTCTTACATCCTTTTCTTAGACAACTCGAGATACGGGGTTATATCGAAGATACGTGGTAATTGCAGTATATTTGATTTTGTCTGGCATCATCGCTCGGTGTAACGAATTTCCCGATGGTTGGATACTTTTTTTTCTTAAAGAATGTTGATGCTCGAAACAAAAGGATTTAGTTAGTCTACTAAATCTATTCAGTTTAAATTAATTATTATTTATTTTTTTATTAATATAACAAAGTGCAGGCCATTAACTCTTTAAGTGAATTAGAAAAAGAAACAAATTACTTGTGAATTATCAGCACAGATTGCTGCTTTCTACGAGAAAAGTTGAAAAATCGAGGCAAGAGAGAAATAAGAAATTACGAGAAAACCTATATGCAAAGATTTAGAATTATTATTGTTCTATACGAATCTACATCAGACGGCGTTGTATTCCGTGTAAACATATCTATACTCCATACGTTTTAATACCGACGTATATACCCGTGACAGACTAATGAAGATGGTAATTGTCTAGACACATAGTGAAGAAAGTCCATGCGGCTTACTTGTTCACTATATAATTTATTCAAATTTTTCCATTCGAGCCGCGTTTAATGATATTTACGTCTAATATTTCTCATATGTCTTGTACACGAAACGAACTGTAACTTTATTTTATTTTATTTAGCAATTCTTTTTTTTTTTACTAAATGTTGGTACAACAATTCAACGTAACCGAAAGAAATGGTATGTATAGAGACGCTGAGTAAATATACAACAAGTATAAAAACAACACCGTTCGATGAAAAAAAAAGAATAAAGGAAAGGCATAAACTAAAATGAAGCATTTAATCAACACCCATTAATCTAAGCACGCAAAGTCATAAGAATAACTACGGTGAGTGAAGGTATAGGAAAAGAAAAGAAAAATTGTCGACGGTATTACCGAGCGTTAGGAATGTCCCTCTCCTCTTCCATCGTTGCAAAAGTACACAAAGCATTCCAGGGGTGACGCGAAAAGCCCCCCTAATAAATCCAGTTTCTAAAAGAAGAAGCACAAGTTCAAGGTTGGGGCAAATAGCGCATAAACAATCAGCCTCGCACACACCTGTCGCTTCTTGAGAGAAAGATAGAGAGAGAGAGAGAGAGATGAGTATCGCTTAAAGAGAGAGATAGAGAGGAAAAAAATCCCTAATCGATCGCCTCGAGCAATCGCGAGAAAGAGAAGAGATTCAGGTTGATTATCCAGACAGGGATAACGCCGACTTTTTCTACTTTTGTTTATACGCGTGAAATCGTGCAGAGATCATCAATGACTGGACAATATATATACGCGTACGTGAATTTTGGTTGTGAGTTTTAACCATCTATCTCAAGACGGAAGCTTTCGAGCTTTTTCAAAAGGTTTTGAGGACAAATTATTATTTACGAAAGTTAACTTACGTACTAAGCAGAAAGATAAATTCAACAGAGTTTGCGCGATTCGCTAGAGTAATCCTTGTAAAGTTGCCTGATCATTTTTCAAACTTACCTGTAACAAACAAAAATTTCAATTATTATTAAATCATGTGTGATAAATGATCATATTTTTACTGGCAAACTAAAATAAATCTCGAAAATATTTTGAAATATCTAATAAATTTCTCTTGTTTACAGTTCTCGCTTCCAACACCCATTAATGATTGATTATTTTTACTTTTTCGTTTAATTCTAAATGTAAGAAGTCAAATGTGCAAAGAGAAGGAGATGAAGAAACATTCCATTGTAGTTTTTACAGCATATATAATTATATGTGTTGTTCTATGCTGATGAAGCTGACAAAACAATTACGCATTATATGTTAATTTTAGCAAGATGCTTTCGGTCTGAGAATGATGATACTTGTAATTTTACATATTCGAATATTCGATCTATTGGTGCATAGATATGCATTATTCACACTATTTATTATATAATATGATGATTCTAAAATGTGTATGTAGGAGATTACTATTTATTATAGATATAACTAGTTTCAGTTAATGGGTATTTAATTATCTAAATAATCAGTTTAATTTAGAATATAAGGTTATAATTTATGTTATATTATAATTTTAAATAGAATTTCAAAATACTTTTGTATTTTAATTGTACATGAAATCGATTAAAAATCAATTCATAGATTCGATTTTAATTAAATTAACAAGAAAGTACTTGATGGCCCCTCGGAAAATAAATTTAATTTGATTCAATATGAAAAAAAACTGACATGTATTATTAAGAGTCATTATTTCAACTTTAGTCTGTTTTAATACCTCAGACGTTTCTAAAGTTACGTTGAATAATCAAATTTACATTAATTTTAACAAAATGTATCCATTGATTTTTATCAATTTGATTCGATTAAACATAAGTTGATTAAAGAATTATTGGATTTATTGGAAACAGTCTAATTACTTTATTATATTACATAAAACATGGGTAATTTTACTTTAGGTAAATAAACATATTCGTTACGAAGTGGCCATGTGTTTTGTTTGGCCAAGATTTGTATAATTACTAATATTTTTAATAAATGTCAAATGAATAAATTTATCGATCATCTCAAGTCAAAATATGGAAAAAAAAGAAAAATAATAAGCATTTTCTTTTTCGTCAATATTTCGTCTCTTCTTTTCCCTTAATAAGCATAAGAAAACGTCAATACCATCTATTTCACGTGACGAAAATTTAGCTTATAACTCTCATATAAAAGTAAGCACTTCTTGTTTCTACATTTAATTCGAGAAAATTGATAAATTCATTGATATTACTCATACAACTATATCGAGTGATAAACAACATCTTTCAATAAACCTTTTTTTACAAAACTAATTTTTCACACTAAAGTAAATTTTAGTCAGTTCATAGTGATCGATAATTTGATATTTTTAAGTTAACATTTACTAATATTTCTTATTCATTTCTGGTATTATAACAGGAGAATCTATATATTTTCATAATAATCAAACACATCCTTACAGTAAGATTTGTTTGATAAGTCAACCAATCAACCGACGTACAAAAAAAGATACATCTCATCAAGCAAACCATCAATAAGAATATTCTGATCGATTCTCTTCCAAGCTCGAAATAATGAATTGAAAAAAAAAGAAATGATAGGCCAAAGTGGAAAAAAAAGGGTATTAAATTTGTTGCCCCCGCGGTAAGAGAATAAGTAGGAACCGAGTACTCACGGGAGAGAAGGTATATATAGTCGGAGGCAGAAAACGACACCGTACAAGTGCTCCGCGTAACGGAATTCGTAGCCGCGGGGAGAAGAGAGCGCCACATTCATCGAGAATGGCCTCTTCTTCGAGAAATCGTCCGACTTGATTCACGTAGGTGGGTGCATATAGAAAATCCTACGGGAGCCGGGGATTGTCTTTCACCTATTCGAGATTATTCTCTCTATTCCCTATTTCTCTATACATCGAGAACTGTTGGCAAAATGTATCATCTCGTAACACGCGAGTGCACTGTTCATTCATTGTTAATACTATTAATAAGAAAACATTTTTGACGTTTATCTTGAAATTGTAACGAAATCACCGATAAATTTAAAATTATAACCCTTACGTAATAATTTGGAGGATATGTACCCTAGAGGCGCTTTTTAAAAATTATTGGTTACATTGAAGGTATATCGTGACCAAATGCGTAATCAATGACCAGATAAACGTACATCTTGTAGATCTACTTTAATGTAATACGCGAGTTAATAAACAGTTTAGCGCATAAAATATAATTACGAAAATAACTGATATAGACATAACTATATACTCTTGAACAAGATTTTATTTATTTTTATATATCGTACAAGTGTGTATTGAAAATTGAAATAGAAAAATATGAATTACGATGCGCTTTATCGATTGTAAATATTTTTAGAAGTTGAAGAGATTTTTCGAGGAGATAAAAGTGTATAACCTACAACAATAATCGTATTTTATGTTTTGTCATCTCTCGAGTATCACCTTCCTCATTCCTTTATATACACGTTTATACACACATACGTGAAATTTATAAGTGTGCGGGTATATATCTATCTATGTGATCGAGAAAAGAAAAGTCACAGATGACTGGAGGGCCTGAAACGAGTCATTCCGATGATTTGTCATTTATGAGAACTCTAAATCACACAACTGATGATCATCATTAGCAATGGAGACTTTAAACCTTTTAATTGTACTCGATAGAATCAAACGATTCATCGCGTACGTGTACATTATTTTCATTATTAAAATTGTTACTCTACTTTTATAGCACTTATTATTTATTATTATTTCGGACCGCCCATATATATAGTATTTCCCGAGTAAAAATTGTAAATCAAATGAATGTAGAATGGATAGCTCATCGTATACACTCAATTGATCAAGGGTTAATAAATTACAATACATTCGTTGAGTTACAATAAAATTTTCTTTAAGATTTTTGATTTATAACAAAGTAGTAGTGTATGCAAATTTCCCTCTTTAATTATTTGTTTGAACGATTGGATTTTTTCTTCGAACGGTGAAAAGAAGAGTCACGCGAAGAAGAATCACACCGGCTGATCGAGAGAGCAAGCCGCTTCCGTCAGATATTCCTTTGACTTTCGATTCCTCGACACGAACGACTCGTATATACTTATTGTAGATAAAATCGAATTATCGACTGTTAAACTTTCTACAAAATTGTTATTAATATTAAACGCAATTAACGTGCATATAACGTCTTAATACGGAATTTTCAAAATAAATATATACAAAAAAACAAGATTTTTATTACAGAGATAAACCCTAAGAGAAAATGTATTCATGACTTTTATTACAACTACATTTTCTTCAAACCAAACCCGCATTTCCTATAAGAACGTTCTTCCGTTGTCGCTGTTGTTCTTGTTGTAAATGTATAAACGTTTAAAACATTTCAAAAGTCTCGTAAAAGTCGAAGGGCTAATTTTGGAATATAGTTTTTCTATGCAGAATAGAAAAAATGAGTAAACCATCGTCGTTCAAAGAGCCAAAGGGGAAATGAGTCACGCGTTTTGCACCGTCCCAAATATAGGAAAGTATACAAACGCGCAGCATCGATCGAACGCCAAGAGAAACTCGCGAGAGCGCAAAAGAAAAGTTATTCACCTCGGCGAAAACGAGGCGCGAAGAAAGCGGGGGAAGAACAGATTTGGGACTCCGCGCGACGAAAGGAGGAAGATCGTAAAAAAGGTAATAGCGGTATCATTTGTTTTTTCTTTTTCTTAAATTATTTTTATAGATTCGTTTTGTAATGCACCAGTTGTGTAATCTTCGAGCGAAATTATGCAAATATTTGAGGTAACAAGAAACAAACACGGTTGTTGCTATTGATATTTTATAGTATTTCTAAAGTCAGAGTTGCATGTATAGGAAACTGTCTGATAAGTGGACGGTAAAATAGGTTTTCCTGATACATTGAACATTGTAGTTATTGAACACTCTCACTATCTTTTATAAATTAAAAGAAAATAATCTACGTCGTTATTATATTTCTTTGCTTTTGACATCTCTCGATTTCACATATTTTGCTATGCACAAAATGTGTTGCATTTAAACAGGTACAGCGCGAAGGGATCGTAAAAAGGACATTAACCTTAACAGCAAAAAAAAAAAGGTCAGAAGAATCTTCACAAACTTTACAGGTTCAATTAAATTTTCACTCCAGGACACGAGACCCAAAAATTCGAACGAATGAATTTAAAAAAGAAATCACAACGATGATAATCAACCGAAAAGGCTTAACCATATGTTTAAGGACGTTCGGAAATCATGTAATACAAGGACATTTTGTTACCCAGAAAATAAATATTTTATAATGCATTTAGGTCTTTCCGCTTTTGGCTTCTTTAGGCAATACTGTTTGCAAATACTGGAATACATTTTTGATATCGTTATACATTTAAATTGTTAATTAATTTATGCTTACGAATAGATACACGTTTCCCATATATCTTTTAAAATAAGGCAAGGCATTTATATAATTTTGACTAACTTTTCTAAATAAAGCACGGAATTACGACGCAAACCCAGTCTTTTGACATCAATGAAGGATATAGAAGAGAACTGCTATAATTGACTTTGCGCTCTTTTACAGTTACAAAATGTACGAGTGAGCCGGCAACTTTCGAACTTATATGGCAATTAATCGACCGAGTCGTGTAAAAAAATTGCTCACGAACCGTGAGTCCTTTTTTTCTCTCGGTTATTTTTTCTTTCTACCTAAAAATGGCGATCTTCATTCAAATAATTTTGCGTTAAAACAACCGACTGGCAATGCGATTTATTTATGTAATTTATTATAGATACAGTGCACACAATTTTAGATTTATAACTAATATATGTATATACTATACATTCCTCGCTCAATTAAATATGAAAGATTAAAAAATATCACTGACCAGTCTCTATGTAATTTCGTTTCACTCTATATAATTACAAATTACCGTTACGGTAGCAAACGATCCGAATGACCATTTGATTTTATTGTTGGACTATTTTTATGGGTGACAATGCAGTAAACGTTACGTCTACATATATACATACCCAGTGTAATTTCGGTGTTACACAATAAGACGAGACAGGATGATAAAAACCCTTGTGGTTCACGTAACTCTATACGCATTTTATTCCGAAAGGTTTCTTCGTATATCGATGCAAATCTGTGCACCATCTGTTTATAAAAATTTATTTTCTTATATGCTTCGCTTCCGTTCACCTAGTTGCGTGTATCTAAAATTAATTTTCTAACGTATTACATTAAATTTATTGCAAACGCCGAACTTTAAAATTATATGTGCGTATTATCAATTTTTTTTAATCGCAATGAATGATCGTTAATAAATTCGATACGTACAATCTAATTGCAGTATCACTAAAATTTACATCGATGTAGAAATTTATGCGTTAATGGATTCAAATGCAATTATAAATGCTGTAAAATATTGTACATCTCGTTATAAAATTACAAATAAAAATTATAATATATATATAGTATTACGTACATGTTACACATTCACAGATAATTAATGGGTAAAATTAAAAATAGCGCTAATAAAAATTAAAACATGTGAACATCACCTCCAATTTATATATATATATATACTTAACGTACACGAGATAAAAATTCTAATTGGAGCGGCGATAAAGAGAGAAAGTATGCGTACAATTTTAAGTAATATTATACCTAACGTTTACCATAAACGAGTTAAATTCATTTGTTTAATATCCCTATACTTAGGACAGAAATTTTCAATGCAACGCTCAAAACGCTTTGTCGCGCAAGAATTTTAACTAGCACTTAACAACTACTCTAATTAATCGCTAATTTTAATTGCATAATACAGACGATAAGAATATAAACAATGTTAATCTTTTTATTTATTTATTTATTATTATTACTTTTGAGAACTATGCTGAATTTAATGGAATTATAAGGTAGATTTGCAAACGAGTTGAAAAACCTTACGAGACCATGTAAAAATGTATGCATTCCCACAGAAAAGGACAATTACTTAACAGTCGAGTCGTAACAATTGTTCTCTTTACAATGAATGTCTCACGTGTGTGTTCTTAAAAGGTATACGACTAATACCGCAATAAAATGTTTTGATGTAATTATGTACTTTTTGAAATACATAGAACTAAATGCTTGGCTAATTATATCAATAAATTTGTTATAATTAATTGGCAATTAATCCTTTTTTGGTAATTAAGTATTAATTCTTGACGCCTCACGGGCGTGAATGAATTATAATAACTTCATTTGACAATTATGGTCAACTAACGTTTTCCTGTCTTGATTATCTATTAAAATATGTATGCTAGGATTAGTTTAAAATTATATTAATTTTATTAATATTTAATATTTTATTAATATTAATAATTTAATATTTACGAATTGTGTGCAATATTGAAAGATTAGTCAAAAATGTTAAATATACACCTACTAAAACTCTTAATTCCTACACAAAGTATTCTCGTTCGTAAGTTTACAGTGGCTTAATTTAATTATAGTGACTAGTTTTTGGATTCATAAGAAATTTATAAAAATATTCCAATACATTATTTTTCTAAAGAGAAACCAAAATTCATTTTGCTTTGGTTAAAAATTTTAAATGTTAATATAGCGTTATACAGTTAAAAACAATTTTTTTGAACTGACATTTAATATATTTCCTATACAAGCAACATACAAAATTGAATATAAGTTAAATAATTACAATGTCGCTCCGAACCACTCGTCAGTCCAAAATATCCAAGAGAGTTCATGAGTTGAAAAGTCACCAAAATTAACCTGTCGACATGTAAAACCAAAGAAAAAACAGTTATCCACAACATATCGCAATTAAAAATTATCTTCCTTCGTACATCTATATCGTTGCAACGACTCGTAAACAATGCCCCTCCCACGCGTAAATTCATAAGCGTCAACATTTTCAAACGTCCCGCGTCTTCAAAATTTAGCCAAAAAGGAAAAAAAAACAAGCAGTAATAATGTTTAATTAAATGGAGTCCCGTGGCATATAAGTACACCTGATCCGAAATTCTTGGGCGTGAGCGCAATCGTTGCGCAGGTTTAATGAATGAAACGGCGTCGGTGTCGACTATACGGCGCTGTCAAAAGCCCCGAAGCGTGTCAAGAGAGCAGTCTGGTTGCATAACGCGACCAGCCTGGGAAACGCGGTAAATTCCATGCCGGATCGAGTCTCTCGAGTATAGGTATACGTCTATACGAGTGAATGCTCTCTAACGTTCGTGAATCTTTCTATACACACTTGAGAGTTCGACTGAGAAAGGTTATAAACTGCGTTTACTCTCCTGCCCTTGTTTCACGAATTTTTTTCCACGACTTCTCACTTACAACATTGAATAATATTAATTATTTTATTAAAAGTATATGTCGATGTCGTGTGTTAATGATAAATAAATAAAAACAGTTTATTAATGTAAATTGGTAGTTTAACGTTTCGTCTGCGCGCTTTGTAAACCGATTCGGGTACGTTGAGAAAGAAAAATGTATAGATATAAGCCCAGATGGGCAGCATCTACAAATATTAATAATTTTAAGTATAGTAACCTTACTGAATTAAGTAAAATCCGCTTATGTATTTCCTTGCATTAAATGTATATTTTTACTTTTAACATCGATTATTTTGCACGGATGATTTGCGGTGTTACATAAAATCAAGTGGAAAATGGGAAATCCTAAAATATCAAGGTTAAGGATTTAAAGATTAGTCTTCCACGTTTACCTTACCTAATAAATATTTATACTTATAATTTGACTTAACCACGTAATTTTCATTAATTTATATAGCTGATCATTAAATATACATATCTACATATATATATTTTATAACTGTTCAATACGTACATGTACAAATTCAATCAGCTCATATAAATATATAAATATATTAAATTTATGCATTTAATTTAATCGTAATCACAAGCTAATTGACAAACGCTTATCACGCACAAAAAAATAATTAAAAACCTCTGCATCCAAAGAAACGAGAATATTTAAAAGGAAATTGATAATTTTGTAAACCAATAAAAAAATTCAGAATTTAAATATATGATATATATAGAACGCTATACTATTTGCCAATAGTCTGTGTCGCTGTACTCCTAGTCCAGTTATACAAATTTGCAAACTCTGGGGAGGATTTCAATTTTCAACTGTATCCCAAAGATGGAACGGAATGTTTTACGTACACATATGCGCGTGGTCATGTGAATTAATGAGATGACGATGCGGCAAACCAACGCGCGGCGATTAACTTGCGAGGCACGTCGATTTTTGGAGGATAAGAACCAATCCTCGTTTATTTCGAGTTGAGTAATTAATCTTGAGATTGATGAGATTTTGATGAGGAACCGATCAACTGTATGCAAATTGAAGGATATTTATTGGGGTTCGTCGAACCATACGCGAATACCGTTTTTAGTAGTTAGCCAAAAATTTTGGTATGTATTTAAATTTTATACGTCATATACTTTATATCGTAATATAAACAACATTTACAAAATAAATTATTTAATTCTTTACTATTACATGCGCGCGTTTAGGATCAGTTTTTCTGTAGCGTAATTGATAATATTAACACCTGTAAGTTAACCATCGGAGTGTAAATAGGTTAAGGCGATTAATTACAGCTTTGAACTTTCGAAAAAATATGTCGAGTACACATACGTAAGAAAGTGCGATTTATAAATAATTACATCAATGAAAAATTGTAGACGTAGCATTACGTGTTATACAGGTGAATTAATAAGCTAATTGAATTACTAGACTAATATATACGACGTTAAATACCTTAGATTTTAATGAGAACGCTACTCAGGTCAAGGTGTTAATGCACGTCTAATAAGTAGAGCTCAAAAAATTACAAATATAAAAAATACAAGTAGAGCTTTATGGCTCTTTATATACTTAATTTTTAATGAAATATTCATTATACTCTAATGTAGTTTGTTAATATTAACATATACGTAAATTAATATATTAACGATTACACTTTTATTTATATTATATATAAATATAAAATAATTACCAATCGAATTTAAGTTACCCAAATGATAATATATAACAGTATACGACAAAATTTTATGTAATAAATAATTGAAAGCCGTAACGCAACGATCCCAGAAAACTATATATGTAACGCAAATCCGGATGTTCCTCTATCGAATATCGGAATCGAATGGGTATATATATATAAAATAGTAAAGAAAAAGTTATTTCCCCGGCGAGTCGTAGGTATAAATTAGATAAGAAATTTAACGTTACTAACTAGCTTGTCAAACCCGATAATTATCGTTTTATGCGGCGGTCGCGTCGCTCCATGCAGTCGCGGAAGCGCTCAGTCTTTTTCCTTTGGCGTACAGTGCAACTTCCCGGTGAAATACCCAGTAAATAACTTTGCTCCTCCCGTTTGGACCTCGCTCGTAATTTACGGGACCCCTGGCTTCTTCTATCCCCCCCCCCTCCGCCCCTCCCCACCATCTCCTCCTCTTCTTTTACCACGCACGCATTCCACGAAATATAATTGCGAATTTTATGATAAATTATTATATTATAACTGCGGATACTTTTACGACGTGATTCTACTGTACACTTGCATTATGGATTTTTATTGCGCTCGACCAATTTTTTTTTTTGTTCTTTAGCTGAATTTGGTCTGATGCATTTTTTTATGTCTCTAAATAATGTTCGGGTGAGTTATGGTAATAAATTGGTGGAAAGATTTTTGTTTTTATTAGATATAGATATATATATATATAGATTGGCGAAATATTCAGTGTAATTTAAATTGATTTTCTTTGTATTTTGTATTTGTATAGTGTACCTGGGTTTATTGTTTCTATTGTTAGTTTTTTTCGAGAGTTATCTTTTCTATCAATACAATTTATACTGAACAGCTTTGAATCGTGAAATTTTTTTGTTATGTAAGCAATTTAGAAAGCACTAAAAATATTTAAAAAAACTTTATTTTAAGCCTTTTCTCAAGTTTGGTCATTAAAAAATAGTTTTCACAATTTTTCTTTAATAGTTTCCTAGAATTAAATTTCGTCACGAGAATCGTTTTACGACTAAATGTTTCAAATCTACTTTTTTAACGCGGATAAAATAAGATGAGAAGTGTAGATATATTAAAAATTTGTATTCTTGTTGTGGCAATGTAAAAATATATTTAAGTGTGGTGAAATTTATGTAGTTATGTAAGTAAAAAATATTTTTTAACTCGGATAAATAATTTAAATTTACTTATAATTGTATTCTTATTTACATTTCTTTAAGTCAGCAGTAAAAGAAAAATATATGTATACAAATACAGCTATAAAAATCTTGAATATGTACAGTACCGTTCGTAAATACGAGATCAGTTTTTCACATTTAATGCGAGATATACTGCAAATTGCAATAGCTCGTCAAGGAATTATCATAAAATAAATTTTAAGAAAAGAAAATGTAAGCTTATTTGAAATATTTCAGACAATGAAGCTGACCATTCAGATTCTTTTAAGAATTGTTTATCATGTTCAAGATTTAATTTTATTAATATTTTAAATTTATAAATGCAGTGTTACTTGTTCAAGCAGTAATATAAGAGGCTGTGAGAACATAAGATTTGTTTTTTTTTTTAATTTCGCTAACTAATGAGTTATTGCCCTTTGAATTTTGTATATTGAATTTTACATAAAATAAAAATTTGCGAATAAAAAATGAAATTATATTTGTAATAAGCATAGTTATATTTCTAATCATCATAAACGAATCATAGTTAATTCGTTGCGGCATACCAAATGCAAATAACAGTTTGTCTAATAAATGAATTTGTCAATGAGATCGGTCGAGGGTATGCGAAATAGACACTAGTCAACAAGCTCGCAAATTCTCAAAGACACGAGCGCGTAACCGGTACATCTCCCCTCTGCGTATGTACACGCACACACACACACACACACAGAAAGAGATAAAATGTATCGGGGAAAAGGCACGAGGCAGCAGGTCCTTCCCCCATGGCGCGCGCGAAACCGTAAAGGCGAAGCGCGCTCGCGGTAAACGCAAACAGGTTTTCATCCGTTGGACCCTCTCACTCCTTGAGTTTCCGTACAATTAAGGAGGTCGGCTGCCTTTTCGAGGCACGCCGAGCACGGAAGACGATCATTTTTCTTTCGAGGATCGATGCAGCCGCGCGATTTATAATCCACGTTGCGTTTGTCTCCCGCGCACGCATGCCGTTTACTTGAATGAATACTTCGCGATTAGCCGATTCGGGAATCTATCGAAACCCGATTTAGTTCTTTTTGTACGGTTGATCATCATTAGCTTTTCCGGTTGATTACCTTTTTTTTCAACGATCCGTCACTTTATTTAATTCAGACATTTTCAACTGTTTTGATGAAAATTAATAGTAAACGGTACTACGCACACTGAGAAAAAATTCTTCGAATCGAAACATTATTTTTTGTTAATGAAAATGGATTCTTTACCGGCATGCAATACACTTCATTTGCTTTTCTGAAAGGAACATTTCTTTGTATGAAAAAAAATTATTTTTAATTAAAACAATGTGTATTTTTAGAATAAAGAAATAGATAACATCAAACCGAATTTTTTTTTTAATTTCTCTCAAGGTGTACTACACGTATTTATGCAAATCGAAACACATACATATTATAGAGTACTACACCCATAATATTTACATTACTAATTATTAAGATACCTACGTATTAATTCGTCATTTTAAACGTACACTATTTATATATATATATATATATATATATATATAGTTATCCACATTCACCTTATATACAAATGACAAAAAAAACTAAGAGTTAATACTTGTAATTTAGTCGAGATCAGTGATATTTAATAATGTCTATACGTGCGATAATGAACTCACCTAACACGGTTTCTCAAGATAAATAATTCAAAGTAAAACTAGAAAATTAATAGGATTAGCGCATCAAATTTCATGTATAAATCTAACATAGAAGATTGAGTCGATATTACTATGATCATCCTGTTATATTTGCAAATAAGAAAGTTACTTCTTCAAGATTAAATCTTACGCTTTTTAACTACGAAATGATTATTTTCTTGGTAACGGTGTTTATTTTTTTAATAAAGTTCATCTGACCGTACCTTATAACACTTTCAATCGTTTCTTTTGTGATACTTCGTGACCTCCTCTATTCCGCGCTTTAAATTAGTTACGGTTTATTAATGCACTTTCCGCTATTGGTATTCGATAATAAACTTGTGCAAATTCAAATGTAGATTCCCTTGTATGGAAAGTAGGAACAATTTGTTATTTCGTATTGACTATTTAGTTTTTGTTAGTAAATAACCTCAGTTATATAATTATTATTATTACATAACTATATTATTCAGTTTATGCGTTCGTAAATTTTTACACTATTTTGAGTTCATTATTTTTCATAAATTAATATCTAGTATTAATAAAGCGAGAATCAGGAATTAAGCACTCAACGTAAAAATAATACAAAGTGATAAATCTTTCGTGTGTGAATAGAGAAGTGTATGATTATCTTCAGTAATCCAATCATACACTGTCAAAAACCAAAAGAACTACTAAAAAGTGTAGTAAATTTTGCTAGAAAATTCAATAATCAGATAGGAAAAATTGTCATTTTCAGTGTTATTCAAATTTTTACCATTAAATTAGTACCTATATTAGAAATGAAAAATAATTTTTATCATTACTTTCCGAATGATAATTCGATATTTCAATACTTAAATGAAAATTTGTCATGAAGAATTTAAAATTAGATGGTAAAAAAATTTACTAGAAACTTCATTATTTGACTTTAAGAGGCATGTATATACATATATAAATTAAAAACAATGAATTAAATTGAGGTAAAATAATATATATATATGCGAGCAACGTAATTAATGACTGTAACATCATTTTATTTGTATGCATTTAATGAAACTTGATATTATTTTACTTACGACAAATCAGAAACGTATGCATTTAGATGATATAAAAGGTAATAAGGAAGCGTTTAATAAATATCATCGTGAACGTGGCTTACCCAATCCCAAATGATTTCTACTTAATCGTTTGATTCCGCTATTTTCAGCATTTCTATTAATTTCCATAAAAATTGTACCTTCTCCTAATGTAATACATTATTCCCCATCTATATGCATATACAATTAATAGAAAAGTAGTTATTTCACCGATTAAAAAAAAATATATTTAAACGATAGTTCCTGTGTAAAAGTTAATTTTCACCTATCAACCTTCCAGAATAATAATAATTAGTTGATTGAAAAAAAACGTATAATACACTAGAATTTAATGAACAGGAATGTTACGGGGATAATTAATCTGGTCCCATCAGCAACATTCCAATCTCTCGCGTAAAGCCTAAAGAAAAGAGAAGGTCGCATTGTAAGGTAAAAAAAAATGGCACCGATAACGAGGTACGTCTGCCCAGTGTGTATAGATGTAAACAACGGGGCCGCGTACTATATAAACCGCCGTGTGTACATGTATATATATACGTACGTATACGATCCTACAATTCCACGATTACGCAAACTGGGCCACGAGCATATACACAAGAGTGAGAGAGAGAGATAGAGAAACTGGAAAAGAGACGCGTCTTTGGAGCCGTTAAACGCGATAAATAAATCAAACGGACTGACTTGCTTTGCCTTTACATTTTTCTTCCCTAGAAGAGAGATGGATCTTCCTTACCTCGGAATGCGTTGGACTTTAAATTTTACAAGATTGCTGGAGGGTTGACGCGCGATCGCTCGTGACACGCGGTTTAGTTGCACTCGCGCATAATTTTCTTTTTGCAACTTGGGTTATTCTTCTTTGCGGCGTTTCACCATTTTATCTCCTTTTCTCAAGGTTGCGCTTATATATTTTTTTTTGTCTTTTCATCGCATACAAAAATACATACTTTCATTGTTTATTGTCTAGACATACGCGTATACACCTCGAGTTTAAGAATTATCGCGTGATTTGGGGATTAATCTTTATCGAGTGAAATTTTATACGCGCATCTGCTTTTATTTCACGAGTTTCTATTTTTATATGCAAGTGTGCTAAGCGCCAGATTTTTAAACCTTTTATCGCATACTTTCTAAGCTGCCTTTGATATACACAAGCATTTATGGGAAATGTTTAAAGTGCTTTTCACGCCTTATACAGCACTATCGTTTAATTTAATCGAATTTTAATTTATCAATCATTTTCTCGATATTAATTACTATTTATATACGAATATCTTACATTTCACACGCACTCGTCTTTCGAATAATTTTGTAATATACGCAGTCTTAATACACCTTCGTAACCATGTTTCTAAATTCCATAATGATGTATTAAAAAATTAAGGAAAAATATACTCCGGTGATAACCTTAAAAATTTTAAATACACAAAATTTATTTCAATAATTAAGCTATACTTTTCAAGCGCGTAATAAAAATGCTCAAGGATTCTTTTTATAATGTATCGGTCTATGTACATATATAAAACGCGATTTCCTACGCATCGCATACACACTAAATCTTTTTTTTTTCATTGAAACGTATCATTGATTAATTACACGTATTAATTACACCTTATCTAACTTAATGTCGCAAAAACATTTAAATTTAACCAACAATGTAAGGCATTGTATTTAGTTAAATTAATTAAACATAAGGAACGCTAAATAAAAATGAATCCTCAAAATCGTATATACGCAGAGAAATCTCAGGAAAAATTCCAGTATAAGAACAATTTCAATTCCCCATAAGCGCATGTCGCGCGTTTCGCAATCCATCAATCAAGCGGCACCGCATCGTAATTCACTGGCCGAGCAATTTCTCGTGGCCTCACCTTCAAAAACCCAAAATTATATCACTGAAAGAATAACCGGTCGCAAAACAAACCTACAATTGCATCTCATTGCGGAACGAAATCGGTTTAGAAAAACTCTCGACTGTGTATATGTATACGCGCGTGTGTGTGTGTGTGCGCGCGCGCGTGCACCGGTATAGGATGAATTTCGATTTGTAGCGTGAGATTCACTTGCGCTTTTTTACCCGGCGGGCCACGTGATGCATCCCTAATGCCTCGTTTTATCCGTTTCTCTTCTCGTTGTGGGAAATGGCCCGGAGGTAGGGTTCGATCGTCGCACTCGAAGAAAAGAAAAGTTAATAACGTTCCAAAGAGCAGCCGGAGGTAGGACCCGGTTTTCGCGATGCCCCGAGCAACTCTTTTCAAATTCCGTTCAAATCTGTTTACGTGCCGATTTGCTTCTGAATGATTTTGACTTGTTTTGTATACACACATTCATTTGTTACTCACTTTTCTCTCCTCGAGCCTCGTTATGTCTTTGACTTTTAAATACGAAATTGGAAATTTCTCTAATAGTTCCGAGTAAGTTATTATATACGAATGCATTTTAAAGTATAATATATACACTAATTGAATTGATCGATATTGCAAATGTTACAACGCAAAACTGCCTACTCATTTAAATATATATAAAAACCGTCTGAGAGTTACTCTAATAATATTATTTATACATTGTTTATTTATTTTTATTATTGTATATTTATTATTATTACTATTATTATTCAAATTTCGAAACTGTAACGATAAATAAAATCAATAAATAATTATTCATTCCGTAATGAAGTAAATTTAACCTCGTTAATCTTGAGGCTTGAATAGCACCGTTTATACTGAACTTATCTTAAGAATTTCGTATAAATGTACAAAAATATTGAAAGTTTATCAACTTGCAGCTGATGGCCAGTCTCTGTTAAAATTATGGGTGCGTATCTTGAAACTCGGATGAAAGATGACGGCAACGAGTTTATGTAAGGTTGAACGACTTTTGGATGGATGGGAAAGCCGTTAGGTATATATTTATATATATACATATGTTTGAGAAATCACGACTGCGATTAGATTAATGTGCGAAATTTCAGTGTTTCGCACTTTGGTAGATTTTCTATTAAAAAAATATATATTTTCGTTATAACGATGCTACAAGATTATATGATGGAGATAAAACTTTGTAAAATGAAATAACGATGCCGACGATTACATGGAAAATTTCGTAAATTTCGACACTTCTCCAGATGAAAATAATGTAATTAAACTGATATCGTTGCTTGTTTCAATTGTATGTACTAAATAATTAATGCTACCCGCTTTTATATAGGCATATAGTGTTATATATACAAAGAATCACGAGAGATTGATATAGATAAACTAACAGAGAATATGAAACGAATGTATAGGAACCGAATTATTTTTTAAAATTCAAATACGATAAGAAAAGGGTCAAAATACTGTATAATTCAGCGCACGCACAATGTCACCGCGGTGCAAATCCGAAATGAAGAAATCGAAAAACGTTGAAAAGCTTAACGAGTCCATCAGAGTGTAATGAACGTAAAAGTTGGGTCCCAACCGTGCCTGAGAAATTGCACACGAGGAAAAAAGAAGTAAAAGGGAGAAAAAAAAAAGAAGTCAAAGAGGGAATGTCGAAATTCGATAACCGGTGGTATAGAGAGAGAGAGAAAGAGAGAGAGAGGGAGGCCTGAGAAGCGCCGCCGGAGTCATTTTTATTTTTACGTTCCTCCGTAAAACGTCTTGGTCTCTTTCCGTTATTATGTTAATCGGTCGGCTTGTATACATTTAAGCGACGCGTCTCCGAATTATTTCAAGTTCAAAATCCACCTTTTTATTTACCGTATATATTTATTATAAATCTTTAATGTCGTATATATCTTTTCTTTTAGACACTATTTGCTTTCGTTTATCGCGTTGTTTGATCAGTCGTGAATTAGTTTATTTTGACATTTTTTTTATATATTAGCTTTGATAGTATAGGTATAGGTGAAAATCAATTTTCTTGATCAATATTCATTAAAACTTTGTATCAATGTTGCAATAAATTTATCAACCGTGTGAATAATTTACTTCTTATCAATAACTTTGAAGGATAAATTTACAGTTAATACTTGTGTACAAACGTAATTATAAAAATTATTATTATCTATAACCTCAAAATTAGTATACAAGAATGTAACATTTACATTTTTATGTAGTAAAAAGGAATGACAAGTATAACATTAAATATACTAAAACGAATAGAAATAGCATAAAAATCGCTTCAAGTGAAATATAAAAATATCTACTTACAATCACGTTTCGCGCGGGATCACTTGAAATTTATAAAAAACTTATTATATCACTAAATCTTAACTTCTTAAAATATCCACAAAGTTATTAATAATTTAGAAATCTCGAATTTGAATGTTTAAATCGTAATTATCATTCGTCAGATTTAAACTTTTGGAGGAAGCACTGATTAAAATCACACTACATTCGAGCATGTAATTATCAACGTTTAAAAACGAGATAGGAAAGATAATCATCTTTCACAACAGTTTATGACATAATCAGGTTTATTTTTGATAAGCGTAAAGATAACGATCTTGCGTACAACAAATTGACGTACACGTAATAAAGAAGAAGAATCTACACGCGATATTGTAAGATCTGCGTGAAAAGTAAAAACTTTAGCACCGGATGGCGCTTACACACAAGTGAATAAATTTCAATTTGTTATTTATTTGTATTATTCAAAAGGTTTACAAAAAATTTGATATTCATACACTGTTGTGTTTAATGTAAATAATAATTATTAACATTTTCAGAAATATGTTTAATAATCTTTTAATTATTATTAAAAATGTGAAATTAAAAAATACCACATTTACATCGGGAAAATAGATTAAAATCAGTTAAATAAATAAAAAATTACATATTATTTAGAAAAAAAATGAACAATGCATAATACAGTTATGAATTTATAATTTTATTATAAAAAATAACCTTATTTTCGGTTGCGTATGAATTACGCTCGGGAAACTGTTTAGTTAGAAAGTGATAAAATAATTTGACGGTCTGCCGCAATTAGAAAGGTACAAATATCAAGTGCGATGGTGGTGTAATGGTCAGCATAGTTGCCTTCCAAGCAGTTGATCCGGGTTCGATTCCCGGCCATCGCACATTTTTTTTTTAACGATTACTAATTTTTTTTTCATGGGCATTACATTTGAACAATATTTAAAAAAAAAATAAAAAAATTATATAAAAAAATTGTTTATCAAATTATTTTATACAATAGAGATACTTTTGTATTCGTATTGTTACATATACACACATATAAATATGTGTTCGATTGCATTTATGTAAATTATTATAATTATTTAAAATAATTTTTTGTAATTATAATGGGCTATAAATAAATATTTTTCAAATTAACAAATAAAAATAAAATATTTAGAGAACACTTCGGAATATGCAGTGATTCAAGAAAAAAAAATAAGTGTTGCCTATTATACATTTTTTATAATGAAAAAAATTTATTGTAACACTATGACTATCAATCTTGAAAAAAAAATTGTAAGAGAAAACCGGTCCCCCTCTTTTATACAACTCTATAAGTGCATCGAAAACTATTTTTATGGCCTCCATAAGTTTCACCTCTATCCGGTCTCGAAGCCCGCGAGACTGTAAAAATAAACGGTCGACTCAAAATAACACGATCGAGAAAATCCATGATTACACATACATAGTTGCGGATATTCGACAAGATCAATTGACATCTTACAGGGGATACTTGTCGGAAGCAGCCATGAAAATGCGATTCTAAACGGATAAACTGTATACATATACGAGTACGCTTCCATCCATCTTCTCTTTATCGCATTAGACTTTTTATTCATATGTACTCATAATGTGCGTAACGAATAGTGTCTCGAGATTAGATAATATAAGATTTATCGTACCGAACTATACAATATGACACGCACAGTGTTTAAAATCATTAGTTTGTTTACACTTTCGTGCAAAAAAACGCAAATTGTTTTAGCGTTCCTAACCATAGATCGTATTTGTTTATTTATTGCACACAGAAATTCTTTTACAAATCGTATTTCTATATTAAAAATATAATTTTGAAAAAGGATATTTTGCCTTTTTATAATTATAAATAGAAAATTCATTAATAAATATAATACATTTGAGAAATTTAAAATAAAAATTATTAATATTGTAAATTAAATCTGTTGTTTGTTCACATATAAATAATGTTTGCAATGCTTAATGAATATTATGATATTTCTTAACGATTAATATAAGAAAAACCTCATTTTTTGGCTAATCAGCTAAATTTCACAAAAATCGTACTATCCATATTCGTATTTTGTTAAATCAACAATCTTTATATACATTTCTGAAACATTAAACCTTAAACATAGACTTCCGTAATCTCACAAAGCCATATAATTTTAAAATAATTTAAAATAAATAAATAAATATAAATGAAGAATTCCAGTTTACCATAAACAAAACATATTTAAAATGAGAAAAGGAGAAAAAAAAATAAAAGAAGAAATCGAAGCTCGCGACTGATAGTAAAATGTAAGTAAAAAAGAATAAAACGGTACAGGGATCGCAAAACAAATTTCAATTCTCAACTGTAAAAGTGGGCTACTTCTTTCGGAATGGCCAAAGAAAAGCCCGGCGGCAATGGATTCCGCGTATGAATTAACAGGACTGGATGTTACGCTCGTACCTGTGCGAGCACCCAATCGTTCGAAAAGTGACATAATTCAATGAACCTCGGATGAAACGTGTGTATAACAAAGCGTATAGAATATACTAGTTGTTTCTCCTGACCTGGAATCTCGCGTCGCGCTTCGCCATTTACTTTTTTTTTCTTCTTCTCATTTTTTTTTATTGTTCACTAATGAACTTTATTTCCGCCTTCTAATTCCTCGCTTTATTATACCCGTGATATCTATTAATTTAGCTTTCACGCAACGGTATGTTTATGATGATATTTTAAGAAATCGTTTTTACGTTGTTTGTTTGTTAAATTATAATTTTGCGCTTTGTTCGTAATTAATTAAATTTTTTATTTTAAATACATCGATAATTTTTTTTATTATTTTTTTTATTTATTTCTTTTTTATATATTTATAATAATAATTTCAAAATTAATATTATTTATATTTGAGATTATTTTATTCTCCTGAAAAAAATCTTATAAAAGTTAGCATCTATTGATTAATCTATGTGGAACTCTTGTTAATCGGTGACTCAAGCGAATCTAAATAAAAAAATTAATTAAACGCGAACAAAAAATGTATCAAGTACTGGCATTGAGCAAAAAAATTATCTTTTTAAAGTGGCCGAAGAGTACGTATAGAGGTACTTTAATTTAAAGCTATACTATTACAATATAATAAAACAATACTATTGAAAATTTGAAAAAACAAACACATGATATCTTAGAGAAAGAAATTAATTGATTTGCGTATATTTCTAAAATATTCAATTAAAATGTGTGTGTATATGTATATATCATTAGTATAGATTTAAATTTATTTATTATCTATAATATTAACAAAAAAATGTAAATAAAGTAAAATAATTCTAATAAGGACAATAATGAATAAAACAGTAAAAAAAATTATGTCGTTTCGTTAAAAGTTTGAGAAATGAAGTGAAAGAAACGAAAGGAATAACGATAGACGTAGAATACGAGTTGATAAATCCCGTAGAGTTGAATGCGTGGGGAAGTGTCACCTCGATGGAAAAAACGCTTGGTAAGGGGTATCGAGTTTTACCTACCCGAGCAGAGCGAGAGAGAAGCACGAGGACGCGAGACCCCGGCATATTTTCGCCGTCATCGCCGTACAATTACGCGCGTCGGGAACGAAATAAAACGAGAGAAAGAGAGAGTCGATAATATACCCTTCTCAAGCGTTTCCTTTGCCGGGAGAAAGAATTTCGCGCGATGCCCTTTCCCGAGCTTGATTCTTTCATTGAATGATAACACGTTATTTATACATCAGCTATCGTGTCCTTTTATTAAATAAACTATATTTTATTTTAACTCGTTTATAATATTTTTTAACGTTTCGAATATAAGTATGCTATAAATGTTGAATTCATTGCTTATATACTCGATAAATTCAGTACCAAAGTGAAAAAATTGTTAATCAATTTATTTTCTTATTTGTATCTACGTATCGGAAGATGGACAAAAAGTTTCTCAAGAACTGTTCGTTAATTTTCATTAATTTTAGAAAAAAAAGTCAGAAAAATGTATATATATATATATATAAAAAGAAGTACCCCGTTACGTTCCCCATTTTATCCTTATTTAAGCGGAAAATATGTGAGCGCGCGGGGAAAACGTTTTGAAGATACAGTTATCCGGGTAAACTGGAAGGAACTGTATATTTTTAGAGTCGATTTTGTTTTTGCTTGTGAATTTATTCCATGGATTTTTACCTATACATACACGCGTATTCGTTAAGACTTTCCTTTAATATATAGATTAATTCTAAGCAGGTATATACGTCATTCATTTTTTTTCTCTCCCTTTTACATACTGCTACTGTTCATTTGTATATATTCATTCGTTAGATCATTTTATATATACTGGATTTTAAATTACATTTTCAACCGTCAATCGGAACTTGATTTTACGTTGAGTTTAAAAATAAGAATAAATATATATATAAACCTGATGTAGGAGAGTGTCACCGCTTATACGTTAACGATAATTTATTAATGAAATATATATATATATATACAAGACGTTTAAACTATTTGCAAATTTAAATTTTGATTCAACCTAACGAGGATATTCTATTTTAAATGACAGTTTGCTGGTTTAATTTATCGAGATTTATCTCTATCTATCCTATATAGATTTTATTTAAGTAGTAATTTATTTATGCCTCTACTGGGTTACAAGGAATTTATAGACATACGCGACAGATTTATGTCGAATTTTATAAATCAAGGGTAAATTGGATATGGAGTGATTTCATTAATATTGTGGTTGTACAAGCGTACTAATTGCTTTTTGGTAAATAATCTGCAGCTATAAGTTTATTCCCAATTTTCCATTAAAATGTTCTTTAATTTATTTGATTAATTTCATAATATATACATCAGTGGTACGTGTGACATTTTTCTTTCAAATTCGGCCAAAACCAAATGAGAATGTATCGGGGCGATAGGTTGTAAGGTTGTATATGGAATAATAGCCGAAGATATTTGTCAATTGTATACAAAAAATTAGAAACGTAAACGAAAAGAAAAAGATGAAACCCGAGCGATCAACCTGCAAGATGGTCCTCTGAAAAAGATGCATCTAAACAATTTGGAGGAATCGATGTGGCATCAAAATAAATAAGTATAAAAAAAGAAAATGAATAAAACGCACGTGTAGTGAACGATGTACACGGATCCCGTGCGATGGTACATAGAGAGTCAAGTGGTCCATCGAAATTCCCGGCGTCTCGTCGTCGTGATCCCCATAAGGAAGAAGATGAAAATGTGATAAAAAAAAGAAGAAGAAGAAGAAGGTGTAGTTGCACAGACACATGCACAGGTGTGCGTGGTTATTCACATAAAACTTCACAGCACAACCGAGAAGGAGAGGAGAGGCGAGGCGAGGCGAGGCGAGCCACGTGAGCCTCCACGTGCATCCAGTGCAGCGCGCGATGCTGGACTGTTGCTCGAGCGTCGAGCCAGACGAGACTAGCCGCTTCTTTCTCCTTTCTCTCTCCCTTCCTCTCCCTCTCTCTCTCTCTCTCTCTGTCTTTCTTACTTAGTACTCTAGGTATATAGGAACGAACGAGGTTGACCGAACGGGCTTTGATTACGCGCTCACTCGCGCGCGCATATGTCGCCCGCCCTCCTCCCATAGAGATATTACATATAGAGTAGGGGAGACAAGGAAAAATTCGTCCTATTGGTAGAAAGAGAAAGAATATCGCGGGGCCCTCTCTGTCTCTGTCTGTTGGTGCGCATGCGCGCTCTGCGCTGTATACAAGTCTACAGACAAGATGAAAAAATTGACTTTATAACCTAATATAAATAGTTACTTTTTTACTTAATAGTTATAGTTATAATATTATTTTATAATTTATGAAGTAAATTTATGAATTAAAATAAATGTTTTTTTATTAACAACATGACAAAAACTTGTGTTGTATGTAAAAAGCAGCCTGTTCCTGGTGATGACACACGTAGCTTTCACAAGTAAGAATAAATTTATTGTAATTTATGTATAACACACTTAATAAGACTTAACTAATGTTTTCAAAATATGTTCAATATGTATAATACTGTTCACTTCTCATATTATTTTGAAAATATGCATTTAGAATTTAGTTTATTTAGAAAGTAAAGGTTAAAGTAAAGGTTATGTAAATAAAGATTAAAGTTTATTATAACTAAATTTGTTTACTTAATTGGTAATTAAATATGTTATTTTATTAATTACTAATTATGCAGACTGTCTTGGTAAGGAAAAAACATATTTTTTAATTCTTGTTGATAGCATGAAGCAGCCAATCACATTCAGATCTGTTTTGCGCATGCGTCAACAGACAAGGATGGAGAGGGCCTTCCGATGTTTCTTCTCTTTCTATCGTTAAGACGTTTTCACTTATACGCGCTCCTATGACTTACCCACTCTATATGTAATATCTCTATGCCTCCTCCTCCTCCACCTCTTCCTCCACCTTTCGCAGCGAGAGAGTAGAGAGACTCCCACCTTCGGGCAACCCTTTTTACTTATCTACTACCAACTCGATGTTCATTCCCTTCTCTTGCGGCTATGTCGCTCTACCTCCGTATACACATGTGCATCTCCGCAGGTACATCTCCGGATGGTACGTCTCTCGAGGCGTCAACTATTTACACCTGATACATTTTTGGATAGTTTACCTTATACGTTTATCCGATTATACGCGTCTAACTGTTTATCACGTAAGAACTCGGATAAGTTTTACCACTCTTTATACTTCGTTCTTTATACATCTCCTCTCCTTCGATTCATTTATTTACCAGAATTATCTTCGTTAACGTTAAAATATATAAAAAAAATTATTTATTCGTGCGTCGAGCAGGATGCAAATTAATTAAGATATTTAATGGTAACACGATACGTATTTTTTTATACGATTTAGTATTCACCGCACGAGATCGGAATTTTACGTCACGGCAATTGTCACCGAGTAACAATTATTTATATAAACAAATAATACAACTGTCGGATTGGAAAAGCGCATAGACAACTGTTATTAATCAAATTCACAAATGTTATCTGGTTAGAAAGTAGATGCAGAGACAGGTTACTAAGTCTCGGTTTTTATTATAAAGAAATCCGCATACTTTCCCTATTCTCATACACTCTTTTATACATTTTAATATGACACTTTTCCACGATTCTTTGATATCGTATAACAATTAATTTGCTTTTTCTTTGCAGGTAGACAGTGTACGCGTTCGCGATCACTGTGTCACCGTCTACGTATTATGATAGAAATATCTAGAGTGAAATTAACGTTTGATCCTATTGTACTTGTTTTAAATATTTCTATTCAATGATATTACGATTTATAAACATATATATGTCAATATGAAGTTAATAAAATTATCTTTAGATTGAGATATAATTAACGAATTTATGGGTGGGGTCCGATTTGTCGAAAGCTCATTCAAAATGTGTGCATTGTTTCGAATTTCAAAAATTGGAAATGTATTTTTATTATTTAGAAACAAGAGAAATAGAAAGATCATTATTTCGCAAATAATCCATACATCAGTTTTTATATTTTTGTCCCGAATATTCGAACTTTATAGTATAGATAAATAACTTTTATAATATTTGTCTATTAACACCTTGATAACAGACAATAATATAGAAAATTATTTATCTATTATCTGGAATTCGAAATATTGCGCCTAATACCAAATATCTGATGATTTTATTACTTTCGAAATAATGATCATTCTATTTTTTCAGTTCGAAATAACAAAAAAGTTATTCTAATTTTTAAAATTCGAATTTTGCACACATTTTGAATGAACATTCAACAAATCGGACCCCACCCGAATTTATCAGTATTTAGATATAATGTCATTATATTGAGAGAAAATATATTATTAAAAATTGTTTAGTAATTAAGGTATCAGACTGTCAGAATCAACAAAATTTAGTATGCGATATAGTACACTTTTGTATGTAAACGATATACTAATTTTTGGTACATTTTTCTTTGTGTATAATTGACAAATGTCTTTTTTAACGAAATAAATGTATAGATATGCTTCGATAACTTCATAGGTTAATTCGATCGAAATTCTTCGGTCAAAAACTGGCTCATTGCTTGGTCCAGTGAAGCGAACAATGACTTCCGATATATATATACTCCTGCATATTATGTAATTAATGTAAATCGCTGTCAAGTTTGTTTTGCAATCGGTGCGACTATTTTATAACGCAAATTTCGAGGATAGTTCACCATCACGCAAAATTATTTTTTTTCTAAACGAATTAATGAAGTATCTTATATTTTTGTTCAAATTTGAGATATCTGAACGTTCATACCGATATATATATATATATATAAACATATCGTACAGACACGCAACGTCGAATCTTCCGCGTGGAATAATTTCGCATAAACCGATTTTAAAACGTATCCGTCTTGGTCTTGTGATTGACCTTCCTCTCCATCTTTACCTACCTGTTCTCTTTTCCTTGCAATACGTCTCTCTCTCTCGTTCTCTCTCTCGTTCTCTCTCTTACGATACGCAGCTCATTCTTTTTTTATTTTTCAGTCGTCGACGCGCACCGGTAAAAGAAAGGTATAAGTAACGAATCTTAATGGGAATGCTACACGTCGTGTCCGCGGTGGGTCTCACCGATTCTCTTCTGTCGTACATATACATATATACATATACATATACATACATATATATATCTATACACATCTGCAGAGACACGCTACCATGAGTACGTCAAATTCACTTTGTTTTCCGATGCAAAATATTGATGGATGACTAAGACTTTATTGTTTACTAAAGTGTTGTTATCTCTTTGGAAAAAATTAAATATTTATAGTTGTTGTCAACTGTACGTACTACCTACTGCGATTCACTCACTTTCATTCGGATCTGACATTTGAATTAGAAACTTGAAATTATTCATGCTTTTTAATGTCAATGGCAGTGAATCATATTTGCAGAGTTGCAGTATCCACGAAACAATATGTATATGTATGATTAGTACTAAATTTACCATATAATTTACCCAATTGATAGTGAAAAACATTTTATTTTACCAACTTATGGCCAACATGGTTCATGATGATCGATGTAAGCTCTGTTAATACTCTGTTAATGAAAAAATGTTAATACTCCTGTAACGAAGCTGTACAACTTTGATATAAATAATTTCGACAACGAATACCACTTTATTCCTATTTTTATTTTTAAAACCTCAATT
The DNA here is from genome assembly GCA_026168455.1 of Theocolax elegans. Taxonomy (NCBI): domain Eukaryota; kingdom Metazoa; phylum Arthropoda; class Insecta; order Hymenoptera; family Cerocephalidae; genus Theocolax; species Theocolax elegans. The sequence goes on along the minus strand of CM047426.1, from coordinate 92,829,200 downwards.
TAGAATGAAAAAATGTTGGACGTCCACCCTTTTAACTTGATAATGGTTGAATAATTTCATACGGGATTGATCTCCTTAAATCTCGTATAAGCTACGCGATTGAAACCGACTTTACGACGACAAGGATGACGAAGAAGAAGAGGAGGAGAAAGAAAAAAAAATCGTCCTCGCTATTTCGCGTTTATAACAGCCCATCACTTTGCAATTTCCCTCCTAATCGGAGGCGCACTCGACGAGCATTAATGACGAGGTGCCCGTATTTCTCGTCTGTCGTTATCGTGTCCGTTAAGGAAGCGGATTAGGTGATCCAATTTCTTTTGGAGAATATTTTAGTTTAGGTTATACTGTACAAATATACATAGATATACATTGTTTGCTAATTTGATGATTATAAAAAATAAAAAATAAAGACGAGATTTATACAAAGAGAGATTTGTTGTCATTTGATCATTCAAGACTGTTACGTTATTGACAATAATTGCATATTAATGTAATAAGATATAAAAAGACACTACAAGATAATTTAGATAACATAATTAAATATTTTGTTGAATACGTATAAAAATATATTTGCTGATATACTAACAAAATAATTTTTTCATATATAAGTTTTAAAAAAATATTTTTTAATCGTGTTCGATAAAATATTTTATTTCTCAGTGCATTGTTTAATACCCACTCGTACAATTTGATATTTTTGAATCTGAAAACTATTAGCCGAATAAGGGATGAAAATTGCATGGTTAAAAAGAAGATAAAATAATTATTTTCGTGATAACCGTAGGATAATCCAGAGTGTATTACTCGACTTACCGATTTTTCATAACGATCATCCACGAAGGGAAGATCGAATTGGCCTCAGGGCCGACTTACTTTTCGCACGTTTCATCGGTGACGCGAAAATTGCCTTTGGATGGTGTGACTTTAATTCGGCCAGGGATGGAATCGATTTGCTTCAGGTCTTTGTACGCGCTCCTTTTAAAGATCATAACTTGAGTTTACCGCTAACACGATAGATGCCCATCCAAATATTGACAACATTTTTTATTCAACGAATATGGATGTTACACGTATATTTCTTTATAAAAATCGATGCTGCATAAAAACAAAAAGTTTGCAAAATAAAATATTGTAAGCGTTATGACGAAAAGTTCATATAATTATATGTCTGAAAGCATCCAGAAAAAAAAACTTAATGTGATTGCAATCACGCGAACTTTCATCCAATAAAAGACAATATAACTTCTTATATATATATATATAAAGTCAAAGTTCACCCTGCACAAATTAGTCACAGTAGAACGAACAGCCCGTCACGAACGAAATCGCGCGGAAAACGCAAAGAAAGCGTATCTAATGAGCTTGGCGACACTCACGATTTAGACGCATCTATTGGACACTTTCATCGACGATGAAATTGCAAGGAAGCAGCTCAGTTTTCACCTACGCTATACGCTTAATTGTGGTTATTATGTCCTTATTTAACAGATGAGATTCACACTTTAGTTATGCCGTACAATTTTTATATTTGATTATAAAGTTGGGTTAAAGTTTCTCATGAGGTGAGGTGACTATTGCGGTCGCGTTGAGGAAGTCGCGATTATTTCTGGTTTCACCCGGCTAGTTGAATTTGGTTACATTTTCATATTTTTGCAAAATAATAAATGTTACCTGTGTATATATATATACATTTTCTCATTATTCTACGAAATATTAAATATTTCCTAACGAATAAGAATTTTTAACAAATATATTTCACTCATAAAGTTTTAATAGAAACATCCAAGTGATACGCTCTTACTTGATTTATATTCGTAACGTAATAATTAAAAGAAATTTCTAAGAAAGATTATATATAGGGGAAAGGTAAAAATCTGAAATAATATCGTTAGAATACACAATGCAGTAACATCCTTTTGTGGATAGGAGAAGAAATAAAAAATGAAAAGCACCCTGATCTTTGACTTTCCCAAGCTCTTTGTTGTCATCCGAAAACGACGGTAAAATATACGAACGTGGCGTAAGGTATATAAGAAATAGCCGATCGAGGTTCGCGAATCGATCGGTATGCGCTGCCGTCACCAAAGACTCCGCTCAGAGTCGCGGGTTTTAACGGTATCCTACACCTCGAAGGTGCTTCCTATATATATATATACATAAGCAATCTTGGATCTGGGTTGCGGGAGCGGGACGAGAACGTCGTTTCGCGCCTCTACGAGCACCGACGAATTCGCGACACTTATCTTTGCGTGTGTACGTGCTCGCGTTATACTTCGTTTTTGAAAAAAAAATTGGTTACTTTTATTCCTTAGGATATATTCCTCGTTTGTGGTTATTGTTTAAAATGTTGAAAGTTGGTAGAATCGTGTAGCTGATTAAACTTTTTTTTTTATTTTTGTTTTGTGATCTTTTCTCCAAGTTTTATAAATTAATAAAAGTTATACCTAAATGTTAAACTTTTTGCTTGTTTAAGAAATTTTCGTCCATCAAAATAATAATAAAAGTGGATAATCAGATGGAAATGTTTCTCGCGTTGAATACTAATTTTTACAGGGATCTTCTTTCATAATTTCCATCATACCCCGCATTAAAATGTATATCCAGATTATTTAGATAAGTTTTTGAATAATTTTTTTTATAATTAAAAACATCAACTAAGAAATTTTATTAATACAATTTTCATTTACTGATGTCACAGTGATGCAGCCACCTTAAGTATCATAATACGCCTCTTAAATTTCAGCCTTATACTTATTAGTAATGTATAGGTATACAAAAATCTCTTTAAATTACTTTCTTTTATTCCTTAAATATACAATATCTTCACAAGATTATTTATTGAAAAACGTCCGTTATTTAATCTCTTTTGCATCCCATTCACATTAATTCATTGGTAATAATAAGTTTCATGAAATTAAAAAGAAGATGCAGGATTTGGAAGCTAATGAACTGTTCGAGAAAGAAAAACAAAGAGGATATAATGGTGAATATAAAGAAAAAGCTTGTAAAAAAGATAAAAATAGGTATGTTACAGAAATATGTACGAAATCCAAGTTATTCCAAAGGAAAAGTGGTCGATATAACGGAAAAGAAAGAAGCAGTATTAAAGAAAACTGTTCGGAACTATCAGTACAAGATCGGTATGTATAAAAGCATTAATCTTCCATTAGACCCATCCGGTAAAGTTACCGAATCGAGCCAGTTCGATACCGTAAAATCCCTTGGTTATTTATCTCGATAACTCACTCGAGGTTTGATTAATGCGCGCAACGAGAGGCCGCGACCCGAACGTCCAAACGAAATTTCCCATAGGAGAAGAAACGGTCGGTTAACGGTGGTGAATCGTAGACTCGTCATTGTTTGCGACCGATCACCTTTTGTTTCCTCCCGGCGACATATTCTGTAAAAGGCGTTCCTCTCTATAGACTTCGATATCATAAAATTCTCAACGGGTATGGGGTTTACTTGTTCCACCGGTAATGAGGGACTTTTCCATCGTACAATTAAAATTGCGCTCGCGAGGTGATCGACAGTTTCCTCGATACAAGCGTAACGGACCTATCCTCGGTGGACATGGTTTATACTCCCCTTGACCGCCAATTTATGTCGCGAGAGAAAAATAATCAGTTGTAAGAAAATCAAGTGCGCAAAAATAAAATATATTTTATATATAAGTAGTGTGTCACTGATTAACAACGTTCACGTATCGAGTGTGTCGAGCAAAATATTTTAATTTCACCTTTCGCAAAAGGAGCTTTCGTAATTTATCTTGAGAACGCTACGAAAAATAAAGGAAAAATAAGGGTAAAGAGAGACGACACTCGGACAAAGAGATACAAAATTCCAGTTGCGTGAACGCGGGTGGAAAGTGAAACCGGAGAGTCGAAAAAAGTATTCGTCGCAAAAGGATCGTCTCGTTGGACCGTGGTGTATAAAATTGCCGAGGTATCCGTTATTGGGTCATACCTCTTTCCTCGCAATTGCTCAGCTAATGTTTGGCCAAGCGACGGGCAAAATTATTGTGGCATCCTTGTGCACCAATTTACATTTTGAATTGCAGGTTGTAACGCCCAAGGATATAACGTTGACTCGCGAAAGTTCATTTCGGCTTGATTCAAACGATTCAATTCTTTATGGATATGAATTTTGCAAGGCGAAACGATAACGGTATACGACCCTATCTCTCCTCTCTATAGAAAGAACGATGGGAATTTTGAATGAGCATTATCAAGTTTCGTGCGAGTGAAAGCGATTCTATTCTCAATAACGATTTTATCTGATTTTGTCACTCGGAAGAATGTGCAGTCGTTGCGCATGATTATCCATTTCAACTTTTCTTCGGGATAACTACTAATTTCAAATGGTAATCATTCTTCGTTCTCGGATATAAGTGTTTGCTCATTTGTAAATCTCGGTGCAGTATCCATTTTTTTAAAATCGTATCTTTAAATATCAAATATTTTTAAATAGGCAAATTAAGGGGGGCCGTATTACCGACAATACAATTTTTCGATTTTTTTCCGTTTCCTTATGAATATAACGTAAAATTTTCAAATTTCGCCAACGTATCAACAATATATGTATTATACATACAATGTAGGTACATTTGTAAAATTCCGACTAAACAAAAATTGACTTTATAAAATGTAAAGTCAATAATGTTGGTACATGTGTATAAGGTATATAGAACTACAAAATGCAAAATGAAATTACGTTTTTTATTAATTTCGGCATAGGACTATATTTTTTTAATAAAATACGAAACTGGAGTAGTAGAAGTAGGATAACAGGAACAAAAAATGTTATATTATAATTTTAAGTCTTCATGGTTTTATTTAAAAAAATATCTTAATGTAACAACAGTCAAATTAAAATATTAAGTACATTATAAATAATTATAGTATACCTGAGTTTTCAATATATTGATTTCACAATCATTTTTGCACTTACATTTTTTTATAAACACTTATCATTATTATAATATTCACCTGAGAATTATCAAAATTATCATCCTGAGAAAAAGTTAATTTCAATGTAATAAACAAAAATGATTCCAATCTGTACGTCACTCGTAATTTATATTATATATACATATATATATTTAAATATTTACATGATACTTAACAATATTAGAATACTCTTTATTTTTGATCGTTGTCTACATATTTACAAGTATTGAAAGCATACATACATTAGTACCTTAAAATTATGAATTACTTTGTCAAAATTAACATACAGTCATCTTATCATAAATAATATCACACATGTAACTTAAGTTAAATAAATGAATTGTAATTAAAAAAGAATCACTAATATTCATATGTTATAAAGTAGATGAGTAAACTATCGTATTGTACGCAATCAACACGTTTAACAATACCATACCTTGACGATTCACCAATATGTACAGACACACAATGTTATATTATATTCTTAAAAATAAGGCACTTTGTTATCAGACTTTTTTTGTCGTCGTCACAACAACAAATTTAAATGTTTAAAACGAAAATTTCGTTATTACGTCATTGATTGGAAAGAGTCCTTAAAATATCCTCAAGCAAATATGCTTGTGGTGAGTTTGATAAAGCCTTGAAACCAGGAGTCTCTAATACTTTACTTAAATTAGCTTTTATAAAATTTAACGAATGCCCTTTGAGTTTCTCCACGTTATGCAGTTCAGCGATAAGTAAACATTCAGCCACATCTTGAACCGACAAGCGCTTACAAAGTACCTGCTCACACGCTGTTTTTAATCCATCCAATGCATACTTATCAGCTGTTCTTAAAAGTTTATTTGAATTGCACTTTAACTCGTCGTATTTTCCAGTATAGATAAACCTGAAAAGTACTAATTATGTATTTACGAAAAAACATTATTTTGATTATGTGCTTTCTACATAATAGCAATCTATGTTTACAAATTAACGTTATTAATGTTAAAACATATTACGAGTTCAATCTACAGACTAAAAATTCTGCTTTGTGTTTGTATCAGACTATTCAAATACTTAAATTATAAATTTTGTTCACTAATCAAGTAATGAATAACATTATGTAATGTACGTACTTGAGCATTGCTTTAAGTGTCTCAGGATCAGCATCATGAATTCGCACAGCGTTTTCTTGACATTCCCTCATATTGTGCTCGAACATAGCAGCAAATACAGGACTCCTCGCGGCTAAGACATTTTTATGCGCCGGAAACTTTATTCCATTGCAAGCTTCAAGAACAACGTCGCTAAACTTTTCATTATCAAGGAGCCTCTCCATGTCATCGGACAGTTGACCTAATAAATCTGGAACTGGCATAAGACATGCATCTTGACAAATACGGTTAACGTTTCCCGTGGCAGATTTTACACGACAATGTATAAGAAATCTATCATTTGAAAGAAGCCCGTTTCCTGGCTCGAGTACGTAATCACGTTTGACAAATTTTGGAAAACCAGATTGTCGACCTTGAAAGAACTGCCATTTTTCGGTTGTTTTACGCTCGTTTACCTCGCAGTTGTCCTTATCAATTATGCAAAACCTAAAATCGACTTTGATCACAGGTTTGTCACAAGTCACGAGATGGAGGAAAATCGAGACGTAATCTTTATTTTCTTGATTGTTACCGCTCGGATAAAACTGCATACGCCATTTAAGTGTTTCGTGAGTTCCTGAAGAGAAGACCTGAAATCATGCCAATTGTCAGTAATAATGAAAATATTACAAAAATAACAATTAAAATAAATAATAAAAATTGTAAATTTATTAATTTATATTATAGGTATTAACAATTAAAACTAATTAAATAATTGTATTTATTTTAAAAAATTGAAATCAGAAGAAATTTTTCACTTTAATGCTTGAGTAAGATTATAATAATTTTGCAGTATTAATAAATTAACTAACAATTGTAAACAAAAGACAGTTAAAACTATTTTCCTAAACAATTAGATTTTGGTATTTATAGTAACAACTATATACAATATTCTTTTATATAAATTTAATTAAAAATAATATTTTAGTTTTTAATTTTTTTTTCTCGAGAAAATAATTGAAAATTTTAAAAAATGGTTTTTTAATAATTATTTTATAAATTAATTTCAGGAAGTGTTAAACTGCAGTAATAAAAAGAAATATTTTACTTAATTTAAAATATTAACATATTACATTTGAAAATATTTCACTAAAAGCTCACAATTATATTTATTTACCCACTTACATCTAGCAATATCAAACTACTTATGACAACAACAGAATCATAACAATGTAATGATATAATTTGAATTAATATTCTAATTTCAATTGAGTGCTATTAAAAATTATTCTATTTAATTATAACTATGTTATATATTTCTACCGTTGATTCAAGAGCTTCTCCTGGTTTTTCGTTACAAAAACTAAAATTTTCTATTGTCCATGTGAAATTTGCCTCAACGACGTTTACAACAGTTTTACACCAACTGTCAGTGGTAGGTTCCATTATTATTAAGATCAGTCTTATAGCTTAGGATAAAAATTTAAATATCTGAAACAAAAATACATTTAAATTTAATTTTTAATTGATATTCCTGAAGCACATATTTATTTCAAAATCATATACAAAAAGTAGATAGGATAATTTTTAAAAATTATTATAGTCTTTTATGAAATATTTTGAGCATTAAATTGAATTACAATAACTTTAAAGATTTATTATGAATACACATTGCTATACGTAGTGTTAAGTAATTATATAAAAAAATTTTAATAATAAAATAATTATAACTACGCATTTAATGCTTTGAAAAAAAATTAATATAATAAGTAGCTCACTAAATATATACGCAATATTATCAACTATGTACTGATAATTATTAACGACAATGATAATTTTTAATTCAATATCTTACAAGGAAACTATTAGAGTATAGTGTACATTTAAATACATCCATACATAATCTATTTTAATCAAATAAAACTCGAGTAATATAACAAAATAATATCGATACATAAATTAACGTATAAATCATAAATCAATATGTACGTAATTTAAATAATCGAGCTTAAAACTAAAAGTAATTCTTATGAGTCATCGGATAAATAAGTAATCATTGAACGTAAAAATAAAAACTGGAAGTCAACTACCTGTATTTGTAAACAGAATCCGTACGTAATATCACAAAAATATTAATATATTTTCTTCATCACTATTATCCTAATGTTTTCTTAATTAATAACGACGTTTAAAATAATTTATATGATACAATTTTAATAAATAGAGAATAAATAATATATTAGATTTTCCTGAATACATCAAACTCCGACAACACAACTGCCATATTGACACGTGATCTTGCAGCGCCTTTTCTAACGCTTTGCGCGGTGAATTAAAATTTTGCGCGGTCGATAATATTGATGTCTGCATATCGATGTGGGATCTACATTGGCGCGCTTTTTGAATTTATGATTTTTTTTACATTTATATATATTTATATATATTTTCATACAAATAAATAGTAAACTAATAAACATTAATAAAATACATTACTATTAGAATATTATTTTATTTTATTTATGAATTTAATATTTTTTTTCATTATTTGGTTTGGAGATGTACCGTTTCGATAAAGATAAATGTTACAGAATATTTTAATTTCAATTAACTAAGAAACCTCAAACAATCTATCCTACAAAAAGGAGGATGCCAGCAAATCCCTCAGCAAGATTAAAAGTGCGAGCTGCAGTTTGTAAGTAAGTACCGTTATTATTCGCGTTTCGTCAATTTATACGTCTTCGAGACTCAATCGCGGTAGAATACCCTATATATATATATACATTTACCGATCAGTGTAGCTTTTTATCAGTGTAAAATCATTCTCATTGGGGATTCAGGAAACCTGTCCTTAATTCTAAAAGCTAAATCAACCGGTATTTCTTATTCAATTTTGAGATGATAATCGGATATTCTTAAATTTTACAAACAATCGAATAACATTTAAATATATCTTAAAATTTTGATATATTTAAAAAATTATTACACATTACAGTACTCAATACGACAATTTCTAAAATATAAAAAAAAACAATATTTTTGTATCATCGAGAAAAATGTGCGGTACTGTAAAAAAAAAAAATATAACCCTGGCCTTCAACAAGTTTACAAGTGGCAGATGTCATCACCTTGTGCTGCATATGTATGCACTTCTGAGTGTTCCCGAAGTCCGACAAGTAGGTATCGGCTCTTCTGATCCGTTACGCAGTTATACCGAGGAATTCCAAGAGAATTTCGTTATTGTCTCGTTATAACTGTATTCGAACATTCGCTTAGACTTCTCTGCTCGATTTTAATCTTTGAAATTGTTTATTTTTTTCCATTTGCTTGTTGCACTGACTTTCGAAAATTAATTAAAAATGGTTGAAACATCACGGAGAGGAATGTTTATTAAAATTTACTGAACTGTTTAGTAAACGGGGTACGAACTATCCTCATTGAAAAATATTACTGTACCTGTATGGTAAAATGCTATTACTTCTATTAAATTTTGATAGTACTTTTTCTTTTTCGGGAAGCTCTGTCTGTCCCTTCTGTACTATATATAGTTTGGTAAATTGTAATAAATATTTTGTTCCGCATATATATAAAAGTAAATAAAAATGTTTAGATAACATATTTTTATTATTCGACATACATACCTATGCAGAATGTAATTCTTAACCTTTCTTCATTATTTTTTTCCATTTCTCTTACAAATAACTACAAAATTCACGAGTGGTGATAATGACTTAATAAAGTTCGAATAAAACGTGCAAATTCCTCGACCTCGTTCACTCGCGAATACTTATACGTTGTAAGGTTCGATTGTACTTTCTTTATACCTGACTCGCGTTGGGTATTTGAACTTTTTCGAAAGAGAGAGCATCTTTCGATTAGGGTCATGAACTTTTCCAACATGGTTAGTTATAAATCAATTGTTTAGAGGTAGACAAAGGTAAACCGCAACGTAATTTATCGTGCGAGGTTTTTCAATCAGCTGACTCCTTCCTTGGCACGAAGGGAAGTCATTATCTTTATATATATTCCATGGTTAGACTATGTCATTTAGATTTCTGTGTCAAACGTATGCGATGGCAATTAGAACCGGATACTATACCTGGTGTACGTTGCATTTTTTTTTTCGTCCATTCCTCGTTATTCTTATTTTTAATGTTTTAATATATAGGTCGTATAATACTTTTATATCATCTATCTATTTTGGGAAGAAAATGGAAATGAGATTTGTATTTTATGTGTGTAATTTATATATGTGTCGTATGGCATGAAAATCTCTTAAGCCTTGATGAAAAATTACTATACCGAAGGTCAATATTTTGCAAAAAAATAATTTATTTGAATTTACAAAGTGAGATACAAACTACTAAAAATACAATGCTTGTGTATATTTAATTATCCCTGGACTTTTTCGTACACCGCTCACACCAAGTGAATAAAAGTGTAGAAATATATAATTTGCAAAAATTATTTTTCCCTTTTTTGCTACAAGAGCTTTTCGATATTAATTACAGCAAATTTCTCGAAAACGTACGTTATATTACTTTGATATTATCGGCTAGCCCATGAAATGCGGAAAGGTTGGCCTTTACATTGTTACTTGGAATGTACGGAAAAAAATTGCAAAGTACTTAGTGTTAATACCATACGAAAAAAAAAAATTGAATACAAGTAATAAAAGATTTTTATTCCTTATTAATGCATAAACATGGGTAATTAATTTAGAAACATTATATTATTGTATCGTTTATTTCGTTTCCAAAAAAATAGAAATTTATATAAAAATATTATACCATCATATGCAATATGGTTTTTACAAATAAAATAGTAAAATTAATTTAATTATCAAAACATAATAATATACATTTCTATTTTCATATTAATTTTACAAAGTAAAAATAGTTCATTATAAATATAAATTAATCTGCAGTATATTTATGATAAATAATTTTCTTTGACATCTAAATTTACGTAAATCATTAGATTTTATTCCACTATCGCATAACTGTAAAAAATGAATATGCGCTTACGAACATCTGAAATTTGAAGAAAAAAAAATGTTTTAAAAAATCTTTAACTGTAATAACTTTATCGCTATTGTAAAATTTTATCGTCATAAAAGCAATCACTATATATCCTTTTCAAATTCAAAGCATGCACATATTTCAATGTTAGTATAAATAAACAACATAAGTTAAATTAAGAAATTTCACTCTATACATACTCGTTGAAAAGTTTCTAAAGATAGTTTAATGTATCCACCTGCTGTCAGCTGTACAGGCTTTTGTGCCCTCATCATCATAAAAAGTAACATTTGATTTGCATCGTGTTCGTAATGCGGATGCGACAATGTTGCACTGTAGGCTGCATTCTGGATTGCTTTGCTCTTTAAATTTGTCGTTGGTTACGTGTTATTATTAAATTTATTAATGTACCGAATTTGCATTGAAATATCGTAATAATTAAGCTAGGTACAACTTTAGTTATTTTATATCGTACAAATAATTGTAAACGTTTGTTGAAATATCTTCAATAATCTCAATGTTCTCTACATTTTATAGCAAATATTAAAATGTATATGTCATTTTTTACAAAATTTGTTAAACATTACTATATACGTGTTAATATTTTCTATAACAATTAAGAAAACAAATTGACAGCCTAATGTTTCATAATATTTATATTGTTTAGATACTCAAAAGTCTAAAAAATGCCTTCCCCCTCACTCTTAAAGGGTTAGTCAAATATATATAAATAATGAAAATTTCTTACCTCGGTTAAAAGATACTCCGGTATCCACTGATAAGTTAAAAATTGCATGAAATTTAATACCAAAATAGTTACGTATTTCATTTGATCTTGATCATTCTGTTTTAGATAAAAAATGTATTAATATCAATTCGTAATACTATTGGTGAATATAAATAATCATTTACTTCCAAAAGTTTTATTCCAATGAGAGACATATTATACACGGTACACGAAATCTGTACCAAAAACAAGCTACGCGTGAATTCCTCGATTTTCATGCAAAATCTAATTTGTAATTTTGCAAAGTATTAATTCATACATGTGTATTGTTTATAATTTTAAAATTAGATGTGTAACTCACTCCATCGTTTCTTGATGAAATTTTACGCAATTCAAAATTTCATGCTTTGACAATTTATTGTCATCAATCTTATTATTTCTAGTATAATTATCTTTCGTTATTGATAATAGTTTATTTTTAATAACTCTTAAGTAGCCGCAAGCTATCAAGATCAAAAATGGTGCAACGGATTCTATTCCTCCCAGGATGATACCGACGCTGTAACATACGAGAGCTTGAAGAATAGATACCAATGTGTACCAGGGTTGTTCTTCAACCTCGACGTAAAATCTAAAATGCAACAATATCTAAATCAATCAAAATATAATTACACATTTTTGCATACTTTTAAAATTGGTGATTGAAGAAATTTACTACTTTACTGACGTGTTCAAATGAAACTGTTTATAAGTTTATAAAGTTAGCGATGAATAAATAAGTTGATTTTTTCAAGTGATCGATTCATGTATACCTAATTATTTATATCAGAGTGGTTGAGCAAATATTTGATCGCAAAATTTTTCGAATGCTTTTTTAACTTTTATCCGATATGTTGATAAAAAACAAAGTGTCATCTACAAAAATTTAAAGGTAAAAATAATGTGTATAGGAAGTTTTTAAAAATATCCATCGAATAGTTTTTACGAATTGTCAGAATTGAAATGAACAAATATTAAAAGATAGTTTTGAAAGTTTTTCGTAACAAGTACATTATATTAATAAATTTCTTCAATCCTTTCAATACTAGAGGAAATTTTCCATTGTATCTGAAAAACATTCAACAAAACTGTACGAAAAATACTTTTTCCGAATACTGACAAGAAGAACATCATATATTTGGAAAACAGATCGTGCCCAGCTTGTAGGATATGCTTTTTAATATAAAAATATAAAAAAGCCAGAGCCATAGACCCTAACAATCGAATTTTAGTGCCCAATTTTTGTTTAAAATTTCTTCAAATTTTTAATTCGGCTACAACTTTCCTCTATTTTATCGGATTTGAGCGTATTTTCTATAAATTACATCTATTGTATCTCAACTTTTAATTAAACTTTAGTCTGAATGTTAATATTTGACAGTTTAGAAGTTACATACGTTTAAAGTGAAGCTTCTTTTTTTTAGAAATTTTGCTTTAATAGCGTATAACTTTTGAAAAAACGATTGTTAGGGTCTGCGGGTCTGGCTTTCTACATATTTTTATACTATAGAAAACATATTCTACAAGCTGGGCACGATCAGTTTCCCAAAAATATGATGTTCTCCTTGTCAGTATCAAAAAAACTCTTCGACTAATGATGCTTTCTAAAAAAAATTTTTTTTAACATTATCAATCTATCTTTAACTAATTATAATACGTTAATCTAGAAACTTTAACAGCTAATGCTTTGTTTTTTATCAACATATTGGACAAAATATTTGGAAAATTTTCAGTCAAATAATTGCATAACTAATTGCATAAAAATGGAAAAATTAGAAAATATTAGAAATGAAAACGAAACATATTTTATAAATTTATAAAGAATATAGTATATATTAATTCATAAATTTTTCCATTTCCATCGAGGACTAAAGAAAATGTACAAAATAAACGAAAAATAACCGATCATCAGTCGCATAATATTAACTTGGTCGGCAAAATCTTGGTTGCCGTTCCGTTAACATCCTCCGATGGTATCCTAACGAATTGCGCTGTCAATACATAAGATGAACTAGCGACAAGACTGCTGCACATGAAAAAATTCTTGAGAAAGTTGACTTTTCGCTCAAATATTCTAACAATTTCACCTTCGTTCAAAGTTATAAATGACCACAAATTTTTACAACGTCGCATAAGTTTCTGTAATTCGTGACGCTTCGTGTAGAGCATGACGTATCTGATGTATATATTGTTGCAAATCAACACTTCGCAAATGCAATCGATTTCTAATCGATGTTCCAAAAGCATACGTATACCGTACCCCAAAAACATGGTATTGTAAATTGTGCACGCGGTGTAAAAGTACATTCCTGTATAGCGACTTTTGACGAATACCCTGAATTTATGTATATTCATTTAACGTATATTTTAATAATTTAGAGGTACCCTGCTAGAAATTTTATCGCTCTATAATGACTGTTCATCAATTTATAATATTTTATGAACAATAATCATGCTTGGAATCATCGAAAATTGACCATATACTCATAGTAATATCGTAATGTGGTCTATATATGTTATGTATTGCATTACATAAATATCTGCTGTATGTTATTCATTATTGCAAATATATGTAAGGATGCGTATAAATCGGTAGTTTTAATTTTTTTTTCCTTATCATGTTAATAGTAACACAAATTTTATTAAATAACTAAAAACGTTTAAAAGCATATTAATAGCGATAAAATAGTAACAAAAATAGATTTAAAATTAAATGATAGTAAAAAGAGACAAATTTTATCGTAAAAAAGAGGATAACTTAATACTGATTAAAAAATCTTATTAAATAAATTATATAATTTTTATATTATACTCCAGTTTAATATTAATATATTTCAAAATATTTATTTCTTGTTATAAAATTTATAATAGTTGACGTATAATCATAATATCTTAATAAACGTATACAACTTATATATAATATAATACATATATAATAACGATAACTGTAATATTATAATCATTAAATTCTACAAAAGTAAGACGTTTTTGAGATTTGTCATCGTAAAAATTAATTTTTTTTCTTAAATTTTATCATATAACATGACAATTATTAAAATACTAAAGATTTCTAACAAGGTACAATATTAAAAAATAATGTTTTAAAAATGTTTTTAAATTTTGTTAATGTTTAAAAGATACCTCATAATATTAGATGTAACATCATCGTCATCGACAGGAAGAAATCCTAAAAGTCCGTAAAAATTAATGTAAAAACTAGATATCTTTTTATATGTGTAATATTTCTTTTCCTTCATTATTAAAAGCAAAAAGGAAAATGTAGGAACTTTTAGAAATATAATTTTAGTTTGTAACGTAGATACATATAAATGGTAAGTATATCGAAAGTGGTAGACTCAACTGACCATCGATAAATCAGGGAGACTTGTCCGAACCACCCAACAAGCCTTTGGTATATTACATATTCAATACCTTGGATGAATATTTGATTTTCCTTTGAATTCTCGATGAGTGTTGTGTATCACGTTATTATGAATATTTTTATCTTCCATACATAAAAAAGGGTTTAATAATACGATAGCGTTGGATATATTTCACAACTAAACTAAGTTACGTAGTAATCACCCTTTTCTACATCTTATACCGAAAATAGCAATATTGAGATTTATTATAAAATGTATAATAAATATTATTTAAAATAATAATACAGTTTTGACAACTTTTTAAATTACTAATTTGAATGATAATTTATTAGTAATTAAAATTTATATCACTTGTTTTGTGAAAAATAAAAATATTATTTTTATTAATCGAAGATGTGAATATATCATATTACAAATTATGTAATTAATTATACATAGTTACAGATTCAATTACTATTGTTTACAAAATTATATTTTTGCGTATAAAAATTCTATAGGTAATTACTTAGCATTTTAAATGTGTGCGCACTTCACTATATTTTAAAAAAAATCAATACAATTTAATTATTTCAGTTACTAAATGTGCATTAAAAATGATTATATTTAATGACTCATATCTATACATTTTAAACTTAATAGAATCAGATTATTTCCAAACTATTTGTAGAAATATAATTTTATTTAGTAATTATTCTTTTAAGTTAAATGTTTTATCAAAATTGGTACTTCATTACCAGTTAGTAACTGTAATTTGATAAACAATATATGGAACAGTAGTTTTCATTTACATAAATGGTAGAACGCAGTGAGATATATTTTTTTATCTATTTTTATTCAAAATGTTTATTTTATAGTTAGAAATGGTATATCAACTTTCACCACAGTAGTGATTGCTCATTGAAAAATATTAACAGTATCATTAACATCATCCAATGAGATAGAAACAAATTACATAAAATTTGATCTTTATGTCAAAGTACTTAAATAAATTGACTATCGTTTGAAAGCTATAGTGATGTTACACGTGAAGAAAAAATTACTCAAATGTTCAGGTATGTCACGTCAAAATAATAATTATATGTCAAATAGACAGCTGACTTTGTACAAAAATTTTATATAAAAAGTGAGTATAATGCTGGGAGAGACTTGAAGCACGTTTACTGTTTTCTTTCACAATTTTATCCAAATCATTTAGATACTTTTTATACAGTTTTTCTCTCAATGTACCTTTATTTGTTTTCAGATATTCATAATAATTATTATTGCCAGTATTATATGAGAGTTAGTACATATTGTCGATTAATATACCAACATGATTTTTCTCACATTGAGACAGAACTCGAATATTGTCGATATCCATTATATTTCCTAATATCTTGGATTATATCATATATACGCATAGAAAAGTATACTATTATGGCAACGAAAGATATACACATATGCATAATCTTTTGAAAAACCAACTATAAATGTTAAAGTTTCAGTAAGTGTTTTTTTACACTTGTAACAATACGATTAGTTTTCTTCGAGTATAAACTGTTCAAATTAGGTGAAAAATAGCTTAGTTGTTGTGAAACTACAACAAATATTAACCATCAGCAATAGATTTTTTATTGGTTAATATAAAAAATATTTACAAAATGAGCAATATTACGTTTCTCCATAAAAATAATTTAGTTTCCACGCTTCGATACCTTAACCCGTTACAGGAGCTCGTCCAACAGATAAACGAAAATTACAATTATTAAATTATAAGTACCATGTATTGTATATCAAAAGCTACAAATTAGATTATTAACTATGTAGAAAATTTTATTTCGAAATATTAACTTTACATAACAAAATAATACACCTTATATGCAGTTGCTCTGAAATAAAGAAAAAAAATTTTACTATAACCGATGCTTTCGATAATTTAAATACCATATTAACGTACCTTAGTATAATGCTAAAAATCCAAGTAACTATTATTTTATATATTAAAACTCATCGTAGTACCGTAAAGAATGAATAGGCGCTCACGAACATCTGAAAGAAATGCAAGTAAAAATAAATTATCTCTAATTTATTTAAAATTTGATCACTGGCACTATTTTATTGATTGTGGGCAATTTAACAAACAGTTATGAGTAAAAAAACAGTATATATTATTGTACAAAAATTATTATTTAATAAGTTCTAGTAATATTATTTTAAGCAGTAAGTACAACAGGTGTAAATTGATGTTAATTTTTTTTGTACACTCACGCGTTGAGAACTTTCTAAGGAAAGCTTCACGATTCCACCAGCTGTCAGTTGCACAGGCTTTTGTGCCCTCATCATCATGAAAAGTAGCATTTGATTTGCATCGTGTTCGTAATACGAATGAGATAACGTTGCGCTGTATGCTGCACTCTCGATTGCCTTACTCTTCAAATAAAAAATATCCTCGTACTATAAGAGATTACTTCATGTACCTTATACGAAAATTACTATTTTATTCGCGAGAGTAATAGATATGCCAAAGTTTCATTATAGAGATTATCTTTTTGAGCGTGAATTTTATCACGGCAATAATATATCAAATGTCAAGTTCGTAAAATAATATAACTTTTCTAAAAATTAAAATAAAATTCTACTAGTAGAAATTTGGTAGGTTCTAAGGTTTTCAGATTAAAAAAAGCTTATTACAGCTTCAACGTTACATCTTGGAAACCCAATACTGAGAGAAGAAATATTTGTTCTTAAAAATTAGTAAATTGATTATTATCAATAACGTATTTTAAAATGGTGTTTCTTTAATGTTAACTATTAATTATGAAATTAATAGATTTTAGATTTTTAATCTTACGATCTAAATAACAATGTATTCAACTGTTAAGAAACATTCATTTCCTCATATATGAAATATTAAAAGTTAAGAATTATCATTTGTCATAAATATTTCTTCCTCGTAGAGTATTAATTTCTACTAGGACATTTTAATCTAATAAAATTAAATCTTTTTATTTAACAAATTTAAAAAATGCATTTGTTAGAGGCAATATTAGACTTAAACGAAATAGTACTTCTGTCAAAAGGTGTTCCGAGATCCAATGGCAAGTGAAAAATTGTAAGCAATTCAATGCCAGTAACGACACGTATCTCATTTGGCCTTGATCGTTCTGTGATAAATAGAAAAAATATATATTAACAATTCATTTACTAATAAAATAAAAAATATCGAAACGTGATATACCTGTATAAGTGTCAATCCAATGAACGATATGTTGTAAGTAGTGCACAAAATCTGCATCATAAACATACCACGAGTCATCTGTTCAATTTTTTCACAAAACCTAATTAAACCGATCACTCGTTACATAATTTACTAGATTTCAATACATTCTTAAGTTATTTTAATTTATACGAACTCCATTATACTTTGATGAAATTTGACGCAGTTCAAAACTTCACGAGTTGGTAATATCGTAAGATCGGTGTCTCGATCGTTCGGAAAATCGGTATCGCATTTACTGGTTACCTTTAAGAGCCTGTGCTGGATCGTTTTCAAATAACCACAAGCCATCAAAATAAGAAATGCCCCTACCGAATCGACACCTCCTAATATTATCGCCGAAGAATAACAAATGGTTGCTTGAACTATTGATACGATCGTGTACCATGGATCATCTTGAACTTCGATAAAAAATCTAAATTAAATCATTGCCATTATTGCACTGCGTTATGATTTTTCGATAAATAATATATTTAATCAAATCAAATAAACAATATTATATATTATTCGTCAAAAATCGTGTTTAATATATTAATTTAAAATTCAGAAAACAATTCTAGAACATAGAAAACGCCAAATTTTAAGAAAAAATAATATTTGTACTAAAAAGAATAAAGAATAATATGTTGGTAGTTTTTATTGTCATACTTTATAAGATATATGTGAATATGTTAATAGTAATTAAAATATTACGTTAAAATTATTATTTTACAAATTTGAAAAAAATTATATAGAAGAAAATTTATCAAAATGTAATTTCTTTCATTAATAATAAATATGATGCATTTTCAATACTCTTTAATAGGATATAATTCACTTATAACAGAAATACTATTTATCATTTATTAACAAACAGTATACTTTGTAAAAAACGGTAACGGTGTTGTGTTTCCTTCGAAGATAATGTGTGAATTTAGAAAAAAAATTTTATAAATTAAATCAACGATATTTTTGAGTTACCATGATATATGTGATAATAAAGTGATGTTTTTCACATTTTTAGTACTATTAAACTTTTTAATTCTTGTAAAATTGTAAGAAGGTTTCTGCAGTTTGGGTATAAAATTATGAAAGAAAATATTACTAACTTGATCGGCAAAATTCTTTTCGTCGTACCGTTTCCATCCTCCGGAGGAATTCTGACGAATTGTGCATTGACGACATAAAACGTAACAGCTACAATAGTCGTCCACATGACAAAATTTTTAAGTATATTCACTTTCCGTTCGAATCTCATAATAAATCTGCACTCGTTTTTTGTTAAAAATGAAGATAATCTTTTACAGAATCGCATGAGCGTAAGTAATTCTTGCCGGTGTAATAGCAACATGACGTATCTTAAATATATGTTTTCGGATATAAACAATTCGCATATACAATCAATTTCCATGCGATTCTCCTTGATCATTCGTACAACGTTACCTATATGCATTGTGCTGTGCATCGACGATGCGATGAAAAAAAATATACCTGTATAACGATTTCTAAAGATTAACCTACAAAATTTATTAAGTATAGTCACTTATCTTTAGAATACTTAACAAAATACTTGCAATAATGTAATTGTTTTTTTGTATCGAATTCTATACCTTAAAAACGAAGATTCACGAACCTCATCTTCAAATGGAAGAAATCCAAGAAGTCTATAAAGATTGACATAGGTACAAGATAATTTTTCGTAAGTGTATATCTTCTTTTCTTTCATCCTAACCATAATAAATTGCAAAACGTATCTTATTTAGATGCGGACGAAAGGAGCGAATATAAGTATTTGAATGTTGTAACTCGAGTCTGAAAGCCTCGATGTATAACGGATTCGTATACATGAAACTCCTGACGAGCGCATTGTTATAAGAAATTCATTAGTTTCATAAATACTTGATTTTCGCATAAATCGACGGTATACGTGTATATAATTGCGGGTGCAAGCTTGGCAATACATTGTATGTATGAATATTATTTTTATCTTGTTGAAAGAGGGTTGGAATCGATGTGTTTTTACTCCGTGGTTATATTGTACAAGTGTATCCTTTTTCTCTACTTAAAACACATGGTATTTTATAAATAGTACCATTTAGATGATCTTTTTTATACATTTTTTCTTTCTTCAATTTTTGAAATAAATATATTTCATTGATAAAAGCACTGTTTATTATCATTTAAATTCTCAAAATTATATAAGTTTAAATTACTTACTTATTATTTATATATTGTGCAATTTGGTGGGAAAATTTTCCTTCTTTTAATTGTGTCTATTTAAATAATCAGAATGGAATTAGGATAATGTCTGACTATAACATTTGTATATTTACGACGTAACAATACGACAAAGAAAATTAAAAGGAACGAGACTCATACCAAAACGATTAATAGTTGGTTGATAAAGCCATACAAATTTTTATGAAATCTCAATTATTAATTTGAAACTGACTGTGTTTCATTACAATTTTGAATTGTCTTTTAACACTTTTTCAGCATTTATTTAATGTATTCGAATGTTGCGTAAGAATGGATGTCGGAATAACGTATAAAAATGCAAAAATGGAAATATCGATTAAAGTTTTATAGTTTAGATTTTTCATAATCTTATTTACGTTTTAATAAACACTCGAAAGTTTTATTAATTACAGGTGGACCAGGTAATTTAAATTTTTATTGATTGTTTTATTCCAAATTATCGAGATTATATAAAAAAATACTAATTTTGTAATAATAAATGTAATAAATATTTAATAATGTAATAATGTAATAAATTTTTAGTAATAAATTTTTTAATACTAAACTATATAATTTTCAAAGCAGTGATATCTCAGCTGTTTTTATAAGATTTCAACAATAGAAAGTAAATAAATTTTCATATTGATTTTATAAATAATTGAATTAATTATTTTTAATTTAAATTAACTTTAGAAACATATATTTATTATAATGTTTTTTCAGGCAATCCACAATCCATAGTGTACGAAGACTGCACAGCCTTTCAAAAATAAATTTTTTTAAAATTAACTTTCAATACCTAAAATAATTTGTTTAAAAACAATATTCCTTTGTAAACGACATCATGGGTATTTCTTATACACAAACTTTTGAAAAATTCTTTTCCATAATTTCTTTTATGAAATGATCTCTCATATATTTACAGGTAAACATTATTTATTTTCAATAATTTATTAATACTTGAAATATCTGAAATGAATATGACACTTTGATTTAAATTTATTCAAATACGATTGAAAAAGAAACTCTGTCCAATATAATTAACCAAATTAATGTAGAAAATGACAAAAACAACCACGACGACTACTCAAGTAATGTCAAAGCCTGATAAAATTAAAGAATAATTGGACTTCTATAAAAAAAAATAAAAAAGAAACGCATCAACAAATGAATTTTTGTTCGTTATATATGTATATTTTAATAAGCAATAATATTGAATATTCGTATAATAATTTAGAAATTGATAATACACATTCCACGCATAAATGATTGTTTTAAATATATTCGAAAAATCGCATTATGACTTTAATTTGTATGCAACAGTCGGACACCTTGATAGTTATCTCTCGTATCTGTAATGAAAATGTAATAAACGGTTGATAAATATTATTCTTTATTAAAATTTAACTGTTAATAATACAATAAATTTACCTTAACATAATACTAAAGTTTTAGTTATAGTAATAATTTATTCACGGTTAATCATCGCATAACTGTAAAAAATGAATAAGCATTCACGAACATCTGAAAGTAATGCAAAAGATAATAAATATAAAATTATGTGAATCTATCGGTCTATCCGATAATTATAATTTTCTATTAGAGAAAGCTCATTAAAATCTTCCACTACGATTGGTAGAATTTCCCACAGGGCAGACTTTTAAAAATTATACAACCATTTCGTCCTCGATTTCCAATTATATGATCCACCGTTCATATTAGTGAACAAAGCGTTTAATGAGCCATCTATACAAATATAAATGTTAATAAATATTTTAATAAATCTGGTAAATATTGAAAAGATATAATGGTTATTTTGTAGCCATAAAAAATTAGTACTAACAAAGAGAGTTTCCACCCTCCGGATCACGGATTTCGTTGCATAGTAATATAAAAATATAAAAGAATTTCTGCTTAATCGCTGATAGCTCGGAAACAAATAGAAGTAGACACTCAAATCTATAGCAAAAGGATGAAATTAAGTATAAATACGATTTGAAGAAAAGAAGCTTAATTATCTCAATTTGGTCAAAAGTTATAGAAGTAATAAGAGTTAGACAAAATTTTAACGAAAATTGAGTATTTCAATATTATGAACGTTTTAGTCAAAAACTTCGTCTAATTCTTATTACTTCCATAACTTTTGACCAAATTGAGATAATTAAGCTTCTTTTCTTCAAATCGTATTTATACTTAATTTCAACCTTTTGCTATAGATTTGAGTGTCTACCTCTAATTGTTTCCGAGCTATCAGCGATTAAACTGAAGTATATTCTTCTCACAATTTTTCATTAACTGCATATAACATTCGTCAAACAGCCTGTAATATTTAACATCTGAATTCTTTCATATTTATTTTTTGTACCAGAAATCAGTTCCTAAAGTTGCAACGAAATCTGTGACCCGACGGGTGCAACCCCTCCTTTTAAGTATAAAGTAGCTAATAAACCATCTTATTCTTATTACTTTCTTCTTGAAGCATTGTTTGGATTTGAAGATTTAAGTTACTTATTAACAAACATTTACTTTCTTTGTCTTGGGGCAAATTGTACTATTTTTTCTATTTCTGCTGGATATTAACAGTGATTTGAACGATATTCTGAATGAACGATATTAGAACAATATTCTGAATAAGCGTTTACTCCCTCAGATTTAATTAAGGGAATCGACGCATTTCACTCACGAAGTGTAAATATAATTTTTCACCCAGATCATCGTGGAAAAAGGTCACAAATATGACAATATTTTTTGATAATGTTTTTTTGTGTATTATATATTTGCTAGCTCTAATACTCACGAAAATTTAATGTCTTAAAAAATATTTTGGTTACAATTTTTTATATTAACGGTAACGTGAATGTGGGGACTCAAAAGTGAGTCCCGTGACTAAAAAGTGTCGGTAGTAAAAAGTATTTTTACTCTCTAGGGAATAAAATACAAATTAACTCCCCCATTTAAAGTTAACAAAGTGGACTTTTCGAGTGGTCTGGATGAAAATTTTTTTTATATATAGGTATATACAGGAAATACATTTTTTGCTATATTTGTAACTTACACGTTGAAAGCTTTCGAGTGAGAGTCTTATGAAACCACCGGCTGTTAATTGCACAGGCTTTTGTGCCCTCATCATCATAATAAATAACATTCGATTTGCTTCGTGTTCGTAATGCGAATGGGACAACGTTGCGCTGTAGGCCGCACTCTCGATTGCCTTACTCTTCAAACGCGTTACATTCAACAAATTAAATATTGGATTTAATATTAATTGTAGAAAATATTTCGTAACTCTAATTAGATATACAACTAATGCTCACTTCTGTCAAAAGATGTTCCGGAATCCATTGGCAAGTGAAAAACTGTAAAAAGTTTAAAACCAATATCGAGACGTACCTCATTTGATCTCGATCGTTCTATTAAGCGTAATAAATAAAACAAATTTTAATAATGGCTTACGTGTGAATTAGAAACCTAAAATGTATTTACCTCGAGAAGTTTCAGTCCAATGAGCGATATATTATAAATAGTGCATGACACCTGAATCATAAACAGTCCTCTAGTTAAATGCTCAATTTTATCACAAAATCTAATCGGTGCCCAAAATTTGTCTATGTATAATTTTCTCGTAATACATCATCATATTAATAACTATTGTGATTCTAATTTATACTTACTCCATTATATTTTGATGAAATTTAACGCAATTTAATACTTCGTGCACAGGTAATTTAGTCAGATTTGCTTCCGATACTTTAATTGAATCCGTATCACCACTCGTCGCCATCGTCAAAAGTCTATTTTGAATAGCTTTCAAGTAACCGCAAGCCATTAAAATAAGAAATGGTCCTACCGATTCGATACCAGCCAATATTAACGCAGTTGCGTAGCAAACAGTACCTTGGAGAATTGATACTATCGTGTACCATGGGTCGTCTTGAATGTCTACATAAAATCTAAAAACAAATTATACAATTTATATATTTTTTAAAATTTGGTACTTCCTAAAATATCCAAACCCGTGTAGAAAACAGTAATAGTTTCGTAATAACAAACATGTTACTGAGAAAGCCAGAGGATTTATGGTTTTGCAGTCTAAAAGGTTAAGAAGAATTCATTGTTCTTGTTTATATTCAATCATAAAATATATACACAATTTAAATATTTTGTTTTAAGAACATGTCAGACTCAAGAAATGGTATTTTATATACTTTTTTTATAAACGAAATAATTAATTTTTAAAAAAATAATTTAATTACGATGTTTTTTTAGTAAATTTTCGATTGTTGAGTGTCAATAATAAATTAATCCAATTTATTTATTTATGTTCATAACATTTCGTCTGCCAGGTTTGCGGACCTCTTCAGGTGCTCAATATTCAATATAATATGTTACAACCCAAGTGAGTTTCGTCGAATAATCACACTACGTTGACCCTTAACAATCGACAATTTACTAATTCAATAATAGAGGGTCAAAATTACAAATTACGATGTTTTTTTGATTAATAATTACCGACCAGAATTCTTTATTAGATGATTTATAAAAAAATATATTTTTTCTTTAAAAATCAAAACGTCAAATCCTATTTTATGTTTTAAACTATTCGTATAAATTTTTCAGATTTTTAATTCAATATCTTACATATCATTTCTGGGTTGAAAGGTGTAGATCTTTGTAATTTCACTCCAACTTCCACAAAAATTAAATAAGTAACAGGTAGTCTCTAATTCTATGTTAAAAAACTAGTATAAACGTCAGTTAGAAATTATATACAGGATAAAAATAGTGATTAAAATTTTTTTAAAAATTCACGTTAATTGTAAAATACAAGTACAAGGGTTTGACGTAAAAAATTTTTAAAAAAAATCATTTTATTTACGTATAAGAAGGAAACTTTAAGAATATTTAATTTCAATATTTGACACGTTATTAATAGTAATGTTAATTTTAACTTGTACTTTGTCAATTGTTACCTACAGTAGTATTATTTTGATATAATTTTTAATTAGCTAACGGGGATCAAACAAAAGTAAAAAATATTTCATTTAATTTGAATCGCATAATTATTTTCTACGTAGGTATAACTAATTGTCAATTGCATAATATTAACTTGCTCGGCAAAATCTTGGTTGCCGTTCCATTAACATCCTTCGACGGTATCCTGACGAATTGAGCAGTCATTATGTAAAACGTAGTAGCGACAATGCTACTCCACATAAAAAAATTTTTCAACACATTGACTTTCCTCTCGAATACACGAATAATTTCTACTTCGCCAACTATTAAAAATGACGATAATTTTTTACAGTATCGCATTAGTATAAGCAGATCGTCTCGATATAAAAACAAGACGACGTATCTTAAAAATATATTTTGACAAATGAACAATTCACAAACAAAGTCGATTTCCATTCGATGGTCTTTTATCATGCGAATACCATAGCCTACGTGCATTGTACTATGAATCGTCGATGCGATGTAAAAAAATATTCCTGTGTAACGATTTTTTAAGATCAACCTATAAATTTTAAGAATCTTATTGGTTTAAAAAAAAAATATCATTTTATAAAAACTTAATAAATATCGTACCTTAAGAAACCAGAAGATTCATTAATCTCATTTTCGATAGGAAGAAATCCAAGAAGTCTGTAAAGATTTACGTACGTACAGGATATTTTTTCATAATTATATTCCTTTTCCTTTTTCATTATGAGCATAACAGTTGAGAAAAAATGAAATATCTTTTCTTTGTATACAAAGGTGAAATGAATGTAAGTATCGAATGTTGTAAATCGAGACCCAAGTCTAACTCTCGATATAACGGATTTATTCGTTGCTCCTGACGAAGCACATGATTATTAAAAATTCATTAGTTTCATAAATACTTGATTTTCACATAAATCGACGGTATACGTATTATACTATAATTGCGGGTGCAAGCTTGGCAATACATTGTATATATGAATATTATTTTTGTCTTCAACTGAAAGAGGGGTTGATATCGATGTGATTGTTCTGCAAGTTTATCCTTTTTTATCGCAGCTCTACTTGAGAAATAATATGTGAATTAAAAGAATCAAATCCAACGTAAGTGAAGAACTATAAAATATTTATTATCAAATATGAAAATATTTTAAATTTTAGAGAAAGATACGTTTTTATGTTTATAATCACGATCAAAAAGATTGAATTTATTTTATAAGCTTATATGTGTTTTATGTACTTGTATTTTTAAGAGTGAAGATCTCATAGTGTAAATTATATAATAGTCAAAAAATAAAAAAAAATTGGTAACTGGTAAAGGTTAATAGAAATAAATGAACTCTCAGTATGTATATATTTAATAGTGTATGAAATGTCCTCCTGTGTATTTGATCGAAATGTCTTGTACAATATTTACAAAATTTATAATAAATAAGCACACCAAAGCGAGACGCAGGAAGCGGCACGTGTGATCAATTCATCATACAGCTTCGATTCGTCGTTTATTTTATTTTATTTTCTCGTTATCTTTATACTCTCCTCTACGCAAATCCGTTTACAAAAGAGAAGAAGAAATAAAACAATAAAAGAAAGAATATGTATACAAATGTAAATTCGGTACAAAGCCCATCGCTTTTCCCTTTCTTCATCATTTTCCCATTTTGATGCGTTAGTCAAAAGAAAAATAGAAACAAAACGCAAGGGTGAATTACAAAATAAATAATTATCCCGTATCCATGAGGAAAAAAAATATAGAAATAAACTTATCTTCTACGACACGAGTGAAAATTTTCACTTATATATATATTATATATAATATATATAATATATATATATATATATATATACCTTCAATGATATACAATTTTAATTCTTTACATTCTACAATCGTTTTTTTATTCTCTTCTTTTTCTCGAGATAGAAAAAGAGGCGCAAGTGTTTCAAGCTAGAGTAGTAATAGTCTATCGGTGGTTTAGGATAAAAAGGTATTAGGAGGAAGGTTTCGTTTCGAGTTGTACATATTGTAGAGTCTCACGTCATTTTATACAAAATTACAATGACGCGTGGTTAACAAGGAAAAGACATAATTTACATGTGTTTTTACGCATATCGATAGGATTTTTTTTCTTATTTTTACACTGCAGTCAAAAGTTATTTTGATAATTTTTCTTTCGTTCGAGGATATACTAAATTGAGTAAGATTTCAAAATTTTCGGTTACTAGTAGGGTAGGGTTGTTCGTTTATTTTTGGCGAGAGGGGTTGAAATATGTGCGTTTGTTTACATTTCGATGAGTTGTCCTTTCTTTTTCGTTAAGATTTACACTATTAGTCGTATACAACATGTGGATTCTATCTTGTACAGATTTTCGTAAAATGCTTCTCTAAAATGCCTCGGTTTAAAATTCTATACGCTAACGAAAAATTTGTGTAAATGCACGAAGGAACTCTAAATAAATGTACAAAATATAAATTTATAAATAATTTTACTCAAACTATCAAATTTCCTTTTTCCTCTAGTATTTAATACAGAAAAACAAAGAGAAACAATAAACATAAATGCATCGAATAAATAAAGAAAATAATAATGGAATCAAATTTTTCGTTTACACGTATACGACATATTTTCTTCGTTATATAAACATTTTCGTTTTTACTCTATTCTAAGTCAACCCTGTTAATTTTGTATACATTTTTTTTCACTTCGTTATTCAATACACGTTTACACTTACATTTTCTATATAAACGCCATAAATTAATAAACGACATGCATATATTTATTAGTAAACCTCAAATAATTAATTATATGTATATATATATATGTATATATTTATAACGTATTACGATATAGAGAAAAAGTAACTAAACAAAATTTCGAATATTAACAAACTATACGCACTAAAATTAATAAAGTACAAAACATCGAGGTACCGATCAAATTATAAACAAACGCACATGATTAAAAGTAGAAAAAGAAACAACAACGTTTAGCGGTCGGTTCGCTAATATGAAGGATAAAAGGGATGTTTTTCTTTGTATAAGTATATATGTGTATAATATATATGTATACTGGAGAAAAAAAATAATAAGAAAAGGAAAACCGTTAGGCCTTTTCAGCTGCGGAAGATCTTTTTTCTTATAATGTTTTGTTACGACGTACGAACACAGCTCGCGGTTTCTCTCATTTTTTTATTTTTATATATAGGAAATGTATTTTTCGTTCTTATTATTATTTTTCAATTTAAAAAAAAAGAAGAAAAAACAAGAAATATTACATCATCGAAGAATAATAATAAGAACACGATGATAATAGAAATAATAGACGAATAAAAATAATGTTACGCGTGTTATAATAATTAATTAATGTAAATATATGTATACACTTATAGTCTGCATAATATACATATATATGTATACGTATTGTACATGTATTCGTATACATATATACATACGTGTTTGTGTGTATTTATATTAATTAGCATTTATAATCTACGCACTTAAATCATTAAATACTTGAGAATACGAGCGAGGCTTTTTACTATTTAATATAATACATTGGGTGTACGCTGACGATTAACAGCGTTCATTGTTTTTTTTAAATTAATCCTACGGTATATAATCGTCAAATCGACGATATATATATATATATATTTCTTTTCGCTTAAACGATGATGGCTCGCCTCGAGTAATACGCGAAAACGAGCCCTTTTTGGAATTTCTTTATTTTTTTCTCTCTCTCTTTCCCTCTCTTACTCTCTCTCTTTTTTTCTCTCTCTCTCTCTCACTTTCTTTCTCTCTATTTCTCCTATGGAAACGAATAATAATAAATTATCGCATCGCGAGTCAAAATCAATTCGAGATCGATATCGAATGTAAAAAATTTCAACGCTCTCGATCTCGATTATACGAACACCTAATCTCCTATACAGATTATATATTTATATAATAAATTCTGTAAAAGAATATTCATCTGTGAAGTTTATATAGATTTTGAATCGGTCGCGATTTTTACTTTTTTGTACATTTCCCCTTTGCTTAATTACTTAGATTCTTTTTCTTTCATTTATACAAGACGATTAACGTTTCCATAGACAGGGCTCGTCTTCCCGTTATAATTAGTATATATTTTTCATTTTCTTTAAATACGCGCGCGGAAGAAAAGGATTTGAGAGTCGCTTATGTAGAAACTTATATCATTATTTATATTAGACAAGTGCGAGACAAAGCGTGTCGATCGAAATTATAAGGGACGTTAAAAAAAAATAATCTTTATATTATATCAAGTATTTGTAACATCTAATGTTTATGTATGAGTAGCTGGTAACAAAACGAAAAATGTATCTTGTGTTTGTGAACGTCTGTACGTGTACCAGAGGGTTTTGATGATCGAAAACCGGACTGACGTATAGTTGTTGATATATCCACATTTATCGCGATATAAGGAAATGTGAAAGTCAATTATCGACTATTTTTATCAAATACTTTCGATGAAACGTGTAACATATTAATCGCCATGTGTGTATTCATTAAACATTTTTTTATAACAATCGATGATTATACGTAGTTTTTTTCATTGATATACAAAATATTGATCGAAGTTAATTTAATTTTTAAATGTGAGGTTTTTTTTATCAGTGAGTAAGAATAATTCGTATATTTTTTTCATATTTAAACATAATTTATTTTAAGCGATGTATAATTAAATCATTTACAAGCATTATTTATATACTTTAAGCTTTGTTTTTAATAACTTTTCGTCAATTTATTTAAAGAAAAGTAAAGTGGAAAAATATAAGAATTAACAAAAAGAAACTTACATAATAATTTAAATAAATAAAAGATTATAACTTTAGATATCAGATTTCGCATGAGAAAAGAAATTGATTTGTCGATAACAAGAGACTTTCGAATTTCCTTAGAAAGTGAAGTGATTATTACTTATATACGGTATACAGAATTTGTCATGAAGTTCGGCCGATGATTTTCATCATATAGTAACATTGTAAAAAGAAAAAGAATTATATAACGCATTACATTTACATAAATATATGCATATATATACAAAACGTATACATACGCGAATCGATTGGTAACGAAAAACTGAACATATACGAAATTTTCAACAAAAAAGAAAAAAATTAATTAATTTTACTCGTAAAAATAATATGTCGTAGACTTTTGTGTTTTATAATATATACATTCAGTCGTTTCTAGTTTACACACGAAACGTCAATCTTAATGATGGAAAAAAAAATAAAAACGAACATCGACTTACATTTATAAAAACAGACATATACAGATAGTACAATATATTCTATTTCGTACAATGATATTTCGCTAACACAATGTTTAAAAAGATAGAAAAGGAAACAAATGAGAGAGATAGTATATATAATCAAAGAGAGCGACGCAGTCGGTTTTCGTTGATCATCTTTCGCTCCATTTGTGAACAAAAACAAAAAAAATTAATGTAGGTGGAAAAAAATAAAGGTACGCTGTATTACAATTAATTACGTATGTGTATATATATATATATATGCGTAGCCACGGCCGCTTTTCCTAATAAATCTGATACGTCTCATTACCTGTACAACTTTGTCGCCTTAATTAATAATTACGCGCGCACATGTTTTGTTTTCCTTTTAAAAACATATATTTATATATGTATGTGTATATAATACGACATGTGTGTTTCTTCTTTTCTTTTCTTTCTTTCTTTTTTCTTCCTTTCGTAAAGCGTACAATTAAAATAGGTCTATTAGGTCACTGGTACTTCGATCTTTGTTACGATTACTTGTTTATTTGTATTCTTTAGACTATAATAATTATATACACGTACAAGCGGGTACATCGCAAACCGAACGTGGAAAAAGGAATCGGGTCTTCCATTTGCGAGAGTAACGTGGGAACATTTTTACCATTTATTTTTTTGTCCGTTTTATCTTTACTTTGTCGTATCTCATTTTTTTGCTCGGAAGGTAACCCCCTTCCCTTTCGACTTCGGCTTTGTCGATTAATCGTTATTTAACTTATAGTTTGGGAGATTACATGTTTATACAGGGGGTTTAGCTAATCAGTCTTGTATTTGAGGCTCAATGTGTCTAGTTTTATTTTTCTCAACTCTATATTACGTTGCTCGCGTAGTATAATCGTTCAGTTTATTATTATTTTTATTACTATTATTATTATTATTATTATTTTAAATCCTTTGTCCTTTCTTCCCTAAGTTTAAAAAACCGTCAATTGTATCGCTTCGGATCTTGTCGATGCTTGGTTGTTCCTTTCCCAATAGCACTGAGAGTCTTAAATGCCGCTGCACAATTAATAATTCGGTAAATATTCGATTTAACATAAATATACAACTATTTTCGTTGTAGTCAAGAGCTGTCACAAACAATTTTTATTTTAAATTGTTCAATGCAGATAAAAGAAATCTGTAATACTAATTAAATTTGGTCAAAAATTAAAATTAAAAATAATAAATATTTTCGATTGGCATAAATATGAAAGAAGAGAAAAAAACTATTAAAAGTGTAGCTGCCGAAGACTCGTAACAAATCTTTAAATCAATCTTAGCTCTCACTGGTCTGAAACAGTCTACGTTCTCTCTTCTATATTGTGAAGGCTCAAAGACTTAAAAAAACGAAACGAGAAGTTGCCTTCGACGGATATTGTTTCTATGTTTTTTGTTCTTCACCATTATTTTACAAAGAGAGAGACAAAACGCTTCGGGACGTGACGTTAATTAACTTTTTATTCGCAGGGCAGTTTTAGCACCGAGCAGCCTATGATAAGCAGCCTTCGAAAAATTTACAGTGATTTGATTCGCCACGAAAAAACGTTTGGTTTACTCGATATACACACCAATGTCAATTGCTTCATTAAATTTATTTTTAATAATCATCGTAGTTACAATTTTCATCTTTTTGTTAATCATATATTTACATTTTTATCTTGATTGTTCAAAAATTATTGTTGGCTTTGCTGTACACAATTTATATAATTAGACAAAAACACTTACGCATTTCGTTGCACGATTTAACAAAAAGCCATGAAACGTGTAACATAATGCGTATCTTAAATAAATTTAATAAAAGCGGTTAAATACTGATAAATTCGTTTATAAATACAAAGCGAGTTATATGATTTAATTTAAAAAATAAATTTAAGCTATTCTGATTTGTTTTTTTCTTTCGTGATTGATTTACATAGTCGCCGTTAATTTAAATATACTAGTCGAATGGTCAAAAATATCAAATGAAAAATATATATATGATCTTTTGTTTTACGTAGTGGCGTGAATCAATGACGCAATTGTTACTGCATATGAATGAACCATACAAAGATTCATACTTATCGAACTTACATTAAAGTCAAGCGTCGTCAACTACTTTGTATTTATCAATGAAGAAAAATAAATAATTTCCATTTATTTACGAGTTGATAATTGTACAAGCGTCTTTGTTACCGTGTTCATTAAAAATAAAATCATATGAATGATATCTATATAAATGAACTATATAGTTACCCATATGACCAAATTTTTTTTTTCTATTTTTTTAGTAAACATAAAGAAAAGAAAAGTTGTTCTGATTATGATTAATAAATTCGAATCGCGATTAATAATTCTATCAATCAATGGAAAACAACAACTTCTTTTCCGTTAGTTAAAGATCCATCAAGGCGCAAGACGGTCTCGACTGTACAAAATATTTCATCAAAATATAAACTTTATAGAGGAAAAAAGTCAACTAAACTGACTTAGCGAAGAACACAGCGGGCAAAGTGATGAAACCGCGTATCGCGTTACATTGGTCGGCTATTATGTATCGCATAAATCGGATCCCATAAGACGCCTATGACGGACGTACGCAATTATCGTAAAAACACATACATTTTCTTTAAATATTTACGTGCATCTTGCGAATCCGTCGTACAAATTTCCCTAGTGTCGTGATTTGTCGAATAAAACATTGAAATTTTACTAGTTACTACGATAATTGTACACATTTATAGTTAAAATACTGATAATTCATGTTTCAACGATGAGCCTTATAAACGGGAAGAAAAGACGCGAGAAGCAAAAGTAAATGGAAATAAGCACCATGAAAATTGCATTGCATTGTTTAATTAATATAATAAGTCTTATTAAGACGCACGAAAAAATTTAAACTAAATATATTTATTGTAGACGTTAAATGCGCACTCGCCAAGGGGTTGCGCGAACATAGACGAAAGGGAAAAATCAGCCTAATTTAACAATGTCGAGCAAGTATGGCCGGTGATTCCCGAAGCTCACATCCATCGTAATAGAGCAAGCGTATGATCAAAAATTTTAAATAACTCTGATAATAATGTGCAGTTAGATATTAATTAAAAAATATAAAAAAAAATGATTTCTCACAATTTTCTATTAATTTTGATCGCATACTTTCGAACTGTCTAATAAACTATAGAGTGAATTTAGACGCTAACAAAAATATTGAAAAATAATATCTTTGACGCGCCCAATTTGCCGATTTAAACCGTTGCGCGAGTTGTTAATATTTTTTGTCTATCAATTCAAGCGAGTTACGCTGGTGGAGATGACGAAAAAATTAAACTACTTTTAAAGTCAATACTCGTTTGACTTCATTTCTATAGCTTGCTTCGTTTCTTGTCTTTTTGTTTTATTTCCTTAAAATCTAGGGTTGCCACGGCATGCAAATAAACAAGACGTAATATTGTCTACTAGATACGCGTGCGTATTCTCACGAGTGTTTTTTTCTTTCGCGACATTTATGAAATTTTCAGTTTTCCTTCATTTACTTTGCGTTTATATTATATTACATTATATTTTCATAGGATTTTTATGAACACTTTGTGGAATTCTGTTTAAGAATCTTTGATAAATTAGAGTCTGTTAAATATTTGTGAAAAGAAAAAATTTCTTATCTCATGACTTATTTCGACAATTTAATATATGTTGCTATACACAACGTTTCAAAGAGTAAGTGTAAAAATAATAAAGAATATTTGAATTATTGTTTTCTCCAGTTACTAGTAGTCAAATGTACAATCTTAATATATCAAAATAAGACATGATACGTAAAAAATCTATTTTCAAAAGTAACCATCTGTGGAAAGTCTGAAAATTTATCGATAAGCTCTTAGGCTTATTTTCGCGAATCGCATCTCGCAGTCATTGATACAGCGTCACTGTCACTTTCGGAACTTGGAAAATAACAAGAAGGCAGTATCCTTTACGCGCGTTAAAAAAACACGTTTTTCCTTTTTTTATACAATTGGGAGACGGAATCAATACATTTACCGAAACTTATAATTAAACAAAAATTAAAGGAATCAAAGGAGTATCGTATTTTATATTCTTTACCAGCTTTTTTCTCGCTGTCAACCATTTAAAAGTTCCTTCAGATTATACTTTTACCTCTCTATATAAATATATAAACAACGACATATTGTATATATTTATATGTTGAAGTCACACGTCTTTGAATTACACGTCTACAAGTTTAAAATGCAACTTACATTTTAATATTTATATGTATATAAATTACGATTGAAATTTCGAACCCTTTCCTTTCATTTAGAAAAGAAAACGAATTAGATTTATCATTTTTGGGAGAAAGCGCCGTCCCGGATTTAAGTTTTTATACACATGCGCAAAAATTTTAAACCTATTGCTACGATTTTTAGCATTTGTTTTCGAATTAACTAAATTTTTCAGGTATTTTTTCCTTTAATAAATCAAGTATACGCAGTATTTGATTAGTTCTAATTGAAAGCTACGGATTCAGAGGTTCCATTCATCATATTTTTGGTTGTAGAACAAAATTAAAAACAATGTATATATATATTATTAAAATATTTAGCTTCTGTTTTTGACATTCGTGTATAACAGAATAAAAATCATTTGCTCCTATTAAATCCTACGTATAATTAACAAATTTTTTCACAATTATGATACTAATATTTTTTTTATATTTCACGTCGCTTTCATCTAAAGAATACACATAACAGAATTACTACTAACCGATTACGCGAGTCTGAATAAAGGTTCACAATCACGAAAATTTAAAAGGAAAAACAATTGCTACTTACCCCCGTTTCAACATTAATCATTAAACAACGATTCAAAAAACAATTGGACCCCCCCTGTAATCCCATTCTACAACCAAGAAAACACCGAGACACGCATCCCCCAAAAAGGTGCGAGTAACAATCCTACATCGTAATAACGCAACGTGTCTTTCTATACATAAATATACATAGACATATATATACATACACACACTTTGATATATAGATAATACATGTATACATATACGTATATATATGTATATATATGCATAATATATATATTGATCGATCATTCCCTGCGCTCGCGAAAAATACAAAAAGAAAATGATGTAAAAGAGGATGAGTAAGGAGAGAGAAAATTAATGTCAGAAGGAGAGATAAAGAGAGAGATTAATAGTAAACGCACTGTCTCTCTCTCTCTGTATCGCGTCTCCATAGCGGTCAGATCAGGCGCTGACGGCCCTACGGATGCCGGCGAGCCCCAGCCCACTTGTCGACTCGACGGCGTCCTCGCGAGGCTACGTGGCCGCTCCACCGATATAGCCATTGTTGAGAGTCGCTGCAGCTGGTTGCTGCTGCTGTTGCTGCTGTTGCTGTTGCTCGTTCGTCTTGTTCGCATACTGCTTGTTGCTTGGTAGCGACGACGAATTGTTGTCGAGCGGCGGCGTCGTTGGTGTCGTTGGTGCAGGTGGCTCAGTAACGTTGTCAGCGTCGATCGCGTCCATCGAAGGGAAGCTTACTCGTAAGCTGGCTACGTCTCGTTGCTGCTCAACGGTTTCGGGGCTGCGATTCTCGTATTCGGGATCCGAACGCGTGTTAGCCACCAACGAGGGACTCGGTCTATTTCCTGTTGTTAACGCGTGTGGAGTTAACATTTTTATCAATGATCATTTATAAAATTAAAATATTATTGTTTTTAATTCATAATTTTTGCATTTTCTCAACAACAGCAACAAAAACTCTATGACTATTGTATATTTACATTTAATTGTAATAAATATTTGAATTAAAGTAAAGAATAAGATCTAACATACCAGAGTTACCCGTATTTGCGACAATACTCGGGCTCTGCGGACTCAAGGACGATCTTCCAGCCGAACTCTGACTGAGGTTACCCTTGGAGGAAGACTTCTTCTGAGCGAACGGCGAATTTTTTACAGACTTAACGCTATCCTCGGCAAAGGGCAAATTCAGAGTATCTTTACTGGAAGCGAGTGAGCCCGCGGACACGCCATCGAAATCGTCAAATCCAGCTTTGAGCGGGGCTTTCGAAGAATTGAGGTCGATGAAACCAAGACCAACGGCTGCTTTGGACCCGTCATTAAAGGGCTCCATACCAAAGTGACCCGAAGAGCCATTCTTAACATTAGTTATCGGCTCGAAAGAGGAAAAGTCTCCAAAGTCTTGTCGTAAAGGCGAATCCTCTTCACCTTCTGCCTCTTCTTCTCGAAGGTCCTGCAGCGTG
The DNA here is from genome assembly GCA_026168455.1 of Theocolax elegans. Lineage (NCBI taxonomy): Eukaryota > Metazoa > Arthropoda > Insecta > Hymenoptera > Cerocephalidae > Theocolax > Theocolax elegans. The sequence goes on along the minus strand of CM047426.1, from coordinate 92,792,012 downwards.
ACTAAATCTAAGTCTCTGAAAAAGACATGGATATTATAAGATATTAGCTCTTCTTACATTAGTATAATTATAATACTTAAAATGTTTAATTGCTCACTTATCGCTACGTAGAAATTGCGAGGTATTTTGATTTCTAGCTTCGACACCCTCAGGACTGTGGTAAAAACTGACTCTTTCGAAAGATTCTACGTCAATCTCCGACAGAAGCATCCCCTCAATGTCGATAAAAGTAGGTCTCCTCGTCGCTTTGTGATTCCACGTCTGCCGCATAAGCAAGTACAGGGAGTCCGGACAATTTTCTGGCCTTTCCATTACACCTCCATCAATCACGTACCGTAAGACCTGTTAAATACATTGCGATTGTCAAATCCATATTTCATGTTCATACGAGTAAATTAAAAAGAAAATACATTTATCAATATTTTACCTGATCGTTCGACAAGCCCTGATAAGGTTGTGATGCCAAAGTCACCATCTCCCATAGGACAACTCCGTAGCTCCAGACGTCCGAGAAACTCGTGAAAACTCCATCCTTTAAACTCTCCGGAGCCATCCACCTCACAGGCAAAAGTCCCTTGGTACCTTTTCTATAATAGTCTGTCTCGTAGACGTCTCTCGTCATACCGAAATCACCGATTTTGACCGTCAAATCATCAGAAACCATGCAATTACGGGCTGCGAGATCTCGATGCACGAACTTCTTGGCGGCTAGGTACGCCATGCCGTCCGCTATTTCCATTGCCATTTGGAGGATTCGCTTGAGAGTCGGCGGTTGCCGCGAAAAGTTCTCGCATACGTCTGGACGATGACTGCGCAAGTAAGTCTTGAGATCGCCGTTTACCATAAGTTCCATTACTACCAAAGTTGGCTGACCTTGCGAAACTACACCTAAGAGTCTTACCACGTGGTGCGTGTTGAAGCCTCTGCAATGAAATTTTTGTTTTACAGAAACGAGTATAGCATCCAAAAGTATAAAGAATATATTACTATTCATACAGAATAAATTCAAACATTAAATTTGCAGTATACAACAAAATAATATTTTTAAAATTTTAATGTAATGAACATACAGTTATATATATATAATTTGTATTATTATTTATAATAAATGTACTATACAAATGAATATATTCATTAAAGTTTTAATTATATACGATGGATCAGTTTATCTAAATAATCATTAGTAATTAACTGTATAATTTGAATAGCATCAATATTCTGTAAACTCGGTTTAGTTGTTTAAATTCACTTCAGGTTTAATACTTAGTATAATTAAACTCCGAACATCACATCAATAAATCATATTAAAAAGTTTTAACTGGATTAAACTGTATACTAACTTCATAACCGAGGCTTCGTTAAGGAACTCTATCCTCTCCCTATCCGTAGCATTCTCATTGACCGTCTTAACGGCGCAACGCATTTCAGGTTTGCCCTTGACCACATCTTTGGCAATTCCTTCGTAAACCATACCGAACGAGCCATTACCAAGTTCCTTTAATAATTGTATCTTTTTCCTGGGTACTTCCCATTCGTCGGGTATATAAACTGTGCTCACGTACTCAGGATTGACAGTTGCGATGAGCCTCATACTCGGTACGGTGCGCATGAACTTTTTCTTAAAGAAGTAAGCCGTGAGGCAAGCTCCAAGAAGAAGGAGGATGCATAGGAAGACGATCAACATGACTTTCCAGAAAGGTGTCGTAACGTTCGACTCGGGAATGTCGAAATATTTGGTTTCAGTGTACGCACCGTTCCCAGCGAAACTCGTCGCCCGCACTTTTACCGAATAGTTACCTGGTGGCAAACTTGGTAATGTATACGAGTTACCTTCTTCTTTAAATTTGTCGTGGGTCGTACAGGCTGGTATCGTTTTGTGCTGTAATACAACGGTAAACATTTATTACTAATTATTTAACCATGTCCACATCTTTATTTTTAAATATTAAAATATAGAATATCGAAAAAAAAATCGTAATACAAATGCATTATTGCAATATTTTGGCGTAGTAATAATAGTTATAAAGAATTAAATAAAATGTACACTTACATCGAGAACATCGACTCGTTTGTACTCGATTTGGTAAGCGACAATAACGCCATTAGGTTGTGGGGGTTCCTGCCATTGCAATTTAATCGTGGTCAAACTGTCATTGCTAGTAAGTTTCTGCAACCTAAACGAATCAGCGGGTATATCATCGGCGTGATCCATTCTTAAGGTCTGCATCGACTTCATCGATTCGGTAGAGCAGTCATTTTCTTCGGTATTCGCCAGATAGTCCCGGCACGCCATCACCATTATGTTATACTTGCCAAAGTGACGCAAGTTACGCATTACGTAGTTTAAGTTATTGGCGGGCACCTTACGCTCAAAGTACACGAACGAGCCGTTTTCTTCTTTGTCCACGGATTGAGTAGTTCCGTGATTACCTTGATTACTTGACTTTCCTGGATGGTCCTTTAAAATTATATTACAATTGTTAGTATTATTTTGTTTGCCGTTCTGTGTTTTGTTGACTAATTAAAATATGGAGCAATATTTTAATTTCAATTTGCAACTGATTTTTTTTTCGAAATATGACTTATAAATAATTTAAATTGTCAACTCGTACGTTAATTACGTTTCTTTCGACCAGTACAATTTAAGTTATCCGGTGATGATCAATCACTTTCTTTTTTACAATTCAATGTAATAAAACTATGTATCAAGAAAATTTTTTGCTTATAAGTGACTTAAAGAATTAACACCCTTCTTATTGGTTTCTCACACGAGAATCTTCATAAGAAAGGAAACACAGTGTAAGGTAGATGAAAACCGGTTAAATTGATCGCTACGTATCGCTTAAACGGCATACAAATGTAAAAACAAAAAGTCGAAGTTTTCGAATTTCTCTGTCTAACTAAATGAAAGATAATTGAAAGTAGTAAAAATAAACTCGAATACGAGAAATTCTCCGCATGACATTAACAAATAAAAGTCGCTTATTGCAGGTATTAACATCAATTAATTAAAAAAATAATTATTAAAATAGATACGTGGTACAGTTTAAATATTACTGTGGATAATCATTATTTTTATCTTGAAACTTGTTGTTTTCTTATTTAAATATAAATGGAAATTCATAATCTTTAATAATCATAACAGTTAGATTGTATCGGGATTTTTAAACAGGATCATTCTTCCCGGGATAGAAGAGCCAGCGTTGCGCGGTATAATATCATTCTTGAAATGAAGTTCCTTCTTGGATATGTTCAACTATATATAAATTGAATCAATGTATTTTCCTTCTAATCGTGCGTAATAGTTCAATAAACTTATTTTTATAACTTCTCGAGCGAATGAACTTGAAATATTGAGATCAATATCACGATACGAGATTAATATAAATAGTGATCATATATTTATTCTAAATATAGAAATATAAAATAATATTTAAAATAATAATGTCTTGGTTATTGCACGTTTGTATAAAACTTTTATTATCCTCGTAAATATTATGAATTTCAAAAATGAACTGTAAAAACTTAATTATGTAGATACATTTCGATGTACGTACATACAATCCGAAGAAATACTATGAAACATTGTAGAAATAATATTAAAATATGAAAGAGGAAGGAGGTAAGTTACATATGTTTAAATTAAAAAAGTTGATATTTAGAAATAATATTTATCAAAGATGGATGGATGTAAATAACCGGAAAAACAAAAATAAAATAGTTGGAAATGTGTAAAGGAGGATCCAAGTTCCGCGATCGACACTCCCTGTGATAAAAATGCAAAAGGAAGTAAAGGAAAACTGACCTGATAACCGGTGAGCTCCCGCTTGAGGCGCACGGCCTCGAGCATGAAACTCGCGGCCGGCGCCTCCCGCCTCCTTCGATCTTTCCTTCGTACGTATACTTGATTGTGGAGAGCGTCTTCGAACGCGATCGAGTTGTAGACGTCCTTCTCCGACTGGACGGGTTCGCGCTTCGGGCAACTGCAACTACCTGGCTCCGGTTGTTTCGATGCTTCCAATTCCTTCTCGGCTCGTTTCTTCTCTTCCGCTGCGATTTCTGCGATAGATTTGTGCTCGAGCGGTTGCATCGCTGAGGGAATCGACGAAAGACGTAATCGTTAATATTAATATTTATCAAAAGTTTAGGTGTCTATAAAACAGTAGGGAGTATCAATACACCTAACGTAAAGATATAAAAATATAACCAAATTGAGGTAATATTTAAAATTAGTATACGACACGTACGTTCATCGCAGTAATTTCTTTGCCGGAGGAAAACGGTATCGTAATGCTCCATTTTACCGATGATTTTGTAATGAGTGAGATTGCCATTGGGCTCGAAAGGTGGTAGCCAACTGATGACGAGAGTATCACTGGCATTACTGTAAATAGTGAGCGATCGTACCGCTGATGGTTGACCGGCCAGGGTAGTAAAGTATTGAATCTTGCTTTGAGCTCCCGAACGTTCGGTGTTTATTGTATACGTTTTCACGTAATACGCGTACTGCGTGAACGGCTTCAAGTGGCCTATTACCAGTTCTTGGGTGTACGAGCTGTAACGACAAAATAATTTTTTACTCAAACGGTTCGAGGGCACTTTGTAACGTGGTATTACGGAGAATAGGATAACCACCTCAGGTCATCGGCATTGCCGAGGTTGTAAGACGATGAATTCGAGCCATTGATAAGACCCTCCAAAGATTTGCTCGTGTCTTCTTTTTTGTCGGTAGCTGAAACGTCGATGACCATCCAGCCATCACCACCGCAAGCATCTCGTGATTCGTACAAGGTAATGTTTTGGGTTGGCGCTTCTTTGTAATAAACGACGTAACCGAGTAGACTCCGTGAATCGTAATGTTTAAACGCTTGCCACTTGATTATGGCCAGTTGAGAGCTACACGATTCCAAGATTGTCTTGAGTTCGGTTACGTTGCACGCGACTTTGTCACCGTTACTCGTCTTCGATACGTCGACATCCTTGTAGTCTTCGAGATTAGCGATATCTTTTAACGTGTCGATCGCCTGAAATTATGTCGATTAATTATTAGTTACTTTTTCTTATTAAAATAAAATATTACACACAACTAAGTAATCAAGTCAATCGAGAGTAATTGAATTTTTAAATAACATTTACATTTAGTGTAAAATTAAAAAAAAATATGTTTAAAAATATTTTAAAGTACAAACCTGTATGCAAAGTTTCGGATTGAAGTGGAAGGATACTTTCGCTTTCGTACGGTTTTTAGAGCTGATTTTAAGAGGTGGCCTTCCGGTCCAATTCCATAGCTCTTGGAGATTCGGATTGTCAAGAACGACAAGAGTATAGTCTTTCATCTCGAGCTCGTTACCTTTGATTTCGGTGAGATTCTTGAGGAAATTAAGAGATATCAGTGGGTAACTTCGGAAAACCTTGAGATACCCACTGATCACCTCGATACCGCTAAGACTTTCTTCGAGCTCTCGCACGACATTTTGACCGTCGCGTATAGCGATTTCAAGATTACCATTTATGTGTGTACAACCACGTAACATCTGAGCAGTTGCTATGCTATCGACTACTACACCTGGACACGTTTTTAAACACGGTCCTGTGCATTCTTTGCAAGATGACGTATCTGTAATGTCAAATTGTGTTTTACCATTTTTTTTGAAAAATTTTAGTTTTTACTCCTTACTATAATAAGTTGAAAAAGTATTTCTTTGCTACATTAATCCTAGTAAACCTGCTATATTAAAGAATATTTAAAGTATCTCGAACGACTTAATATAAAAACATAAAATCAGCTGATAGAATGAGAGAATGCAGAGAAGATATTTTACTTTCCAATGGTTTTTACTAAAATTCCGGGAAAAAAATTTGAGAATAATAGGATTTTTAACATGTTGTTTGTATAGAAAAACGGCACAAGCACCTATCGGTTTGTTATAGAAAAAATAAGTTTAAGTACAAAGATACATAGTATGTATATTCGATTATAAAGATTACTTTAACGTTTATTTTAAAAATATATATAGGTTATCGACCAAACGAATAACGAGAAAAAAGGCAAAAATTTTAAAATGTTTAAATAATTGAAAAACAAATAGTAATCTCAAACAATTTCTTATAAATATAACTGTGACCTCACGCGCTTGATCCCCCTTAAGAAACATTAATTACTTAAATGTATCTTAAACCGTAAATTTCACTAGGTCGAAAGTGATGCACGTTATTTTCTTAACAAAGAAATATTTTTCATTGTATAGGTATCATTAATATCGCGTATTAAACAAACCTCCGTCGATAACTTCCTCGTATCCAGCTGGACAATCGATAACACACTTGTTGGCAAAAGGTTTGTAAGAATGAACTTTATTGGATTTCAGTTCCCGAGGTTTCGGCATCCTCCGGCATTCGGATTCGGTGAGGCAACGTCGGTTGAGGTACTCGTACGTATTGTCTGGACAACTATCGACGCATTGAGTGTTGTTAACAACGACTCCTCGACACACTTTGCAATCGAACGCGGTAGGCCCGGTACAACCGCCCAGGCAGGACGGATCGCAGCATTCGCCGCTCGGCATGCAAGCTCGTTCTCCACATTTGTTGCATACTAGGTAACCGTCATTTCGTTATTATTATTTTCATACTCCATTAATAAGACCTACCACTTTAAATTACCCGCGTTTGAGACCTCTGGATTTTTAATTATACGAGGACAATTTGTTTGCTGAATCAGTAAATATAATTTGAAATATCACTGTATTCGCAAATACATTTAACGATATCCGAAAATATCTAGAACATTTCGAAATTTCAGTCAAAAAAGTTACTACAATTTTTTACAGAGTGATAGATCAGATGATCCTTATTTTGACAAAAACAACATATACATTATTTTTATATTTGTTAAACGCCAGTAATTTCAATTTTTTCGATCTTTGAAGAGTGTTGTTTTCAGTTGTTTTTTTATGTTAAAACATTGTATGATAAAAATATATATTTATTTTTATTATATTAAATAAACAAACTCGGATATAATTACATTTATTTAACGAAAATCATCGTTACTTATAAATATATATAGTTGACACTTTATGTCCATCACAAAAAAAAGAAAATATGTAATATACGCAGATCGTAAATAAAGATGAAATAAATTTGACACGAAAATGATGTAATAAAAGTAGAGAGAAACATTATTCCTTGATTTACCTTTTTGGCAGCGCTGCTTATTCCAACATAGTTTTTCATCGGGCTTCGTGGGCCTCTGAGGACAGTCTTTCTCGCAAACGGGACACTCGTTTTTAGGTCTGTTCGACTGAAAATAATAAATGTGATTCATCGTTCATTTAATCGAATACTGCACTATAAATCGAGAAAAAATAAACCGTATGTAATCTAAACTTAAATTTATACATGAGCATATAAAATCGATAAATTTTTGTACACGTGTAATTTAATTTTTCTCTCGCACCAACTTTAAAATTCTAACAAGAAAAATTTCAACAGTGTAGTATAAGAAAAAAAAATAAATATAAACGAAATAATAAATTGAACCGTCAGTCTCTCGGAGCGTCAATTTAATTCCACTACATTATACGAGAACATTAGCTCTTTCCCCCTTTTTCCTACGTATCTACACACACACACACACACACACACATATATATATATATATACATGTACACACACAAAACTCTACCTCCTGTATCAACCAATCCACCCTTTATCGACTTTTACACGCGTTTCTCCCTGCAGTTTTTCTCGCGCGCCTCTTTTATTTTTCATACGTACGTACGATTTAACTTCATTGCGGTTGAGCTTTATGCAGAGAACCTCGTGAATTCGTTTCCTCTTCTTCGTTTAGCTGGGGCACTTGTACATTTTCGCATATTAATCGGCCCGTTTGTTTTTCACCTCTATATATACACTACATATCGTTTCTCCCTCTCTCTCTCTCTCTCTCTCTCTCTCTTTGAATCTTTTACCACGACACATGTTCTTTAGTACAATGCTTTTTCCATTTGGATATTTTATGGAAATTGGCGTAATGTGCGCCTCTTGATTTTAAGCCAGCGTGAAGCTTTATTAAATATATACATAATGAATACAATATTACGTTGGTTGAACGCTTGTGAGTTCAGAATAGTATACATTATTTTTTTGTAATAAGTTAAATTATGTAATTCAGTAATAAAATACTTTTTTTTGGAAACCTTTTAACTTCATTAACGAATAAAGTTTATGGATGTTTCGTGTTTTATGCAAGATATATATAAAATTCCTGTTAAATTTTGAAAACGCGAAACGGAATTTTTTTTCTGAATTACGAGTATAAACGAAAAATCGATGTAACATGAACCTGATATATGAAAAATATGCAGCGCACAAGAAACTAAGAGCCGTTATTAAAAAAAAATTGTTTTTAACGAAAACCAGTGACATCGTCAAAATATTTTGAAAATCAATAATACAAATTTAAAACAAAAAATAAAAATTTAAGCTTCTTTTTAATGTTATTTGATCTACGAAAGGACATTCGATCGTTGAAAAATATTACGAGAATTATATTAGCTATATTTTTATTGGGAATGCGTATATATATGTGTGTGTATGCGTATATGTATGTAAGCCTTGGAAAAGCTGAGGCAGCACGTTTTCTTTTTTAGTGGCGAATATAAAGTCTATTTTTATTGATATTTGATAAGTACTCTTTACAAAGTCAATAATTCGCTTATTACGTCAACATTACATTCAATTTACGTCGTATTAAATTATTTACCGCGTAATAAATTTTGATATACAAAATATCGATGTGGGCGCCCGCAGTCCAAAATTTAACGCGACAATATGTGTAATTCGTATTTACATATTCAAATATATTAGAGTAAGATCAACAGGTTACTATTCTACATTCTACGCGAAATTGTTACCGCGGTTTTGTTTATATATAGTTGTACATGTCTAATTTAACAATAACATTATTTAAAGGTGAACGTCGGGAAATCGCTACTTATTTATTTCCGGGCGATTACGAATTCACTCGAATCGATTGAGCGTATACAGAGAAAATCTTGGAGTGCATCCAAGGTCCGAAAATTTTTAAGTACCTCGGCGCTATTTGCATCGCGCGGCAAACCAAACTTTATTGAAATTGTTGCCAATACATTTTACGACATCGTAAAGAAAACAAACCTATACCTCGTGAAACTTTTCTTCGCGACAATAAAATAAATTTGCGGACGATTTACGGATTTTCGTACATAGTTTAGGTTACTTCCTCTTCTTCAAATTTAATTGTATGCGCGTGTATTTGTTCGAAGATTTCGCTAAACAATTTGATTAGCATTTTTTAAAAACATTTGCAGCTAAATTTTTCGGATTTGTATTTATAATTATTACATTACGTTTGACCATTGATATTTATATTATTTCAATGAAATATCACTTTTTTTGCTAACTATAAATTGAAAAGATTTTATTATAAGAAACACTGGATTAAAAGTTGTACTTTCCTTATTTTATTTATAAAAGTGAGTTCTAGGAGAAACAAAATAAAATATAAAAATGTGGAGCAAGGATTATGAAAAAAATATGCTAAAACGTATATACGCATCGAGGTGTAAAGAGAAAAAAATGTATATATATGTATAAATATGAGGAACGAAAAGGAGAAAGCTAATCGGTGAAAATTTTTCAACCAACCGTAAAAGGTATAGAGGATTATCACTCGACTCGAGAGGGCGAAAATTTTCATGTAAAATCGCGGATAAAAAGTTGGCATTATTATACCAAGCGAGAAATTCGATTAAAGTTACAGAAAATCCTCAGGATGCATCGCAAAGAAGATACAATCCACGATAAAGAATCAAAGGAGAGAGAATAACAAGCCGCGCGAGAAAAGGAGAATGCTACATGTATATCCAGATGAATGGAATTATTTATCGCGCCGCAGGGGAAAATAACAGGGAGAGCAAAAGTATCATCGGTGAAATATAACCACTGGAATAATGTTATTAAACTATTAATAAAATTAATGGATTTATTGAAAAATTAGGGCAATTTTCTAGCTACGGATTCGCAAAAGGGTAAAATATGCGAGAAATCCCGAGTGATAAAGACTTTAAGAAAAAAAGATTGCGCAAATTGTATTTTTGAGATCGGCATTTAATGAATGTGATATGAGGTATACCATTAAATATTTTTTATTTCGGTAAATTGGAAAATAAATTATACAAGTTGTATAACTCATGATACTTGATAAAGTCCCTGTACATTTACTTATTGGTATGATTAAAATATTTATTTTCTCTTAAGTATATAAGAAATATTTGATTTTTATCTTAGTCGACTCAATAATTTTTTTCTCTATTTGCATATTGCGAAATCACTACAAAATACCCTTAATAATAGAAGATATTGAAGTATGTATGTATATTGTTAATTAATAAAAATAAAGTAAATCTTAAAAATTCAATTGACTTGGTAAATTTTCACTAACACCGGTCGATGCAAGAGCATTATCGAGATAAAATCATAAAACACAAGACTAAAAATGTCGCGACAGTTGTGCAACTCACGCGAAGTCAAGATTTTCCCTCCCTCTCAACATCTATTTTCTTCTATATAGCAGTAGTCTAGATAATCTTCCGAGTTGAATTTTTCGCGGATCGCAGTAATTTCAGGTGGCGTGTCGCAAATCAAGTACCGTTATCTCGCATCTTTATTAATTCCTTAACCTAACGAGATGAACGCGTAGCCAGAGGCGAGAAACCCAAGCTATGCACGTATACACCGTAGGTTTTGCATTCGTTTCACCCTTATCATTACTAACCTCTTCAGAAAATTACCCTTTCATTTTCCCTCAAACTTAATATTTTTTGACAAGGTATGAAAAACAGTGTTTCAACGAATTTTAGTCAATTTGTTAAAAGGATTAAATAATTTTAAAAATCTAATATTTCTCGATTTTTTAGATACATTTATTTTTCAAGCGAGTGTTAAGTTGATATTTCAATAGAAACTGTGAAAAAATCGAAAAATATTGAAAATATACTCATAATTCGGTAATCGATAATTTTGTAACAAACAATTTGAACATTACATATTGTAAATGACATAATAAATATACGTGCGATGCGTTAAAATATTTATATATGCATATAAATAAGTAAATGATAAAGTACGTGAATGTTAAAAGCAGAGACATCTCTAAAGAAGCCCCCCGATTATAATTAATATAAATTATTAAAATACTTGGATGTATGAGATCCAAAGTAGTGTATCATGAATAAATTTAAAAATAATTTCTCACTAATAACTGATTTATAAAGGTATAGTGAATTGAGCCAACGTTCATCATTTCTACAAACACGTTCAAAGTCCAATTTGACGTACGGCAATCTGCGGCATTTATAAGCTCGTTTAATATATTATAGTGGTTAGCTTTCGCACTTATTAAGTAGACGCGTTTAAAATACCGATAGTAAATCTTTATTTATGTAAATATATATAAAGTTTCTTATATATGTCATTGATAACCTGTCAATATTTGATGAAAGATTGTAATTTAGTGACCGGGAATGATACCTACTAGTATTAACTGTCGCGACGATTAAAAACGTAAATACTTTGCATACATTTTTCGCAATTTATTTATCCTATATATATACAAGAGCAAAAAGATTTTTTTACAGTAATTGCAAAAAATTTTATGACGCAGTATATATACCGCACGTGGTATTATAAAACGAAGACAAAATCAAAATGTACATGTGCGAATTAATTGAAAGCTGACGTATTTACGAGAGATATACATATGTTACACAAGCGTTCGAGGCGTCGAAAAATTTGAAATCTCAAAAATTGAAAAAGTCGCGCACGCGATCTATACCTTTAAGAGACGATTACCCATTTTAACCGTTACAGATATTCTGAGCGGAACGAATCGACGTAGATCCCGTAGACCGTCGTGCGAGGATTTCTCTTTCCCACGTTCGGCAGAAAATTAGCCGCGCGGCAAGGTCTTTCCATTGCCGGCGCTTCATTGACATTCCGCGTTTGTATAGATTGACAAATCGCTCTCGTTTTTCCATCCGGATTTTCACAGCTAAACTTGTTTATCTCTTTAAGACACACGATATAGGTATACAACGGATTTTAATTATTATTGTTTACTTTCATCTCCGCCACGCTCAATGTGTCGCAAGTTACATTAATATTATTGTAAATAACAAATTAGACCAAATAAATAGCGCGAACTAAAAAAAAAGAGAGAAAGAATTTAAAACTCGATTACTCATACGCACATAGCCATAAAACTAGGAAAGATCGGTCGAAAGAGACACTAAAGTGGAAAATTTCGACATTGCGAATCACCCGTAATAAATACAGTTTAATTGACGTACTCTCAATCATTAAAGGCAACGTTAAAAAAAAAAGCATTCCTCTTTTTATCGACGGTGGATGCCTGCTGATTCATCAGTTAGCAAATTGTATATTGGAGGTCCTATCGAGACATTATTAGTTCCCATATATACGCAATTTCACGCGATTTGCTGTCCTGATAACAATGCTAAAAAAATTTATTGACCAGATGTGAAAAACGTATTTCTATTGAAGCTATATCGTTTGTATATAATTCTAAATTAAAAAAAAAATTATTTTAATTTACACAAACTCAACCAAAATTGAACATTTTTTAACATTAATCAATTATACTTACAATAATATTTTGTTTTTCAAAACAAAACTCTATATGAATATAGATATTTTAGCTTACTTCTTTATTTAAAATCTCTTTTTTAATCAATATTTTTACAGTACCCGTTTTCCCAATTATCTTCGGTCGAATTAAAATAACCGTGTAAATGAAATTCGAACAGATATGACTATAAATATTTAAAATCGATAGAATTAGTAATGAACGTGTGTATAGAAAGTCAAAGGGAGAATTAGCATTTGACAGGATCGTGACATCGCGTAGAAATACGAATCACTTGGAAAAAGCGATTTCACGATAGTTTGACCTCAAAAATCCATTGAAAATAGTTGTTTGCCACCGAGAAACGGCTAATTGCACGGCTATTAATTTTATTTGCTAAACGCCGTTCGATGTTTTTTGAGCGTGAAATTGCAATCCTAGTCTCAACACAGTGTTATTCACCGAGTGTGTTTTATCATCGTCCACGCTTGTAACTAAATCTAAAGCGCTTCGGGAATTTCGCGTGAATTCTTTAATTATTTCTCGATTATAATCGATTAAAATACCAAAGTGCTTTTGCGCGCGTATCAATGGATACGTCAGGAAGGTACACAAACATTTGCACGAAGAAATTAATCATCTTGAACAATAAAATAATGAAAATTAACGAAAGCAAAAGAATCATATTGAAAATAAAAATATTTTGGTATATTTGGCGCGAATCGTTAAACGATTAATCAAACGTTAATTTCTCTTTCCGTATTTTTTCCTACGTCGTACCTGCACCGATAACGTTTAGTAAACATAAACGGATAATAATTTATAGGTAAATCTTTTAATAAAAAATGCTTATCGTAATTAACATTCTATTCATCAGTTATTTCGAGCTTTACAGTCTATTAAGTGAAAAGCTTTAACGCGTAGTTTTACCATAGGTGTATAGGTATACTACGATAACTAAGCGTGTTTGAAATTTCGTATATGTTATCTAAGATATTCAAAGGTTTCCAAAGGTGTAGTTTATGCGAAACTTCTGATTAAATATTAGAACATATATCGCGTTAAAAAGTATTAATCATTCTCGCTTACGTTTCGTTAACTAAATATAAACACGCTCTGTTACTCCTTAATTCACTCAAATAGATTACGTAACACTCGAAACGCAATAAATTTTGTTCGGAAAGGCAAAAAAATGGAGAGGATAAAATTATCCTGGTGTGTATGGTGCTTGAAAACGTTAGTATCGGTTATTACTTGGTAACTTCTATTTTATTATTTATTAATACCCGTTAAACACTATTCAGGCGGTTTAAAGCGCGCGAAGTCGTGTGAAATAAAACATAAGCCAACTGGATAAAAATGTCTAAAACGGTCATATCGCACGTAATATCATCGTAAACGTGTGCTTCCGAGGAATGCATAGAAAATTCCAAAATCACACATAAAACCGGCGAATTTACCGTCGATTCCCTTATTACCGGTTTACGGTAAAGAATAAAACGCAACTCTATACTTCAACCAAATAATAAACTTTATTGCCCATTGGCGAGAGAGAGAGAGAGAGAGAAAGGAAAAAAATAGCGAGCGAATCGAAATACGCCGTAAACTCGATAATCGATGGCGCATCATCCACTTTCCCGCGTAAGTTGAAAAAGCTTAATTCCGTAGTAAACGAACGTCTGGAACGCGTATGCGCGATAACGCTTTTTTCTACGCTGATTCAGCGAGTCCGCGTTTCGTCGTTCCTGTGATTCCCCTCGACACGATTGGAATTTTATATATATACAGCCCCTTTTTTATGTATTTAATTTAAGTATTGTTAGGTAAAACGATGATAATTATTCTTTAACGCAGTTATTCTCGTGCGTGAACTATTTGTAACAAAACTCCGATCCATAGTGAAAAACCATGCTCGAGTTTTTACAATTACGATTTCAATGCATCATTGTTAAATTATCGGTATGAAATAAAAAGTTAATTAATTTAATAACAAAGAAAAGATATTTGTAATAAAATTAACACAATAGCAACTACGTGTTGCGCGCGTAATTCGCTGTCTCATTGAAGAATTGGTTGAAAAAAAAATTTTAAATTAACATCCTGTGTACGTACTTGAAATCACCGTATAAATTATAATAACCAAAGATCGTAGATAACGCTTGGAAAGTGTCAATGAATCGTATCAGAAGGTAATTTTATAAATTTTAACTAAATATTTTCTTTTCTACATAACTTGACACTAATAGATTCAGTGCAATCGAGCAAAATCTTTTAAAGCGTAGTAATTTTCATTATGTTAAAAAGTAAACAGTTATTTTGTAGCTGTAAAAGTAGTTAAAAGAACATTTTTCACGATTCTCAATCGGAAACTACCGAATAAAGTAAGATATCGGATCTATGAAACGATGGCTATTGGTTTCCAATGTTTAAATATATTAAGCCATTTCGAAAATTGCTATTACATTGTGATAACGAATATTTTTCGTTGGAATATTATACATGTATGTTACACATTGGAATATTAAATTTTAAAATCGGTATTAATAATCAACAGAAACGTGTAATGCAATATTCCTTTACATATGTAAATTAGTAGTTCGATAAATAATTTGTTGTCGCATAACGCTATCTTTATTTCGAATAGTTTTATCAATATGGCTTTTTGGTGAATATATATAGATAATTTAGATAAATTGCAAAGATAAAAGTTAATAAAATTCCATTCAATATTTCAATTATTTTCTAATACAATCAGTATATTCAGATAAACTTGAACATATATATATCTTTTTGTTTTAATAAAAAATTATTCTGTATAATATTCTAATGCAATTTTATAAATTTTACTATATAAATTGTGTATGAATAAATAATTGTTCAAGCTTTTGAAGTTTTGATTCCGTACCACATTCCAAGTGCTTACTTTTTATACGTAACGAAGATGAAGTTTTCCCATGTTCAATAAAATCTTAAATTGCTTTTATCCATTTTACTCTACCTTCGAGATTATACTTAAAGATTGTTATTTATAAAATCCAGGTAAAGTTACCCATCGATAACACATAGCTTGAATCCAACTAGGCGTAACGATATACACGTTTGATTATATTTATATTGATTATTATTATACAATCTTTATCGTTTAATTCAACTTGCTGCGAGAGTATCAGAGCTTTGAATCAGAATTAATTCGAAATTATGTTGTACAATTTTCTGAAAAGTATATGGTTACTTCGATCTAATGTTCAAATATGCTCAACTATAAACTGTAAAGAAATAAATAAAGAAAATAAAATTTACCTATTAATGTTTAATATCTTAATCTATGTTTAAGAGCACGGTTGCTTTTTTTTAGCATGTTATTTCGATATTCCTATAGAAAAATTTGCTTAGATGTCTCAAAATCTCATGAATAATTTTAAAAGATTTTGGTATAGGTATTATTTATTTTATATTTTTATACATACAACTTTGAAAAAATTGAATTTTTTTTATTTTTCCCTATATATACTCAACTGCAAATGGATTGCAATTATTTATTTGCTACTTTATGCGTCAATGATCACATGCATAAATTTACAATAATTGTAGACTTAAAAAAATTTTTCTAACATTCTTTAATATATTTTAAAATTAACTTTTTCAGAATTTTATTTTATAATTATTACTAAACGTAATTTTTAGTTGCAAGGGATAGATCCCCATAATAGAGTATCCGAATAAAAGCTTACATTCAACTACTCACTGCCGAGTAGCCCATAAAAAAATCCATATATTCCGAACCAATCTAATACTCAAATTACCTAATTGAAAACGAACGCGTTTACATTGCACCCTCGCCAAAACTACCAGAAAAAAAGAGGGCACGATCCTTAATTCACCCAAATACCTTGATTCGAGAAAAAAATACCCAGCGGGGAAATCATCGTTATTTAAGTAATAGAATTCCGTGTTATCGCTTCGCGACATCTCGTAGCGATGCTCGCGAGACGATAAGGGAGGAATGCTGCGCAAGTGGCGGCACCGGAATTAAGGTAGGGGTAAAACTTCCGCGAAAAACGATTCGAGTAATTGGACAATTTTTTCGTGGAATTAATAAGGAAAGTCAGTGTGCGTATACACAGAAAAAGAGAGAGAACGGTGCCACTTTCTTTCGCAAAATGTGCTATGAAAATTAATGGAGTTACTCTGTTGTTGTTTTTCTACTTCTCTTGGTACTTTATATAACTATCGGGGTTATTTCCTTCTAATGCGCGAATTCCACTCACGTTTTTTTATCTCGGGTTTATTCTTATTATTTTTTTTATACCCAGCGTTTTACTAATTTTTTATCGTTTAGACACTGTTACTGATCGTTTATTTCTAAATGTACTTATAAAATAATATCTTACTTATTTGTTCATTTAGAAAAATAAATATGTGGTTTATGTCTATTCTCGTCTGTTAGTTCATTACGTTTGGAATAAATCCACAATTTTTAATAAGAAATATTTATTAACAATTAATGACAATAATATAACGTCACAGTCAGTTATTGAGGGAGAACGTGACCATTCTCTATATGACCAAAAAAATCGTTTTTGTAATAATAATTAAATAAAAAAATGTTCGGTGGGTGTAATTTCGAGTAAAAAAGATATAAACTTTATACTCAACATTATACGGTTTATTTTAAAAATCAAAGCAGTTTAAAAATCTGAAAATATTTCAGAAAAAAAAGTTAAATATTTAATATTTTTTTAGTCCAACATTCCCTTAAATAAATATATCTCTTGGTAAAAATGGAGAACATCAATCGAAACGCCACTAAATATTATTTGTTTATCAAATCCAATAAAGTTCCTTTATCATTATCCTGCATGGATAAAAATAAAAAGTAATAAAAAATTAAAATAATTTTTTATCTCGGTGAGTATATAGAAATTTTGCGAATCCGTACAATAAAAATATTTACAAATAAAAGTGTATGATTTAAACAAACATTCTACAAAGTATTAATAAACAAAATTAGTTATAGTGCATTTACGTAGATAAAAATACTATTAAAAAAATTTCAAAACAAATCGGTTGAGTACACAGAGATTTGTCGGAAACGTTAAACCTACATAAGTCAGGAAGCATTGTCGGAAATCGAGTCGGATCTGCAGTCACATCACCGTCTCAAAAATTCCCGTCCACCGAGGGAAATACCACGAATGGGTCAAATCCTGTACGCTGAACCTTTCCAGTGTGTATATACACATACATATGCGAGATATCGCCTTTATACTCGCACGGATATGACTTAACCTAAATTCTAAAAATACGTTGTGTACGAATGTATATTTTATTCACCTGTTTCCAAAGTGAGAGATACTCACGTAAATAGTTTACGTATCGTAAAAAAAAATAGAAGAAATCACGTATAAGCGCTCGTGATATTATTCAAATCGATATTAGAAAAAGAAAATACGTGAAATTTGACGTCACGTAACAGTAAATACAAGTTATATAAACTCGAGATAATTATGAAATAATTAAAGCCTCGTAAATCGAGATTCCAAATGGGAAGAAAATACGACGAAACGGGCTCGGAAGTGACACTCGTCGAGAGTGTCAGAGACCACCACTGATGCGTTTGAATCCCTATAATATGCGTTTCGTCTTTGCGGTCAGAACCCAAGAGCTCGAGGCCTATAAACTACCGGTTAATGGCCGTGTCTACATAGAAGCGCTTTGATGCCCGGTTGGGTGAGCGTACCTTGAAAGAAACCATCAGGTTGTCACGAAGTACCAAGAAGATAAAAAAAATTTATTATATTAAGTTTAATGATTGGTTGGAGCACCATCTTCGCAAATTTTTAAATTAAATCGGACAGACCAAAACCAAAATATTTAAAGATAAAACTGCACGATATTTAATAACCAATGTGCTTCCGCACCTTTCGAGGACATTTAAATATTTCACTTTATTTGAATTTAATGCCCACAATAATTTGCCCCGAGATATTATTTATACGTTTAATTAATTTTATTTCATTAGACAAGGTCAGTGTCTCGACATTTGTGCTTACTAAGGGGAATAAATGGTTGATTATTTCCTCTTTTTTTTAACGCTCGTGCGTAAAACGGGACAGAGTCGCAACAAAGAAAATAAAGGATGACGTCGCTCGTCCGCTGCTGTGGAACCGCAAACTTTGAATCCCGCGTGTCACAGGCCAACCACAGGATCCCACCGAGTGGGACACTTTTATTAGCATTCACGTCTTTTCAAAGAGGAGGATGGGAAAGGGGAGCCGTCGGAGTAGGGATGGGGGATACTTTATCTTTTGTGAACTTTATCACGAGTTGATGAAAAATTGCTTTACGAGACACTCGAATTTATAACCCTTTGTCGGTACCATAAGTTTGTTACATTTTCGAACTTCTATGTGCGCACGTTGTGTCCTTTGTTGCTGAATAACGATGACTCGTGAAATTAAAGAAATATATGTATCTCTTCGAATTCAATGATTTCGTTACGGTTAAGGTGAGAATTAACTATATGGGGTTGAATATCGATTTTTCAAAATCATTTTTAAATGACAAATGCACTATAGAACTTGTTTCGTATAAATTGACTTTTATTGTTGTCTCGATCTATTTATAGAGAATCGATTTAAAAATTTTAATCTAATTTTTTTTTTACTCCTCGGCGAATTTCACCTGATAGCGATCGCGCTCGTTCCCTTTAGTTGCCATATTTATTTAAAGAGTTTGAAATTGGAAAGCCGATTAACAAAAAAAAAAAAGTACGTCACTCACGGAGAATCAAAATCACCAAGTATTGCAGCACGAAAAAGAAAAATAGTAACCTTTCAAAAAATAAGGGTTCAAACGGAGAGTATGAAAATAATTGCACGTAGGGAAAAGGCCACGCGATCTTGACATCATCCCATAGAATAATACTCGAACGGGCGCGAAACAACCCTCCTAAATCAGGGGAAAACGAGCACTCTCCTACTCTCGTTCAGTTCTGCGCGCGCATAATATCCCCCAACCGCTAAATCGCGTTTTACCATACCGTAAAATTTTAATTATCCTAAAGAGGAAAAGGAGGGGAATGAGAGGAGGATGGAAGGGGCCGATTTTCGCGTGCACGAAGCGACTATATACTTCGCCGATTTATGCCGCCCCCGCGTGTGTCGGTGAAATTATCGCAGCATGCACACGCCACCGTCATTATCGTCGAGAAATATCAGCCTTAGCTACGATCTGGGTAAGTGTGTTGGTATACGCCGACCGCGTAAGTCATTTTACAGTATCCGACAAAAATTATCACTATAGAATTCCAAACGTTTACGTGTACGGAATTTGCCCATTTTTTTCTTTTATTTTTTCTATTTAATTACACGTTATCAAACGCAGTTCATTTTAAATGTAAACAACAACGTTTTCTTTTTTATTTCAAATTTATTATCTAGAGATACTCGTTAGAAAAACGTGTTCTTTCTAACTCGTCCTAAAAATAAACGCGTTATACAAAAAAAAACAGCAAAACAATTTCTATATTTATCTGTTTAAATAAGTATAAAAAAAGAAGAAGATTAACAAATATGAAATGTTCCTTAAACGAAAATGAAATCAAAAGCAACTAAAATATAAATTAAAAATAAATAATTTATCAACGATGCCATTCATCTAAATCGGGCATAATCTAGATTTCACGTTTACAAGTTAAAAACAGAATCACAGCATAATCAATTATACCTCATTTTTTTTCCTCTTTTACGTCAGTGCAATTACAAGGCATCAACTTGTAACCGTAGAAAAATCGTTCTCGTGAAACCCGGTGCGCATTATAAATTAATACATCATGTTTAACCTAAACAATTTTCAACCCTCTACCCCTTGATAGTAACTTTTTGCAGTTACTGTATAACACCTATATAGGTATACGAGTGAGCGTTTATATATAAGCGATTCCATGTTTCCCGCCTCTTGTTTGCACGAACGAGGCGTGAATTTTTTACGGGAAAAGGTAGAGAGAGAGAGAGAGAGAGAGAGAGACAGAGAGGGACTGTCATGCACGTAGGAAAATCGCGATTAATCATCGTTTTTGCCGGTAATTTTGAGGTAACTTTAATTATACTAATTATTTATCCTTTCTTTCCTCTTTGACGATTTTTATATTTCACCATTACAAAGACGGGAAGCCAATGAAAAATTGAAATATTTACCTACAGATTAATTTTGTTTTGATTGACACGTAATCGCGATCTTATACGTGTCTTTTAAAATTATTATTATTACATTTTTTTTTTCATTTCGTTTTAATTGTTAATGATGATCAGATTATACGTGTTAAATGCGTAATTATGCAACCACCTGCATAATCGTTTATTATGTTAGCAAATTGTAATTCCATTAGTGGATTATAGTTATTAAGCGGGTAGATGATGAGAAACCTTCACTTTTTTTCTCATTTATAATCTGAATTCCTAATTAATTACTTACTATGTATCTAAATTTATTTCGTACGGTATTTCTGTAAATGCAATTCCAATCTATTTTTGTACAATTGTAAATACTTAAATTAAAGTGCGTTTTATCAGTATGCGAATAATAATTATGTAATTAGATTTTTTTTCAATTGCCAATTAAATAAAACTATACGTGTTAAAATATTTACGTATATCTATCAAGAGTAAATGAAAAAAAATATGTTTTTTCCTAAAGTGTCGTGATAGTATAAGTTTATTAATTATATTGCGCGCATATGTATCTTTATACGTCAACAAGAAAGATGATGTGTGCGAAAACATGCAAAGACGCATATGTACAGAGGAAATCGAATATCGGTCACAGTTTAAAGAAAAGTAGGCCATAATCGATATTTATGAACGCGTATTTTCCTCAATTCGAATAGAATAAGATAAGAGTAACGACGAGAGCGTAAAATCTTGTGAACTCGCTAATCCTCGTGAAAAAAAAGATAACTTTTATCCATGGTTTATCACGTTCGTATGGAACAACTACTTAAATAAAGTGCATTTTCTTCGCAATTTTTTCTATGTAAAAACTTTGATTTCTATATGGTTATTATTCTTTTACGCGCGATAAATTTCCTCGAACAATCGTACCTCAAAGAGAAAAGGAAACAGTCCCAGGAGAATATCTACAACGATCGTAAAAATTACAAGCTGCCAAATGAATTTGAAATAGTCATTCCTATAACACGATTAAAAGCCTCGCTGACAGCGAGACAAGAGAAGAAAATAATTGCAGGTATACGTATATAAAACGACCGTATCGAGAGCGAGCATATAGAAAGAAAATTTTTGTGCGGCCAAAGAAATAAAAAAAGGGGGGGAAAGAGGTGGAGGCTCGTTCGTTGGGTGGAACGAGTATGGAAGCTCGCGCCAAAAGTACGAGGTTGATAATATCGCCTTCACCCGGACCTGGTTACTTTTGTTTATACGTGCGATATACGTACTGGGGGGTTGAGGGAGGCCATTCGACGAAACGGCTCTGTACCACCGTCTTGGAACGAGCTTTTTTTTCCTCGCTACGCGTATCCCTACCCCTTGTATCCGCGGCTGAATTATGACCGCGGATATAACACGAGACAGTTCAACAACTTCGGACGCGACTGCATATACCCAGAAGGAACTTCCTGCGATGGTTTATTTCTTTTATTTTTTTTTTGTCTTTCTTTCTATTTTTTTTTGTGACCGGATCGTACGACGAAAATTTTCTATAATTCAAGTGCGAATGTACGGAGGTGCGTTGGGACCTTTTTTTTAGGGTGGCTGTATAGCTGGAGATCCGTATAGGATTTATATTACGTCCTTTACTGATAAGGTAGTAAAATTGTATCGGACAGTCCCTTTTTTTTTACTTTAAGCAAAAGTATATGTGTGCAAGTAAATTATAATAAAAATTATTTAAAACATAGTTACGAGAAAGTATAAATAAGAACAAATTTTGTCCAAATCCAAAAAAACTAATACATTTTAATAAAAAAAATTAATTTCACGAAACCACAGACGAAAATAACAAAGTAATTTTTATTTTCAAAATAGTTTTCCACTTACTCGTTTTACAAAGTCAACTAGCACGCACGCGTAAAAAAACCGAAGCACGTGATTTCACGGCAATATTCAGCATCCTAAAAAACTAATTCCCCTTTGTAACCAAAAAAAAGAGAGAGTGAGTGGTGGGAGTGATAGAGTGTAGAGAGGAAGATGAAACTAGGAATTGAAAAAAATGAGGGATAGTAATAATAGAGAGAAACTGATCGAGGGTGAGGAAAACGCGTATATACGTGAGACGAATGTCGTTGAGCCCATAACTGGCTGCTGATTGTTCGACGCCACGGCGCCCCGCAAATTGACTCGCTTTCGGAAGCCCGTAATTACGAGCCGGCCGCATTTGCGCGTCTATGATACAGATCGCTTCGAAAATCGATCGGGGAATTTTCGAAATGTGAATCACGTAAGGCTATCATCGCTTCACGATTTTCGTATAACTCCAGTATTGTAACATTCGTATTTTCAATGATGTTTTTATTTTCTTTGAAAGTCCTCGTAACAATGTATAACTTTTTTTTTCTCTTCATCGGTAAAAAACTAGAACAAACGAGTGTAAACAAATGAAAATAAACTGATTATAACATTGCCTCGTTAAATTAATTAATTTCATTAAATCGTCATACGACATTGCAGGTGAATTTCATCGAGTTTCCCGAGTTACAATAAAACGACGCGCTTCGACACGCTCGTATTTATAGTATTGTTTTTTTCCTTAGGTATAGTCTCTCGTGCCGGTGCAATAAAATTTCAAAGCCAATCACCTATACGCTACCTTTCATTCGCATCTGTACACATGGAAATACGATCGTTCGTTTTCGCCTTCTTGTCGGTGATCATCTGCAAATAACGGCAATTAGCGTGAAGTCGACGAAGCGCGATGAGTGAACTCATATAACTGCTTTGAATTAGTGATAGTTTAAACTTTCACGCTTCTTATTTGTTTCGAACTATATAGTTTTTTCTCAACCCCGGGATGAGACTACTTTTTTTAATGAAATTTTTTCAAAATCTTGCTTAATGACTTTTAAACAGAGCATTTTTCTGTGGAGATGTGCTATGAAAAGATCGACTAAAATTAAAAATTTAATATATAGTTTGTTGATTTTCTTTTTCAATTGTATTTCGTTCAGCAGTAAAAGAGCAAGACAAGAGGAATGAAAAGAACATTACCTTAGGAGTAATTACACTTTGTTCTACTTGGTTCGAATATTAACTTTCTTTTTCTTTTGAATTTTTCATACCAATAAATAAAGAAAATGGTTGCCGCAAAATTTTATCTAACGACTAAAATTTTTACCAACTTCATATTTATAAAAAAGTAACTTATTAAAAGCAACTTTATGAGTACCTTACATCATTAGAATATTCAATTTTTAAAATTTTTAAACGTATATATTTATACAAAAAAAATTATTTAAAGCGAAAATGAAGCAACTAGCGGAAAAGAATAACTGTAAAACATGTAAGAATTATTCAAAACGCGCATCAACGAAAACAGCGTGAACCAATAACCGGAAATAAGAGATAAATGTATACATCGCACCAATGATTCGCATAATGTAAGTGATGATAATTACATTAAATACGACATAATTACTTAACGATAATAAATATGTTGTAATAAGATATTAATAACTCCTAAAGACTTATCAATTGCGATTGATTTTTCTATCTGGATTCATATTCATCGTACGGAACGAAAGTTTCAAAGCCGATTGCGTGTACACAGGTACCTATGCACACGGAAATACGATCACCCGTGCCGGTGCGGATCGTCTGCAAATAACGGCAATTAATAAGAAGTCGGCGCCTTAAGGAGGAGAAGACTCGTAACTGTTTTGAAGTAGTGGCACTTTAAACTTCCTTCGTCTTTTATTTCCTCTTTTAGTTTTTTTTTTCAACGCGATGCCAACGTATCTTTGGCTAAGCGAGCTTCGTTCTTCACGAGTAAAGTACAGTACGCTAGAAGAAACTTTAATTCTTTTTCGCAATCAAAAGTTTTGGCGATTTTTCGTTTTCCCTTCTTTTTTTTAAAATACTTCATTGTAATATGCGATAAACTGTTTTTTTTCTTGCGATATGGAGAAAAAAATGTATTACGACACTTGCCATTCAATTAATAATTTTGGTATATGCGATTCTTTTGTTTTTAATTTAAAAAGTGTTGGCACGTGATGGTAGAAGAGAGAAAATGAAATGTTAGATCATATTGCCAAAAGTTTTACGGAAACTGTTTTAGTTTTTTTCGTTTATAAATTTACTTTCTTATTTTTATCATTTGACGAGTTTCATTTAAACTTTGTAAAATTTTATGTTTACAAATTGTTTCTGTTAGAAAAAATCTTTTACGTACACGTTTGCAATACTCCTTAATAATTCGAATTCTTAAATTTTAATAAACCCAATACGTAATTGCTACATTTGTTATGAAATTTCGTAATATTACGAATTAAATATATCGCTCATACAGAAAAATAACAAAAAAATATTTTGATACGAATGAGTGCAATAATCGCATATCAATTATCATTATTAAAGGATTATTCTTTATGCGAATGATTCAACGATTCAACGTTTGTCTCAAAAGTAGCATATCCGATTTAAGTACTGACTATTTAGCCATTGAATAATATTTTCTTTACACGTGCATCCTCGTACCAATTTCCAAGTATTCGCGATTTCTATCAAAACATCCCATTACTCCTCGTTAGCCGTTGCATTCAGTTATGCATTTAATACCGATGCTACCGGCGTATAAGTATATATACACAAACGTGCACGTTATTCTCTCCTTTTTTCGCAACTGCGCATCGCGACAACGAAACTTTTGCGTTCTTGCATTTATTGTCCGAGCTCTCCATCATTTTCCCGATAACGAGATCGTAATTGAATTCGCGGAACTTGAATACGACGCAATAAATCGCATTATACTGGTTACTCGGTGGAACTATCGCCTATGGGGCATACGTAATTTTCACCGCTCGTGGATTCCAAAGCGCGTCAACCCTCTTTTTGCGACCAAATAATTTAATCGTTTTCGTGAAATCACCTGTATGATAATTGATCGGTCGATCACTCGATATTTGTCCTTCTGGACAATTGACCTCCTTTTTGTTCGTGCTTTTCAATCAATTGATGGTTGCGTTACTGCATAAGTATCGTTATATGTCATGTATTCATAATTTTGATTTTTATAAATAAAAATATACTTAGCATTTGGTAACTAAGGTCTATTTTTCTTAATACTATTCGTATACTACATGCGCTTTAGTCAATAAAAAAGCGTTTTTCTAATTCATCTTTTGCGAAATTGCTAATCAATTTTGCTATCGACCACATGCACATACTTCAAATCAGTTAGTATTATAATAAGCGTAAGTGGTAAAAAATACTACTTTCTATGTGTTAATTCTACAAAAACTTGAATTTGTTAATTTTTCCCGAGTTCTTCGACTTTTCCAATTATTGAAGAACTATCGAAAAGCTTTTTGGTTTACAAGAGCTAATAATAATTATTATATTTCTTGCAAATTTGTTGTATATGGTCCGTACAAAAACAACCAATTACATATGTACAAAATCTTTCCTTTATTTCTGTATAATCAATGCTCATTTAGTTGTATTGATTGTACAAACACGCACGATATGATAAAAATAAATGTGCCATACGAAAAGAAAAAAAAATAGTCAGTGTAGTACTACTTACCGAAATAATATGTTCTCCTTTTCCGGTGCTCGCAATCATGTCCCAATCAATAGTGTCGGCGTAACAAAGTACCGGATTCTTTTCGAAACGTACGGAACCTCGCATTATGTCAGTCAATGAGTGCAGTCCTATTTCTTGTAAACTCATCATCTCGAATACCACTAAGGCGTAGTTGATAAATAATCGGTGACCTCTTATTACCATTAAATTTGGAAATAAGTGACCGATACTTCGCAGTCCGTGTACTCTGCGAAATGTATATTTTTATAAGTTAATTATTGTTCATTTTTGGAGGTCGCATTGATTTATTCAGTCACTACAAAATATAATAACGATAATTGTCTTTACATTTAATTTTAACAGTAGTTTTGACGATTAATCTACGATTTTACTTAATATTATAAAAGTTAATTTATCTGCTCAAGTGTCGTTAAAATCTTATGTATAAATTATTGTAAGTATATGGAAAAACGTAATGAAAACAAACGTTACAAAATTTTGCGTTATGTATATTGCAAAATAATAAAAAAAAAACAATGAACTAAGAGTCGTAAAATGATAATTTACTTATTTTGAAATAAAACTCATCAAATTCATGCTTCTATTTACGGTAAATTTATATGACAACTCTGAATTGTTTATTATGCGTATGCAATAATTTTAGTATTAGAATTTCCATTTGTTTAATTTTCAATATATAATGCCGACGCATTGAGATTTTCTCATTAAAACTGTTTTCACACCGTATATCACTGCGAAATTGACATTTGTAGAAAACAATCATTTATAAATAGAATAGTAAACTTGAATGAATAGAGAAACAAACCTATAAATTCAAGGATACGTGTTATCTAAAATTTACGTTCAATGGTTTAATTGGTTAAGCGAACATTAAATATTTTAACTTAATAACAGGCCTGTCGATATAATAAATGGCTATATATGTGAAGAATAATATACATATATCCATGTATTTTTTACTGGATTTCAAGAACAACAGTAAAATAATATTTCAAAATTATATAAACGTAGCGTAATACCAATTAAATTGTTAAATAATTTAATTAAAATAGTTAGTGTATACATTTAAATTAAACAATTCAATCGATAAATACTTAAAATTATGCATTATTTTCAACTGAAACAATAGAATTTTTTAAACGAAGAAAATTACCAGTATATCAGAATCAGATTACAAAAGCTTTCGCGGTCCAAATTAAATTCAAAATTCGAGAGGTAATATTTTTTTTATAGTAGTGACTGAACAAATGACCAGAAAAAAATGGTCGAAAAGGTGGGGAGCAAGAATGGAATCCCGTGGCGTATTAGAGATGAGAGCTTACCTGTATACCATGAGATATCCTGTAATTTCTACGAGCTCGGGAAACACGAGATCCGCGTAGGACGTATCGGTGGCATTATCGATCAGCAGAATCTGCACGAAGCCTTCGATGACGCGGCATCCGTGCAATCTCGAAAGCTCGCTCACTTTATTCCTTATGTCTATGCTTTGGCACACTGAAAAGGAAAAAATGAAAAAAGGGCGCAAATTATCATTAAGAAACATTCATTGGCGCATAAAGAAAATATTTCAATACAAAATAAATTACAGTAGACGTGGGTTGATCATCATTTTTTCCCAATTATTGTAACGATGACTTTTTTTCTTTTTATATTTAGGAATTGCAACATTATATGTATATACGCATGGTGGCTTGATAAAGAATGTAATTATTTTTTTAACGTTTTATTAATTTCTAGAATATTATTTTGTTGGGCTAACAAAAGATTCTTTCAAATTGGAATCATAATTATTATTTTATAGATTTTGCGAAGAGTCGAATCTTCCTGTAACTATAAAAATCATTTTAAAATGTATATTTACACTAGCCTTTTGAAAAGTGCCTCTATATCTAAGTTCAATTTGATTTTAAAATACTATATTTGCATTTCACAGTGCATCGGTAAACTTTTGTATCGCTTCCCTTTTTCCAAGTTCTTTCACCTTTGGCACGGGATTACGATAAAAGGCAATAATCAATCGAAGCATAAAAATAAACGTCCGTGTCTCGCAAACATTAAATAAAGTAAAAGACCAGCCTAGTATCTCGCACAAAGGCGAGTCAAAACGTCAAGTATACACAGGAAGCATTTGCGGTTTGGTACTTCTTTTTTTTAATACCTATCTCGTAAAGTACGAAAAAAAAGAAATACACGTGTCTGGCAAAGTAGACGTTGTTCAAAACGTCGATACGGTTTCGTGTATTTTCAGGAAATTAATGTAAAATCCAATGCGCTTTTACGTATAACGTATTGTTCGTCTGTTTGCGTTCATTTACTCGTATTGTTTGAGAACTACATACATACGTACTTCCAGTGTTTCGAAATACTTGATTAAATATCTATGAAATACAATTTTAAATGGTGCGTTTTTATGTTGAAAATTCGTGAAACGTACACGATCAAAAAAAGAACAGAGTAGATTTGCTCTGAAATTATCTTTTATTATTTAACGTGAATAAAGAAAAAAAAAATAACAACTTTTTATCATTGAAATAGTATATGTTTTATAAAAGGAAGACCGGGTATTTTAAAAGCTAAAAATCTTGGCCAATCCGAAATTTGATTGGCTAAACGGGATAGAAACCGAGTCGCTTCTCACGGATTTCGATCGGTATATACGCACGCGACCGCAGTCCTCACACTGCCGAGGTCAAGGGAGTTCGGAACCGTTAAAAATAATTTTCCCGGGCTCTCTCTCTCTCTCGCTCCTTCATTTTGTTTTCCTTTGGTTCTCTCATCCTTTTTTTGGCCGCGAAATTGCCATGGGGTTGGGGAGGGCCTCGTTGACGAAAAATGCGAGGGGACGCGTTACCGCGTTTAGACCGAGATTACGACCGAGATAACGCGAAGAACGCGGCAACTGTTTCGAGGAATCGGTTTTTGCGAGCCGCGGGACGCGTGGAGAACGAGTCTATTTTCGGGTTTATGCCTTTGGATTATACGATACTTTGCTTAATTGTTGCTGCTCCCTTCTTTATAGTATTGAGTTGTTTTTCTGGACTTCTCCGCTGGATACGGAATTTCTCTCTCTCTCTCTCTCTTTCTCTCTCTTCTTACTATGTAGCTCTCCTTCGTCTTCTTTTCGTTTTTTTTTCTCTCGTGTTTATACTTACATTTAGTTCTTTAAGACGCTGATGTAAGTTACACTAAATGAACATGTGGGAAGAGGACATTTTTTTTCAAAGGATGTATACATTTTATATGTTCATTTTATTAATCTAGTAAAAATGACATTTTTTATCTTAAAGAATTGTAATTTTTTTTAATTTAATGTCGAGAGTCAGCGTAAACGTTTAAGACAATAATTAAATTTCTCTGAAATTTTTTAAATTATTTATAAGCCAACTTTTGTATCCATCCAACCATTTTTACGACTACACTAAGAAAAAAGTTGTAGTAAAAATTAGTATGTTGTCTATTAATGCAGGGACAGATTGACACAATCCAAAAATTTACCATAGTGTATAATAAAATTTACTAGAAAGTTATTAATTTTTACTACAATTCTGGTAATATTTAGTACAAGTTCAGTAAAACTTATTATACACTATGGTAAATTTTTGGATTGTGTCAATCTGTCCCTGCATTAATAGACAACATTGTAATTTTTACTATAACTTTTTTCTGAATGTAGTTAAAAAAATTTTGCACTGTGAAAGACTATGCGACTAACAATAATATATAATTAAATAATTCAATTTCATTGAAAATTAAAAATAAAATAAAAATAAAATAAAATAAAATAAAATAATAAGAGAATAAAATCTTAAATGACTATCAGTATTAAGTGTCACTTATTGTACAATTAAATAAAGAGCATAATTAATGAAATAATTGAAAGTCAAATGAATTATATTAATTGTTTGGGATAGCGATCGATACAATGTAATTTAAATGGGAGCTTAAACGTCACGCTCCATCTAGTATTTTGAATAAATAATGAGGTGTTGGGTTACTCTAATCATTTGCCTGCATTAAGTATCCGAATCCTGTCCTAGTAATATATTTCCGTATTGGCAATCCTGACAACATTACTTAACCATTAGCTAACCGCAGATGCACCCATTCACGTGATGTTTAATTGCAACGATTCATCAATCGATTAACACAGTCGGTTTCATCCTTTACCCTCTCTCCTCTACCGAGATTTTTTTATCTAATCGACAGAATGTATTGCTCCATTAACGACTATTTATAATAATGATTAATACTATTCAACATTCAATGCGCATTATATCGATCATATTAATAATCATTTTTACGATGCGCGTCTGTGATTTTTTATTAATTTTTTATTTCTATTCAATCCCCCTAAGATTTTAAAAAGTGTAACATAGGAACTCGCGAGTATCACAAAGGATCGACGTTCCGCGCATACGGTTTATTACGTCGCTTCGACACGTTCGGGACATTGCGCATATACAGGTACATAATGTCAGAATACGTTTTTCGCTTTCAACGGGTACGTGAACGTACCAATGCAACTTGAATCTTAGTTAAATTTACAATACATAGCTTCCGTTCGTACAGATTTTAGGATTTATTATAAAAATAGAAAAGATAATTTAATCATTATTTTTTTAAGAATGGAAGGTACTTCGTATTTAATAAGACTTATTAACATAAATTTCTATAGGTTACTCATGAGGTTGAACATGTTATTGTTGTTACTGAATCAACAAAGAATGCATATCTGATAATACAAAGATTATACGGTAGATTTTTCTTGTTAAATTTCGTAGCGATGCAAGGAAATGCTTTTAAAGAAATGAAAAAGTGTACAAAAATAGAAGGAAATCCAATGAAAAATCCAATATTTTCTTACGAGACTGAAGAAAATGACGAGCCTTTGTGATGGCTTTTTATGTTGTAATAATATCTACAAGTACTTCTTATTATTATCCTTTTTTTCGCTTTTCAAACCGACATTTTTAATAATAAAATGTTTAATAACATACGAATACTGGTAATAATGGCGAGTTTGTTTACAAATTAAACGATGATAATTAAAAAGCAATGTATTTATATAAATATAAATAAAATATTATTTTTGTGCAATTCGGGCGTGGGGTACATATGTAGTAAAGTCCTCCATGTGTGAAACAAGAGAAAACTAAACTGTAGGGAAGGCAAAGCGCAAACTCTCTCGAAAGTTCGTATCCGCAAGCATCCACCGAGTTCCTTCAAACAAAGAAACAAAGAAACAAATTAGTTTGGTTACCAAGGTACCCGAAGGAGGAGAGCACTCGAAAAACCAGAGCCGAAAATTACCCGTGAATAGTACGACGACAGACGAGGCGCAAACTGCATCTTACTTACTTAAACCTCGGAGACGCAAGAATTTCTAACGTAAGTGAAAAAGAGGGATGCACGCGTGTGTATACACTAAAAATAGCTTCACCGACCCGCTTCTCTCTTTTCGCTTGATATTACGCTCGCGTGACTACGTCGCACCCGGGTATTTCCTCCTAGTTTCCTCCTTCTTTTTTTCATCCCTTTTTCTTTCCACCTCCGCGCCTCGCCACTGAAATACGAGGAGGGGATTCCCTGGTATAGCTTTTTGACCTCTCCACCGACACGTCAATTTACAGTTGCGCTACACGGGTTATCCAACGAGACTCGTTCATCCTTCCCAGGGTGCACGATGGTTTAACGGAACCGTTTAATACTAGCCTTTTTACGATTTACGAGAAGATACTGATAACTTACCCCCCTCACGCTCGGTTATTACCATTTTCTGATACACGCCTGCTTAATCAACGGCTATTCAACCACTTCACTTTTCAATCCTACGGGTATATGTGTGCAGTATACACCGAGCTATCGTAATTTTATCTACGCCACTTTCCAAGAATATTAATAGAAAAGTAAACGTCATAAAATGTACAATGGAAACGTATCCATCAACTTTTAAAAATTCAATCAAACACAAACACTCGAGCGAATCAATCTACACGCAAGCACGAACGATCAGTGCTCTCTATCTCGCTCTCTCTATATATATACACGTAAATATATATATTTTTTTTCTTCCTCCCGAATTCGAGTACCCGCGCGAGTCTTATATCGAGAATTCAATTTCCGAGGTAGAGGATAGCGTTAGAGAATTTATGCGCAAACGATGAGCATCGTGCTTTCTCTGCCCCACGTGTATCCATACCAACGACGACGATGTATTTATGCGTCCGCGCGTCGTCTCTCTTGGACCGTAAAATTGCGTCTGAGACGCTAATAAAGCGAACTTCGACAATACGCTCAAGCGCGAAACAGACACGCAAACTTGATGATTTTCTGAATATTATAATCGTCTTTCCAGCGCGATGAACTCACTTAAATATTAAAAGTATATGACAATACCCAATGCCAGTTATACGTCGCGCTATTATCATTGTTATGTCTTCAATACTTCGAAACTTGCCGTGAGTTATTTTTAGTTTAAATTACGTTTGATTTCTCTTTGATTTTCGATACAGACAGTTGTACAACATTTTGTCAACTTACACGCGGAGACTATATTTTGATAAATATTACCGTGACATCGATATAAATACTGTGCTTGATTATAATTATTAGTTAATTATTCTCGAACAGCGGTAATTTTTATTAAAAAATTCTCTCCGCACAGTAAATTCCCAAATAAACGATGACGTGCGCGGTTTAACCACAAAAAATGTAATGATAATCAAAACAAATGTAAAGTGATTAAAGTAAATTCCGGAACATTAAACAAACGATCGATTACACACATATATATACCGAACTAAGTTGATTTAACACACTTGATTACACCACGAATCGTTTGGTTAATTACTTATTGAACGAACGAAACAAAACAATTTTCAATGCGAAATTACGCATCCTTCGGTTAATCATGCAGTTCTTTTTGTTTACCCTCATTTTCTTGGCAGATAATAATCGGCTCCTACTAATAATAATCAAATAGGAAGTGTCAACGACCAAAGAAGTTCAGTACGAGATAATCGTCCGGGCAGCTTCGGTACTTTATAACCTGTTTTATACTCACTCCACTTTTTTTTTTGTACTTTTACTCATACGTATAATTGTCACTTTTCCGTCCGCGTGTATTCAAGTTTCGATGTATAAACAAACACCTAAATATACATTAATGAATAAACGCGGGTCGATGAGCGATTAATAAATTGAATCGTTGATGCACGCTGAGCTTAGTTAATTGATGCCTGTGTATCTCTGCACTTAATTATAATAAAATCTAATGTAAACGTAATAAGTAGAGATAAGAGAAATTTATTTTATATATGGAACATTGTACGTACTCTCATTTCAGTTTGCATGAGTAATTTGAAAATTAATTGTCATTTCATGTTAATACGAATCTACGTTGATTAATGCCACTCTTTACTTCTAGATATTTTTTTATATCTATAACGTATTAGTTAATTAATAGGGTATATTACAATTTTTACACAGGATACTAGTTTGGAATGTTATAAAAATCTAGTGGCAGATTTGTTAACTTGTTTGTAATAATAATTATTCGATTATATTGGAGTATTAATAGATATTTTTCGAGTTAACGCGGTAAATTTAATAAATAATATTTTTTCTGATTAAATAATCGAACAAGAAATTGTAAATCGAAATAATTGTAAGGAAAAAAACAAATGAGCTTAAATAAATAAATTTACGTGAAGATACACTCGATAAGTAATTTCATTTTTCTACTAGACCAAACTCTCGTAATAATCGATACATCTGAAAT
The DNA here is from genome assembly GCA_026168455.1 of Theocolax elegans. Classification (NCBI taxonomy): domain Eukaryota; kingdom Metazoa; phylum Arthropoda; class Insecta; order Hymenoptera; family Cerocephalidae; genus Theocolax; species Theocolax elegans. Next base: position 92,757,762 of record CM047426.1, on the reverse strand, counting down.
TTTATTGAATACCCTTTAAAAAAGGAAGAAGAAAAAAAGCGCGGCGGATGCAGCTCGGTTCAAGAGATACCTCGGTTCATAAATAAATTTCCATTTCCATTTGAAAGCAAACTATACGACTGCTCGAGCAAGTACCATCAATATACTTGTACACAAAGTCATACCACCCCAAATGAAACCTCTCTTCTTAAATAAAGAAAGAAAGAAAGAAAGAAGGAAGGAAGGAAGGAAGGAAAGAAGAAGGAAAGAAAAAAAGGGAAAGAGCATTTTTCCATACTCGAGCGAACCCTCGCGAACGACCGTACAGAAAGTTTCACGAATGAGTGACGCGACTCCTTGGAGGCTCATCTCCGAGCTGACAGGAGAAAACGCCGCGATGCAAATTTAGAGATCCCTCTCTCCCTCTCTTTCTCTCTCGGGTTGGTCTGTTCTTCTATGCAAGTTGGCGGAACCGAGGCGCGGCCGATTAATCAGCTCGTCGGCTGCCAACGTTCCTTGCCAGAGTCTAGCTACTGCTACAGTTAGGCACCGGTCACACTGTTGCTACGTCCGAGAGATTGGACGTCGTCTCGGGTATACGGTTATTTACCCTTTCTCAGCTAACGGGGTAATTGTCGTTCTCTCTCGTTGAGTTTGTTTAATGATACCGTGGGAAATTGTTACTATTCATCTGCACTTCTAATTTGTTTAGCGACAACCTTTACTAAATTAACTAAGATTGACGAGGTTTCCATTATATTCAATCTTCCTTCCACACTGATTGATTGGTACGTTCAACGACCTTTTTTTCCTTAATTCTTCTCAAAATTGCCTCGCTCAATATTTACAAGTTCCTCGTCTCACTCGGGTTACGTCAATTATTTTTTACATTTTTCAGAACGTACCACTTTTATTTTCAAACGCTACTCGATCGAAAAATCGTAATCGACTTTCAAGCGTTGTTCGAATCGAACTCGAATTATAAAAGAAGTAATACATATTGTATAAGAGAGCGTTCTATCTGCTAATAAATACTTGATGCTCGTTACTTCCTCGTAAAAAGATATTAATGTGCTTGAAATTAAGATTACAATCTTAATATCGATCAGGATAATTACCAGAACAAGTAATTCAAAGCAGGATGAATATACATCTCCATATAGTAAAAATAAATAAATTCATCATTATAAATATTAAATTCTTCTAACTACTCCCTTAAGTTTTTGCGAACTTTTTACACTCGCAATCATAATCATTACCGGTTAATAAGATTTTCGCCATAGGAAAAAAAAATTAATAATATAGATAAATTGCATTTTGATTTCAAGAGCACGTTAGAGCAAATAATATTTTACGCGAGCAATAAACTGTGTTTAGAAGTGACGGCGAGTAATCCACACGTAGTTTCTTATACCCATAGAATTTACGGTTTTTTTCAACGTGTCAAATAAACATCCGAGTAATCATGTGTGTCACCTTTTTTTGTTTTTCCCTCCCTCCCTCCCTCCCCTCGTCGCTCCAGCCCCTACCGCCCCCTCGGGCCTCCTTCTGGGTGAAAATTAACGCGACGCAGTGGTGCATCCCCTTGAGCGTAAACGATTAATATTCCATTCGTCCGAGTTGGCAAAGTCGTTAAGATCGAAATCCGCGTTAATTACCGCGCGAAAGTCTCCTCCTCGGCCCGTAACGTCTCAATCGTCCCTCCGATGACGTCGCGTGAGGCGCGTGCATTTTTTTTTCACCTCGACGCAGGTGCGCTAATGAATAACAGATCGTTGAGGATTTATATGCGTAATATAAGGAGTCGAGTTCCTCTGTTTTTTTATTCTAACGAGTCTCGGTGTATACGTAGAGGGGAATATCTTAAAAGTCCCGCGGTTTTTAGTGTAATAAAGCCGTTTGATGGTTATCAGGCTCGTCGATGCGGGATTCATTTGAATTTTAAGAATTTAATCGCTCGCGAGCATCAAGCGAGCTGCATTGTCGGCTTGCGTTTCGCTATGCGCTTCGACGTGCGTTCGTGATTTAATATCGGTTTTTTGCTTTACCTTGATGTATCATTACGTGAAAACGGTTTTCACCTATTATTAAGGGTATTACCTTTTAATAAACTTTACTTCTATATATATACACACACATATATATATATATACCTGAGCAAACACGACGCAACTTTGTACAACGTTTCTTGGTATTTAAAGATTAAGTCTACCAGATAAAGACATAGCTGCGGTACTTACAATGCAACTTTAACAAAAAAGAAATACTTCGTACTAGAAAATTGAGGCATTGAAAAGTTTATTCAAAAGTTTAATTGTTTATAATATTGTTGGTTAGCTAACATGAATTTTAAAAGACTATACTAAGATTTATTTGAGTTATAAAATATTAACTATTAAGTAAATTTATAGTAAATTTTTGAACAAGTACGATTCTTATACACGGAGAAATATAAATAAAAAAGTTACGTAATTTTTGTTCAAAATTTTATTTAAAACTTGAAAATCAAATTGAAATTTTTACCACGCTGGATAGTGATTTTTCCAATACAGGGGTTAGAATTCGAGCATATGCTTTGTTTCAGTATTTTTATTATTCTGTTTTACTGCAATTTTTATCCAAAATATTTAGATTCATTTCATGAATATTTTTTCCGCGTTTACATACAAAATATAGTCTCAGAAAACACATTTTATTTGATAAATTCTATGTTAATAATAACCCCATTTTCTTAAATGACCACTTAATTTTATAATCAAAACATTCCATTAATGTAATATCCAAAAGATTAATTAATTGTCGTATACGCAGAAAATTAGTATATAAGATTAATCGTTTATAATTTTAATCATTTTATGTAAAGATTAGCGCACTAATTATAGGAACGCCTTTTAAATATTCGAGATTAATGAAAATTTGTAAGATTTAATAAACTCATAAAGTAAACATGATCCAAAAGAAAAGCTAAATTAATTTACTTCGTTATTTATCTTTAATACGAGAAATTAAGTATTTACCTTAATAGCGGATAAATAAATATTTACTTTCATTTTAATTTCCAATAAAGCGTGAAAATTATTATATACATACATTAATTTATGATACATAAATATTTTCCCCTCATATAGCGAAATGAGGAATGGTTTATCGGAGCATAATGAATATTTGTAGTTAAAAAAATGTATCCCGCGTAAGGACGTTCTACTCGTGTAACAAAATTCAAATAAAATGCAACGGTATTGTGATTACGCGAAATTTTTATCGTTGAAAGCCTTTGCGTTAACGTAATTTATATGTAAACAATTACTTTCTAAAATTTGACTTGTGAACTCAAAATGTTGTCTGTATTGTCTATTTTGCTCTCTAATCGATAAATAAGAAAATCTAATCGATTTTTTATTTGTTTGTACTTATGTAAACGAGGTACGAAACGTGCAAATCGAATTTCACTTCCTGGTGGTTCTCGCCATTTATACACGTATGTTAATGACATTTAAAATTGCGAGCGTAACAAAATTTTCACTCACGCAGTTACACGTTTATTTTCACTCATGCACGCTTGACACCTGGCGTTCATTACACGATATCGAAATGCCATTAGGAAATTTTTACGATCGCGTACACGCTAGAATGGTATACATTTTCCATAAACACGTATTAATCCGTGTATCGAATGGTATTAGAAATTTACATTTCGTCGGTGTAATAAAATTGCTTAGCTAAAGGGTAATTGTGTACTGTCTTGTAAGATAATGAAAATTATCATCTGGCTTTGTCACGACGAGTAGGAAAAGCTCTTAAGATTACGACGCTATTTGTCCATTTAAGAATCTGCATCGGTTAATGGATGAGAAATTTATTTATCCAAATTTTTTAACACATAGGATCACTCGTAACGTTTAAGTTATTAAGTGACTATATAATTAAATTTTTTAATTTATAGCGGTACGTCACAATTTTAAGCCGCGTGTGTAATAAATTTTTATTATCAACAAAATACTCATTTATCAATAAACAAAAATTCATGGAAGAATCTCGAAAATTTAATATTTAAAATGTACTATTGATCGAAACAATTTACAATTGAAACTTTTACTCTCCTAGAGAAAAAGGACCCCTCTATTTCCTCTCGGATTTAATCAAAATCCAGAACGGCAAGCTTGTTAACGCAAAAAGCAAATTTTCCAGACGAATAGGAGCGCGACGCTCGCATTCTCACGGAAATTCTATAACCCTGGTAAAAATAAAAAGACTCGTGGCCATAAAAATTCAGGTGTAAAGTGGGTTCCGGAATGTCTCGCGCGTTTGGTAATTAAGCACATACCTCCTCGTACACCGTGACTTTTTAATCTTCGTGTATTCACCCCGCAGGATCGTTCAATCTGCGGTGTTCGTGCGTGCGCGATAAGAGAAAAAGAGGAGGTGAAAAAAAATAGGCGCCGTTTTCACGTATTTCGATTCAAAATTGCACGTCGGGTGAATTCTCGCGTCGAGATTACTTGTGAAATACGAGTGATGCTTTTTCACCGAGTTAAATTTTTTTTTTATTTTATATATTTTTTTTAAGAGTTGCGGTGACGTTTGTTATAAAGTTGCGGGAGGTTTCCTTTACTGTCTCAAAATGGAAATTCTTTTGTCATATACACGTTACATACTTTTGAGATGTTGAAAAAGAAAATTCTTATTTAATATAACTTAATCAGTAACTATTGCTGTACGATTCGTTTATATAATTTTCGTACCTACGCGAAATAAAAATTTATTTTTTATTACAGGTAACAAAATTGTACATTTTGAAATAAATTAAAAAATTACCATTGTTTCATTTCATTTTCAAAATGTAGTAATTGGAACCTTTTTCTATATGTATGTAAAAAATACATTTAATGACACTATTTAATTACATGAACTCATTGTTTTGTAATATAAAAACTTTTTATGTAAATAATGAATTTCTGTACCATTATTACTTCAATTGAAATGTAATATTAACATTGAAAACCGAGTACATTGAACAATGCGATCGAATTAATTAATCATTAATTAATTTCGAAGAATCCCTGGTCGGGAATGAAATTCGAAATTTACAAATCAACGTAAATTTTATACATGTAACCGAAGGTAATTATTACTATTTCAAAAATATTTTTAAATATATTATTACAAACAATTCATTATTCATTAATTAACGAAACTCCGTTGATTAAATTAATTAAACAATACATTAATTACATCTATAAATTAAAATACTTTTTTTAATTCCCCAGTAAAGATATCCATTATCACTTTTCTTTTTAATCCGAAATGTTAAAGTATTACAGAAGTTAATATAATAATAATCCTAGAATGTAGATGTAATTAAAACGTCAAATAAAATTAAAAAATCATTAATACAGTAATTATTTTATCAAGGTAAAAAAAGTGCTATTCACTAAAAGTACAGTATTTTTCATGCAAAAACAAGAATGTTCCCGCGTTACCACGACATATAGCAATTTATTCAAGAGGGAATGTCTTCTTATATACGTTATCGATAATAAGCCGATTTATTATATAAAATTAAAGACAGGTTGAAAATGAGGATAGCTTGCACTATTGAGAATGAAGTTCGGTAAAGAAACTTTGATATGAATAGCCAATTTCTAAGCAGTTTTTAAGCATCTTAATGGGGATAAGTTTTTTGTCAATTGGACGGACAAGTTTTTGCTATCCAACTCTTAATATGGAAACTAACAGCTTTTAAAACTCAATTCCCTCGGATCGAGAATAAAAGTAAAACTGAGATTGCAAGTAAGACACTATTAGTTCAGAAAATAGCACTATAATTCTTCGAAGATTGGAAAATAAAAGAAAAACGTATTCCTTTAATGCACTTATTTATTTCGGACATATTTACTCTTGACCGTTTTAGGCCTATGTACGCTCGTTTTTAAATTAAAACTCGAGCACTTGACATAGTGGTTTGATAAAATTGTAGAAACGTGCTCATTTAATTTCATAGTCGTATCGAAGTAATTCAACTATAATATTCTTTTTCCTTCGTTTTTTTTAACAAAAATTTGATATTTTCTTATCTAATTGAGAAACGTGATTGATGCATAAAACGTAACGCGAGTCGCTAAATATTTAAATAGAAATAAAATTTACATAGAACAGGTCTTAATAGTGATATTCGACATTTTCTTACTACGTGTTATTCGATAAAATATATATATAAGTATATTAATCGACAATTCAGCTAGGATGACGCGTACAAAGGTTATTATACAGTCACGATGATCGTCAATTTAGCCATTTATATAACGGTAGTGTTAAATGCCAAATTAGAATATAACGCTATTTCTAATTGTATTAAACGGATACTGAAATTCCCAGCGTAATCTATAATGTATTAAATTTTATAAATTATTTAAATTTGAGCATACCGTTATCACTATTAGCGATCGTTATTACTATACATTTGTACAAAATAGATATCCGAGATTAATGAAAAAAAATAATATTGTAATTATCGCTTGGAGTTTAAAATTCGTCAATACATTATGAGTATTTTAATATAGATTATTTAATACTTTAACTAATCTGCAATTTACATGTTAAACTTTTTAAATCTCGTTGGAATAATAATTGTCTCTTAATTTCCAAAGTAATTTCATGCAACAAGTAAGTATAACAAATCTGTATAGTACAATAAGAAGCAATTAAATCGAGTTCTCGGGACCGGTTTGATCACGCGGCTACTTAAAAAAAAGAGAGAAAAATCCCACTTGATTCCCTTAACTTTCAATAACCTTACGTACAATCCGTCCTCGACCTGATCGCGTTGCGACGACTGTCCTGCATTCCACGGTGAAAAGAGAGAGGAACGAACGATGGAGGGGAATGACGGGAGAGAAAAGGAACACACCGGAAGTAACGGATTTTATACGTTCCGAAGTAAAACGATTTTAAAGAAACGAAAAGGTCGTAAATGCAACATTGTGACACCTGGTAAAAAGTATATTGCTTCTAAAGGTATTTCATCCTTGCTTATTACACAAATTTTATATAAATATGTTTATCCCGTATTTGTTTATAATTATTTATCAATAAAATTTTGAATAATTAATTAAGAAAATATGTCTTTTTTTAAACATTACCTTCACTTGCGATTGAATGTATTAAATTTTTGGTTTATTTACGTTTGTACGTATCGGTGATAAAAAATCTTCATAAATTCCATTTCTCTTAGTAAAGCACGTAGTAGGAGAGACTCGAGATAAATGAATATGCAATATTTCTTGGCATTAACACTAGATAGCGCTAAAATTCCGATGTGTACAGGTAAGTAATGTTACTTTTTAAATTTAATACTAGCATTAGATTGTTCAATCGATCAAAGGAAAATTGAATATAACAGGAAAATAATGAAAATTAATATTTTATAAACAATATGAATATAACACAATATTATTAGAAACTGAAAACAATTTCATATTTTATGCAAAATAAATGTAGTCACGTGTATATATTTTTAAATAATAAATCTGTATAACAAATAATCGAATACAAGTAAATTGAAAAGTAAAAACAATTAATTTTCTATTAACACAATTATCGTAAAGCGTTATAGAAATAATTGAGCACCAAGTAAGGTTTTACCACAACAAATTTAAAAGAGCTCAAATGGTTTCTAAATATAAATTCTAAGCATCTCGAGTGAATTTTATGGAACCCTCGGAGGCGTTCGTATACAATGCACCACTACACAAACGTACACGAGGTCCAACGTAATGAGGATAGGAAGAATAAAGAGGGAGAAAGAAAAAAGGAGAGAAGAATAAGAGAAACAACGATTGGGAAGGTCTTTACGGTATCCCCAGGACTGTATATAGGTTTGCAATTAGCGCGAAGCTGAGGCATTAGTTATTGTTAATGGGCTCTTAATTACTCATCAATTTTTTTTTTCGCATCACGCCTCGTGTGTGGTCGGGAAGCGAAACGAGTTCATGAAAATCTCGATTGTAATTCAACCATGATAGAATTTATAAACTTCTTAAACTAACCCTATAATCTTAAGTTTAAAAATTTTGGTGACTTTCTAATTATTTTCTAATTGTGTTTATATTTTTATTTTTCTATGCGAAAATCCTAGATTCTTTGATAAATTTATACTTCAAATTAATAAATCATCGTAGTAAAATTTACGATGTATTCATTTTAGTTGATTAATTATTTCGAAATTCATAAATATTCATTAACGAAGTATAAATACAGGAAAACTAACGGATGAAATTTTAATAAAAAAAAAAAGCTTCAAGATACGAAATCAATGTTTCCAGTATGAACAGTAACTGTACGCGAAATAAAAGGAAAATTTAAGAAAATTCAAAATGTCAGATTGCATTAAATATCAGTTATCCCGCATACATTTCCCACACCCGTATATTTAAGATACACGGTGTTCACGTCGACGGATTAAGCGATTAGCTCAACAAACCGTCAACTTTACTCTATGTTTCTCTTCTCTTTCGTTAAATGCAAAACTCGATCCGCATTGCCTTGGCATTACCATTACGTATATATATATATAAATGGACGCGTCAAGATCTTTCACTCTTACTCGACCTGCATCCTTCAAAATTTAACTTTCAAGGGAATTTATTACGCATTCTGTAATTTCAAAGTTCCTTTGTAACTCTTGACGATTTTACCAAACAGTACTACCATTTTTTAAAGTACATTTTTAATAAGTGTGAAACAATAATAATATTATTTATGAAGAGGGATAAAATATTATCGAGTGGATAGACATTTTTCAATTTGATATTCTCATTCGGTGAGCTCAAACCTGATCACGAATAGACCGTAAAATCTAGGCGGTACGTATAGGTTAGTCTGGCATACTAAACTATAATTCTAAAATTATTACGATCGAACCGTTGATTTGGGAAACGTTGCTACGTATATACTTATACACGTACACTGACCGAGTCCCTCACGATTTTAGCGATTTTGGTAGAGTTAATGGACGATCGTGAATGTGCGATTGTGCAAACTCTAATGATTCGAGAGCGTCGAGATGTATATAGAAACTTAGGTAAGCCGGAACTAAGTAGTCAAATCCAGAATTTTATTGCGGGCACTATAGAGTTTCTTATGGCGAATTAAAAGTGTTACGCGTACACCCCTTTAACGTTAAATATTCGACTCTCCAAATCTTTTCATTTCTCGCACGTAAAATATACATTTATGGCAGTTAAAATCTTCTTCGAATATCTGGCTATACTATTGCATTGTATTTACTTCGTTACACGATTTTAACGTTAAGAAATACATTTTCACGTGGAACTATAAAATGATATAATTTATGCGCGATAATAGCTTAACATAATCTGCCGATCTCGAAAGTTAAATTACTGAAACTTCAGTGTTTCAATATTATGTGAAGTACATTTATGTAAATGCCGAACATGTGAACTGACTGGATTTACTTTACAAAAAAAATAAAATAACGAAGAGGTGATTTGAGAAACCGGTTATTCGATTATCATCCTTGCGGAAAATGAACTTAGCAAGTTTTGATAACCTGCGTTTCAAAAGTAGCATTGATTATTTGGTAAAACATTCGATCTCTATAATGTTCTGCACCATATAATCCAATGATCGACGCAAGTTTCACGTTTCAAGATCAATTCACTAATTTTCATTATAAATATTGACACAGAATCAATGATATTTTGATGTATCCACTCGGTGAATCCACTGGGTTGTTAAATTAATTTTTCTACATTATGATAGAAGTATGTACTTCACTTACGCGTAACATACTTACGAAATGAACGCCACGTCTACTGTCGAAGTTATCAATTTAACGTAACTTACCTGAAACAGAGAAAAGAAAAGGAAATTTAATAAAACTAAATTAAAATTAACAAAGTAAATGTATGTTAATGATATATTATATACAACTAGATAGAGAGAATTTCGAGGTTATTTCGCATACTCGGGTCAAGAGTTGCGACTGCGTGTGTGACGATAGTCAATTTCGTTCATTGCAATGCGCTCCTAAAATAGTCGGGTTATCCGCTTTTTGGCCGTGACGATACGCGCTTACCCTCATTTTCCCTTCAGCTCTAATTCTTTTTTTTTCTCTCTTTCTTTCGTAGACTAAGGAAGGAAGTCGTAGACTAGATCGACAATGGATTTCAAAGTTGAGTTTAAAAAAAGCTCCAACTTCCGTTTCACATTCGTGCTCGGGTCTTACTAGTGTACGTGTGCGTGTGTGTGTGTGTGTGTGAGAAAGGGAGAGAGAAATAAAGAGAGAGAGAGAGAGAGAGAGAGGGATAGACAGAGAGACAGAGCGGGCGCGCGTGGCTTTTGCTTAATTTTAGAAGTGTCGCGTCTTCCGCCTTAAAAGATATACACCAAATTAACGCGTCGCGTTCACCCGGTGGGTCGTCTAGTTGAAAAGCGCGCGATGCATGAAAAATATACGTAAATCGTTTATCACTATTAGAAAAGGGAATACGGGAGTTTGTAATGTTGCACATTGTTATTTATATAAAAGAGGGGATTATTGTTTCGTTAGCTTAATGACAATTTTATCTTTTATTTGTATTACATGTATATATTTATAGCCCACTACCGGGTACTTGAATTCCGCGCTTTATTTACTTATACTTGAGTTATACGGTAATTAATGGGACTTGTTTTTGTAAATGTTAAACGTCATTTTCTCGATTCACGTCATTTTGTTTATGTAAAGAAAATTATAAAATTTATTGTTATTAATTACAAATAATATGCATAAAAGGTTATTTAATATATATATAAATGAAAATTTATATTGCACACGTATCAAATGAAATATCGTCGATTACGTTTAAAAGTAATATTATTTTTTAATACATCCATTACAAATGTCGAATGATTATCCTTTCGATCTTGCGTCTCTTACGCAATACGAAGTTAAAAAAGAAGTCTTTGTTCAAGGTGCCTCTCTTACACGATTCGTAATTTCCCTTGCAAATCGAAATTCCAAGATCCTGGCAAACGTTCGGTCTGCGTATCGTTTCTCTCTTTTTCTTACTTACGAATGATGTTTCGAGAAGTTGAATAAAAAGAGATACACGTAGATAAGATTTCTCGCGATTGTGAAATAAAATAAAAAGGAAGATAAAGCTAGAGGTACGATTAAGATTTTTTGAATTGTAATCCGCGCGTTTCGAGCATCCGCAAGGAAGTTATATCGATTAAAAAGAGCAATACAAAATAAATAGGTCATCTATTTGCATTTACTTGCTTTTGAATCTTGAATGCATTTATTTTTTAATTTTAATTTGCTACACATCAATTTTAAAAGCGACGGGATTCTATTTAATTTATTATAAATTTAATAAAAGAAAAACATTTACACGTTTATTATTTCCTGGGATTGAATATTAATATAAATTAATTATTTATATCTTGCCGTTGAATGTTTTGTAAGTACTAATTTTCTATTTAAAAGAAAGAAGACAATAAAAATTTTTTTTTGCTCCGAGTGTACACTGATTTTAAGTGTACGAACCACCGGTACGTCTAGATAATCTGTCTTAGATATACGATTGTATATTTATGAAAGAACTTGAGTCACGCTGAAAAGTTCAAATACTACTGATAAAAATCGCAAGGGTTGTAGCACTGATTTTTTTCATTTATCACTCTTACTTTCTTTCCTTCATTTAAGCCTGTTTCCTCATTCTACTTGTGAATATTAATTGGTTTAATTAATTGGCATAAAGCACACTTTTTTTAAAACAAATTGCTCCTCGTATGATGTAAGACAAGAGTTTGAAAAAATACACTTTGTTTAAACAAATTGACTTTTATAGTTGTCTCGAAGCTATATAAATACATTTAAGATATAAATTTTGCTACCCCATACGTTTCAAAGGGAAATAAATAAAAAAGTGAATTGGTTAATTGTTTATACGAAAATGTACGTTACCAGATCATATCACTGTATGATGTTACCGAAAAAACGACTTTTTTTCTTTTAAAAAGTGTATATTATATTTCCTGAATATTAAATTACTGTAATTACTTCCTTTTGTCCCTTTTAGAAGTTAGCAGGTTTTGAAACTAGATGCCCTCGCGTGTAGAGTAATGCAATTTTAAAATCATGTGTAGAAATAATATCCTCCGACAGGCGCATTCTCAGCGAGCTCAGACAAAGTTTCGTCTCGCATCTTCAGTTTCGCTTCACGCTTCATCTCGTCCAATCTCACTTCTACTCTCTTTTCTGTCTCGATCCCCACCTACCTCACTCCCTCCCCCCCTCCCTCACCGTCGCTGTTTTTACAGTTAATATTTCTCTTTTGTCTCTCTGCCACCTCCGTGTTACTTTCTACCTCGTCCGCCTACTCGGTGTTTACAATGACCGCAATCACATTTTATTTAAATTATTATTTCACGTACACGTTGTACGTGTGCACCTGAGAGAGATGTATATATATATATATATATATATACATTATTTCCAAGAAAGTGGTAGAAAATTATTGAAACTCGATACGTACGAGTAGGATTATTCGAGAATTCAAATTGACTTGTAAGAAGGTGAGTGCGCGCTATAGATTTATAAGGTATTCCGTAATTATAATTTCTTATCTGATTAAAAAATGCGGATTAAGACGGGTCTCGAACGACCGACCGAAGAGTGCGAATCACGCTCCCTAACCACCGTGTCTACCGGTGTCTACCGTACGCGATTCTCCTTTACATTTCGCATCACTCATTTGAATACTCTCCCGTACGTCTAATTGTATCGACGTACACAACGGAACAATCTGAGCCTATTAAATATTAATGTAAAAGGGAATCATCAAAATCGAATGTACAAACTCGTCTCGTGTACGCGTGCAGTTGGTCTGCTCGGGAAACGGAAATGGCTAGTCCGAGGGGGATGCGGATCGAGAGGACGTTAACCTTTGAACCTGGTAAAAAGACCGGGGAGAGGTGGGGTGGCGGCGGGGTGGTGGCGGGGTGACGGGGAGACGGGGAGGGAGGAGGAAAGAAGGGTAAAGTCCCGGGGGCCAGGTGGTGTCGTTGGGCCCGAAACGCCCTACTCTATCGGCACCGGAAGTCGCCAGTCTAGACGATTTTTTCCCCCCTGAGGCTTGCTCTCACCCGAAAAACCTGTCTAAGCGGTCTCGCGGTCGCAACCCCCCCACCCTTACCTCCCTTTCCGCTCGAGTCCGAGATTTCTCTACGGTTGCGGTCTGTCTGCCGACCGAGCGAATCGAATTTTCACGCCGATCGCGAGTTCCTTACGTGCCAACTTGGATAATTAAATCGTAGAGTAACTTTCGTTTGTAAATTCATGGTAATTTACGAACATGACAATGGGGATTCGCGATCAGACTTTTACTTCGTTATCTATAGGTTCATCCTTTATTTATTTATAAAAAAAACACTACCGTAGTTCGTTGTAAATTTATATTATTTGATTATTCACATTATGAATTGAATCGATAAATAATCATTGACTATTACATTTAATATAGTTTAAAAAGGAACTTTATTCGGCGCTCGGAATGTGTTTACGTTTGTACATACACCTGTAATTATTACACGAAAACAATGTTCTTTTAAACTTATGTAATTACATTGATTATATAATATATATTGAAACCAGACAGCGTTGAAAACCTGAACTCTAAAAGGACTATAATGTCATAAAGTCGTGATTACTGCAAGCCGATAGTATTACAAGCTTATGTTACATGGTAATTGGTTGTCATAAAATTCTATAAAAAGTAAATCTCGACAAAATTATAATGTTTACTTTAACTTTGTAATATTTACGAGTTGTCGCAATAACGCAACCAAAATTTATTTTTTTCACCAATATTTTTTGTAGTTATTTATTCATTGTAAAATCATGAGAACGTCGTTCTTTGAATATTTTTATGTGATTGATACGACGGAAATAATCTTTTATTTTTTGAATAATACTACTTCCATATCTTGAACTAAAATTCTATAAAATTCCTGAAAATGAATGTATATAGCCGAACGAATTCCACTGCTATGCGCACAAGTGAATTCCATCAAAGTCAGTGAACCCTTGGTATATAAACCATCAAAAACTCATCGAGCAACGTTCTAAAACGCACTCCTAGAGAAGCCTCGAGAGGAGAGGAGAGGAGAGGAGAGGAGAGGAGGAGGCGAGAAGAGAGAGAGGCGCGTAACGCGAGCGCACCAGATGGCACGCAGTCAATTCAGGTGCTCGCTCAATGACAATGCATAATGGCGGCCGCATTAATTCGGGCAATGGAGCCGGCTCGAATCGACACTGACCAAATCTTCGAGGGTTCCCCTCTAATAAGGAGAAGCTTCAACCCTATAGGTACACTGAGGAGGAGGTGGAGAAAGCTCTCGCTTGACATATATGTGGGGGAGGAACTCGTTGGTCGATGCAAATTTCGAAGCGGCCGTTAGCCTCGTCGTTCGATTAGTCAGCGATTGATGAGGTTGTAACCTAAGCGTTAGTTATGTGCGCCGTTGCGTATGGAGCCTTGTTACCTTAGAATTTTGGTAAGGGACTCCGCCTCGTTAAGATCTTCTTCGATCTTGTATTTTATTATACATATTACATAACATTTATTAACGTCGATCGTTTTCTTAACGCTAATTAAGGGTGTACGTTTATTCAATTTAACTAATTTAGCAAAATGTCTTTATGAAGCTGCAAACGAAGATACATTCGAAACCCAAATGGATAATAATGGGTAGAGGCAAAATTCAAAATTGCCGAAAGTATAATCAATCGACTCGGCGAATGCTACTTTAAAAAAAAGAATCATCGATATAGGGAGAGTTACGCAATTGTCTCGTATCATTATTTTGAAACCAAGCCAATAATTTTTTACGCCCACAATTACCGACGCACATGTATATGTATACACTAACCGATAATTCCAGCATTCACGAGTTTGCGCATCGATTTTACGGGCAATAAATCCTCGAATTCATCAGGTTGGAGGCGTCACGGCTACCTTATATTTTTCAATTTTAGCGTTTATATCCCCGACCGAAGTCGAGATTGTAAATGTCCGTTTCGCGAAAGGTCGACATAATGTTGCAACGCACGCATATATATGTATGTGGGTCGCGATCGTCGTAATCCCCATTTCCTCTACATCATTTCAACTTTTATATTTTTAATTTTTATTCCAATTTTTTTTTATCACGTCTAATTTTATTATAATCTACGCTTATGCATTAGATTGTTGGCAGTAGGTCACTCACACGACAGGCGCATTCTCAGCGAGCTCAGACAAAGTTTCGTCTCGCATCTTCAGTTTCGCTTCACGCTTCATCTCGTCCAATCTCACTTCTACTCTCTTTTCTGTCTCGATCCCCACCTACCTCACTCCCTCCCCCCCTCCCTCACCGTCGCTGTTTTTACAGTTAATATTTCTCTTTGTCTCTCTGCCACCTCCGTGTTACTTTCTACCTCGTCCGCCTACTCGGTGTTTACAATGACCGCAATCACATTTTATTTAAATTATTATTTCACGTACACGTTGTACGTGTGCACCTGAGAGAGATGTATATATATATATATATATATACATTATTTCCAAGAAAGTGGTAGAAAATTATTGAAACTCGATACGTACGAGTAGGATTATTCGAGAATTCAAATTGACTTGTAAGAAGGTGAGTGCGCGCTATAGATTTATAAGGTATTCCGTAATTATAATTTCTTATCTGATTAAAAAATGCGGATTAAGACGGGTCTCGAACGACCGACCGAAGAGTGCGAATCACGCTCCCTAACCACCGTGTCTACGGTGTCTACCGTACGCGATTCTCCTTTACATTTCGCATCACTCATTTGAATACTCTCCCGTACGTCTAATTGTATCGACGTACACAACGGAACAATCTGAGCCTATTAAATATTAATGTAAAAGGGAATCATCAAAATCGAATGTACAAACTCGTCTCGTGTACGCGTGCAGTTGGTCTGCTCGGGAAACGGAAATGGCTAGTCCGAGGGGGATGCGGATCGAGAGGACGTTAACCTTTGAACCTGGTAAAAAGACCGGGGAGAGGTGGGGTGGCGGCGGGGTGGTGGCGGGGTGACGGGGGAGACGGGAGGGAGGAGGAAAGAAGGGTAAAGTCCCGGGGGCCAGGTGGTGTCGTTGGGCCCGAAACGCCCTACTCTATCGGCACCGGAAGTCGCCAGTCTAGACGATTTTTTTCCCCCCTGAGGCTTGCTCTCACCCGAAAAACCTGTCTAAGCGGTCTCGCGGTCGCAACCCCCCCACCCTTACCTCCCTTTCCGCTCGAGTCCGAGATTTCTCTACGGTTGCGGTCTGTCTGCCGACCGAGCGAATCGAATTTTCACGCCGATCGCGAGTTCCTTACGTGCCAACTTGGATAATTAAATCGTAGAGTAACTTTCGTTTGTAAATTCATGGTAATTTACGAACATGACAATGGGGATTCGCGATCAGACTTTTACTTCGTTATCTATAGGTTCATCCTTTATTTATTTATAAAAAAAACACTACCGTAGTTCGTTGTAAATTTATATTATTTGATTATTCACATTATGAATTGAATCGATAAATAATCATTGACTATTACATTTAATATAGTTTAAAAAGGAACTTTATTCGGCGCTCGGAATGTGTTTACGTTTGTACATACACCTGTAATTATTACACGAAAACAATGTTCTTTTAAACTTATGTAATTACATTGATTATATAATATATATTGAAACCAGACAGCGTTGAAAACCTGAACTCTAAAAGGACTATAATGTCATAAAGTCGTGATTACTGCAAGCCGATAGTATTACAAGCTTATGTTACATGGTAATTGGTTGTCATAAAATTCTATAAAAAGTAAATCTCGACAAAATTATAATGTTTACTTTAACTTTGTAATATTTACGAGTTGTCGCAATAACGCAACCAAAATTTATTTTTTTCACCAATATTTTTTGTAGTTATTTATTCATTGTAAAATCATGAGAACGTCGTTCTTTGAATATTTTTATGTGATTGATACGACGGAAATAATCTTTTATTTTTTGAATAATACTACTTCCATATCTTGAACTAAAATTCTATAAAATTCCTGAAAATGAATGTATATAGCCGAACGAATTCCACTGCTATGCGCACAAGTGAATTCCATCAAAGTCAGTGAACCCTTGGTATATAAACCATCAAAAACTCATCGAGCAACGTTCTAAAACGCACTCCTAGAGAAGCCTCGAGAGGAGAGGAGAGGAGAGGAGAGGAGAGGAGGAGGCGAGAAGAGAGAGAGGCGCGTAACGCGAGCGCACCAGATGGCACGCAGTCAATTCAGGTGCTCGCTCAATGACAATGCATAATGGCGGCCGCATTAATTCGGGCAATGGAGCCGGCTCGAATCGACACTGACCAAATCTTCGAGGGTTCCCCTCTAATAAGGAGAAGCTTCAACCCTATAGGTACACTGAGGAGGAGGTGGAGAAAGCTCTCGCTTGACATATATGTGGGGGAGGAACTCGTTGGTCGATGCAAATTTCGAAGCGGCCGTTAGCCTCGTCGTTCGATTAGTCAGCGATTGATGAGGTTGTAACCTAAGCGTTAGTTATGTGCGCCGTTGCGTATGGAGCCTTGTTACCTTAGAATTTTGGTAAGGGACTCCGCCTCGTTAAGATCTTCTTCGATCTTGTATTTTATTATACATATTACATAACATTTATTAACGTCGATCGTTTTCTTAACGCTAATTAAGGGTGTACGTTTATTCAATTTAACTAATTTAGCAAAATGTCTTTATGAAGCTGCAAACGAAGATACATTCGAAACCCAAATGGATAATAATGGGTAGAGGCAAAATTTAAAATTGCCGAAAGTATAATCAATCGACTCGGCGAATGCTACTTTAAAAAAAAGAATCATCGATATAGGGAGAGTTACGCAATTGTCTCGTATCATTATTTTGAAACCAAGCCAATAATTTTTTACGCCCACAATTACCGACGCACATGTATATGTATACACTAACCGATAATTCCAGCATTCACGAGTTTGCGCATCGATTTTACGGGCAATAAATCCTCGAATTCATCAGGTTGGAGGCGTCACGGCTACCTTATATTTTTCAATTTTAGCGTTTATATCCCCGACCGAAGTCGAGATTGTAAATGTCCGTTTCGCGAAAGGTCGACATAATGTTGCAACGCACGCATATATATGTATGTGGGTCGCGATCGTCGTAATCCCCATTTCCTCTACATCATTTCAACTTTTATATTTTTAATTTTTATTCCAATTTTTTTTTATCACGTCTAATTTTATTATAATCTACGCTTATGCATTAGATTGTTGGCAGTAGGTCACTCACACTACAGTTGTACATTCATTCACTCGTTTTAATATATGAAAATTAAAAATTATTAATTTATGTCTATATATTTCTTAATTTATTAAAACGCTGTGATTAACTTCCTTGACAAACATAATTAGAATGTAAGTATTTCATTTCTTTGTCTGATTAAAAAGTATTTGACGAAAAAAATATTTATTAAGAATTTGAAATTCTAATAAAGGAGATAATTTAAAATTATTTTCTGTATAAGACCCGTCAAGTTTGTAAACGTTGTTTTATTTTTTATAAGCATTCAGAGAATGTAGACTTAATAAGTCAAATTTTTTATTCTGCTTTTTTTACACTTTCCACGATAGAACTCAGTTTTAAATATATCAAGTAAATAGGTCAACTGTCAATTCACATTACGAACAAACCATATTTTATGAAAATTGTGTTATATGAGAAAAAAAATAAATCTATATATAACTGTGTTATTAGTCACACAATATTTATTGCGTTGTTTTAATTATTTTTTTTATGTATTACTAGATTTATAAACGTCACAGATAAACGCAATTCAAAATGGCTTTATCAAATTTGAAACAACATTTATGAAGTTCGTCAAACTCTCAAACTTGATCCTCCAATTACTGAAACAGAAAGTAAACCGTCAAACTTAGTTTGTCCAAAAAGTTTATCTACATTAACCAAAGTTTTTACAATAATAGCTTCTTTAAGTAAACAAATCTGATAGCTCATTAAAGAAAATTTTCGCATTTTCAAGTAAAGAATGAAATTAGAAGCCCCCGTACACTCGATAATAATAACCAATGAAGTTTGTACGGGAGTGAATATAAAAGTGGTCCTCGAAACAATAGCCGCGTACGATCGAAGCAAAACGAAGAAAGTCGGTAGGCGGGCTGCGAAAATTTTCCGCCGGAAATCGTCGAGCAACGTTGTCGTGCTACTTCCGCCGACGACAAAGGGCTCCCGCTACTACTTGATATTCGCGCCGGCGCGCTTTAATTGCAAATGGCTCACGCAGTGCCGAAATCATCCTGGTGGGGAGGGAACAAAACGTAGGGAGTTCGAGTTGGAAAAAAAGACCATGACCAAGGATTGTAATTTACATTAGTTTCTTGTGTATTGTTGCGGTAATTGAAGATCTTGCTGAATGGCATTTGGTTTGAAGGTTAATAACGAAGGGAAGACTCTTTCGGTTCTATATGAACATGATTGGAAGATTGTACGAACAATATCGGCCCTCTCCTTTCGGTCTCGTGTAAAAATTCGACATTTATATTCCACCGTATAAAAGATCGTGATGAAAAATTATTCATCTATATATGTATATAAATAAATGTAATCGCTTACAATTTCAGAACATTAAGTTATTAATGTAGTTCAAAATGGGTTATTTTATTTTTGTTATTCGTTATTTAAAATACATTGTTCCGTTTTATTTTTAACTGTTATTATTTTTAATTTTAAAATAAAATATTCTTTCGATGCTATAGTAAATAAGTATTAATTTATTCGATACAATCATTATTTAATAAAATTAGATTTATACTTTAAGATTTTCACGTAAATAGACAATCATTTATCCACCCGCTACCGCTATGAAAATCAATATGCGATCGAGTTCGCCTCATTTGAATCAATAACACTGTTAAAATGTTTAAGCGTATTAATTTATAATAATGTTTATAAGAAGATATCGAGCTGTTTATCTAACCGTTTGCAAACCACATGTGGTTCGTTAAACTCAACTCTTATCGGCTCAACATTCCAATACTGGTTACCGGATTTTTCCTAAAAAAAAAGAGAGAATCATCGACTCTCGTTTTGTTCCCTAATCTCGTAATAAATTCAACTGAGCGTATCAATAAGTATGAACTATCCTGATAAATCGCAATTGAAATGTTGGAGCAAGCGGGCAATTAATAAATTTTATCAAATCGCTATGAAATAATTATTAGCGCAACCGTTTCCTGGTCGATTCGTACAGATAAAAGTGAGAAACTCCTTTGAAGGTACAGAGAGATTCACATTTTTCAGATAAAATTGTTCAAGAGAGGCGGGCGATCGAGTGCGCGCGCGTGCGGGTGAAAGACGAGCTCGATAAGTCGTACCGAAATCGTCGTTCTAGTTGGATTAGAAATGTTACACTCCGTTGAGATTTGGTCGAAAGTTTCAAGAGGGTTGAATAAAGGCCCTGATTGATTATTGATTCGGGATTGCGTCAGAGTTATTTAGCTATCGTATTGATATATTAAATGCCACGAGATTGCTATGGGTTTATGCTTCCTGTCTTTTAACGTGCCGGGACAATGAGACCCTCTGTGTTTTATGAGAATGAATGGAGGTCGTTTTATTTATTGTATCAACTACATTGATTGATAACTAGGTGACTACTTTCCGTGACGATATCGGCAATTGACATTTTAAGGTAATTATTAGGTGATAAAAAAAAATATATTTATGTATCATTTTCACCCCAGAGATTCACGAGTTTTTATCATCGCGCCGAGAAAAAGCTTCGGACGTGTAGAGAATTGCCAATCAAACGATAAGAGATCGGTTGTTCATTGTTCACACGAGAAAGAGGGCCCATCCTTTTTACAACAAACTATGCAACTTTTTAGTCAAGTTCTTCACTTCAATTCGTTTTTCCTTGGTAGCTGCGCAATTCATTTCCGGAACGTTTGTTTCATTGCAGCTTTTCTACGCTCGTTTCGCGGTCGATACGTCGGCTCTAATTGATGGCAACTATTTACGAACAGATTTCGCTGTTGATTGAACAAATGGCTCGGGGAAAGTCTTTTTAACTCCGGGTCCAGTTATATTTAGACATGTTTACTGACTTGGCGATACTAATTACTCGAGCGGCTCGAAATTAACTTGGGAAAATTCTTACGAGAGGATCGTCGATCACAAGAATTTTTCTTTCTTTTTTTTTACAATCTACCGATTGTTCGTAATTAATTTGCATGAAGGATATTACTGTTAACGAAATTATACCGCGAAGGCACAAATACTCTGGAAACTGTAATGTCGTAAGTTACAATTATCAGAACTGTAACTACTGTATTCCAAGTCGCCAACGATGGCTTATTTTACCGATACTGCCAATTGTGCTTACCCATATAAATCCGCAAGTTTTAGTGCGATATAAACATTGCTGTTAGCTCGCGCTGTTAAACTAATTATATTCTTTAATTCTTCGGGTTCTCGCACATTGAAACGGATATTAAAATTAATTTTTCAATATTAACACCGACAAATAATTTATCACTCGAAAGATTCCGCTTAGTACGAAAGTTTTAATTAAAGATATACCAAATATTAAGAAAATGACAGTTTTATCATGGTCTTTAGTTTTGTATTCAACACACCTCTAAGTATAAAGTTTTGATCAAAACTAGCACCAAGAAAAGTGAGTGGCTTTCCACTTTCCGTCAGATTAAATGTCAAGAGCTCTAATATTCATCTCGAGAATACGGTGACTAAGCGAACGAGTAAGAAAGTTTTAATTTATATAGCATAGTATATTTTTTATTTAAAAGGAAAGAAAAACTTGTGAAACTAAAATTTTTCACTTAAAATCTTGAAAATTCTCACGCAGTGCAGGTTTCCGAGTGTGAAAAAGGTAAAATACCGATTAACGTCCAATCCCGATAATCAATGCTGGAGGTATATCAGTTTGAAAAAGAAGGGCTGCGTGCCACGCGTAAACAATTTCCCACAGGAATGGCCCCGTTCGAGAAAGACAATGCAGGGACGCGAATTTCATAATGCGCCAGGAGCGTCGTTGCGCCCGGAGCGACGAGGATCCGCGGAGAATTTCGATCGCGTCCTTCCCCGGAATTCCAACGCGCCAAGGATCTTCCATGTGTAGTATAGGATATCGTTGGCTAAGTTAATGGCGGGCGGTAAAGGACTCACAAAATTTTACTGGTAAGAGAATTACGCAGACTCTGTAATTAAACTCGAATTTATATTCATGAGAATTCATTCTATCTTGTGGCTTTGCAAATTTATCTTCGTTATTTTTAAGATACTTCAAGTATCTTGTGCACACATCGATTTATTTTAGGATGTTAACCTTACGGGTATACCACGGTCAATTAAAAATTCAAATTTCGATTTTTAACTATAAATAACAATAATACATACCATTTTCGGTTGATAAACAACGAGAAAACATTGTTCTGTGCATTGATAATCTACACCACTATTTCATTTGAATATATTGTTTATTTAATATTGATTAATATTAAACATGAAATATTCTAATTTGTAACATTCAATTTTCAAAACCATATTAATAAACAAAGGTATAAAGATAGTTAATTAAAATTAAAAAAAATATAATAGGTTATGTCTATTGACAGAACACTGGCTTTAATTAAAAAATAATGCGAAAAATTTGAATTTTTTATTCACTTAGACATCCCTTTAATAAAAGCTTAATTATCAACAAGTATTTCTAACGCTTTTAATCAAAACATTTGACGTGTATGTTTTCATCTGGCTAGATTACCTGTTACGATTGTTAGTATGACCTATTGTGTTGCTCTTAAAAGTGTACGCGATATACGTATTATAGAAACATTCGCAAACTAAAAAGCTATACGCTTGTTTTTACGATGTTGCAGTATACTGCCTTTGTCCACTTTTGGCATGCACCGACTTACTTACTTGGCACAGATTATTATCTTCCAATTACTACATCAAGTTGCTGAACCTTTTGCACATCACATTTCAACCACTTATTCGCGTAAATTAATTTCCCAACAATGGGATGGTTTCTACCTTCAACGCAATGATATTTTTAAAAAATTGTTACCACTCGAGTGATTGATGATGTCATACCATATCTACACTTGCATTCCTGTTCAACAATGGAATCTTCAAATTTTTTTATCATTGTGAATCTCACATTTTATTATCATATTATAAAGTTGTAAATATATTAAGAGTAAATACTTTATCTGATACACTTTCGAGTACCGAGTTCATGTAAAGTAAACTTAACTCAAATTAAAAAGATGTAATGAATATTTCTATCAAAAAATTGTCTCGGAAACTGGTTCGTTTAATTACGGTATAATTTAACATGTACTCACTTAGATACCTCAGTTGACATACGTGTACAGATATTCTTTTATTTTTCTAAAAAAAATTATGATCAGCTATAAAATCAGTGATTTCTGAAACGTTGAAAAATAATTTCGAAGTTATGCAACTTGGTGCGTACAAACAGTTTACGCGGGTATTACTATAGTAATTAATTTTATGGCAAATAAAGAAAACTATATATGCAAAAGGCATAGGAAAATTGTACAATAACTAAATAGCGCATAAATATTTCTATATGACGTGTTTATAATTATTTTTATTACTTACAATCGCGGGTGATTTACGGCCAGATACGAGATTTACGAACCAAAACAAGATTTTCACTAGATATAATTTTAACTTATCAATGTCTACCACCTTTTATCATTGACACGGCGTAACACGATCGTAAAATTATTAATACACTTTGTACCGCTTGAGAGTTTGTGATTAATTACACATACGCATACATCTCGGTGTAAGTGTTAAAATATTAGAAATATTTTGCGCGCGGAAAATAAAAATACGTACTGACTTGATATATACGTAAAATAACTTGAGCTTAACTTGTGTTTTCGAGGTAGTTTTATAAAAATTTATTTAGATTCTTAACATATTTTCATAAATGTTTAATAAATTATCGACATATAATGCGACCTCGGATGTAAATTGATTACAACTATTATAGTTGTAAGTGACAAATTTACGTTAATTGTAATACTTTGTGCAAATATCAATATCCACGATTAAACGTTAAATTTAAAAGCATGCTTATGTACTAAAATATAATCGAGAGTTTACTGCAGCCCAAGTTTATTCAACTAATGTATTCCAAATCTGAATGCCAAATGGAGGACACTAATGGTTATTGCATTACAAAGGAACAGCTCCCTCCGATAATTTAGAAAATAATATCGAAAACACAATCTGCTGGAATTTACAACCTGTAATACGAACCCACGCAAATTCGAAAACTACTTTCTTATTCTATTCATCGTAAAATTATCGATCTCTCCTCCCCGCCTTCCTCTACCCTATTGAATTTTAACCTTGAAGCAACTTTAAAGTTCAATGGATTCCCGCCACACCAACGAAATCGTAAAACAGCGACAACAACAAGAACAAGAACAAAAATCTACAATATCGTTGGATAAAAAACTACGGAGGTTCATCAGTGCAGATGGGAAACCACATCCTCCAAGTAGGTATATAACAACATCCCACCCCCACTTCGAAGTCAAGGCAAACTATTAATTTCCGATGAGCTGCGAGGAGGAGGGAATTCGTTCGGTTAAATTCGCAAAATCAAAACGAAGATCGCTTTATAAGAGATCAAACTCGTGCGGCTAAGAGAAGCCGACGAAATTATAATGGCGGTGAAAAGGACGTTTTCTCTACCGCGTGACGTTCCGGTGATTCTACCGTTCTTTCCTTCTTTTTTTATTTTACATTTTTTTATTTTTAGTTTTTTTTTTTATTTATCGGTGCCGAGTGCCGTATAATCCGTCCTCATTAGTTAGTTGATTGTCGGGGATTTCGCGAGCCGTATGTGGATATTCACGATCGGTAATGGTGGGGTCCTCGGAAACATTTAGGGACGATGTGTCGGGGAGCTCGTAGCGAAATAGAAAAGGCGTGCTATTATGTGTTTTTGGGATGTACGAAAATCATACAGCGCAAAGCCTAAATTGCAGATTAGAAACCCCGATCGGATTATACGGTGTCCCCGTGAAATTTCGTCGGTGGTGTTACTTATAACTCGCGTGATTATTGCAATGGAAATTTCTTAAAGATGATGATTACGGTCATTTTGTTAGAGAACGGGCTATCATGCGATATAGAAGTAAAAGTCAGATCGGATTGGGATGTATCTTGAAGCGAACGAAGCTTCGATAGTACATTCTATTGAGTGCATCACTTTTAAATAACTTCAATTTCAACTAACAAAAATTAGCATACACAATGTAACGGTTTAAATATATATAATTAGGAGTAAATCAGGACAACGTCTGTTCCGAAAGGTTCGTAAAATTTTAACGGAAAGTTATGCACTCGAGACGAAAAATTTTACAAGTTTATGAATAAATTGTCTGAATAATCGTGGTGATAATAAAGTTACACTAATCCAGGAGGAGCATTTGCATGAAACTTGAATTAGGCAATCTAGATAATGAGTCAAAGAAAAGTTAAGAGGCTTCAATTTAAATATGTAGATGTGACATATTCTCGCGGGCCGGTGGATATCTCTTTCTAATTCGAGCTCGGTAATTACGGAAAATCGTGGAGAGTGCCAGGAAAGTTGGGAACGGGAGGTGGAAGCTAACCCCGGAAGTCAGGTGATACGAACGCACCAATTCGAGTACGAAAACACAGAGGCGTCCGCATCATCGTTGAAATTCTTGAACGCCATCAGACTGGTTGACCCATTTCCAATTCCACTTGAACAACATTCCGAAGTCATACAACCACGTCAGTCGCTCTAGTTCGACAACGCTCGTAAAACCAGCAAATAAACAAAACGAGACGAGGGAAAGGGGAAGGGTGGGAGGGAGGAGGACACCAAGGGTTAAACGAGTATCCAATCGTCCCGAGGAACCAATTGCCAATGATTGAGTCTCTCTCTCTCTCTCTCTCTCTCTCACTCTCTCTCACTCTCTTTCTCTCTCATTCGAAAACGTCACGTGTAAGAAGAAGATCGAGGTACGACGCTCACTGAAAGAAAGAGGGAGTGCGTGGGCCGTGAGAGAACCTCGGCGGTACCGCCGCTGCTGACGTCTGACTCGACTTCGAACGACATTCCAGAACGTGAAATGCTTACCGACTCTTCCCCCGCTGTATCTCCCTCTCTCTCTCAGTATCTCTGTCCCTCTCCTTACTTCTACACATCTCCCCTCCTTGGACTTCTTTTCCTTTTCTTCTTTTTCTCCTTCTTCGTCTTCTTCGTTTTCTTCGGCTCTACTTCTCGACTCCCCTCTCGTAACTTCTTCCGTCATCGTTTACTTTATCTCCCGCGGCGCTATAAGGGGAACTTTCAAAACTTCTATAGTTAAATTTAGTGAATTTTCTGCCTGGTTAACTTAACTAGGACCTCTGAATGGAAATTTTCGAATACTTGAATGAAGTTGAGGCGTGGAATGATAAAGCATCTCGCACCTCTCGGGTTAGATAATAATAACTTCGGGTGTGGTTTTCATTGATACTTCGATTCTTCCTACCCGAGATGACTCGTGCAAATTATTTGCGTATCATCGTTATGACGGCGATGACGTGCGAAAAATCGTGAAGACTTCATTTTGCTGTGGTGTAACTTCAACCTTTAAAGAGAACGCCTTGTTTACAAACAACTTTGAACTCGGTCAAGATATTTCATTTTAAATATTCGTTATATATATACCAGCTGACATTTATAAACTTCGTTAGACGGTGTGTATCTGAGATTTAATTGTACATTCTCCTCGTGACTCACGAACCCAGTCAATTATTTCTACCAACGTGGTCGCACCGATTCAGCAATTAAACTTCACCGCTAGATGACGTGACACTACCATTTTTCACCGCACACTACAAATACCGGGCTTTCCTTTTCTCTTTTTCGAGACAATCCACGTAGATGACCACGACAAATATAAATACGTTTATACTTTGTCGATTAACGAACGAGCATTCGTCACGTCTCTGAAAAACCAAGGTGAATGTACTCGTGAGAACGTACTTCGAGTGACACTCAAAACAAATACTTGTCGTGCCGAAATTCAACATTGTAGAAAATTGAAATAAATAAATAAATAAATAAAATAAAAAAACGCGTTGACCTAAACTACGTATTTTTAAATGACGATCCGTTGGAAGTTATTTCGTCGAACGAATGATCGACACGTCGGAGCCGATGGACGATATTTATTTATAAACCGATGCAACTAGATCAAAGGAATGGATTTTCGCTCGTTCAATCGGAGTATTTGTTGGGCCAACACGTTTATCCCGAAAATGTAAAAACACGATGAGCGAGAAAGCATATTAAACAGCCGCGCGCAACCTGCCGTTTGTTTTCATTCATTGAAAAACAGAAAGTTAGCCTCGCTCGGAAAGAGGCTCGTTACCGGGCCGGTGCCGGTGCCGGTGCTCGAGTTGGAATTACAACTATTTGGAGCATGCGCAGGTGAAATTTAGAAGCCTCGTCGAACCGATATATCCCGAGGCTGAGCGGGCGACTAAATGAATTTCTGAATGAACCCATAAACCAGTAAATACTGTAATTGCCTAACGGCATTTTACGGGAATACTTCGAACCACGGTTGCCCTTGGGAACGCGTCGAAAAAACAAAAGAAATGTATTCTTACTTTCATTATTTATAAACCGAATGCTCACTCGACGCCGTTTATCCTTGAGCAGACGGTAATAACGCGGCCCCATCTCGACGTCCCCGTCTGTTGTGCTCGCGGTCAACTCAACTCGACGGTCTTCTCGTTATTGCGTACGCGGAAATTCCGAGCAATTAGACGAATCATCCTCGATCTATAGGGAACCAAAGGAAAATCATCCGAATCTCGTCGATTCATCTCGTATAGGCCGGGGTTGCTTCGAGAAGTTTCACGCTGAAGTATAGCGTCGTACACCGGTGTGTGCTACCACGACGAGTCTTTGTGTACCAACCGTCTGGTTCCCTCTCTCTTGGACTCGAGCGCTCTCCACCTCTCTCTCTCCCTCTCTCCTTCTCTGTCTCTCCCGTTTGACTTCAAAACTGGCATTCCCCCCTACCCCTCCGTCGAAGTTTTCCTTAGGCGGTGGTGGTAGTGGTACGTTGCTTTATGCGCGATGCCCCCAGCTCTTCTTCCCTCCTACGCCTAGACTTTTTTGCTCTCTTTCTCCAACAGCCCTTCTTTGGTATTTGAGTACACTCTTTCTCGATTCCTCGCTCCCTATCTCTCTCTCCCTCTGTCTTTCTTTGCGTTCCTTCTCTCCCCCCCTCCCCCCCCCTTCCTCGTTCCTTCGGTACCGAACCTTCTTCTTCTTTAGCGTCGTCTTCTTTTTCTTCATCTTCTTCACTTCACTCTTCTCTGGGTCCTTTTATCTCTCGGCCGTTCTCTACCTACGGAACTATCTACGAGCTCGGTCTCGCTTTGTCGCTTAACTACTCGTTTTGCCTTCCTTTGCTTCCCCTCGTTTCTCGCTCCTCGAGGCGGACTCGTTCTTCGATTTTTACTTCTACTTCTTATTCTCTTCCCAGGCGGCTTAACTTCTCTTTCTCCGTCTCAGTCTGCATCGGTAGGTGCGCCGAAGATATTCAGGAGGGAGAGAGAGCGAGAGAGAGCGAGAGAGTGGAAAAAAAGAGGGAGAACGAGAGAACCGGAGAGAAACCGAGAAAAGACGACGAAGCAAACGCAAACAGAGATGGAAAATATTAAAGGCGGCAAAGGAGGCAGCACCGGTTTACGAGTACGAAATGCCAACCAAGAGCAACAGAGAATTATTACAAGAAATAAATAGAGAAATACCGCAGCACACCGAGGTGTTTACACGGAAGAATATGTCGAAACTATATTGTTAATCCGGATTTATTTCGAGTGAAAGCCTATGCGGTTTCGATGTAGTTTCTATAACGGTAGCAGACTCGGATATATTTATACAGGCGTTGTTTGCACAATATCCTATACCTCGGGGGTTCAAAATTCGTTTGCCGGATTATATTATTCCGTTACAAGTTATAACTTTACCGCCGTATACCCGCAGAGAGTTTTCGAGTTTTCGAGTTTTCGT
This sequence comes from Theocolax elegans, assembly GCA_026168455.1. Lineage (NCBI taxonomy): Eukaryota > Metazoa > Arthropoda > Insecta > Hymenoptera > Cerocephalidae > Theocolax > Theocolax elegans. The sequence continues at coordinate 92,728,550 of CM047426.1, read as the reverse complement.
GTTTTCGTCAATTTCGGTTACTTCCACGAAAAATTCACTCACGGTTTCTTCTTTACCGACGTTTCTTGCTTTCTTTTTCACCTTTCTTGAAAGTCGACAATGCCTACCTTTTTGTCGGACGCTCGAAATTCGTTCTATTAAAATCATCGTTAATAACATTCATTATTCCTTAAGCGAACTAGCCAAATTAGCGCATACCTCTTTAATTGGAGTACATTTTAATTGATCAAAAGAAATACGATATAAACTGTTGGCGTCTCCGTTATGAAGTTCGTCCATTCCTTCTCACTCACGGCGGCAAGGGGCGGGCGGGGGGGGGGGAGATCCTCTTAAATAAACTTCACGAAGCGAGATATAATTTTGTTGTGCGTGTCGGGTGGAAGGGAAAAAATAATGTATGACTAATGATTATCTACACCGTACTAAATAGTCGTTTCGTTTAATTTTTAATTTACTCGTATATAAAAATAATAATTATGGACATTAATAAATGCATATTGAATACACGCGAAAGCATGATTAATCGACTCCATCGCGAGTTAATTAAGCTTCTTCAATATCACAATGCGTTCGCGGCGCGCTCCGTGGAAAAGTATCGTACTTCAAACTCATAAAACTCGTATTAGTTAAGAAATATAAAATTTTTCTACCGCACGATTTATTCGCGAATAATCAAAGTGAACTTTTAACGGGTTTTGAAAGTTTATACAACACCCGGCTGTATATTCACTAAAGAACGGGGTTATAAAATGTGCCCGGGCAAAATTTGTAACTGAACACGATAAAGTGTTTAGGTACTTCAAGTCAGAGATTAAGATCGATGTCGTATATTAAACCAACGTTGTTTCCTGTATCTACTGACTCATTGTACCTGCTTTTGCGAAGGGACATTTGTCACTTGAAGAATTCAACGAAATTTTAGTTGAACCCTCGTGCTAAATTAAAATGCAATATCGCGATACGCAACGCGTATTCGTTTAATCGTTAAACAAACTGTAACAGTTCTTAAAGCATTTTTAATTAAACTTGGAGAACGAGAAAGAGAGTAAGATAGAGATACAGAGAAACAAAAAAAAAGGTAGGAGGGGGGAGGAATCGCCATAAAATATTTGCCTTAAGTTCCATTACTTCGCTGTCTCATTTCCGGAACTTCTTTTTTTTCCCCCCGAGCAAATAAGGAAGGGAATAAAAAAAGAAGAAAATAGAAAATAGAAGAGCGAAGGATACAAAAGAAACACGAAGAGAAAGAAGAGAATAAAAAGAAACAGTTGGACTTCAGGTTACTTCGAGATACTTCGACGCATTGGTTCGTGGCTAAAGTTTTGTCCTCTTACGAGGAACAAGTTCGGTTTCACGCAAGCCTCACAGGGAATACCGGCCAAGTGGGATACGGTTAAAACATCGAAAAACCACGGAGAGCACGATACAGCATTTTTATGAGGTATCCTCAACGAATACATTTTTCACCGATTTTTTTCCAATCGTCTTTTGTTCAATCGAATTTCTAGCATTTACATTTTAATAATAGATTTGGTAAATTATTGACCATGCGCTATTTTTTTTCAGGTATTCATCGTGCCGAAATTTCAATCGGAACGAGTGTACAAAATGTTACGAAATTAATATTAATGTATTTACATCGAGAAAGATAAACGGGTCATTAGTTATCTTGGACAATTTCAACTCTTCAGGAAGATCGATTGAGAGGCGTGCCAAATTGTACAATAGCAACTCAAACTTCATTAAAATCTCTTTAACACCTCGGATACAATGGACTACTTGAAAAAGGTATCAAATAAAAAAAATGTTATAAATGAATTCTTTTCAACTCGAACACCCTTTAGCCACAATATCACAGGAGCAACTAAAACCAACACTTGAAAGTTACCCCACTAAGCGAATCTGATTTCTACCTTTGATTCATTCGTAGAGTCACCATCGCACTTGATGCCGACTGGACTTTTATTGAGCGTAATTTATTTTACCTCGAGTCTACCCCACCCCACCTTTTGAATGAGCTGTAAAATTGAAAAAGTGCGGAAATAACATGCATTAGGGGCTGGCCAGGTCTTCCGTGAGCGAATTTAAAATGCGTCACGCAACCCTCTCGACACACTCTCTTTCCGTATGATAAACGTGCGCTTGATGAGAAGAACAGATCAGTAGGTCTACGTATCAATTTTTCTATTTTTTCCTTCACATTTTGCAAACCTGATTGATCAGCTGATGATGAATCATGTTTGACTGGATGCTGATGGGTTGAGTAGATCGGAAGTTAGAAAATTAATGACCAACTTGTTAGGTTAATCTACACATTAAATTTTTAGTACGCTATCTTACCAGTTAGTTAATAAATAGGTTGGACTAGAAACAACTAATAGTTAAAATATAAAATTAATTTTTGAATACAAATAATTTTGTAAGGAGATTTATTATACCAGCATTATGAAGTGATAATCTTTTGAAGATTTATAGTTATATAAGTATCATATTTATTTTATTGCGACGTGCAATTTTTTTTAAAAAAATCATAAATATATGTTTGTTCGATGATGTACAGTGGGTAATCGGGAAAATACGTTGCATACCTCGGTTGGTAAGGACAATATTTTACAATGTTTGAATATACCATTCGAGAGCTCATAATGATAAGTATCTCTTAAAAAGAACTTCACAGAGATATTTGATGCCTTGATAATAATTTAATGCGTAATAATTAGCATTAAATTAAATACATAATTCAGATGGGTCTTATTTACGTTGGAAACTTTTTCTCGTTAATCAATTCGCAAAATGAGTATAACTCTTTCGAAGGGAATATTTAGTGAACGGTTGAAGTTACATTGTTAAATATAAATACATAAATTCACTCGGATTCACCATGAGTGTGCACAATGCATTACGGTAGGTGCAAAAACCGAAAGTCACGATGGATACCATTGGATTGCCCCTGAAGTTACCCAAAGAGAGTGACAAAAGAAACTTCGAATACGAAACATCAGTGATACCACAACAATTCGTCAATACGGAATTAATCGGTCTGGAAAACAACCTGTACACCTCGTAAATTAATTGACATTACCTCGACGTACGTCTGCATAATTCAAACCGCGATATAATTAAGATAATCGTCCCTGTCAGAAAGAAAAAAGAAGTGCGCGAGCCCTTTTCATGAATCCACAATGAGAAGCGCGTGCCAGGATGGGAAAAAGAATAAGAGGAAAATAAAGAAAGAGAAAGAAGCTCAAAAATGCAGAGGCGTCCTCGAAAAAGCGGCTTCTTTGCATTCTCTCCTCGCATTTTTGCGTCTCCCTTGTTATCAACATTTCGCGCGCAACGCCCTTTGTCTCCCTTCGGCGCATGATTTGCATACAGTCGAGGATTGAAGTTTCGACACGGATATTTACATGCTATATACACCGTCGTCTTCAGCTTGTCGTCGTAAATTATGTCGCGCACTCTCTCACAAGGGAAATCGCGCAACCGGACCTGGAAGTTTAAATCGGTGAATTTATTTGTCTGGGTCCTCGTTTCGCCGATAATTCATCCACAGGGATAATTTAAGGCGCATTACCAGGGTCTCTCTCGCTCTCGCTCTCTTTCTCTTTCTCTCTTACTCAGTTGCTCGCTCGCTCGCTCATTCCACCGCGGCCGCGCTCGCGCATCTTTTTAACGCCCGGATAAATCATCAAACGGCGCCGGTTAGCCAATTTTTTTTATCGACTGATTCGAAAGAGCGAAAAGGAAAACAACAATACGGCATATTGCCGGATAAATTCGTGTTGTTTATTCTGACCGCGTCACGGAGTAATTGATAAGTGAATACACCTTTGCTTCACGGCTCGATTGATAGGCGGGAATAGAGGAGATTATTAATGGACTTTCTCTTGGAATTTTATAAATGTTGAGGTTAGGTGCATTAAGGGGACGGGTTATCCGTTGATGCGATCTTCCTCTAGCGCTATTTCTAAGACATTTGATTTAATGGTTGTAAAATTATACGAATTAATTACTCATTGAAACATCATCTGTGAACTTCACTGCCACAAAGCTTTAAAACACGGTGATTTATTGCATTCAAATTTTACATTGAGAATTGCATTTCGGATTGGTAAGGCCTAAAAATAAACAACTGGTTGATTCAACAAATTACTCTTTTACCAACTTCAATTTTTCGTAAATATATAAATAAAGTACATATATAACCATTTTTTTCATTGCAATACAAAGTTTATGCATTAAATTTATCTGTATTTATGAAAATTGCCGCTATTACCTTGAAAACATATACATTTTTATTTACGAAGTAAGTAGTAACTTCGAGAGAAATCTTCTTTAACTATAATGCGCGGCTAATTTTAAAAGTATTTATATGAGACTGGAACTATCATCCACTTATCTTCAAATAAATTACGAGGATTCTTTCACATCGTACTAGATTGTATATAACCTTTAAAATTGGCTAAATATAATTCTCTTTTAAACTTCAAAGGTGTGTTTACAAGCAAAATCAACATTTGTTTCAATATACACGATATTATAACATTCAGTATAACCGTTCAACTTCAAACATTATTACCCTTATCAATACCTTTAAAATTAATTTAAAAAAAATATATTTACCGAAACGCACAGCGTTAAAGCATGTAAAAAATTTTTTTAGAAAAATCTCTCGCCAACTAATTGAAGTGAAATAAATAAAAATTGTATAGGAAATTCATTTGAAAAAATATAAAGTGCAGAAGTGCGAGTGGATCTCGCAAAGGAACGTTTATACGCGAGAAATTGCGCGGTACTGACCCTACAACATCGCCATGCATTAAAGGATGAAGATACAATTAACGCCGGCGGGCGGCGAGCACTTAGGTACGTGTAAATAACCAGGAGTAACGCAATTTTCGACATTACATTCCACGCGTGCGCCGTTCTGCGGTATCGAGGTAACTATAAAGCCACGTCTGAAGAACGAGGGGGCTTCAATTAAAGGGGATATACAGTCATTTTTATCGATACTTCGACTTCACTTTGACTGAAAGACGTTTCACGATCGAAATCTCTTACTCGTTGCTTGGTTTGCTTTTTATAACGTTTAAGATTAATGAACGATAACTAATTTACTATTGAAAGGAAATGTAAACGCCGTCATCGGAGTGATGTGCGAAGTGCAAATAAATAACTTTTAATATTTATAAATTTTTTTTAATGAGATTTTAGTTACTTTTTTTAACACGTGTCACGGTTCGTTGTGATAACGTACATATACAATATTGAATGATAAAATGCAATAAATACTTACAGTAATAATAATAAAAGGAAATTTGAAGTGCGGCGTGAGTAACAAGCATTTAACTTACCTGAAACAAAAAAAAATATAATTAAAATAAAATTATTGTATATATTATAATGTCTTTGATTTGCTTCATTAAGTATCCCTACGTTCGATCAAATATTAATATTTCACTTATAATTTTCCAATGAAATGTTCAATAACCCACACATACTAAGGAGGAGTACACATACTTATTATTAGCTGATTAATTACTTTATGCACCACGTAAAACCTATCTTACTTGTATATATTTGAATTGTGGCGTCATGAAAAAGGGATACCACTTTTTATTTCTTACGATCTGAACAATCGACTATAAATGCAACGTATCCATTATGAACGTTAAGTTTTATAATTAACGATTTATTTGTAAAAAAAAATCTTTTTATATCATCGTAAATAAGGTTCCGTGATGTTACTTCTAAAGTATATTATTATTATAACTACACGTAATTTTTCTAGCTAAAACAGATTGGAAGAGTGCATCGAAAGGTAATATTTAATAAAAGCCCGATTGTATTATGAAAATATTAATTATTAATTTACAGTTTCAGCTCGTAAAATTTCTTACTGTTACTAAAAACTCTAAAGTGCATTCATTGATTAATTTAATAAATTATAAATATACAGCGTTTTATAAAGTAACAATAAAAAAAATAAATAAAATTGAATAGTATGATAAACGAGCTTCAGCAACGAATAATATCGAGCCAAAATGAAGATTTCATTCCCCACGTAAAAGCTTATCGATTAACTTCAACATGACTCCCAAAAAACAAACGACTTTCGAATATACCCCTCAAAAGCCCCTCGAAAAAAAGCCAAAAAACTATAAAGGACATCGGGGCACGTGGACACTCGAGCATGTCGTCAGTTTGGCGGCTACGAACAGTAAGTGAGGAGAGAAATTAATTAGTTCAAGGGGGGAGGAGAATGGACGTCTTGATAGGTGTCAATCGCTAGCGTAGTGTGCATCAGACCGTGCGGGACGGCTGTCCACTACCCCCTCTTTCGTATTTTCTGTTCCTTCTGTCCTTTTTTTTCGGTATACTCTATTTTTTCTTTACTTTCTCGTAAGGGACACGTGCCGCGTGTTTCGAAGCTCGGTGCTTCTATTAAACCGCTTTTATTGCCGGTCTGCCCAAATAATTTTCATCGATCCGGCACGGTATTTCCCTTGTTTGCGAGGTTGCTTTCGTCTTATCAGCTTTGTACTTGGGTATAATACATTGAGAAATCATCCTTTTTTATATTATTAAGTATTTGTAATTTTTAATTAAAAAAAAATGAATTTTATTTGTAAGTTATATTCGCTTTTGAAGGTTATCACGGGGAAAATTTTATCTTTTTATATAAAAATGATCATTCTTAATAGTTTTTCTCATTTGCTTTAAAAAAATACGACAAAAACTTATTATACCAATTATATCAAAAAATGTATTATATCAATTAACCTAACTCATTTGTGTAACATTATATTTTCACTTATTAATACTATAAGTAACCATTCAAATAATTTAAATGTAATTACGCTCATTAACAATGATTTATTTACCTCTTTTCATAGTTTCAAACAAAAGAAAACACCTGAAATTACAAGTTTGTTTACAAGTTGAACAAGATTTATTTGAAAACCAAATTTTAAATTAAACTTTGACGACCGTTTTTAACATCGACATAATATATTTGTTTTTTTTTCGCCTATAAATGTGTATTTTTATGAGCACTTCCGGCGTTAAAACGCTTTTTATTTCAAGGACTTTTTTTCAAATGCACTTAAGAGCTTCCCTCTTCACCGTGTACCAGTACTTGTACTTTTGTAAACGCTTTTTTTCAGGCTAAAGTTTCCCAACTTTTTAATAATTACAACACAATTTTCAAAATTAATCTTTAATGAATTTTTAAATAAAATTACACAAAGAAAAAGTATTTAAATAAAAAATTGAAAAGTGTCTATATAGGTATATATATAGAAATATTATTCAATACCCCCTACACTTTAAAAGTATGGATTCAAATATAGTCACATTAGCTTTGTGACGTATTCAAAGAAAGATCTTGGTGCTTTCATTTTTGTATCAACGATCTTTCTCGTTACAAAAATAACCGCCCGATAATTCAAAATAAGTTATTGTTGAGCGTTACACGCAATATAAAGAAATCTCGATATTTATCAGTTGTACGTAACATGTAAATTTTTATTGATGTATGTGGTTTATTTGGTCGGTTGTTAAAATGATATATAAAAAAAGTCACCGATAAATTTGTATTTTTAATTGATAACGTAGAAATGTAATATTTATAAATAGTAAGTTAATTTTAATTCGCAAGTTAGCCACAATTCTCGTAAGTATTACAGAGTGAAGTTATATCTTTTGAAATAAAATCTATAAATCTTCTCTTATACCTATATGAGAGACATTCTATTCGAAATATAATCGACTATAAATTTCTATCACACCCTAATTTCAAAAGCTTACTCTATAATTACGTTTTCAACCTCAATGGACGTTCACGTCCTTTAACTACTTATAGTTAGTAAATTAAACTCTATTAAATAGATTTTCTAGGGCAACATCGTTAATTCATGATATTTAAAATATAACACCGTTAATTAATACTTCTAATTCTTAAATTATTTAATTAAAACAATTATTTTTATACGGTATAAATATATGGCATTTGACGTACGTAAGCCAACAGTTAGATTAAAATTTATTATATTTATATGACATATAATTATGTTAACGAGATTACGTAAAAACATTTTCTTAGTTAATTTGTATTTTTATTTTTGCAAACATAGACTTCATTATTATTAATTTAGATTGTATATAGTTTCAACTTAATTGTTAATAAAATTAAATTTAAATTTTAGAATGTACTACGTGAAAATAAGTAATGGTAACGCAACAATTGACGTAATTTATTTTTTAATAAGCATTTTTTTTTAAACAACGAATGAGGTCAAACTTTTATTATCATCGTCAATTTTCAAGTAACTTTAATTAAAACATTTTTCTTGAAAAGTTGTTGCGGTATCGTGAGAGAAAACTTTTTGAAAATGCAAAAAGATCAACGTTTTATACCTCAACTCGAGCAATAAACTTACAAAGTTATTGGCGACAAAAAATCACAATTTTAACTTATGGTTCCATATACTAATTTAATCGACTAAATAATTATTCATTGTAATTAAAAATAAAAATTAATGATACGGTGCGTATAATAACTTTGTAACTTTGTATGCATTCATCAATTTAATTATATTTTTAAATGTATAAATAATGATGCGTAAGTAAAGACATAAAATGTTCCAAGTGCTTTATAAATATTTCTTTTTAGCAACATTACAATTTATACGAACGCAAATATGGAATTTTAATATTTCTGTTTTGCGTAACCGAGATAGTAATTAGAAAGAGTCTCATGTTTAAAATGTATAAAGGATAAAAATATTTTTGCATCGAAAGATCGTAAATACTGTAAAGATAATAAACATATGTATTAACAATTCCGAGAGTGGAAAAATGCTATATAATCTGAATCCTTCATTCAAGGCAATAGTTTTACGAGAAACATAAGCAAACGTTAAATATTCGAGAGTTATACGAATCATAAATATAAAATTTATAATCGTCCTCGCGTAAAGTTGAAGTTTACGTTTATGAAGCCACTTGCAACTCGATAAGAATGTCCTAATTTGCTCATACTTTCCGTAAGATTTTATGATCAAATGAAAAATTTTGCGATAAAGAATCAACATTTTTACTCATTATAACGAGGAAAGACCAGGTAAATAATTAAAACAAACAATTTGCGACAATGTGCGTATTCTACGGTTGCAGGACAATAAATCGGGAAAGAAGAACCAGTTTATACAATGTTGAAGAAAAAATAACGAATGTTCGATGCTTTCACATGGATTATAATTAAAGTTTCGCGTATATCACCAAATTAAATGTAGAGTATAATACTTATCGAAATATTTAATCGGCAGTAAAGATTACCAGTTATCCCACAATGTAGTAAAACACTTGATACCCATAAATATCGTATTTTCATGAAATAACATTTTGCATGCCCCAACCGAGTGAGTTACGACGCAATCGTTAATGGGTTAAACTGACGTCAACAACAAAACAACGCATAAATTTTTTCTCTCTCTCTCTCTCTCTCTCTCTCTCTTTCTCTCTCTGTCTCTGTCTCTTTTCATCGTTATCGCGCGATCTTTAAAGCCCACGTCGCAAACACGTGGTTTCACGCTAATTTTGCGGAATCTCCTTTATCTACCATCGTTCCATTATTACATATACGATTACCGCGCTTGCTCACCTGTTTTCAACTCGTCCACGGAATTACGCTCTGTTATTATTATATCCCTTTTTTTTATAAATTGCCCAGGCAATTCACTCATCGATCTCGGTGACGTAAAAATTTGTACGCAATCGAAATCGCTCAATCTTGAATGCGAGTGTCGTTAACTATATGTTCTTTTATAAATAGAGTTATATCTGACATGCTATTATACTGTTTATTTTTATTTTCTGATAGGTATCATTTCTGTGTACATATATTGATATTTGCATTTAAAGATATGAAATAAAGTTAATTAAAGGAATAGCAGTAAAAATGGCAATTCTAAAGAGAAAATATTCCTGAGTAGTTATAATGGAACGCATAAAACTGTCATGTACTTTCTTTCAAATACTCTATAAACGCACCCGAAAAAGAAAAACCAAAGTCCCGATTGATAAAAAGTAAGAACGTTAATTTTTTTGTTCGAGAAACAAAGCTTTAAAGCTATCGGTGAGTATTATAAAAGAAAAAGTGCCCAGGTAAATTAAACTAACAGTTGTAGTAGCCATGTCGATTTTTCTATCTCGCCTTGCACCTTTTTTCCTTCTATTCCTGAGGGCAAAGTCGTACACATTTGTCTCTAAATTCACCGATGCGAGAGACACTGAAAAACTTGGTGCAGCATCGATTCTATGCGGTATAATTAAATCACATTTTACTTTCCTTTGCAGACGTGTGTGGAAAAAGTTGTTTTAATTACATCTGTCTAAACATTATTTTAAATTTACAATACGAAATAAATTTATGAATATTAAATAAAATGTGATTCAAAAAATGCACATGCGATAACGTGATATTAATAGAAAACTATAAATGTTAAATCAATCAAATTGTTCTAAAGAATTATATATATATATATATATATATATACATTGAAACGGATAATTTAATATATTCCTGATACGTTAAAATAGTAGCAGTGAAAGAAAACTTAATTTTAAAAGGAATTGTACGATTTCAATTGCTGAATATTTACGTGCCCAGTCAACGCGTTGAAAATCCGTTCAATGGAACTCGATGAATTACATATGCATATACGTACTCGCAAACGTAATTAATCATTGTTATTGACCGACGAGTATCTGACCGATTTTAGTGTAACACGATATCATCGATTTGATAATAATGTTATTCTATGTTTTCTTAAATTATGTTAAGTTCCTTTATTCGTTGATTAACACATAATTGCAATTTAATTTTCCGCCTTTTATTAGTGCATGAGTAATAAAAAAATACATACATTTATTCGATAAATTTAAATTGCAAAGTAAAATATTTTAATATAATTATCCATTTTTTTGTAGATTTATCTAATGAATAAATCTTTTCAGAAAAAATATCTGAAAAAAAGGAACACGTGTCTTTATCTCTCAATCGATGCATTATCGAATCGACGTTATCCTTAATTTTTTGAAAAGCTATGAAATACGATTTAACCTATACTTTGATAATAAACGAATACAATTTAAGCAAAAAAAAAGAGAAGAAGCCTCTCATCGAGTTTCTCGCGTGTACATAATCTGGCAATATATAAACCGACCCCCTCCCTCGAAGACGACGACGACGCATGCGAAAGAAGCGCGCTACCGATAGAATTGAGTGCGCTGTTTTTGCACGCCGATTTCCTATTACGTAACCATTATTTTTTTTTCTTGTCTCTTACCCAAAGAGCAAAAAAAGAAAGAGAATAAAGAGAAAGAGAAAGATTCCCCAAGAGTCCCGAGTTTCGCCACATTTAATGAGGTACATTTTGTTATTGATACTAAAAGCTAGCTGTTTTCCATAAGTTTAAAACTCCAGTTTCATTGGTTGCATCCTTAACTACGTATCCTCAATTGTTTGTTTACTTGGCAGTCGAGTTTTGCAATTACTCGGTTGGTTTTTAGCGAGCATATTGTTTTGACTAAATACTAATGCAGTTTTTAAGAAATAACATTTATCACAGTAGTACAATGTTACGGTAAATAGTAAACAATTTGATAAAAGTATAATTTGTTAAATTAGTGAGCAATTGGTTAATAACATCCGTTGCTGTCAAAACATGATCGTTCAAAAAGTACATAACCGTTAACAGCGTATGAAATATCATCTCGTAATTACAAAAAAAGAAAACAATAAAAATCTTGAAAACTTACTTTTCTAAATAAGATTCCCCGAGTACTTATCTAAAAAGTGACTCTAATATCTTACCCACGACACTGTACGTTAAAAAAACGTTGGAGCTACTAATATTTTTTAAACAAAACCAACTTCGAAACCAGTATCCCGGAACGAACCACTCGAATAAACGTCCCAGCCATAAACCCAAGCAACCCGCTAAATAAACCGAGGGAGAAAAGAACCTCCCTCGAAGTACTCTCTGGTAAACCACTTCCCAAAATCCAAAGACGAGAGAGAAAGGGAAAAGCAAAAAAGAAAAGAAGGGAAATGGAGATGGAAAAAGGGAAGAAAGGAAGGAAGGAAGGAAGGAGCCACTTGCCAGATACATTTACAAAAATGATCATTCGGGTAGGTAAAACATATTTTTTTAACAGTTTTCAGTAACTGACGAATTATTGTTCATAAGTGAATATGTATATTCATAGTGAAGATGGGATTTATTAATGTCAAATAATGTGATTATTCATAATTATATCATGTAAACTGAATTTAATTTTATTACGAGAACCGTTATTGATTTAGAAATATTAATAGAAATAAATAAATGAACGTTGTACGAGTTAAGGTGATAAGTACGTCTCGAATTATTAATAATAATAACAATGAGTTTATAGAAATAGTATAATTCCAAATGAATAATTGTCGAGAGTTAAGGAATTGAGAACGGTCGCGCGCGGAAGAAAAGTAAAGTAGAACGGTGACAAATTCACGAGTTTTTGCATCAAAGGCTCGGTTATCCGAGCGTAGATCGTCTCGGGTCGGGGGGGTCGCACTTAGCCAAGTGGTCCGTAATAACCATAAAAATGTCTGGAGAAGCAATATAAATTCGGGTGTTTAGTAAATAAACTCACCCCCTCGCTTCGAGGAATTAATCGGTTCGTCGGAGGCACCGACGAGCGTCACCGCGGCCAGCATCAGTAGAAGCGGGAGCCAGGCGCGTCTCCCTTTAACAGGATTCCATCTTACAACGCTCGCGGCGCATCTCGCCCAACTGGCACCGCGACGTCGACTCGCGGGCTCGCGCGTTCTTAGGTACGTTCGTGGTTCCATGTCTGGTGCACGGAGTCGTTGACACAAGCCGCAGAGGCTCGCGGGATCATCGAGTTCCCGGCCGCAGGGGCACCGCGGCTCGTCCTTCCGCGTTGATCTCATCGCGGCTCTCGTTCGAGCATCCTCCCGGTGGCTAATGCCGGCTGAGCCGGTTCTGCCCTTGGGACATTTTCTCTTTTTGATATCGCCTCCTCCCTCTAAGAGGCTGTCCGGTTGCGCGAACTGTTGCCGGAATTACGCCGATTTTCACGATTCCGGGTTTTTTGGGGTGGCTCCTTCGACGGACGACTGCCTCGCATCCTGTAACAAATTTTATTACATCCGTTAGTTCAATATTTATTGCATTACATTTCATACCTTACATCTACTTTCACGCTTAGTCCAACAGTACACCATTTCAATTTCGTTCAAATACTTTACTAAACCAATTTATTTAACTGAAGTTTAAAAACAATTTTTTTATTCAGTCAATTAGGGAATTTATTTATCTTGATTCTCTTTACAACTAAAGATGAAGTTACGTCTTCAACACTAAAATTTCCGTTGCGCGTGTGGGCATGAGTTTGAAATCTAATGAAGTATTTGAAGTTTTACGATTATCTGATTGAATATTCATTATTTAGCGGGATCGATTTTGTATGCTTCAAGCACAGCCGAAACTAAAAAAAAATCATGAATATTCAATTTTATATTTATAGATAGTATATATAATTTTAGTATATTATTACTGTATATATATTATGTTTTATATAGTTGATAATAAGATAACTACAAATTTTATTTGTTAAAAAATAAAATCATAGTTTATTAAAAGTAATGTTAAATTAAAAATTGAAAATTTGTCATTATTAGTTTTCCGTCGCACACAGTTACTTATAAGCAAAAACTATTTATTTCAATAAATAAGAGTATTTTATTATAAACTATATTAAAGAAGAAGCGATATATCTTTTAAATTGAATTCAAATACTGCCGTTAATTCGAATTAAATACAAAAGACACTACTGGCGATACCCAAAGTATTCAATACCAGCAACCCTGCAATTCGACACCGCACGATTTCAAAAAAAAAGGAAGAAGAAGAAAAAAAAACGTCTTTAAACCCTCGAGACACACAATCACACGCGAGTTAACCTACTCACAACAAGTCAATCAACCTCTCAGCTTACAAGTGCGTAATCTCAAAAATAATCATCGACTCCTCGTAATGAAGAGGAATAAAAATATACATAACAACGATTACACGTGTGTGCACCCTCACGCGGATTATGCGTAAACCGATCGCAGCATGAATGGAGAGAAAAAGATCGAGAGGTGAATGGTACGAGGTGCACTACCACGATTCATTCATTCATTCGTGTGGTGATCGAGTGCCATGCGGATTTATTCTATTACGGACGCGAGTTTGTCATGCGAGGGACAGATCGATGAGTGGATGGCTTCGAATGTCGTGAATAACGTAAACCTTCGTTACGTTGTATCCTAATTCTCCCATCAACGTATAATTTGTGCAATTATTCGCATTCAACGTAATGTCTATTTTTTACAAGTTTGCACAATGATTTACGATGATATTATTGCTCTTTTTGCATGCAGTTCAGTTAACTATAATTATTTTTTTTTTCATTTTTGTTTAGTCGGTGTTTTTCAAAGCACATTGATTTTTCTCGCTTATGGTAATTTGACATTCCCATAAGGATAGTTTTACTACATAAATTCATTTAAAAATAATTTTGAAAGAATTTGGGTAATAAATAATCTATTTATTTACCCTTAATATTCTGAATGTATTAAAAAGTAATATTAAAATTTATATACTGTAGGTACGCACAATAAAAAAACGATACGAAAAAATTGTATAACATTATTCAATAACAGCAATTACTTTTCACATACTTTTACAATATTAGTAGGTGAAAGAATTTAATTAAAAAAAAATGATTACAGAAACTCCCTAAAAACGACGAAAAAAAAGAAAAAAAGAAAAGAATTCCCGACTTAACTCGACATTCCAAGTTAGTACATAGGAAAAAAGAGGGATTCCGCGACAAAGAAAAACAAGTTGCACGTGCTAGCACGTTATAATATCCTCGGCCTTGTTTTCGCGCGAGGCAGCGCGTGTACACTCACACACGTCAAAGAAAAAGCTTGCTTCCCGGTAAAAAAGATCGACGTACGCTTATCGCCGGCGCACGTGTTTCTTCGGTTCACATCGGAGCCAACCGGAAAAGAGAAAGAGAGAGTGAAAACTGACCGGGAGATTAAAAATTTTTCGTGTCGCGAGAAAACTATTTCGATTGCATGGCTCAAGGGACGTCAAAGTCCAAACCGGAAGTGAGTTACGATGAACCGAGGGATGCCTGATATTGCCGGCGTGGATTTTCATTTTAATTGACCTGGGGTGAAGGAAGCATTCGGTGGTACTTGATAGTCTATGTCTGTGGAATGTTTAGATTTTTTATTTCAACAAAAAAATTTTGTGTATTTGGGAATATTATTACGCGGATAATTTTATTTTTATTTAGTAAAAGTATTTTAAATGAAATTACTTTAGTTTCGTAACGCATAATATACAGGAAACAAATTGCGTTAATAAAATATTCTGTTTAGAATATACACGCTTACAAATGTTGTAGTTACTCTCCAAAATTCTACGCTTTTAGAATTCTTAATTAGTATGTTAAAATTTTAGAATAATTAAAATAGTTTATAATCTATTTAATTTAAATTCATTTAACATATTGCATAAAACTCTTTTACATGAATATAAAATTCTTATTACATTCAATAAATTATTGTTGAAGTACATTAATTATTTAAACGTACCACAAAGTTCAAAGCTTTAAATTAATATATATTTTATCATAAAAATGATTTTCATGCACATGAAATACAAAATTGAATTAACCAATATTTAACGGAAATAAAGGTATATCATCTAGAGTTATGAATACGTCACCTCGTATTTCACGGTGTTACCTAAAATGTTCCAACAGTAACAGCAATAAAGTCGCAAACGCATTTAACACTGATTATCATTATTTCAGTACTAATCCTCCTTTTAACCGTATGAGAAAAAAAAATTGTAACGTTCATTTTGCCACACTAAGATATACCGCTAGATAAAAATTTCCCTAAAATTACTGCCTCGACGTACACTTCATCTTTATGCCTGTAAAGCGGTTTACTACTGTACTTCCGAAACTCGGTAACGAAGCAAAAAAAAAAGGGTAATCCTCGTACGAGGGAAGAAAGAAAAAATCGCGCAATTCGATAATTAATACGACGACACGGTTAATAGAATAGCGGAAAAGAGGGAGGTGGGGTGGTCGAGTGGAATAAGAGAAAGACGCGAGGCACTAAAAGATGCGTACGCCCCAAAACAGTCGGAAGCCGCTTACGTGGGTGAGCGTAACGAGTTCTAAAATACAAACGACGTCGTAACTAGATATCCGTAAAACGCGGCGGTTGCGCGTTAAATAACGCGCATGTAAAGTGGCCATTTAAAATCCGAGCTTCTTCGCTCGGCTCTTTTTGCCTAATTTTCTCCGCCTCTCCTTTATGTCTTATTCTTTTTACGCGGCTACGAGATTTAACGGGGCCGTTCGCGATCTGAACAACCTTATGGCTATACTTGCCGATATGAAAATTGGTTAATGCTTGCGGTTTTCATTGTATCGTTCATCGTGTTAATTCGACGATATTTCCTTTCCTTTTTTTTTCTTGCGCGCGTGAAGTGCATACGTTTTGTTACTTTACAAACTTGTTGCGATTGTTTGTTTTAAATTACTGCTGTCTGCTGATAATAAAGACAATTATTCAATAGTTTTATTGTTAACAAAATATATAGTGAATCACTGTTTCCAATACTTTACTTGAAAAAAAGTATTGTTTAAATACTGGTGAGATTTCTTCTGTACGGAGATACAATTTTTATAAATTTTCTTTTAAGTTTTGGATAAAAATTGCAGTATTAGTATATCATAAAAATTAAAATTTAAATTAAAAATCATAAAGTTAAAATTACTATATAGCTCGTAAAAAATTTCAATCTAATTTAATATAATTCTCAATTTTCATTGTATTTCAGAAAAGAAATTACTTAAACAAGTGAATTACTCCGTTTTACTCTGAACTTTTGGGCATTTTTTATTAATTTTTTCTCTCCGTGTAGAGTAACACGCATTGCATAGATAAAATATTTGATTCGTATAAAGCGTGTTACTTTACATATTTTTACTTTATTAATCCTTTAATTTCTGTAGTATTACTTTGAGAAATTATTTCGCTGATAATTTTATTCTAGAAGAGATAAATTTCACAAAGCTCTATTTGATGAAGTTGGCTGTCTGCGACGTAGAAAGAAAAGGCAAAGGAAAACCCTAAATTCTTATTTTGGAAAATCTAACATAAATACCAATATCTCTGGTACTACGTAGAAATTAACTTTTAAAAAAGGAATATGATTTATATAGCTACTCGAGATAACTTTCCCTTATCATAATTTTTTTATGACACTCTTACTTAACAAACGAAATATTCGTGCGAGACAAAATCTGTGCTAGTTATGAAACATAAAATTAAAAAAATTATATAATTTCGTATAAATATTAAAGTAAGAAAATCGAAAAAAAAACATAAATTAATGCGATACCTACAGAGTCAGTTAAACTTGGTAAAAAAGAAAAAAGATAAAAAGGTGGAGAGCTTTAAAAGCGCGACAAACAGCTCGACGAAACAAACGCTCACTTATTAACTCTCACGGGAGACACCCTCGATTCAGATAAATTCTTTTCCCATCGCGCATCCATCTCCTTTTCCAATGCACTGCCGAATCTCGTTCCCTCGCATGCGCGCGTTCCTTCTTGCCTTTTCCCTTTTCGCTTGCGCGCTCACACACAGGCGCACACACACGCGCGCTCGCGCACGCACGTAGACGCGCGCAAGGATAAACACGGGAAGAGAGACGCCGCATTCTTGTCGATCCACGGAGGCCGAACTGGTGCAGAGGTGCTCTTTCTCGTCCTCGAGACGAGGCGTGCCCCAACTCGATCCTTGCACCGTGTCCCGCATTTTCACGAGCGGGATTCCCAACTTTCGATATGCGCCAGTGCTGCTATACTACTCGAATATACAATGTCGGAAGATTTCCAAGTATACAATGTTCTTTCCTTTTTTTTAAGGATGCCTAATACTTTCTTTTATGATTGACTTGGTGAAATTTACTTTTTTTCTTTATTACATTACGTTTCAAACGTTAAACAAACTTGATATATATTATTGATTTTTATAATTTGCAATACTTTCGTCTCGTAATAATATATACGGGATACATTTGATTTTAACTCGGTTGTAAGATTTCTTATTTGTTATTGGATACAAGTGTAACAGCATAGTTGCTCGTAAATTTGCAACTATAATAATTAAATTAATAAAAAATGTGATGACACATTTTTAACCTAACGTTAAATAGAAATAACAATTATTCATCGGGGTACGACTGGAAGAAATCATTTACAAGCATCTGACTATGAAATGATATACGATTATATCTGATGAAAATATATTATTAAATGAAAGATTTTAATTAAAATTTTGACATTTTGTTTATTTTACTGATCAGTCGGAAGATTCATATTATTACAAAGATTTTTTTACGTGTATACGTTTACATAATGTAAATAAAGAATAACTCATAGCACAACATCATTTAGAATGTGTGCGTACGTATGTGTGTGTGCGCGCGCGTGCGCGTGTGCGTGTGCTACATGCACGGAATTCCGAAAGTATGACTGCGACTGATTTTTAATTAATTTTTTTTAATGAATGGAGTAATTATAAGTTGCTATGTATCTATAGGATAAAAACAACTTGAAACTGGTTATGAAGAAACGATATGATTGACGATGAATATGATAAACTATGACAAATGCAGATAAAATCGACTCGTTGTTTTGAATCACATCAACATTTAGAATTATGACTGTCAATGACCTTAATAGGCGTTATTTAAAAAACAATTTGTTGACTTTACTGTATAACGATAAAATATTAAGCAAGAACAAATCATATTACATCATGCTACATCGAAACAAATGAGAGTTTAATAGAAATATAGAAACTGCGGTATCGAAAATTTAAAATCGATATTTGTAGAGATTGTTTCACCAGCACTTTGAAGCTTTATTATATAGAGCTCGAATAACGATAATTTAATACGATTTACATAAATAGGTTAATTTACATTTATATACGTAAGGGCCACGGATTCTGTACAGATGTACATAGGTAAAAGTATAGGACAATAACGAAACGCCAAGAGTGAATCACGAAAAATTTCAATAATTCATATCACCAAGTCAATCAAGCGACAATTTACGATGGGAAAGAAAGAGAAACGCGAGAACCAGGACAAGGGAGGAGAAAAATTGGAGCAAGAAGGAGGCGCATCGATAATAAAAGTCAAGTGCAGCATCTTGGTCGACTCCACACGATGCCAGTAAAGATACCGTAGCTGTCAAACTTAATGCGAGACGATTTAATTAAACGACCGTTTCCAGCCACCACCGTTGGCTTACATCTTTTTCTTTCCGTTTTCCCGCGCGCGCGCGCGCTCCCGCTTGTTATATACCCACTCTGCAAGATTTATTGGCACTTCGTGGTTTACATTTGTACTTCTAGTAATGCAACGGATTGTACGACGGTGATGATAGGACGATCAATTCATTTTATACCAGTCGAGATGATCACTTTCCTATGACCGTTCCAGTTCAACGTGTACCAACATTCGGCTTCTATTGTGCGATTACTTTTTTTCCGTCGGTTTACGTGTATACAAACAATTTTTTAATTAGATTCAATTATCTCATATCATATCAGTATACGTAATATTATACAGCGTATGAGAAAAAAAAGAAAATGAAAGAGGAACGTCGGAATAGCATAAATCAACACCTTACGCACAAAGCGAAACGAGCTCGATGGCTTATCTCTCACCTCGTAATGTACGGAGCTCGAAAATCAATTCTCCCGAAAACTAAAATCCGCAAGCAATTACGAAACGGTATTGTTCCGGCGGTCGGTCGCATCCGCATAAAATTACATATAATCCCCGTTTAATTACATACAATTATTCGGCCTATATCGGGCGCAAGCATCTGGAAACTCGGGGACCTCCCAAAAAGCGAACTTGGCCCGCGTCCTTAATTTTCGCGGGAACGCTCGCACAATGAAGCCGAGAGGAGGCGTCGTCGAGGAAACCCTCTCTACGATCGATCGTCCAGCGAGCAACAAATTTATATGGCGAGGAGGACCGGCTCTCGAGTTCGTTGCACCCCCGCTTTTGTGTGTCTTTGACTTTCCTGCCCGCCCGGATGTCACTCTACTCGGAATTCGCCCAGTTCCAACTTTTAACTTTACTTTTTCTCTATCTCTCATTTTCGATTGGGAAAAAATGAATGTTTTATTCAAATCAAAACGTTGCAGTTTTTAATCGACTTTGCGCTACAGCATGCACGATATTTATATTTAACATATATTTAGTTTTCTTTTAAAGGGTTCAACATTGTAAATCATCAGTACAAATTGTTTTACGTGAATAGTGAATATAATTAATGTAATTTATTTTAATTAAAAATAATTAAAGTATAACACACGATAATGTTAAATCTATTGAATATTTATTCATCAATATTCACAAATTGTGCATGCATATTCATAAATAAATAAACCGTTCGTAGAATCAATAGTCACGAATTGTAGGTAACTGGAGCGTGTATTTATATTTAAAACAGTAAATAAAATTAGTGGATTTCTCTAAATACAAACAAAAAACCACACAATTACAATTTCGCGTAATAATTAATCACAGTTAAAAGTAATATTCGATCTATGTAAATGTATGCATACCTTTTTCATAATTGTATTTATCTGACACTTGTTGAAGTCTCAAAATATTAATTTATGCATGGAAAGTGAGTTTGTAATAAGCAGATACCAATTTATAGGATTGTTTAATTTCTTGTGTAATTTGCTTGAAACGACGTTTATTTAGCATCCGGTTGAATTTAATGAAGTTTAACAAACTATGTAAGGCAACGTGTGTAAACATCGATGAGTATTAAGTGGCTCAAAATGCAAAATTAATGTAGTGTAAAAAATGCAAATCCTAAATAAGAAATTTTCGAATAAAATGGATTATTATTCATCTAGACATTTTGAACTTGACTGCTCGAAATTTAATTACTTGAAAATTCATAGTTTACTCGTTGATCAATAGATAATTTCATGGAATTTTTTCACACATAAACATATGCAGAAAATTATGCAAAATATTGTTTTGTAAAATAGGTAATTTCTTAAGTGGGTTCAAGTGTATTAAAAGAAATAATTATCGAATGCAGTTCACAACAATTACAAGATTGATTGAATACAATATCATAATTTATCGATTGAAATAAAAAAAAATTACGTCAATGTTTATATATATTTTCGTATTCTTGAAAATGTCAATTATACCCGGTAATTTTGATAAAATGGAAAATTTTGATTTCCCATTTCTATGTAAGAAGTTTGTCAAATCCGTATAAAAAACCGAGCAATTACCGATCTTGTCGAACTAAAAAGGTATAGGTGCGAAATAGCGAATAAAAGATCGTTTAGTATAAACGTGAAAATTGGCTCGATCGAAGAAAGATGTGGTTGGATAGCGATAATACCGCGGATAAAGGTAAGTTACTCACGAAGTAAGAAACCAGGATGAATCCCCCGCGCGAGAATCGAGTCGTTCCTCACCGGGACACCATCGACGGTTAACTGACACAAGGTCCGCGTTGCTTTTAATTATTCGACGAGAAGGGACCACACGAAAAGCCACCACCACCGAGCGACACCCACGACGGTAGGCTACATCATCGCCGCTGGCTACGGACTAATCTGCTCTCTTTGCGCCGCGTGCGTGTTAATGTGTCACAGCGCACAACGAACGAAGGAGCGGGAGAGATGAGAGAACCCTGCCGGGGGATTACCGCACGAGGATCGAATTATGCAGTACTAAGGGTATTCGAAACGTTTTCAGGTGTAACCAACCGGTCTTTTACAAGGGTTGCACACCGTCAAACATAAGGTATATCCCACCATACATTTCGCATTCGATCTATGTACTCTCTATTTTTGGGGTTCGTTCACTCGATTATTTCCAGCACCCATTTTTTTAGGGGTCGCTTTCTTTTTTTAACCTAATCATTCGATTTTATTTCACATCCGAATAATAATCATTGACACTTTAGTTCTTTTAAATGTTAACTTGACCGCGAATTAAGTCATCTAAATAAAAACTACAATCGTGTATCACACTTAAAAATAGCAATTCAAAAAGTAATAGAACAGAATAAATATCAAGTGGACGTAGTTTACGGAACATAAAAAATTAATATTCCCTTTTTCGAATAACCATAAAATTCAATTTGTAGGAATTTTATCGGTGTACAAAGTTTCATTCGTATGCAATGAATAAAAAAATATAAAGATGTACTTATAAACAGTATAATTAAATAAAAATAGGTGAAATAACTTTAACTGTCCACATATATAATTTGACCAATTTAAGCGGCTTCTGAATAATTAGAAGTGATTCGGCAACTATCAAGCTTTGGCTTCGAGTAAGTGACAGTTCGCTCGTCAGATTGATTGCATTAATTTGAGCGTCATTAATATAAATAACGTTCGAAAGATTAATTTACTTTTCGCTTTTTTTTTCTAGTTAGAAGAAAATTTCATATTTTATAAAATAAAAGTTACGAATTTCCAATATACATACCTTTATTTTCTTATTTCTCCAGATGTGACCAATGGGAAGTAAAGATAATTTTCTTCCAAATTGATATCAAAGTATGTTGAACTACATTAGCACTCTGAATTGTGATGTTTAGCTGCAACAGAAAAATATTTTTTTATTGTAACTATCAATCTTGCAATCGTTTGACAAGTTTCTTAATATTGCAATTTAGATAATATACTATATAGATCATGTAATTTCACGAATACATTTGGAGGGAAAAAGAAGATGATGTGCCACTTCAGAAGCAAAAAAAGTCTCACCCATATTGGATAAATGCAAATATTTAAAATAACAAAGTGTCGAGGTTTTCCATGTGTGTTACTATATGCGTTTAACGACAATTGTTTCCTTCAATGTCACGTTTAAGCACGTTAAACTTCAAGACCAAACAGTAAAATCACGATGCTTAAGATAATAACGAACGTTAGGCTTTTAAACTACACACTCTACATTGATTAATGTGTCGGTGAATTATTTGAAAATTAAATCAACTTATTCTTCTCAAAGGTTTCAGTATTTTTTTTTGCTCATCATTATTGTTAAATAAATAAAATACTTTGTTGTTGTTGCAATGTTTATTCCGAACAAATCGTTCAGTACTGGAAACACGAATTTTTTTTATTACCAATTTAAATATTTCTGCATTATTTTAAATAATTTGCGTAGAGATCATAACACACATACAGCAACATTACAATTGCGAAAAATAAACTCTATGGGTTATTCGGAGCACAAATTGTGCAAAATTTTCTATAAAACATTTTAATTCGATCTAAAAGATAAAAGAGTTTATTGAATGAATTATACAATATCCAGTGTACTATAGTATACGTATACGTACCACGAAAAATAATAGAAATCTTTTGTTTATACATTTTTATAAATAACTTTTCATTTTCCGTTATATACGTAAAATGTGTTTTTATACAGAAAATCACAATTTTTTTATAAATATTCTTTAGTAATCACAAAATACTCGTATTCGTGTACGTGCACATTTGTCAATTAGATTTAGTCACATACATCACAATTACTAAGCTGCCACTATTATCAGCCGTACGTCCATTTATGAATAATCAAAGAAAAACTATACCAATGTATAAAAAAACTTGGATGTCAAAAGCAAAATACTGATTATTCATAAATAATACAACGAGTAATTTCGTGAATGGTATTGATAAATATATTCAAAAATCAGAGTAACTAATCGAACTATATATATCGAACAGTGAACTGTCGTAAATGTACGAATAGAAAAGGAGTATAAGCGCGAAAATCATAACACCCGGATCTGCTTTGGACTGCTAATAATCATACATTTATTTTCCTTTATTAAACGAAGTTCGATAAAACCAAAGGGAAATACGTTCTGCATATATTCTCTGTTTTATTCGACTCTGTTCACGATTGCCCACTGTACGCACTTGTACACACGGATTTTCTAATTAATTTTCAGTTGTTTTTGCTTTAACGTAATCTTGTTACGAATTAAATCACACGAGTTACTTGACTAATTACAAAATGTTAGAATTTTACGCGCGGTCAATGGTATTTTAAAAGATTTCGATGTCGTTAATTTTCTTTATAAGGATTATCGGGGGAATCTCTAGTGTGTAAATTAAAATCTTATTATACAGACTTCGGAATGTATTGTTAATTATAAATGTTACTGGTTGTACGATAATTTAATACACGAAAAGAACAAATTTTATAAACGCAAAACTACTTAAAAAGATTAACTTATCTAAATTACGCACGATACCTATATATATACTAATGATTATTTACATTTTCATATAGGAGACTATTATATTTCTTGTGCTATTTTCAATAATCTTATTGGTCGGAATAATTTTCTATGGTATTCGTTGCACAGGAAAATAGTTGTAAAAACCAATCCATTAAAAAAAGTGCGTTTAAAAATTTCCATCGATAAAGGATAATCGGTTTAAGGAATGTCCAAAGCAGCTACTATATTCGTATATTGATACTGTTATATTTCTCAAACAGAAAATTTAATGAGTTCTTAATCAGATTAATAATAGCTAAGTAACTCGCTTAGATTGTTCGGTGAAAATTCAGATTCCATCGTGTAATTAAGGCAACGTTAATAAACAGATTTAAATTACGTATGTGAAAATACATTTTTCTTACTACTGAAATATTGTACCGAGAAATAAATGAGATAGAAACTTAACAATTAAATTTATACCATTGTATGTAATTATTTGAAATTGTTATTAAAACTTAAATAATTTTATTAAAAAATGAATCAATTTATTAAGTTATTCAAATTCTTTATGATAACATGTTTAAGTACGTTTATAAAGTTAATCAATTTGATCTCCAGATAAAATCGGATAATTAAGAATTTATATATCAGTAAATTTAGTAAAATGATAATATTATAAAATATATAGTAGTACTTGAATAAGGGCGTTAATTAATAAATTATAAAATAATAAAAGATTATTATAATAAAATGAATGTAATTTATTAAATAAAAAGCTGAACCGGATTTATTTCATAAACTCTGGAAAGATGAAATCTGAAATATAAAAAAAAACTAATCGGAAAGTAGCTGGTATCAGGTGCAAATGTCAAGCTCTACACCAAATAATCATGAGTCAGCTATATGAACGACGTTGCTAATTTTTATGGAATCCAACGTTTCTTATCTTTATGCAGTATTTATTTTGAAACGGCTTTTTTAACGCTCGTGAAAATACGCAGCCACAATGACGACTAATGCTAATGAGTCTGAAGGGAGGTAAATATATAAGACCATCACTGTAAATGCCTCGAGCATTTTCCGCGGTAGCTAAGTTTTAGTTTCCTAACGCTCGACACCTCATACACAGTCTGTTAAGTACCGACTCGTAAATTTATTATGAAATTCTTTTTTGCTTTATCATTTTTATAAAAAAAAATTTAATTCATGAAAAATTAAATTGTACACACTGTGAGAAATAAATGTTTATTAAAATATTACTTAATTTCGAGGTAACGAATGTTTATTAATAGTTAAACACATTGCTATTTAGATTCTGAGGTTGAACAATATAATATTGAAAAAAATATACGACGTCGAAATACGTGGATACGCGCCATTAATAATAAATGCTCCAATTCTTTAGGGGAATATATATATATATATACGATTGTCTGAGTGCATTAATGCCAACAGGTAGGTTGATTCGTCGACCGGAAATACAAATATTTCAGTAGAGGTTTAACGTCTCCAACACGATGCAACTTGTGATCAAGCAAGTTTTACACCAACACCTTACGAGAAGTAACGTTCTACGGAAACGCAATAATTCCGGTAAGTGGCGCGCGTAAATAAACACAATGCGCGATATTATCGCAATACTAATCGTAATTCCAACGGGCGTAAATGGCGATCCTATCGAGACTTGAAAATCCAGGTTTCTGTATCACTTAACCACTGCTTCGAATGTGTGTAAACATAAATATATCGAGTATCGTTTCATTGATTCTTATTGATTTTATTGCATAACTTCAAATGCCATTTGTAATATATAGTGTATACAGGTATACAAATGTATAACAGGTCCTCTTTTATTGTATAAAATAAGAAATATTGTTGCACCTCTGTTATCGTCCAATTAGAAGTAATAACATACCGAAGGATTTGTAATAGTCAGTTTGAGAAAAATGTTTTCGCAAGTGTATTTATAAAGTATGTATCGACTGAAATATTATGGAAAACAGTTATATACAGCGAGTGGAAATATAATTAAACAGTTATTTTCGAAATGGTGTATATCTCGAAATATTTTTTTTTTGCGATTACCATAATTGTAAAATATTATAAAACAGAAATATGATATTTTATTTTCATTAAATTGCCGCATTTTGTTATTAAGTGAATTAGATGTATTTCATACCGACTTCAAAATGTACATAGGAAATAGCTGAAGCAACGTTCAAATTTTAAAGTTTCCTGTTGTAAATTAACATTCGTAATAATGTATAAAGTCGGAGAAATACGCAGTTTAAAACATTGCACATAGCGTTGACCTACTTAAATACAGGTTTTAATTAATCTAAATGAAGCATATTTATAACTTCGATTTGAAGTTCTCGTTATTCATGAATTACTAAATGTATATTCGCTTAATCAGTAGATACATAAACAGTATATATCCTTTTTATCTTATTCATCGAGTAATTTAATAAACCATTAAAGTACGTTCGAATTATTTAAATTGTTCGTCATTGCTATACAACTATTTCCTTCAAATAATAAAATGATGTACACTGGAAAAGTATTGAATTATAAATAAATGTATTATTTAGTTACAGGTACGATTATATATTAAAAATTTAAATATATATTTATATTAAACTGGATTACTGTATTCTAAAAGGTTTTTACATCCGATAATAACCGATACAGTAATTTATATAGAACTTCTTCGTGTATAAGCTGACTAGTATCGATTCAAGGTAGTGCAAACAAAAAATCATCCACACCCGCGTATCACAAATAAAAAATGAGAATATCTGTCAGTTTACGAGCGACAGATATATCCGAAGCTTGGAAAGCAAGTTTAGCTGTACGGAAGATCAAAATCACAGCTCGATCGAGTAGACGCTCGATTTCGCGCTTTCCGTAAGGCCAAGATACTCGGTGGATAATATACGAGAATCTCGGGGATCCAGGGAATGCATTTACCGAGGCAATAATCGTCAGAGTCGCTGTACATTGATGATAATAAAGATATACTTCAGACTGAGGCCGATGTAATATGCCGCCGTTGAATCTCGGTTTAATCTGATATTTATGCTGTTAAGCAGTGCCTTTGGTGACTTATATGCATGAATTTGTCAGCGTGTTCAACGAATCTCCCTTTACTTACAAATATATATGTCGAATAAAATAACAACAATTTTCTAGTTACAATATTATTTTGAAAGTGCAAATAACGATCGGTAAAAATATATTAATTACGTCAAAACGTAACGCGGATAAATTATCGTATTTTCTGTGGATACTGCGAAAATCTAAAATTTCAATGATAATATGGGTCGATAAATCATACTATCTCGATAATAAAGAACTTTGAAAGTAAAAAAAAATTAGTAAAGGTGTATACATACACGTACGATCCCACGAAAATGTTATTTTTCTCTCATATAAACCATTATGTCAAAATTATTTTCATACGAGAGATACTAATATATGTATACATAGAAAATGCTGTATGTGAAAGTAATTTATTTTTACAATTTATTATACGATAAGAAGTTTGATTACCCTAATAAAAAGTTTGATACACATAATTTCTCATTTAAGATCGAGT
Organism: Theocolax elegans; assembly: GCA_026168455.1. NCBI lineage: Eukaryota > Metazoa > Arthropoda > Insecta > Hymenoptera > Cerocephalidae > Theocolax > Theocolax elegans. The sequence goes on along the minus strand of CM047426.1, from coordinate 92,700,484 downwards.
GCGTATATCTTACACACGATACTGGGAACACAACATATTACAATTTCAGCTCATAAAATAAAATTTTATTTATTTTTCTTTCTACAGTTTAATATTTCAACATTATATCATGCGTCGTGTACAACTGTTAATTACTTGTTACCACTTGTTTCTATTATCTTCAAATAAAAAGATGAACTTAAACTTTTTTTGACCAAAGCCTAACAAAAACTCGTTGATTTTAAGGAAGAATAACTATTGAACGAACAAACAAACAAAAACAAATGGAGAAACTATCAAAATTGTCAAGCAAAAACGCATAATGCATTTTTGGCTTAAACCCTAGACAGTACATTAAGGGATCAAAATTTTTTCTTCGCATAAGACATTCTAATCCTCTAAGTCTCATCTCGTCTCTTCGTCCCAGCAAGTATCAACATCTCTCTCTCTCTCTCTCTCTCTCTATCTCTCTCTGTTACACACTTTCCGTCTGACTTTTCTTGCGAGCCGGCTTTCGCTTCTTGTGCGCGCGTTTATGCTTTAGATAAATTACTTTACAAGAGGTCCGCGCACCGGCTACCACCACGCGTGTTAGTAGGAAGTCGGCGCAAATTACGCCCTCGGACGTATACGGCGAACGCGTGAATTATACGCCCGTGGACGCGGTCTGTTTAGAGGTCGTCGTGGGAAAGTAAATTAAATGACGTGAGAAATTAATGAACTTTCTGATTAATGGTAATTCATAATGGCCGAGTGTAAATTTTCCTAGGATTATATAAATGTTAACGGCCGATTGTAAATTTTACATTTTTATTGCACGTCTTTATAAACTCACGATAAATATAACCGAGTATGCGTGCGTATCGAACAACTTAAAATTTTCCTATACACACGATGATACTCTTTATTAGATGTAAATGACATTTTTTCGTTGACGCTCGTACCACTCGGTTTTCTGTTACTTCATTTTCTATATTAATGTATAATCACATTTTTTATAACCGCTTTTCACCGCGGAACATACACACACATATATATATATTCATCATCAAGTGTATATTATCATCGTATCTGCACTTCCCCTGTAAATTACACCGTCAAACTTAACGAATTGAATAAAAATTTCGTTACCTTAATTTAAAGTTTCTTTTAATTACAACTTTCATTATAATTTACGTCTTATGATTTAAGTATACACGTATCAAGCATAAATTTCGTCTAGTTACACCGGTTAATTTATTTTATCTTAATAAATAAGATAACATATTATTATAAATAAAATAATTTTCTCGGAATCAAAGGTAATTATCCAACTTTTTTTCCCCGTGCACGGACGAGGTAGACTCGGTGTGTCGAGCGAAAGAAAATTACGTATGTGGCGCTTGCGAAGATTGGAAGATCGGCGCCACGTCAATATCGCACGTCTCCCGTGTTAAAAAAAAAAACGAAGAGAAAAACGTACGAGAGGCATCGGCGTAACCGATAAACAAAATAATTGGCGATGCGCTTGTTTACTTTTCGTCAGATGATAAACAATTTAAAACGTGAGCCAATGGAAAATCTATTGCGCGCATCTTGGGTGCGTGTATGTTAATTTTCTCCGAGTTATTACTGTAAATTATGATAACGTCAAAGATTAAAGGTTATTATGCATTTTATCGTGGAAATTAAATCGTTTATACTTTATTTTCTTTTAAACGGTTACTTTAATACTATCTCCGTTAGATTACATTACAAAATATAGGCATTATGGTGAATATCTTTTTATTTCAAAGGCGAATAATACAAAGGAAAAATTTAAGGTAATTCGCATATAGGTAACGATGATTAAACAAAAATAATGACAAAATGTAACTTGTATTGTGAATAAGGTATATATCGCGTAATTTTGTAGAATAATAATCGTAAAAGGAAATGCTCAAAGCAGCGATTAAAATGATAGTAGACGAGTAATCTCTCAAGGATCGAACCTCAAAGAGCAAGCCGAGAAAACAAGAAAGCCTGGGTATAATCCCAATCGAGTAAGTTAGGCTGCGCGACGTCTAGACAGAGGAGACCGCAAGTAGATCGTACGAAAGTTTGAGTCCCACACGGCAAACACCTTGGTCTCGAGTTGACAAGACAAAAGCCTCTTGCGATGTCCCGTCATACATACATACATACATTCATGCGTAGAGTACAGCAGAGTTGAGACCGCGACGGTGGCGGCGACGCAGAGACGCGATTGATCGGTCGTAATTTTCGATTCGAGGAAGAGCAGTAGCAAACTCTCGGCGTGAGCGTGCGTACGCGACCCTTACGGCTTACGGGTCAAGTGCCGTCGATTCGATTAAACATAGATTTTTTTCAATAACGAGCGATAATTGATTTATTGCGCCGAGAAAGAGAGAGCGAGAGGGAGACGGAGGTAGGAGGTAGGAGGGACGTGTTTCTCTTCTCGGGATCGGCCGATTAAATCATTCATATGAAGAGAAGGGGCAAGGAGTCAGCCCTGACCCGATCGTCATCGACGTCGGCTGCCCGAAATGATTTGCTTAAATAAAAATTCCTCGGACTAGACGGCAGACACGCACGTCGCGATCGCGGCACTGTTTTCTTACACACGACGGAATGAGGGTTACGCACGATTGTTTTTCTCCGCGCGATCTTCGTCGAACCGACCGAGCATGTGGGTTGCAGGTTATCTGCGATTTAATTTAATGTTACATATAGAAACTACCAAACGATGCTTGGATTTTAATATGCTATTATACTATCGCCCATTCCCAAACTGAAAATCGTATAAACATGAACAAATAATTCTTATAAATTTCTAGTAAAAATATCAATCTCAAAACTAAATAGTAAATATCCTTAGCGAATGGCTTGTGACGATCGAAATACTTTTTGGTGGATTTGATGAAATGAACAAACTTAAAAATATTCATATTATTTTTCCAGCAATCCATAAATAGTAAATTTTCAAATTTCTATAGATTAAGTTCGATGTTTAAGGTATTTATAGTAACTATTTTAAATAGTACGTTCATGGGCCAAACCTAGTTTACCACTTAATCCATATTTACAATAGTTTACTGTAAAATAGTTGAAAACGCGACGAAATTTGCATTTTACTCGAATAAATTATATAGATAGAAAATCGTTTCATCGGGAGAACAAAAAATTGACACATTTTTCGCCCATTCTATAGTTCTTATTAAAAGAGTCAATCTAATATTTATTAAATGGAATACGATTTCAATTAGGGTAGGGATAACAATTTACGTGTTATAACGTATGCCTCTTGGACTGAAATTCAATCAACGTTAAACAATCGGTTTTGAACCGAAAATCGGTAAGGTGACGAGCAATATACAATAATAGATGAGATCGATGGGGCGCCTGTAGTCGTCCCACTTGTATAGAAAAAGGATTTTCGAGTAGTATACCAATTTAATGTACGAAACATGCGCCGTAAACCATTGAAATGGTATCCTTTATGGACAGCTCTTCTCTCGATTTCACGTGCGTTATTTCGGTGCGCACTCGCTAACTCGTGGCCTGACTCAATTAACACTAAATCACTGAAGGAGAAAGAGAGAGAGAGAAAGGGAGACTACGAGAGAAAAAGAGAGAGAGAGGGACCAAAAGCATAACGTTGTCTGCTCGTCTATATAGGAGGAATTCCCATAATCGATCGTACTCGCCGAAGGCTGCAGCCTCGAGTGCGCATTTCCAGGACGATTTTAGATGGTGATGTCGCGTTGTCCATTATACGAGCTCTCTCGATGATCAACTTTATATTTTTGCTTCCTTTTATTTCGATCCCTGCATCGCGAGATTGTCTATACACCTATGATTTAAATATCCTCGGAGAGGTTAGTTGTTAGTTTTTCTCTTTTTTTTAAATTTGCATTGCATTTACTTTGAGATTTATACGTCCGACTTGAAAATTACGAGATGAAGAGATGTAAGTATTTTGGCAAATAAACGTCAATAACTCTAATAAAAAAAGATTGCATAAATACTCGGTAGCAATAACGTTCACAAATCTATTAATAAAATATATGTTAAAGTAAATTTTTAATTACACTTGTACAATTCAATATCGTTAATTAAAAACAAATATTGTTCGATTAATTTCAATAAACTGTTTTTTTTAAGTAAACACACGTATCGAATGTATTAAATGTACACGCATGTTTACTCAATTCTCTTAATTAATAACGATTTTTTTAATGGAATAATAATTTAAGTAAAAGGTGTTAAATGCACTTTATTGCGTATATAAATTAAAGGTGAAAAACAAATAAATTACATAAATTAGTTAGGTAGGAGTTATAAAAACATTTTTGTAAATTTAAATCGTAAACAAAGTAATTGAAAGCAACGTATAAGTGTAAAGTAAGAAATTATATCTAACCGATTTCATGTACACATATATACAAATATGCACGTTCAAACCTTTGCCTCTCGCGGGTTTATTAAGTCATTGAATGTATAAGTAAAAACATAAATGTGGTAATAAAGTTTGAATTAAATTGCGTACCTATTTCAATAAATACTTTATTTAATGAATAATTTTCAAATTCATGTGTATATGTATACCTTTGCTCAAATTAGAAAGGTAAGCTGTTTAAAATGTATAGAACGATTGCACAACTGTAAGTACAAATTTTCAGTGCACGATTATCGATTTTATCATCCGAGATGGTATTGAGTTTAAGTTTATTATCTATTTATAAAATCTTAGTATCGCTTTTTTCTTTTTTTTCTCTTGTAGATTCACTGTTCGTGCAGAAGCTTTCGACTCGCTTTTGTGCTTACAAATCTACTTGAGGTTATGATTCGGTACACATTTTCCATGAAGCTGTCTCGAGTATTGAAAAAAATTCATGCGCATGGAATCGATTTAAATGCAATTTATACAGATACATATTAAAACAGCAAATATTTCAACTGTTTATTCATTATATTTTTTTAGAAGATTATAATATTGTTCAAAAATAACTTCCAGTTCAGTACGGGAAATAAAGATTTCCTTTCGCTTTTTAAGGATTGACTAGTATTATAGGGTAAATTATAGAAAAAAAAATTTTATTATTACAATTGATGCAGTATTGTAATTTAGTTTACCCAATTTGTGATAACTAATTATAAGATTTAAATATTAAAGGTATGATTAGCATTAATGGGTACCCTCATTGTACATTTGCACATATTCCTGCGAAACAGTTTATAATACAGATTCTGATATTAAAACTTGATGTTTTTACAAATATTAATAATAGTAAAAGATCCAAAAAAATGTATATCCTACAAGTCGTGAGCACTAAATAGGTATGATTTATAAATTTATTAAAAATTAAACGTAAATATTTAATAACCACCAAAGGTTGATTTCTATCTGCAGAAATTGCTATTATGCTAAAAATAAAATTACATTAATAAACACAATTTAAAAAAAGTTAAATAATACTAGTAAACACGTAGAAACAACATTGCTATTTATAAAAAAAATCACGTACTCACAAATTGTTTTGATTAAAAATAAAAGATCACCCGCATAAATATATTTTATAATAAAATAAATATTAATGGTTGTAAACGTTAATCGGTAGTATGCAAGCAAAGTTTTTTCCGAGTCAGATAACAAACCCATAAATATAATTTTAAAGCCACAAATTTCGGAGCGAAAGATAGCGCTAAACAAAAAAGTGAGAGAGAGAGAGAGAGAGAGAGAGAGAGAGAGAGAGAGAGAGAGAGAGAGAGAGAAATGAAGAAGAAACGACATATAAAATAAGCATATTTATCTAGGTTGCAACAATGTATATCCATAATTAAGGAAGCCGAAGCGTTAAAAAAGTTAGCACGGTATAATCATTACCAGAGGAAGATTTACAAGTGAGGATCGTAAACCCGCTTCTCCCGAAGCGAGGATGAATTTGAAACCAGTTTGGCATATTCATCGCGCGTCATCGTATAAGGAACCAACGCATCAAGAAAACCTAAGTATTTCTTTTTTTTCATCGCCGCGCGTTTCAACGAATCGTCAATTAAATGAGAGAAAGAGAGATGGTGTGTGCGCGTGTATGTATATAGGTGTGTGTGTGTGTGTGTGTGTGTGTATATATATAAATCTAGAGCCCTTGATTCACGAAAGGCAAAACCATAAAGTCGGTTACATTCAACTCATGGACGTATGGGGGGATAACGAGATTATGACTTGCATTAAAACGTAAGCTATACGAATAAGAGAGAAAGAGAGAGAGAGGGAGAGAGAGGGAGAGAGAGAGAGAAAGAGGGAGACGGAGCATCCGCGTATTAACATGGAAAACTGCGTCTCCCTACCGTATGTAAGATATTTTACGTTTATTAAAACCCAAGCGTTCACTTCAAAAGGGGAATCCGTGCTCTCAAGCTTTATCGTCCACTTGTAACATTCTATGCCCCGTCGAGTCTTGATTAAATTACTTTGGACCGACTGCTGACGCTCTTGGACTCACTGTCTGTCTTGTCTCTCATCCAGAATCAAAGTCCGTCTTTCGAATGCTGCTACGCGGTATCTCCCTTTCGATACGTTTACGTTCGATACTTTCTTGTACACTTTCCAACGATATTACGCCCGATATGATTTTCTTGTATTAGCTAACTGTCGCTCTACCTCCTTTGCAATCGATATAATATTATACGTTGTAGTGCTACTACTATACGGTACATTTAGTTTTTATTTGTGAAATTTAGAAACCTCATATTGCATAGTGGATAGAGAAAAATTATTCACTCAATTTCACAATACGTGTATAGTCACTTCGGACGATCACTTATCACCACGTAAGAATATATAAGTGCAATAGGCCAATTCTGGTAAAGTAGAAAAAGAAAATACAATCGAAAAATGTAGTGGTACACAAAGGAAATTACATATCCGCGTGAACGAGATAAAGAAAAGGTGTATATAACAACAGAAATCGTACGTATTTCATAAACGGAGCTATTAAGGCTCCTCCCGTCCATTCAAGCATTTCCGTACTATTACGCACATATAGAACCATAACAAAACAGACGTGAAAAATGTATTCTTAAACTCATTACAGGACTGACCATTTATTCGTCCACCCCATGCGAGGTAATGCGAGGTAGAGTGTACAGTAACAGTACGGCGGCTCTTCCGTAACACGCGATTTGCGTTAAAAACAACCGAATGACATTCGCAACGTAACGAATAAATGATACGTCCGTGTATATATGTATATATATGTATACACGAATATACAGGAACAGCTCCCCTGTATCCACGAACAACGCACCCAAACATACACGCGCGTACGGAAATCTCGTCATTTATCAATGCGGCGCGCATGGTCATCCCTCGTTTAATGAGTGCGTGCAGGAGGGGGTCGCTCGTCGAATCTAAGGAAAGGCGAGCGTGTAATGTCCAACATCAGGAACGTGTCCAGCGAAAAATGACTGACACGGTCTCCTGATCAATTTGTCATCTGGACACGCGCCGCAATTTTTCGCGCCCGTTGATTAATGACGATGGAAAAGTTAAAGGTGGTCTACCGATCGCGCTTTGTATTCTCTCGGCGATGATGATTCTTTAACTAAATTTTCCTTTTCCTTTGGCTACGCGCACCGGTACACCCTCAGCTTTATTGGATCTTCCTGCGATGGACTTTGATGAGGGGTCGTTGTGTTGTTGCGCGGAATGGCAATATTTGCGGTAGGATCCTGCCATCTTTGAGATAGACCGCAATTTGCTTGATCGTCGGATATATCCAACCGTGTTTATTTAGTATGATTAATTGCTCGGTTTACCATGGAAAAACTATTTATTTATATACAATAAATACACTTTATTTTCACGAGATTTCGAGGATTTCGATACTATTTTCCTATTCTTTGGAAGTAAATATGCTTTTCTGTGAATCATTTTCAACGAGATGTTAAACGCCATCTCGATATTGCGTTAAAGAAAACTCTGATAGTCGAAACGACCGACAGCAGCGTAACTATAAATTTTGAAATTCCCGTTCGAACGTCAAACCACATCCCTTACAATCTGACAACGCGTAGTAACAAAAAAACTTTGCCCAAGAGAGAGAAAGAGAAAAAAGTAGGTAGAATCGTCACCCTCGCCGAAAAATCTCATCATACGGACAAAAGGTTAAAAACCGAAGGAAAAAAAATTGCACAAAAAGCAACGAGCGAGAGAGAAAAAGTAGTCGTAGGGTTCTACTACTAGGACGCGAGGGAGGGAGAAAGTCCGAGAGTCTCGTTCTTCTATAATGACAACCGATGTGCCAGCTGTTCATGCCACTCGAAGAAAATTTCTCTCCTCGTCAAAAGGATGATCGATGCGGAGCGTTGCACCTGGAAGCAGTCTGCCCTCCTTGCATTATCCTCCTAATCGGGCGGGTTTGATCCTGCACGATTGATTCCGCGCGTGCGTCTAATTTCTCGGACGGATGATGAGGCGATGCTCTTGAATTGGGGAGGCGCGAGGTTCGTGCGTGTCGGTTCTTAGGGTGGAAATTCTCATTGTTCGATTTATATAGGGTAGTTTTTCGTGATTCGTTTGGTCACTTCTTCGAGATTAGCAAAATTACTCCTATTTTTCATAGTGAACCTTCCGAATACTCATTATTATACATTATTCCAGCCTGTGCGGTTATCTTTGTGGAACTTAAAAATCATTTCTTACGAGTTCTTTGTTTTTCTATAACAATCATACCCGTCAAAGTTAAGCGCGTACAAAATAATTCAACGATAACGCTCGTATTATTTTAACATTACTGTCTTTAATTGAATTTACTACAATGGATAGAGCGCACTTGACACATGAAATATGCATGTGAATTATTAGCATTTTATCTCGGAAATACGTATTCTACGTCCTATAATGTATTATTATCAGTAATTACAATAAACTATAAAATTATACTTGTAAACGGAGTTAACGATATTTACGTTATTTACGTTATTTAAATAAAAAATAATTAAAATAAAACAACACGCCTTCATTTTTCTCAGCCGTAAATCAATTACACACGAAATTATTAGGTATCAAGTATACGGTGATGTAAATAAATAATAAATCCAAGCCGAGAGGGAAAAGAAATCCTTGAAACAGCAAGAATTTTCACGAAACGAGTCACATAAATAAATGTTTGCGCACATGTAAATCAGAAGCATTAGAGTAATAAAACGGTACTCGTTTACAAGTGTAAAACCATGTTAGCGCACACGCCGAGTTAAAGGATTTCCATTGTGGACGCCTTGAGGTAATTTGCATTTACAGGCGATATAGGCAAAGAAAAGCACGGAAACGGGATTTCCGGCTGCGCGGCGCGTCGTTCCCTTAATTATATCCCTCCCCCGTCGGTTGTTCTAATTCTGTTTCGGGATCTTCATTAACCCTCCTTTTTCCCTACTTTTCCCTCTTTTTTTTTACCATTCGACTCTTCTTCGCGATCTTCGAATGATTAATGAACCATACTTAGTGAACGTTTTCTTTCACTTCTCCCTCTGCGATATCAGTCTTGTTTAATCTTCACCACGCGCTTTTCCAACTTTGTTGAGGACCCGCCGTTTTCTTTTCTTTCTCTCCCCCCCCCCCCCGTCCCTCACCCTTCCTCGGTCCTTCCTCCACCTTCTTCTCCATCCCCCTCTCTTCCTTCTACTTTCCAACTTTTCTTTCATTCCATCTGTCCCGTCATTATTTTCTGGGTCATGACTTTGCCATTCTCCACGACTTTTGTCTCGATTTCTTTTATTTATCCTCTTGTTGAGGTTCCTCTTCTTCTTTTAACGCGTGCTTCTCATTTACCGGTATATTTTATTATATATTTTCTTGCTCCTGGCAATTCTTTCCAATCTCCTGGAATTTTCCTTCTTTTCTCTTTCTTTTTTTAAACGCAGTTGCTGCGCCTCCATTTCCTCCTGTTATTGTTATCTTTTCTTTTTGCTTTTCTTTAGTTTCAAACAGTATAATTATATATATACACTTATAATTACGTCCAACGATAGTTTCTTTAATTGTAACAAATTTTTTTAATATTACGTCAATTAACTTTTCTAAATTCTTATTTTGCGTATCACCGCGTATTTATCGCAACAGGCAGTAATAATATGAATAAATAATGCAAAATATTAAATATCTATAATCTCGGTAGAAAATCACTTCTAAATTACGAGGCGATCAAGGGCGGGATCCCAATATAATCCGAAAAGCAAATAGAACGCAAGAGCGAGCGCAATATCGTGCTCATCATAAATGAAAATCAAATTTTCCCACTACACACGTGGATCAAACACATCGAGCGTTGGGGCTTAACTAGACCGCTATATAGGTATATAATAAACAAGAAGAAAAAGCGCAAAAGAAAAAGGGTTTAAGCGAAGGAGGTTTCCTATACTATCTTTCTTTCTCTCCCTCTCTCTCTCTCTCTTTCTCTCTAGCTCAAGCCTCATTGATCCCGTCCGGCGAAATAATCCAAACTCGATCGCGCGCAACTTCATTTCGCAGCAGCTGCGCGATTATCGCCACTGGAAATTTTTGCTGCTCCCTACTACCCTCGAGTACAACATCTGTGTTAATACAACTATATAGGTATACGCATATACGGGTAGTTTTTTTTCCCGGGGTCTTTTTCTACCGTACTTCAATTTTCTTGCTCGCTCGCTTATTATGACGTCACGCGGGCAAACTCTATACCGACAAAATTTCGTTAAGTCAACATAGCCGCGCAAACCGATTCTCATCGTTTCTCCTATTTATTTTGTGTTTTTTTTTGCGCAGTCGAGGCCTCTTTCGCCCCTTTTTTTTACCAAGCAAGAGAGAGAGAGAAAGAGAAGATTCTGTTTGCCCTTCCATTTTCCTACGCTTCCACGCTCTATCTCTCTCTCTTCTTTCCTATCTCGGGGGGTGAGCTTACGGGGAGAAAGAGGAAACAATGGGGAAACGATTTGTCGGCTTTTTCGGGAAGAGGGGAGGAAATATTGCTGATTAATTTTTTTTACCCCTGGTCCTTACTTCTTTTTTTCGAGCGAAAGATCGAGTGCCGATCGAGAGTATATAATGTGTATACACGATGACTTTTCCATTGTGGTACCGTTTTTAATTTCTATACACTTAGTACTTTTATACCCTGGTATCCGAGAATTACGATCTTGATTCATTGTTGTTACAAGGTGATTTAGGTTTTTTCGTCAAATCATGAATCTCGACATATTCAATTTCTCTAATTCTCGTCTAGTAGACTATACTGCGTTAAGTTACGAAAACTTTTCTTTCCACAAGAACTTGGTGATCCTTTATTAAATCAAATTTTATATTACCATTAAATATATATTTAAACGAAAAATAATTGTTTAACAAAATAATTACCATTTATTTCGTTTAGCAAAAAAAATTACATCGCAAACGTAAATGCACGATTATATAAAAATAATATTGATCTATACGAGTATATTTGTGTTGCGACTGTATATAAAGCTCGAATGATAAACGGAAAATTCCATCCCTCTTAAATTTCCATGACCCGTAAAATTAAGATGGACTACGCACCGGTAAATCGATTTTTCCGAATCTCTCGCGGAAAATAACACGCGTTTTTCCGCTCGGCATTTCGAAGTAAGAGCACAACAAAAAGAAACCATCAATCGGTTCACTCGCGCGTGTTCCGGTCGCGATTCAGCACCGTCATCGCCGTGGCAAACAGGAAAAGAGTAGAATCACCGAGGCCCCAAGCGATTCGACAGGAAACGGCACGAGCAAGACGTCATTGCGCCAGCGACAAACGCACTCGTCGTATATACACACACGCGTTGTAAGCAAACTCACTCGGAGAACTAGCTAAGTATTCCAGTTATGGACAGGTTTTAGCGGATTTTTCTTTAATATACTTGCTTTAAGCGTAGGCTAATTTTTGGTTAGTACGTCATTAAGCCAACGCAAATAATTGCGTTGTGTATAGCTTTGTTACAATTATAGCTGTTTTTACAGTACTATACTTCAGATTAACATAGGTTATTAACTTTTCAACTTTACTGTTTATTTATTTTTAGTAAATTTTCTTTTCTTTTTCATACTTTTGACTGATTATTTAATTTTAAGCTAAGAAAATTTTTAAACGTTCATTTATTACTTATGCATATTACTTATGCAAAATTTATTTAGAATGCGATTACCATCTTCTTAGGTAATTATTATTTATATGATTAATTTTTCTATAACCTATAAAGAAACTAAGAAATACGAAATGTAATTCATTACGATGATGTCATTGAAATTCTTTTCTTTTCTCGTCATAGTCAGTAAAATTGTACCGCGAACTTAATTAAAAATATCTGTGACTAATAATAGAGTTAAACTTTACACTTCATTTAAAACAACATCGCTATTCAAAATAGTTATTTTCAAATTTTCTTTTTACAGTTTCTTCATTATTTTTAAACATTAATTAAAAATACAAATTAAAATATTTGTAATATTAGCAAACAAAAATAAGATTCTGTAAATTAGGAGATCTATGTAATTCTCTACATAAATCGACAATAAATGTTAAGAAAGATGTAAGCAATATTCAGATTCATTCTAGTTAATAAAAATCTGATGCCAGAAAAAATGAAAAAGAGACAAGAGTTAACGCAAGAATAACAACAACAACACCACGTGGACAAAAGAAGAATGTTAAAAAAAAGAAGGAGGCTCCCGCATCATCCGCCTCGAGCCGCACAAACAGCAGCCGCCTACGCGGTCGGAGTTAACTACCGCGAAGGACGGCCACGGCAGTTCCGCCGGCGGCTTCTGCGCGTCGTTTCCCGCGCGCAAGCAATGCCAGGACGACGGAACGAGGAAAGCGGAACGACGGAGAGTGGAGAGGGAGCGAGGGAGGGAAGGGCGGTTGGGGGGGGGGTAGGGGGGTCGAGAACCGGCGTGGCGCGGAAGGATGACGGGTGGGGGAAGGGCGACGGCTTCCAGAGAGCGACGCTTCGCGGTGGGGGAGGAGAGGAGAGGAGAGGAGAAGAGAGGAGAGATCGACAAAGACGGACAATTTCGCGTTGGTGAGGCGGCGGTGTAAATGGCCTGGGTGGCCCCGAAAATACGCGAGCTCGGCCGAGCTGTCTTGGGTTTTTCTCTTCGGAATTGCAAAATCGGTTTTGCCTATAGTGGTTTACGTAATTCCCTGGTACTCCTCGTCATTATTTTGGCGTGGATTGCCTTTTTTTTCTTTATTTCGTTAAAACTTAATATTTTCGTATTGCGCAGAAATGTTAGATACAGACGTATTTATCTCGATCCTGGTACAAAGTTAATATTTTAAATATTAAGATATTCGGTACAGTCAAATACGAATATAAATATTCATTTTAAAAACGATGCACATAAATTGTTAGTTAAAATAATTATATAATAATATACCGTGACCAAATGATTCAACGTGTAGTAAAATATTTTACAATTTTTCATTCGCTGCTCGTTGTAGTTCGTTATCTGTTAATTTGCAAACAGCGTAACAACAGAAGTTTATCGTATGCATATAATAGTCAACAGACAAAAAGCCAATATATTAATAATTAATTAATACTCGTCGAAAAAAAATCACGTGGGTATAACGTACAAATTCTTTTTGTCCTTTAAATTAACCCAATGATCGCTCGCATTTCCCTACCCGTAACACAGATTAATCGCCTTGAAATTTCCGGCGGATCTATTAGCTCGTAAGATAATGTATCAAATTTATTAATCGCTTTCGCCATAAAAATTTATCAAATACGAATATTCTTTGTACTCGATATAAAGTATCGCGCAACGAATAACGTAAACAACAAACATCCCGCATGCACACATTCACACACACACACACACACACATATATATGCACGTATACACGTGTGATAAAACCATACCGTTAACTGAAAAACTGCGCTGTATGTGTAATACATACTAGTACAACAACTGCCTCGGTCAAGAAGCATTATTTTTTTATAATGTTTATACCATTTATTTTCGTTCGTCGGGTTGGATTTAAAAAAGATAAGAACAAAGGAGGTGGAGAAACGAGAGAAGCGAGGGGATAATAATAAGCGCGCGCGCGCGATTACACTCGGAGGGGAGTGTGTATACGTACCGAGTCGACGCGTGAGAGGAAGCGAGAGAGAGAGAAAACAAAGCCGCTCGGGTGGGGAGAGCCAGACGCCCGGCGAGGAGGAGGAGGTGGCGTTCAGGAGAGGGAGAGACGACGCGCGGCAGCTTCATTCACTATAGCCGAGGCCACTACCTAGCGTACGCGCGTATATACGCTCTCCTCTCTCTCTCACACTACCTCCCTCCCCTCCCCCGTCCTCCCTCTCTAGCCCTCGCTCCCTCTCGCGGTCTTGCCTGCTCGCGTCCACACGTGAGCGCGACGCGTAACCTCAAAATTCCTTCGTTTTTATATCTATACGTGTTTTGAAACGAATGGAGCTATATGTATTGGTATACGTGTCGTTACGTTGATTTTTCTGGTTAGCCAGCGTTATCAAAGAGTTATTTTTTCGATGACTTGGAAATCTTGGGCGTGGAGCGTGTGTATACTGCCGCGCTCGAGCCAGCGAGCGCGCGCACACCACCGAGCGTCGCAGGTTGACGCCCAAGAACTCGAAAGCGGGAGAAAAGAGAAGCACAAGCCTAAACCGGGCGAGCCTTCGATTACCGATTAGAACTTTTAGGGTTCCTTCCTATATTATTTTGCAACATGCTCTTTTTTTCAAATGAACGTCTATCACGTTTATCTTTTCGAAACAATGCATTCTTTCGTGATACTTGGAATATCTTCTTCTTTCTTTCAAAGAGCTCTTTCAAAATATTCATATGTATTGTCTAATTTTTTATATTAACACGTAAACTGTAATAAATATACAATGTCAATATATTTTATGTTCTACGTAGACATTGAATGTTGTAACGCAGTAATAATAATTTAACAATAAGTTTAAATAAAAATTCTTACGTGTTCGCGATACTCGCTATTAATGAGAAAAAGAATGTTTACTTCACTTTATCGAATTCTTTTACTCCTGAGTTATAGAACCGTAAAATTGATAAGATTAAACTTCAAAGGTTTAACATTTATACTTCGAGTGTACGTTAAAGATTGACGATGTCGATAATATCAAAATTGTGCAATTACTTCATTTGTAATGATGTTTACACAAAATTCAATGAAATATGTAATTATACATTATCATTATAATCTTCGTTTGTGAAATACTATATTCTATTATTTTATTAATAAGAAATAAAAACTATATTAAAAATAATTGGGAATACTTTAACGTTTGTGCAAAACCGAAGGTCCATTGAAGTATTCATTAGAAATCTATACAATTCAATTTATATTAAATTAATTTTTTTAATTTCAACGCCAGTGCATGAATTCCACGTGTATTGGTCGTCTGTACAGAATAACTCACTTTTTTTTATTTAGATTTAAATTTTAACTATAGGTAGCGGTTAAGAGTAAATATTAGAGAAAGAAATTAAATCAATGTGTAAAAAAAATCCGATAATAGGTCATATGTATTTAAAAATTCCGAACGCTTAAAGATATTAATCAAACTTAATGAACTCGAGCATTAAATTTACATATACTGTTTGCATTGCATTAATCGAAGTCGTAATAAGTTGAGCAATCGTTAGGATCTTCGTAAATACGTAAAACGATAAAGATTATAATTAGATTTTGTAAATTTTCAAAAATAAATACATTTATGCAACATGTTTTTTATTTTAAATTATTGCTGTATGTTACAAACAAAAAATTTACCTTTTAGTACATTATTCGTCCATGAACATTGAGTGACAAAGAAGAGTCGTTAATTTTTATTTAGAAAGTAGCTGGCATACTCGCGAACATGACGATAACCGAGTATTATAAAATAAAATTAAAACAGTAACAAATGTGGTTTAATTAAAGTAGAAAATATAAAAAATTGGAAACCATTATCTTACTCTTGTACATACACAGATACACACGATCGTGTGTACGTGTACATCATTTATCCCTTTAATTGAATTATCACCCGATGTACTTACAAGATAATTAAGTTAACAAAGAACTTTACAGAAATAACAGCAAGTTTATTTTAATTCGAACAACTACCTAATTAGTTACATCAACCGGAACAGTTTTGTTGTTACTCTAAACTGTTATATACTCTAAACGTATAGGAGTCGTGCGCACATTAAAACAAAATTAGTAAACTCAACCGTGATAGTTATTTCTCCCCCACCTAAGGAGGGTGTAAGTACATTGTGCGAATAAAAAAAAGGAAAGACCGGTACATCAGAAACAGAAATCTAGTTAACTATTCACTCCTTGCTCGTTAATTTTTTTTTCTTCTCCTTTATTTTTTACTAATTACTCACGCTGACATTATCATCCTCGGTCTTTATTATGCGCGAAAGTCATCGCGAAATACATATGCGCACACCGCACGTACACACACACACACATCCGATGCGATGATCGCCCGTTAATTGAATGACGTTAATTGGGCGATGCTTTGCCGCGCTTGAACTCGAGTTGTATGTACTTATGTAATTAATTGGCGCGCTTATGCTTATGCGTAATTAGGCTTAATTGCCCGGGAAGCGTTCCAACCCGATTAACAGGTGTGATAAAAATATCGAGATTCGATGTGTCACTGGTTTACAAATATTTGGTAGGTCTATATATGTACGTCATTGTAATCAAACCGGGCTATTTAGGTGGATGTTTTTCAATTTCAATTTCAGGAGGCACGGTATTGTTAATGTACGAGACAAGTTTGCCGTACGTAAGAATAGACAAAGTATTTAATACTGATAAATTCGTATAAAGTTTATTGAACTCTTGAACACGGATACAGAAATTAGTATTGCTTAGCGTTTTTACGATTATTATTTTTATGCTCACAATGTTACGCGTTTGATCGCGATTATTTAAATAAATTATAGATTTTTCAATAATTTATTAACGCTACGCGTTTCGAAACATGTATCATAGAAATTAATTTTCCACGTTACCCAATTAAAATGCCAATTAGCACCAATGAAAATGTATAGAGTAACTTGATAACATTAACTTTTGAAGTGGATTGTACAAGGACCATTACTGTAACCGGAGGTGTATTTTTCTTTTTTGGCAAACAGCGATAAATGCTCGGGTATTGAGTTTTTAGTTTTTCAACGTTGCCCCAACAGAGATTTATCGCACATTTTTCGAGTAATGGGAAATGTACGTCCAGTGGTTTTCTATTTTTCCACTCCTCCTACTACTACTTCGTTTCTTTTTTTTCCTTTTTCACGAGCTAAGTTGAGTTTATAAGGTGATTTTTAACGTTTTTCTTCTACATTTTCTAAGAGAGAGTTTTCGAATTACGGCTAGGAGTAATTAATCAGCTTATGGAACGTGTCGTTTGAAGCTTTTCGAATTAGTGTGATTTAGTGTAGTTAACCGCGAATGAATATATTAGCAAGCGATATTGACTAATAATTGAGTAGACGTATACATACCAAAGTGGTTTTCAAAGTTGACTCGAACGACTTTGCTAATTTTATTAACATAATTTTTATACACGAACTGTACATACCGTTAAACGTCGACAAATATTATTTACAGTGAATGTATCAACGTCGAAATCTTATTTTTCTTTCTTTTGTTTCTACCTCGAATATTCTGGCGATTATTGCTGAAAAGCAACGAAATAAATTGATAAACCTTTCATTTAAAAGAAATATATATGTTTTAATAAAAAATTTAATTAATAAAAGAAACCGCATGTACACAATTATTGGGGAGTAAAATATCACGCGCGCCGTAAAACACGACCGATCTTTATTTTAAAAATAAAAATAACCGTGTATATTGGATCATTACGACAATACCATTATTCTCAAGTATTAAATTCGACGAGTACGATTCTGCGGTGAGTCCGTGCGATTGTAAGATTCAATTTCCGTAAACAAACGAATCTCAAAAACCCTCGTACTAATTATGTTTTCAATCACTTCTCTCCTACCCCAGTGGCGATGGGAAAAAAGGAGGGAAAAAAAATAAAATAAAGAGGTATACCAAAGCTATTGCGGAAAATGACGCAACACTCGAAACGAATTGACTTTGCCGCCCTCGACTAGATAAACGCTTACTCACACCCAGGTTTTCTCTTTGCCGAGCAAACGCATTTATCCCCCTGCTCATTGAAGGACCATACCGTAAACACGGTGACAAAAAAAAAAGCGAGAAAGATATTCCGATTGAACAATGATGAACATAATTATTTTGTTTTTCCACGCTGCACGTGAAGTGGGAATTAGTTGATAAATGGTAGGTTATTATTTTATATAAATTGTAAAATTTCAACGTGACGCGTTCTCGTTAAGTAATTAATATCAAACAGAAAATGTATTAATAACAGAATCACGTGCATTACAGAACCGCAAAAGACGATACTTTATCAAAATTAACGACAAAACAATATTCAATTACGAGGAAATGACTAACTTTCGATTAAAGTTAAATTACGTAATGACGAGGAGCGCGTTTTTATTGCAAATCACAGAGTGTATTGATATTTTCGACGAATCGAGCACATTTTACGATACACAGTTTCAATCCTCGGAAATGTTAAAAACACTATGTTTCGCATTCCTTACGTGTACTTATCATAATTACCACGATATATCATTTCCATAATAATCTGTAATCATTGCTTTTCGTAACACTTGCAAGAAAAACATTTGCACGTAAATACGTAAAAATAGAGTAAAATTTTTGCGCATTTGAAAATAAAAAGTAGTTTACGATACTCAGATTACTTTACTATTAAAACAATTTTCAAATAGCTCGGCGACTAAAAATCAAAATTCTTCGTTTCTCTCTTCGTTTCGCCAAACCGTAAAAGCAATTACGAATTATAAAAGAGTCAATCGTCTTGAACGTCTTTGTGTTTTGTTTTCCCCCCAAAAAAAATATGGTTAATTTTAGAACGATTGATGAATTATGCATGCATTTATACAGTGGTCATTTTGTGCACATGCCATTTTACAACGATTATCTTGAAAAGAAATCATGCTTTACAGTAATATATTCCTTTCGATCCTTCAAGACATAATGCGTATACAGCCGAACGGATCGTCCAGTCTGTAATATCGAATATAGAATAATTTTTTGATTGACATAAAACATTACTCCACGGTGGAAAAAAAATCTGCGACTACTTAAAGATGTACGTATAAAATAAAGTTACAGTGACCAGTTTGTCTTTAATGTTAAAGTTAATGCATTGATAAAATAATGATAAACGGTCGTTCATCAAAATCTGATGTGGAGAGGAAAAGAAAAAATGAAAAGTCAGGACTTGTAAAACACGTCTTTTACTGTACATATTAACGTACTTTATACACACTTTCGCGAATGGAGCAACAATTGCGCAAAAATTTATGCATTAAAAAAGAAGACGAGGGGTAAACATATTTTAAGCGCGATACGTATACGAAAAGAGAACAAAAAAGATAGCGCAGTCAATAATTCATTCGCGTCAGCATTTTACAACTCGAATGGTGATTTCTCTCCCCAGCCCCCTCACCCCGTTCCCCCTTCTCCCATTTTTTTTATTACCCAGAGCATAGCATTGTTTCCTTTCCGTCATCGATGCCCGATGCATGACTGTGCAACCCTCTCTAAAAACGCAAGCGTTCGAGACGCAGAAAAGTTGCTTACCTACGTCATAGGTCACTCACGCGACTCGCACGTAACGAGAGGGAGCCCGAAGCTCTTTCGACGAAATGCAACGCACTTACGTACGAAGTACACACTGGCATTTACGACAATCAACCTATACTCGTTTGCTTTCTGTACATATATACTAACTTATTCCTTCTTTCTCTTTCTCTTTCACCTCTTCCCTCCAATATTTTTTTTGTTGTTTCTTTTTCCCTTGTCGACGCAACAATTTTGCACCGGTGCTTTTACAGCGAAAGGGGTTTGGGGTTGAACTCGTTGTGTTTGGTTACCGTGTGGGAGTTTTGTTTATCGGGGGGGTTTCTAGTTCCACTATATGGTATTGACGTGTTCCGTGAAATCGATATTATTATTGGTATTATTATTTTCTTTCCTTTCTATTGGCTTTATTTGAATTAGTTATTACCGTGCAGGATACCCAGTTTCAATTCCGTTCAACTGACTGATTTTGCTTTTTTCCACATCGCACCGGAGTTAATGAAAAATAAAATAAATTCTAATACGATTCGAGTTATTGAATCACGTACGCAGAGTCGAAATGTCAATTTTACACGCATTCTTTTCTTTTATTAACTCGTGTCAAACCGTAGATTTTTGCCATTACTATATGTTAAAATTACATTTTAATAGGCAGTTACTTATACAACGAAACGAGTTATTTAACTTACATAAATTCAAAACGCAGCAGCTAATCGTCGAATTATTTAATTAGCAGATTATATCTCGAAAATTTGTATCGTGCGTCGTTAAATTTAATACGTACTACTTTTGGATAATTTATTGTATAACGTTATATGTATTATCGGTGTGAGCTTTTACATTTTGATCAACATAAGTCAGTAAAATTTTACTAGATTTGTTAAGTATAAAAAATTTGTAATAAAAAAAAAAGAAATGTGCGTATTTCTCTGCAGTCAGTGTGTATAAAATAAGCGAATTAAAAAAAAATTGATTAAAATGAATAAGATTATATGAATATTTTTAGGGAGATCGTACGTCACGTGTATATCGATAGGTCTCTTATACATCGAAAACGTATATACTAAATACGTAAATCACAACAACGAATGCCCAGAGTGGTTATAAACATATCGTATACATTCGGGTTTCACGCAACATTCGGCCAATTTCTCATCTCTGTGTATAAGCGACGAGTATCGTCGACTACACGCACAAACACATACATGCGCGTACGCAGAGTTGAGTCCTCGTTGAAACCGTCCCGTCAATTTTAGATCCCCATACGTCCATCGGCGCTTCGTTGTAATTGTTTTCCATCCGCTTCTGAGAAGTTCGCGGAATTTATTTGCACGAGACACGTCGCGACGTCCTCGGTACGTGCGTCTAGGTATTAGTGTAGCCACTAATTTAACCTGTCTTTACTTCTTCCTTTTTTTTCTTCACTCTCCTTCTATCCCTCTCTCTCTCTATCTTTCGACCGACAGAAGTGAAGAGGAGAGGTCAGGGGATGAGTATTGAAGGTTATTTCAGGAGCTTGTTTTGACGTCTAGCCCGCGTATTCGCACCGAGATTGCGATCGTTTGGATGTAGCCTAATTAATTTGACTATTTGCTCTTTTAACTCACCGGCTCAATTAAGATATATCTGTGTATATGTATATTATACATGTATAGCTCGGTGTTATTTTCAATCGTCGCTTCGTTTGGTATCACACGATATTTATTATTCATTTTACGGCTTTTTTCTTCGAGTTCGCGTGTTGAATCGATTATAAATATTATTCCACTCCAGGTTAAAATGTTGTATACATTATAATTTTCACAAAAACTTTAGTGATAGCCTAAACTAGCAAATATTTTATTTGTTTATCATTGTATCCGATTTTTCTGTGCGTAAAAGTTTTAATTTAATATTATTACGTATACATTTATAGATTCCAACAATTTTTAAGACCATAATAGTCATAGAATCATGATTATAGCTTGACGTTTCCACTCGAACACTTAAATCCCTAAATTACAATGACACAGCGTCACAAAGCACCTGTTAAAAATAACAGAAAAAGAAATCCGACAAACAAACAATTTGAACCGAGGAAAAAAAAGAGTCCTTCAGCCACGCGTACGCACCGATTCGAATAAAATCAACTTCCCTTAAATCTGACTTTTACGATCAAACTGTATCTCATATTATTTTAATCTGACGCGCACACACGCGCACCACACAAAAGGCAGATACACACACGCACACACATACACACTTGGCATACCGTGTGTCGCACGGCACAAAGAAAGAAAAACAAGTGAAAAAGCCACTCGGATGACGAAATGGATTACCAACAACCGTACACCGCGGGATCATAGAGCAGTGTGTAGATACAGATATATATGTGTGTATATATGCATATAGTCAAACAAAATTGAGATGGATAAATAATTGCTTTCATAGGAAAAATACGTATGTGCTCTCGTGAGCCAGTGAGAAAGAGATGGACGTATATAGACAAAGTCGTCGAACCGGCTGGGCGTCCTGAAAATATACACGCATGAAAACTGCGTAGCGCTTTTGCCCGGGTGTTTACTCTATTCTTTATTATCCGGCATCTCTCCCCGTCTCGCGCACGCGCCTCTTCTTTTTCGTCCCTTTCCATCTACGTCGTATCCTCTCTCTCTCTCTGTCTGTCTGTCTATACCCGAATTATTTCGGCTGAAACGACGCAGTTGCGCGAGTTCCACGTGCGCAGATTGTCAGGTTAGGCGTAGTTATTTGCGCGGCAACCAACGGACCAACCTTGCAAATACGATGATGTATGTGTATACATACATGTGTGTACATACATACATATACGACAATTATACCGTTACCTTAAAGGTTCTCCAGCTTATTATACTAGTAATTAAGCCTTTTCTTTGGACGGCGTTTCGAATTGTGTCTATATAGTCGATTGTTTTGTTTTTTTTTCCCGTAAATATTATTTCTCGAGCTGGAAGAGTTCAATGAAATTTTTTGAGGATTCGTTGATATCGCAAAGGAAATTATTCCAAAGGCTTGAAATTAACCAATTTGAGAGGACAATACTTGGTGATTCTTACCAAGCGCGCAGATTTTGCAAGGGTAAAGCGATACACGCATTACGAATTTTGACCTTCGGTCTAACTTTGCGTTATGATACAAAGAAACGTTGAGTAAAAAAAAAAGTAATTATAGAACATGACTATTATATTATACTGGAAAATTAGTATGAAAGAGTTGTTGATGAAAAAGGGTAAAGGTAAATAAAACGCAGTTAATATTAATACTGAATTTAAATATATTAGGAGAGGTATAATCATGACGTCTATTCCAAATATATTAAACTGGCGAGCGCAGAAAAAGTTGAGCCAGCGTAGACTAAGAGACGATCACTTTTTCTAGGTTGTCGGTCTTTTTTCGCTTTCACTATATAGGCTTGACTATGAGCGAACGAGCGATACGAAACTTTGCGAGAGAGTCTGCGTCACGTGCCTTCTACATGAATCATTTCTATCTGCACAGTTATGATCAATTTTTTATCCTCGAGTGTGTATGTGTGTGTGTGTGTGTGTGTGTACATACGTGTGCTTAGTTTTTAGTTTCCAACCACAGGAGAATACTGCTATACATCTGCGAACTCGCACAGGCTATACGCATATACATACATGTGCGTGAAAATAATACACATACGCGTATACAAATGGTGGAAAAAATATTGTCGATTCCGCTATCTTAAATTGGTCGATTAGGCCTGGCTTGCGTTTCGTATAGGCAAAAAAAAAGACGTATCGATGGCATTTAAAGTTTCGTAGTCGAAAACAAGCGATTCGTCATTTCACTCGTGGGTATAATACTGAAAAAAGGACACCGATATAAACGAACTGAAATAAACTTGATTTCGCAGTATAAGCATGGCACTTTTATTCCGATTGCGAAATTTTCGTTTTGCAAATGTTAATGATACTGTTAATTTTTGCAAAAAAGGTTCGGCTTTTTTTATTATACTTGCAAAGCCATTAGCAAGCCCAACAAATAATTCCGTTACAGCGGTTACAATGTTTACATTAGCAATTCTAATTTTGAAGGTACGAATAAAACATTAGTTGATTAAACTAACAATATATCTAAACAGCGATAAAAAAACGGAGCTAAAAGTCGAAAAGGAGAGTTGAATAACATTAAATAATAATTAAACCTTTTAAGAAAGAATTACGTTTATTTAGGGTTAAACGTTTGACTGGAGCACTATCAATTTCTCGAATATAATTTCGCATAAATATTTGTTTTTCGTTATACTGACCAAGCGATAGATTCAAACACACGTAAGTTGTTTTTAAATAATTTAAAATTTCTGAATGGGACATAATTCTTGTTTATCTTTGACGTCACCAATCTAATTTGCTTAAATGTTTAATTCCGGGAACTTGTGCTAACAATTAGAATAGTTTTATAATCTTATCAACTTAATTTATTTAGTTAACTTTGTGTAAATTTTATTCCACGTAAAGTTTTATGTTATTGTGAATTTGTTATTTAATTTTAACTAACTTTATCGGTCGACGTAGCATTTTCCTTTGCTTACAATTTTCTAACTACTTTCGTTTCAAAGTTGAAATTAAAAAATTTTAAATTTAATAAAATAAAAACAAATGCGCAAATAACTATGCTTCGGAGGTATCGACTAAATTTCTTATTTAAAAAAATATTAAAATAAATGATAAAAAATTAAATTTTTTTATTCGGCCAATGGAACGAGATTGTGATATAAGTGCAAATTGTGCATCGCAGTAAGTTTACGTGTAAAAGTAAAACTCGAAAGTCAGTTGCCATAAAATGATGTTTCAATAATTAAACGAGATATTTATTAAACGTAAAGGTTTATGATAGTCGATATTGAATTGGCCGCAATAAAAAATAGGTGAAATAGCGAAGAAGCAGGTGAGTAATGCGGGAGGGAGAGCGTGGATCGCACGTGAGAATGATTGTTTCTCGTTGGATTTCTCAGTTGCAAGCATGCCTCCCCAAGTTTCTCACTTTTAATCTCCCTTTTTCTCGTCCACGCCGCGGTGGCGTCGGTTTCGCTCCCCCTCTCGCAACATAACGATCGCGAATTTCGCGAGAGTGGACTCAACACACGCCGGGTTCAACGTACGACCCGGCGCGAGGATCGAACCGAGGACGAAGGGAGCGACCGGGTCCCTTCTCGCACACATGCCTCCAGAATCATCGAGGAACTAACGAATTTATGTAAACAAGCAGACATTCTCGCCAACGCGCGCGCGTACATATATATACGAGAGAGACAGAGAGAGAGAGTAAGTGAGAGAGAGAGAGAGAGAGTGAGAGAGAGCGAGAGAGAGACGCGGGAACCCGCGCGTCCTTCCCTCCCCCACCCCGCATTGAGAGACGCTAACTGAATGGGAGTGGATGGTCGATATTCCGGTGCCTCGTACCTCACCACCAAGCGTAGCGTCCTTTCCCCTACCGGGCTCGCACGGACCAATCGGGTGGCGGTTCGAGCACCGCGTGTCTCGCCAACTACGCCGTAGTAAACGGACACGAGGCTTCGCTTCCCCGCCAACGCCCGTCCGACTCTCTTCCTGTCTCTCTCTGTCTGGTCTTCCCCTCCGTGGAGCTCGATCACTGCGGTTTGCATTCACGCCGGCGTCTGATCCTTGCCCCGAGCGAAAGGGAGACGGAGAGCGAGACACCGCGTCGAATCGACTTTACCGACCGAGCCGCGACGCCACGAGGAAAACAGCGTGCTCGCTCAACTTCGATTCGAAATGGTATCGCGACGCGATCGCGGCCTTGATAATAAACATTCGCGTTATGCACCTTAATTTTCACTACATTTTACGGGGATTGCTGTCATCGCTCTGAACTGTTTAGAAAAGTCGAGAAAAATGTTTTCTTTCGGTGCGATTTTTCCTTTTTTTTTTTAATTGACGCACCATTGTCAGATCGTTTATTATACGGATTAACGATTTCGTTCATTCGAGAGTAGAGAATTCTCTAACAAAATCTTAATTAAAATTCACGAAATTTCGTTAACCCGGGAACGCTCCTACTCGAATAATGAAGTAGTAAACATACACTTTTAGTTGAATTAATTCGTAAACGAAATCGTGCATTGAAATCTAAAAGTACCATTTGAAACATTCGCTTAATTAGTGAATATATAAAAAGTGTATATATAGCTTTAGTCACGCAAATTACTAGAATCAACAGAAGAAGGGAGCGACGTTATCATAAGCTTACACCATACGTACTTTCGCTCTCTCTCTCTCTCTCTTTCTCTTTTTTATGCGAAATGCGATTAAGTGCTTAAAATGAAATGGATCGTCAAAATTGCCCATTACTCATCTCATTTCCACATGATAGTTTCATTGTGATCTTGCGTTTATACGTTAATGGCGTGTTTTATCAACGGGTCAACGTCAAATTATTTAATAATAAATAGATACCGCGTTTACGTAAAAAAAGTTGTTTTTACCAAAGATTCTTAAGCGCAGTCGGTTTTTATTTTAAACGCGAATCGATCCTTAAAAATAAAATAGTAAACTCATCGGGACGTATGGTATATTTTGCGCCAAAAATGTTACACACCATTCACGACTATATTAGCTTGGATGATGCAACAATACTTATGCGATTGCAATGCTCGTTCGTAAACAAAAATAGATACGAAATGCAGTTCAAAGCCACATTTAAATTACATAATTATCAAAATGTGTATTGGAAATGCATTGTGAATAATACATTCTTTCGAATTTATAACTAATAAATACAATTTGTTTATGTTAATACGTGTACCTGGCGCACACACAAATATATATATATATATACACGGTTTATATACGTATCTGCTTTAAAGAAATTATGATAATGTTGTATTTATAAACTTTAGCGATTACAAATTTAATGGCATAATTTTTCAATTCTGTCACTCACTCGCTTATGTTACAAAAACATATTTATCATGCGAACTGAACCAATAACTTGCCTCATGATTGTGACAAACACGAAGGCAAAACAATTTCATTAAATAAAATCACGTTTATTCCAATGGCTTTGTAACACGCTGTTAACTAATTTGTTTAACTTGACGTATGTGCATTACATATTTAATAACGTGTGCATCGTCAAAAGATTGTTAAACTACTCCACACTTATATTCCCGTACATTAATGTAATGTAATGTAACGTAATGTAATGTTCGATTGTATATACGATATTTTAAAGTGAATGTTTAAACCGGAATGATCGTCGTAAAATTTCGTAAAACCGTAATCAAAGTCACCCCGGAGCAGAAAAGCCAGACGAATCGAATAAGTACATCTTTTGCGCGTAAACAACAGTAGTGCGCATATACATATAGAAATACTCGGGAACAATTAAATCGGTCCGAGGAGAACGTCAGTCAGTCAACTTGGTTTTAAAGTGTTTCGTGACGCGTATTGACCCGACGGATAAATATATAATCCCCAGTGGCGTAACCGAGCAGCGTCAAGAGCACCCGAGTAAGCATGCTGCTTGGGAAAACAATGGCCCGTTTTACAAAATGTTAGACTATGATCATCGCTTACATATATATATGTATATATATATATATATATATATATATATATGTATTTACACACAAACACACACACATGCGAGGTTCCGATGGCCTTGAGGATATACGCGCCGGATGTTGGATTCTATACGTGTCTTTATGCGGTCACGTCATCGAGATTTCGGTAAAGGTCGATGTACTTTACTCGCGAATGGACTTAGATTTTTTTTTCTACCGAACTTTTTTTGCGCGATATTTGCATTGTATGTGTATGTATGTACGCCGTACATATGTTGAAATCGCTTAAAGAATCGAGATGATGTAAGTTGTAATATAAATTCCGCGGATCTCTTGGGATCGGAGAACTATTTCAATTAAATATTATTGAGCCCTGTATACGGAGATCGAATATTTCAGACGTATGGGAAATTTTGAAGAAATGGGTCTACTATAGTTTCGTGAAAATTTTAACGAGGTTTTCCATGTACGTACTTCGATACAATGCCCTTGCGTGCTGCCCCTACTCAGATTTTTTTTATTAATTATTACGAAATACTTGCTAAAGTAAATATTGAATTAAATTCATCATACACTACGATATATCAGTTCCTATTTGCGCATTGTAACCTCGATAATTGTTTATAAATAATGTCAAAAAGTCAATTTATAAATTCTTACACATTATTACTTTATGAAATTAGATAATAATTGTGTAATTTGCCATTTAATATTACTCATTTAATTAATTTGGCGTAAAAGAATGTTTCATGTAAGTTTGCGATTCGATAAAACTATTTCAATAAAAATCTTATTGGATCATATCTTACGAAGAGACGATCTAAATATTTTACTACACGAACAACAAATTTAAATACTTTACCATATATTGATAAAGTTAAAAGCTAAGTTTTAATATACTAAAAATATATGTATACATTAGAAGGATATTAATTTAGTGTTAAACTAAGAGGATTATAATTATAAATTTAAAGCAGTATCACCCATACGTCAAAATATTTTGACGTGCTCAGTTTCGGGGTGTTAAACTTATGCTTTGCATATGTAGTCTACAAACTAATTTTGATACGACGACTATGCGAAAAATCTGTCGTTTCTAAAAAAAAAGAAGTACTACATAGATCGTAAAATGTTTTTTAATAAATCTTTTATACCGAATCTGAATTTGGTGATAGCGTTTTCTTATCAGGTTTTCAAGATAAATGTGGAAAACGTGTTAAAAACGAGGTAATTTTTTAGGTAACACTACCCAAGCAAAAAGCTTCTAATAAGAGCTTTCAAAGTTTACAAACTTCTTCTTTGAAAGCCATTTTGAAATTTTCCAGATTCTTGTTTTCCACACCGGAGAGAAGGCAAGTTTGAAGTAACAAACTTCTCGATATGTATAAGTGTAAAGTCTTCGCCACAAGTCTTATAGTATTCACATCGACGAGTGCGTGACTTCAAACTTGTACACGTATCCTCGAGGACTCTTGTAAAAAATTTATTCTCTTGTTATTACTGCACTATTCGAATAGTGTTTGAAAACGACAATTTTGAATAATTTTAGCGAGTACGACGATGAATCTCGAGACAAAATTCAGATTCAGTATGCGTACAGTCAAACTTTCTAAGTCGGTGCAATTAAACGTTTACTTTGAAACTAATTAAGTCTTTGTCTATAAATATTTTACTTTAATAAAGTGCTAAATAAAGTATATAAATATTGTTCAACACGACTAATAGTTTCCAAGCTTTCGAAACGTTTCAACGATTTAAGATTTTAATGAGTTCACACACAAATAATTAATTAAAGTATCATTAATTTTCTAACTTGAATAATCACTTAATAATTAATAACATACCTATAGAATGTTGATGGCCGTTGAATTCGCTTATGGAAACTGTAACATATAAAAACAATAATTATTAAAATAGATTCTCTTATGTTAAAGTAATAATAATAGTTAGTTGATTATTTAATACGGTAAACGTAACAATTTACAAACATTAAAACTGAAATAGAAAAAGTAAAACAATTACCCAAAGTTAACAAATAATAGTATCAAGCTAAACACAAAATGACCAATTTTCCATCAGCCAGTAAGAAACATAGCTCTGTATAATAAAACTTTCCATTTCCGCAAACGAACTCCATAATCCGGAATATCCAAGGAACCTCCGAAAGTAAACGTTACAACAAGGAAAAATAAACGAGTAAGTACATTCTATCCAGAGAAAATCTCGGTTAAAGAAGAAACGAGGATCCTTAAAGCGAACTGGCAAAAATTAATCCACGAGTTCAAGGGAGAAAAAAAGTGAGTGAGTGAGAGAGAGAGAAAAGAAAAACGTGCCCGTTTAATTTTGCACCCCGAGTTATCGTGCAAATTGCATCCGGGCTTTCGTTAAGGTTTATCGCTCGGGCCGAAGCGAGTCTTTCTGTCTCCCTCTCTCTCTTCCTCGTCAGGAATCGCGAGAGGCCGCGAGAAATACCCGCGAGCGGAGATAAAGTCGTCGTTTCCGCATGCCGCGCGCTGGTTCTGCCCCAGGGATAATTAATTCATACGGAACGGCCCGATTTTCCCGTCTTATCGAGGAGGGGACCATGACTCCGAAGAAAGAGAGGTGCGCGCGAGGCTTTCTCGAAACTCGGTGAAGAGTTTCGATGGGACACGCTATTTCAAATTGTATGAAAAATTAACTTTTTCCTCGTTATTATTTACTTAATTGATGAGCATTTATAGTGACGATTCTCAATATTCGTATATTGTTTGCGTATAATATAAAATTACGTACAATATACGTACAATATAAAATTGTACGTGCAATTCTTATGCGCTTTTTAGCAGAATAATTCTGTCCGAACCGCTATATATTTATTTTAATGAGATGAAACAAAAATGATATGATTTATGAAACTGTTTAAACAACCACCACTGAATTTTTTC
This sequence comes from Theocolax elegans, assembly GCA_026168455.1. Taxonomy (NCBI): domain Eukaryota; kingdom Metazoa; phylum Arthropoda; class Insecta; order Hymenoptera; family Cerocephalidae; genus Theocolax; species Theocolax elegans. The sequence continues at coordinate 92,670,278 of CM047426.1, read as the reverse complement.
ACTATTTTACATCTAGAAGAGTAAAATAAATGCTTTTGCCTTTATAAACGTCTAAGAGAAATTCTATACTGTTGATTTAGTTCATGAAAAGTATAAGTATTTGTATTATTAAAACACGACCTCGTACCCGAGATTATGAAACCACTTCTTTGTCGAGCTTTAAATCAGGAAAAAAGCTCGGAGAGACAATATTATTTCCATAAAAAGTACAATTTTTCCATAAAATATAGATTTATGTTATTAAACTGCTTAAGGTAAAGTTATTAAAAAAATAATAAAGTAAACCTTCAATTATAAACAATTAAATAAAAATACAAAATTTAATCGAAAATTGTAAATTTGCATTATACAATATGATAAATATATTTGATATTTCTAAATGACTAGTTGATGCTGAAGGTCAACATTTATTTTTAAGCAATTCGAAATATCTACCGTACGCAGTAAAAATATCAATTGTTGTTTAATTATGCATAAAAAAATACATCAAACTACTATTCGAGTAATTAAAAACGTAATAAACGCGTATCAATGAAAATTGAAAATATCAAGATATGAGAGACAGTATCTATCTACCACATTGATATGAAATAGCGAAGTATAAAAAGCGACAAGAGAAAAATGATAGTTTGAAGCAAAGCGAGAAAATTATTGGGAAAAAAATAGTGTAAACGTAATCGTGCACGTAATAATCGTATCTTATTCGTCAACACATCGCGTCAAATATTACTTTTCCTCTTATCAAATTTCAGAATCAATTTAAATCGCTGTGTGGCGTTTCTGTCACACTGTGACGTCAAAAGTTTAACTGACAAACATTAGAAAAGTGCAAACTATATGAATTTACAAATACTCTCATTATTCGTACAAATTCTTCCTTATGAGTAAGATATATTATCTTTTAACAATTCAATAGTTACGCGAGTATTAAGAGGATTATTATTGATTTTTTTAAAATTTATTCTTTTTTAAATGTGTTTCAATTTATTTATTTTAATTTATATATTTATAATAATTATTTTCTTCAACATCAATTACAACACTTCAATTATATTTCAATTATATTATTAAATAAGAACGACGTATTTAGAGTAACAATAATTTCTAAATTAATAAAGTACAATGTAAAATGAATTATTACACTTTAGAAAATTGTATTAGTTGCCAAGTAACGTTTAACGTACGTTTCAACGACTTCATAATTAAATCTATCATATTCCAGGCCCTTTTATCTCTCGTGTAGGATTTATCAGTAAAACTGAGCGTCTCAACATCTGAAACTCAGTAAAGTACTTGAAGACGCGTATGACTATCGCTTTTTAATATACGTTGCAAAAGGTTACTGCCACCAGTTTTTTTTTTCAAAACTCACTCGTGCTGATGCATCAAATATTTAAATTCTTAAACACACAATTATTTTTCAGGTTGATATGATAAGGTATAAAACAAAATAGCAGTTTCATATCATTTATTTACTTCTACCCGTTACAATTGTAATCTTTGGTTTTGTACATAAAACTATATAAGCTTCTTCTTTTTATAAAATAAATTAAAATGTAAATTTAAATATCTGTAAAATGAATCTATTATTTGCATAGTCTAACGAAGAGATTAACCCCTAAACCCAGTAGTTAGAACAAATATTACCATACGAATAAAGTTAAAAAACTTTTGGACAATAGACTCGAAACTAAGCGCGCGTAAGACTTGGAAATGTAGATTTCGGAATATACCCATGAAAATGTGAAGCATTTCACTGAAAATCTGAAGTTGGCAAAGCCGCGCGCATCTCAATATGCAGGTGCGAGTCAGCATTCGCCACCGAGTAAGGATACACGAACGTGCACAGGACTCGGAGTACATCGTCCCTCAAGGCGATTTCTTGGCTCGGTGCGATACGGACAAGTGTCATCGGTCGCTTATCGCTCGGTTCGAGAGGACGCGACTAAGAGCTCGAATTCCCGACGCATCCGAGAGAAAGAGACAAAGTAAAGGAGAATGAGAGTAAGCGAGATGGGACTTACGGAGCCTGGAACAAGAATATGCGACGTCTCGGATGTCGCCGAGCCACGAGCGACTGTCTCTGGCGTTCTTTGCCCTCCGGTCATAGCGATACTGCCATTTCAACATTTTTTTTCGCTTTCACTACAAGGAGAATTTCGTCCAAGGGATCAAACGCGTTCGATAGATTTTCACTTTTCTCTATTCTTTCTCTCTCTCTCTCTCTTCATTTTCTTCTTTTTTGCCGGCTTCGTTTGTTTATGCGATCGAATCAATGATTTACACTTTGCTTCAATATTATTAGATTCCCGTTTCATCTACATTGAAAAACCAACATTATTTTTTATTTATAACAGACAGCAAAATTATATCGACACGTAATTAACAGGCGTCGCTATACGAGGCTCATAAATTTTGATTTACTTACGATGTTAAAGTTAGCAGCCAACTTGAGATTCTTCCAATTTTTTTTATGTAAAGACACCACCGAGATGCGGCTGCTGCTAACTAGAGTCGCGCCATAAATTAAAGATTTACTTCTTACACTAGTCTTTTTAATTAAATCTTTTTATTAGTTCAACGCCAATGAAATTAAAATATTTTAACTATTATTTACAATTATAGCCTTGGTGTATATTCTATAAATACAATTGTCTATTAAAAATTGGTTTAACTATTATAATATAATGATTTTTATATCTATAAAAAAGAAGAACGATAATATTTATGCGATCGAATTAAATATATCGGCATTACGAAATAACAGTTATCATTTTGACCTGATCCCGTAAAGTATAACCTCGTTATTTATAGATCCCAAAACCTATGAAAAATGTATATCCATTCTCATCCGATGCGTGGAAAATCATCTATCGGCGATATTGTAACGTGCGTTATATACACCACAAAGTGTACCACTAAGATTTCATTTCCAAGGACAATAAAATATTCAGAAAATCAATTTACGAGCACACGTCAGCCTAGTTCCTAATGGTTTTAATTTAGATCCATTACTTAACAATATATATATATACATTTGGAATTTTATATCGGTTCGTTTGAAATTCCCCACAGCTTTTTCGCGACGAAAGGCCTGCTCATTTTCTGGGACACAATGTGACCCAGATGCGCTCTCAGGTGCTGGCGATTTCTAGGTTACGTCTATTTAGCCCCACGTCTATCCTGATATATATATTATTTTTTTCATTAAGCGGAAACAAGGTTTTCATGCGTTGATTCAAATGAAAAAATGAGTAAATAAAGAAGTAAACTTTCTGGAAACAAACAATGTAATTTTGACATATGTTGGAGAATTTCTATAGAAATGAAAGCTATATTCTTTAAATCGGTAAAGAGCTAGTGTTTTTAATTAAATAATAGTAATGAACTTTTTCTCAATACAATTTTCCTTATTCGAAATTTTATCAAGCTGCAGGATCTTATTGGTAGTCGATAAGCTATACGTTTGCAACAACGTAACAATGCTGCGCCAAGGAGTATATACCAGTTGAATAAAAAAAAAAGAAAGAAATCGTCGAAATTAATAAAGTAACATTTATGAAAATTCTCGAAAGCCCTGTCCAGAAGTGAATAATCATGGGCTTATGGTACGTGAATGTTAAAAGAAAAATAATTCCGTATTCAAGGAGGTTATCGCAACGAAGCCTAAAACTATACTACGTCGTCGTATCCGTTTCCCTTCCCCCTTACTTTCTTTCCCTTTCTTCGTCCGCGAAAGAGTAAGCATGAAAGAGGTAAATTCGCGAATTAAAGTTGGCAACGGTCCCGCAATAGCGCCAACTAAGGAGTAAACGAGCAGGAAGAGGCGCCAGCAAACCAGAGGAAAGAATGGAGAGACCGAAGGGGAACGATGGAGGTGGAAGAGAATCGCAGCAAATAACGGAGAGGGAAAAAAGAGTAATTTTGCGCTCGCCCAAGAGAAAGAGAAAGAGAGAGAGAGAGAGAGAGAGAGAGAGAAACGCTTCGTGAATTCTCATTGCAATTTTATTAGACTCCCTACATAATTGACCCCCTTTTCGGACGTGGTATGCTCCTTATCAGTCTCTTTTCTACTTACTCTCTCGATTCCCTTCTACATATGTATTTCTCGGTAACTTTTCCACTTTGTACTTCTACGCATAAGTCTTTTCACTTTTCATATTCGTTCCACATTGTTCTTTCTTACTTTCGAGCTTTTTCCACTGTGAGAATCCGTCGACTCGTACCGCGATGGGTTATTGATAACGTGGTATAGCATCGAATAACCGACTGATTAGGATTTGCCAACCGTATTTTATTAAATCTAAAATACAAATTCGACGAATCCTATATACCATTTCTTGGCAATTCTCACTAAAGAAATAAAAAAAAAGATAAAAAGATTCCCACAGAAAGGCGAAAGCGCATATAGAGAACGATTTTACTAAATTAGTGACGCTTCGGTAAACGACAATAAATTCATAGTTTACGCTCGTTGCGCAACTATCAAAACTGTCCTCGCACGTATATAGGTATATACACATACATCTATATGTATATATATATCCCAATTTCCAGCTAAGTAATTCAATTGTTTAACCGGAATTGAATAGAACTACGCTCGAATCATTATTCATCGGGTTGATAGAATTTTAGGCCATCCAATCGCTTCCTCGTAGAAATCGACGAGCACCGAGCTTGCTCGGGGAGAAAGAAAGAAGGAAGCACGAGGACACATTCGCCCGAGGGTGATTGGGCACAGAACCGAGTCTGCTGCTTCACGACACTGGATGCGACGTATATACCGCGCTAGCTCAGCTCCCATCGGACGGTCAATTACGGGATGGCTGAATACTCTTATTAACAATGAATTAGATGTGGTGAAGCTACCATCGCTGAATTTTCGGATTCGATGGAGAACGAAAAAAAAGGACGATAGACCTAGACCCGATCCACCGAGTATAATTTCGTATCGAATTCACCGATAATACTTTCTTTTCGATCGATTGCTGTAAATTTGGGTCTTTTAATTTCAGGGCGAATCCACGTTAACAGGTATATTCAATCCTTAAATTCCACGGTACGGTCATTTTAACGTTAATGGCTACAATTTTCGAATATCAAAAGTAATCGATGCATCGTGCACTATATTAAGACTTAAATGTGTTTTAACCTATTAACACTGTTAAATTTAATCATTTTCTTCTTCCCGTGTCTTCTTCTTATTTTATCGACAAAAACAATTATATTTTGAAGTTCTTAATTTAGTGTTACATATTTTTAAAATGTATTTTTAAACGTAAGGTAATTTAATTCTCTATTTATTTTTATTCGCCGAAATTGGTAATTTACTTATTTTCGTGTATATCCTTACTTTCAATTTCTGAGATTATTTTTACCATGCAACCAGTGGATCAATCAAAATCGCCTTTTTCACAAGGATAAATTTTTAAAATTGATTATTGTGTAATACATTGTGTTAATTAAATATAAGTGGAACTTTTTTAACTCGTCATAATTATTTTCCTCGTGGAATTTCTATAATTGTAATTTCGCACGGATTATCCTCATGTACATTTCCTTGTATGTTTTCGTTAGTAATAAGTAACAAATAGACGTCGAACTTACAGTATTAATTTACTATATACATTGTTAAATAGACAGATCGATCGAATGAAACGATAAAAAGAAATGTATCATCTAATACTCAATATTTCGCATCGTAATCACCTAACTATAGCGTACACATTTTTCACGTGAAATATGACGTCACGCGGCAAAAGCAGTTTCGCGCGCGCAAAGTGCAGAAAAGAAAAAATAAAATAAAAGTATACGATAACAGCGAAAAGCAAGTTAAGAAAAAAAAGAGCATATCCGAATCAAGGCTTCTCAGTTTCTAAAACGCAATTCAAAGGAACGCCGTGACGTACATTTAGGGTTCATCGATAAAAGTTCTCCTCTTTTTCTTTCCCAAGGGGCTTCCCAGCCGTATGCTTGTTTATACATTCTGGGAAGTCCTGCAGAGATCATAATGCCTTCAAACTCATACACACCGAACACAAGCTACGTAAACACAATTAAATACTGCCAAAATAACAATGGAATCCAGCTTATTACTTATTCATGCAAAGGCAAACACGATTTTCCATGTGATTGAAATATGAAAGGTACCCATGGGTGTGTCGAGGGAATATAGGAGGAATTAAACGTAGTTCTCTCGAAATTTTCTACTGGAAAAAAAAATCCATAAAAATATAAATTCATGAGAGGCTGCTGCGTGGTTTTTCTGTATAAAAAAAGGTATATTTACATTAATAGTCCATTGTAATTAGAATTTTTCTACCTCATTCCTGAATTCAACGTCTTGATAGATTATATTTTTCTGTTTCATACGTTTCACGGAATCATAATGGATTGCGTGGATGATTAAACTAACCCTATACATTTACAAGTTATATTTGGTGAGAAAACCATACACGTGGAAATCACACGATACATGCACAACTTAAGATAAAATTATGATGGATCAAATTCCAATAAAAAGAAAAAAAAGATTTCCATGTTGATAATAAAATAACTAAAAAGTAATTAATAAATCAAAATCAAATTGCTGGTGTAACGAATAGCGAATTGATATACGAGAAGCGAAAAGAAAGAAAAAATAGCGCGTGGCGATAAAGAATGTCATTTACCGAAAACAAAATGTAATTTAATGTTATTTATGAAGAGTTTTTATCGCGTATAACGCAGGTGCGAATCTAATGCACTTAACGCAGCACTAAATCAAAAAAGCAAGCATATGATGACTTGGCATTTTCGTAACCAACGTCGCGTCAGAAAGTTTAAACCAGTCAAACCTATCTTGTAATTCATCGAAACATTTTTTATTCGGTTCTACTAACTAATAATATATATATAAATAATTTACGCATAGTTTACACACATACACCGTACCTTATTTACGAACTATTTGACTTTACAACTTTTACAATACTGTGCATATAGCAGCTAAGAAACTTCTTTTTTTTATTAAACGATCGTACTTTATAACAAGCTTAAACACATCTATCCTGATACTTGGATAATGATTTATAATAGTGGTGCGCATAACGTTTAATTACCGATAATAATAGTTCCATGAATAATTCAATGAACAAAAGTTTTAAATTTATAGTTAGTTAAATTAAATGAACTATAATTGGTTATTAGATGGTCTATAAACTGGTTATCGTAGTTTATCCATCGATTGATTAATTTCGCTCTTCTTTTATAAATTAAAATTATACATGCGGATTTTCTGTTTTTCTGTTTTTCTGTTATTTATCAGTAGTTTATTGTAAATTAAAATCGACAGGATTACGCATTTATGATGGATTTTAAAGTATATGTTATATATTCCTGATACTTCCGTTAAATCTACGATTTCGTCTGGGTCATAATGGAAACGAGTTTACTAAGTTCGTATACTTCAAACCAGATCAGCTTTCGGAACAGGCGGAACAACTTATATAAGCGCAACAAATTAATCTCTAATCAGCTGGTGAGTACGCAACAAAAATCTCGAGTGAAAATTGAATTCAACTAAAATCAAGTCAATTCCGTGTAAGCCTAACTAATGGTAATGCTTATATTTAATGTTTCGGTCTTTATACGGCGCGTGTATGTAAATTCTAGAAACATTATTGTCCAGTTCTCGGGAAGAAAAATGTTTAATATATTGTGATTTTATTGCGACTAAAAGGTGGTGTAGTTATAGTTAATTTAAATACACGTCGCAACTCGAGGTATAGCGTTTATTGTACGTGTCAATTAAATACATTTTCATCGGGATAAATTGAAATTTGTATTTTAAAAGCAAATTATATGAGCAATTTATCCAAAAGAGCGTATAACTTATTTGAAATACAAACTACAAGCTACAAGCACATTTCCATGGATTTTCATCGAGAAAATTCGTTACCAAAGCCGATAAAAAACGTACTCGGTGAAAGTCACGATTCGCCAAGAAAATAAAAGAAAGAAAAATAAATTGATTAATAACAGCTTTATACGTCAAGGCAAAGGTCGAAGTATACCCGGTGAACAGAAGAGAACGCCGCACAAGCAAAAGGAAAGAAAAAATATGTACTCGAAATCAAGTGTTAATATGTCAGCAGTGAATTAGCAAAACCAAGATAGACTGCGCGCGGATCGGTAATTTGTTTATCGAAAAGACAGTACGGGTAGGGAAAAATCGAAGAAATCAGCAAGCCGCCGCGAAAGTGAAGAGAAAGAAAAAAAGGCAAGCAGTCGAAGGTAAAAGAAAAATAGAAGAGGAAGGAAAGGAGGAGGAGAACGAGGAAGCCGAATGGGACGACGGCTGCACCGAGCAAGACAACAGAAAGGATCGCGCGGTGCGAGGCGGCATCGGCGGCATCGGCGGCGGTGGCGGCGGCGGCGGCGGCCCCGACGTCCGTCTGCGCTCGCGATCGATAAAACGGCATGTGCGACAGAAAACGCGCGCGCACACGCGGGTTTGTTTATAAATAGGCTTCGCTGAACGATAAAGTCCGGCGCGGCGCGCGAATTTGCATAACTATAAAACTATGATGTCTGCCGGCGAGCGCAGACGGACTCTACTCTTCGTCCCCACGTATTTATACTTTGCTCGCGCGCGCACTCGCTCGCTCTCGATGCATTTATACTGACGAACCGAAGAAGGGAGGAAAGGGAGGAAAGGAAAGGAATGGAAAGGAAGGAAGGAAGGAAGGAAGGGAAGGAACCTCAACGAGGTTTCAGGTTAACTGACCCGCTGACTGGAGAAACATACCTTCTAACTATATATCTGTAGCGTTAATACCGGTTTATCGGGACAGCCGAACATTTGCATTGGACAGACGTTATCCCTTATTCTCTCCTCTTGAGACCGGGATCCGGTAAATCGATGTAAAGGAATAAGAGAAACAATGTGACAAAAGCCCGGGACTCCACGTTCGGCGTAGGAAAAAAAAAACAACAAGAGGAGGGTGTGTGATTACTCGAGTACACGCACTACCCAGCACTGAAGAGACAAGTGAACTTGGAATTTTGGAGGGATTGGAGGGAAGAACGAGGACGCGGTAGCGCGAGGTTGCAACAATACCTCGTTCTATTTAATTGATTGGACGGACACTCTCGTTTATTTGCTGTAATTCGGAAAACCCTTTGGTTAACCATTTCGCTCATTTTCTTTTTCCTTTTCGAGCTTTTGTCGGTTCGTTTCGTAGTGCAACGGTGTACATACTATACATACCGAGTTGACGCGATGCTAAGCGTTATAAATCGTCCTCGTCATTTGCGTAATAATAAAAGTGAAGTTTATCACGGATAAGTATAGTCTTTCTTTCTACGGAGTAACTTACATCGGGTAAATCATTTAAAACAACGCGATAAATAACGAGTGAAGAACGTTGCAGGGAAAGTAGAGTCATTATTCATTTTATACCAGTAGATCATCGATTATGTATAGCTGTATAATAATCAATTATACGGTTGCGAGGAGTATATATACGCGAAGTCGAAGTTAGGAGGTGTCGCAGTCTGTAAATAATATAGAATAACATTTCCATAACTAATGCAATACACGTACATATAAAGCACTAAGTTTATAAGTAGGTAGGTATACACACACACACACACGTGCACGTTAAATGGAAGGAGAGCGGAATGAAGCGATAAAATAAGATATAGTACGATGCGGGTAGACTCGTGTAATTCTTATTTATTTTCAACTTGATTCGGTATCGTCAAACCAGTACTTCCATTCAAGTCGGATGGCAGGTTCAAGTTTCAACGAGGTTGTAATGCTCAAGAAACTACGTACAGCTACATGATCCGATCGTCTTTGGAATTTTTAGTGCGTGTACTACAGAAAAAGACGGTGGATAGATAATAACTCGATATATATTGACTGGGTACATATGGTTTTAAATTAATTTGACATCGACTGTCTTTATCGGGCAACATCTCACTCTCTTTCACCCTTGACATCTTTGTAGTTAATGCGAAATAACGTACAGACTAATGGCTCGTGAGTTTAACGCTCATTCAATTACGGAAACCTTGGTTAATTGCTCGTTTTACCTGAACAAGAGAATATAGAAAGAAGATTACTACGTCGTAATTGTGACTATATACATATACTGCGCAGTACCTCTACGTGTATACATATATGTCGAACAATGCTTCGAAAAAATAATAAACTTTCGCGTGGGCGGCGGGGAAAAAAAAGTCAGCATAAACACCAAGTGGGAATCAAACGACGCACATTTTGAGACCAGAGAGAGAGAGAGAGAGAGAAATAAGGGAGATGAATTTTCCGTGCGCGTGCGCCAAGAGAGTGAGAGAGGGAAGAAAGAGAGCGGCATGAAAAAGCCCATAAGGGCGAATAAAATACAAAAGGGAGCTAGAGCGATCGGAAAATCCTGCTTACAAGGGAGAGGAGAATCTCACGAATGAAGGGAAAATAATAGGTTCAAACAAGTGCCGGTGCATCATAAAAATAATGTGCACTATCAAATACGTAGTATACCCACCATACATAAATGAAAAATTACTTTTCGCGTTCGATGAATTTTTGTACTCTTCTTTCTTTTTCTTTTTTTCTTTTCCTTCGCGACTCGGCATTTAATAACAATCTACTTTATTATGGCGCGTTTCATAATGGAACGATACAGGTTTAATGGTATACACAATACCTCGGGATCCGTGAAATTGTATTGTTATTTATTTGGTGAGGCATTTTGAAACTGGTTAGAAGTAAAATAAAGCTAACCAAGTTGAATTTCAGGTGGTACAAACGCTAATTTCTACGAACGCGAGACGAGCGTGCTATACTATTTTACGCATTAACCGCGTATACGTGGTTTCTGCAATTGTAATAATACCGACCTTTGTTTAAATATTTTTTAACCTGATGCGCAACGTTCAATGCCACTTACTTTCCTTTGGACTTATAATTAGAAAAATCATTCGAATAATAAATAATTAATGCTATTAAATTTATTAATAACTATATTTCACGAACATATTTCGGTAGAATTTTCTGTGACTATATATACGTACATACACGTACTTGTTCGATCTTTCGTTCGTGTTTTAAGGTAGTTAATAAAAACAGTTCCGTTTTTAATTAGTTTAAAATAGTTGGTGAACAACAATTAGTAGTAATAAATTTTTACTTACGGCAAGACCGTTGTGTGTTTACAATTAGTTTAATTGCCTTTAATTCGCAGCAATTATTCAATTTGTGACACACAATCTTTCGTAAATGCGAGAATAAACAAACTTAAAGTTGAACGTGTTAATAAATAATAAGTAAATGGATTATAGTATCAGTGTGGTTGCGCGTGTGTATATAAGTTGATTTAGCAGCAGCGAACTAGACATAGGTGCAAAAAGATTGTTTTGGTCGATGAAACGAGGCATAACAAAAGCTAACACCACTGTTTTCCCACCGCTATAATTGTCAAGAATTAACCTTTAGATATATTTCGAAAACAGCGAGAAGCGAGGCAAAGCCAAAAGGTTATTCAACCTGTTTAGCCTCCTAATGGGAAGGAAGGTCAACAACCTCGGTTAAAAACACCTGTGCTCCATCGATCGAACGCGCAAAAAGTTTGAACTTCCAAGGTAAACAATCGTTATACAGGATGACACATGTAATTGTATAATTGAGATATCGTAATAAAAGTGTCCGAGTCGCGCAGCATCCTTACGTGCAGTACGTTTCCGAGTGTGCGAGAGGAAAGGAAGGTCGATCGATGCGGAACACGAAGGTCTCTACGTACAGATATATATATATATATATATATACATCGGATAAACATAAACAAATGGGAAAGGCGTAGTAAACAAAAGAAGGGCGAAGGGCGTGGGGTGTGAGGATGAGGAGAGAGAGGAGAGAGAGGAGAGAGAGAGGTAGACGTTAAAAGCCATTGCCAGCTACAGGGTTGACGATCTTCCCTCTCTCTTTTCCAGGGTGCGAGCTGAGAGCCCCTGTCCGAGGGTGGTTGAGTGAACCAGGGCGTGGGTAGATTATGCAAGTGGTGGGGGCAAGGAAGAGCGTATATACGATACTACGCCGTAGAAAACGCGCGGGAGAGGACGCCGATCGATGCCGGCCAAAACATTGCCACATGCCTCGTGCGCGCGCCGCCGGAGAAAGAGAGGAGCCGAACCCAGACATAAAGCGAACGAGCGAGACGGACTCTCTCTCTCTCTCTCTCTCTCGCACTCTCTGGCCTGTGTGTGCGCGCGCGCGCGCGTTTGTGTGTGACTGTGTACCCTGATAACCTGTGCGCGAGCTCGCTCGCTCGCTCTCCCTCTCTCTCTCTCTCTCTCTCTCTCTCTTGCGCACCCAGCCGAGAGAGCGAGAGAGAGAACGAAAGAGACCGCGACCGATTTACTACGCAGCAGAAATAGCTCGAGTCCCGCTATAGGCTCTCGGCGCAAAGTCTTTCCCTCTCGGGATATATCTCTTCGAGAGAGGTGGATTTTACACCTATACCCATGCTTTTTACTCCACATCTTTCCCTTACTCTTTCCTTCCTTTCCTCCCTCCCTCTATCCCTCCCGTATATTTTTCGTATTTTCTCCTTCGTACACCGGGCTACTCGATAAACATTTTTGACCGCTCGACTTTGACTTTCTTACCCGATAACTTTGATACATTATAACCATGGGGGTTTCGATATACTTCTACGCGCACACTCGCACACACGTATATAATATATACCTATATCGCTTTTCACCGATTGTTTGTTTTACGTGGCTCGGAATTTTTCGATACTCATAATGCGCCGCCTTTATTTGTCTCTACCGACTTTAGGTTTAGTTTGATAACTCCCAGGCTACACCGCGATACTTTATAGGGTGTCGAATTTGACGATAAGCCGGGGTAACAATATTTTAAACGCCTAGAAACCCAAGAGGTTTATTATCTCACACTATAAGTTATATATACATTTGTCTTCAAGTATACATAGTATAATACTCATTTTTCTCGTGAAAATCACAACCTAAATATCGTCTTACCAAAAATTATCAATTTGTGTTATTAAAATTATTCGTAATCTTTCTTTTCCTAATTCATCGCGAACGGAATAAACAAAACTGACGAATCGGTATCACTGGTACACTGATAATAATCGAGGAAAAAGGAAACGCAAATAATTGGTAAAATGAAGCGTTACATAAGAGTAAACAAAACTAATACCTGTGGCCATTATTTATAAATTACGCGATCCTCGAAGCATTGTTCTTTCCAAGTTTCTCTATAGTGTATCGGTAATTGAATCCCTCCCTCCCTCCTCCCATGCCTTCCTCTTCTCTCTTTCGCTCTTTACAACCGGCACATACATTTTTGTTTTTGCGCGAAACTTGCGCTCTTTTCCTTCTTCGGTATTCGCTTGTTGCACAACTTTTTGCGCAGTTTTAGCAGAATGAACGCGCGTAACTAAGAAGAGGGAGAAAGCACCGTGGTACTTGATATTGGATATATCTATGTGTGTGTATGTGTGTATGCCTATATACGCGTATACACGCGAGCGAATTGATGAAGTTTGTTTAATGAATGAACTTCGCAGGAATTATCGTTATCGGGGGGGAAAAAAATGAGTATACGCGAAGCGTATTTACTGGATACGGCCGATCAATAAGCGTAAAACGATCTTTCCTTGATAATGAGCCTCGTCGTAGTAATGTTTTATTTTTTTTTTTTACAACGTTGTAAAGTTATATTTGCCCCTATATGCGCGCGCGCGCGCGTCTTTTTTTAAGTGTATCCACGTTGTAGCCGATCAGAGTTGAGCCTATTTTTAACAATTCTCTCAGGGACAAGTTTATCGGTGAAGTACGCGAGATTTATTACGATTTCCGAGTAAAATGCATACGTTTTATAACGGCAAAGTTTATCTTATACGCGTGCATTTACATTTCGCCCGGCCGTACTATTCTGTGGCGGTGGGACAATAATGTCTCACACACCCTATCTTGCATTGATAGTGCGCGGTTTAATTCAAAAGTGAAGTTGTCGTCGTAGGAAGTTGTTGCTATGAAACAAAAGTGAAAGTACCGTGTTTCGCTTATTAAGTTTCACTTCGGTAATAACGTTTCGCTAGATGATATGATATTTACATTGAATTAATTCATTCCTTCTTTTATTTTACTTTACTTCTTTTTTCACTTACTATTGCGCGTGTATCGGATATCAAATCCAACATTTTGATATACGTAACGCTCGGTAATTGCTCGGTAATTCTTTGAATCACTTTTTGATCAAACTCCGTGTGGATGCACGTGTGCGTGTGTGTGTGTGTTTGTATTTTCCATTTTTAGTTGAATAAAATTATTCAGATCACCGCGAATTGCGGTTAACGCGCGTGTGTTTATTTGTCAAATGAACTTTTACAAATTTGCGGGGACGTATTAAATTCGCCGCCACGTTCTAAACGGGCAATACAAATTTAACTTTAGTAATTTTGCCAAATTTTTGTATCTCTTCCAATTCCCCGTCGTCACAGAAAATTGAAATAATAAATCGGGTATCTTGAAATGATTAAACTAGTCTTTGTGTGGACTAAGAGGTATGAAAATAGATAAATCGACGAACACGTCGAGTTGTTTCGTGGCTTCGTGTCGTTAGCGTTTTCAGAAACAATGAAAGGGAGAAAAATAATGTGAGCCTTTATAGCGTAATAAAATATGAGAGAAATCAAATTAATACAGAGTAATTCAAGTAACTCATATAACCGTGTAGATTATATCGTATCATATTATGTGTAATAATAAATTTTATATAATTTTATGACTAATGATCGTGAAGTACAAACGTGAAGTTTCTGTGCCTTAAAAAACATCGTTTTAATGATCCCGTATCTTTCATGCATTTTTAAAACAATCGCCGTTGATCAATCATAAATTACATTCAAAATTAATTCATATCGCGGGATAATAAATTTAAACAAAAGAAAATTTAACAAAAATTTACAAAACACACTTGAGTTTATTTTGGTTGGTGATTTTGTTTATCAAGTAATTAATAAACAGTTGGATTATTAACAACTCGCGTGAATCAAAGAGACACCTTAATAAAACGCTGACAATTTCAAAAACTCTTTTGCGTCGATAGAAAAGGAAAACGAGAGGTACACATTATAGAGTAGTAGCAACATTTGAAAAAGACCGATGATAAAACGAATTACTCTCGGTCTCTTTCTTTCTCTCTCACTCTCTCTTGGGTGCGTACATAAGAAGTGCGAGAGGTAGTCCAGTGAAAATAGGTCTGAAATCGACTTGTCACAGAAATGGCTGAATTTTTGATATTTGGTAAATCGAGGTCGGAGAAAATGATTCTGAAATTTGCAGCTTCCTAGGTCCAGGGGTTCTATGCGAAATAAGCGTTTAAAAGTTATTTTAAATTATATCTCAATAACCGTTGGGTCTACAGCAAAACGACTAGTGCCAAATGAAAGAACGTAAAATTTACCATCGGAAACGATTTTTTATTCGATTTTTGTAAGTGTAAAATTTTGAAATAATAAAAGAAAAAGGCATAAAATTCATCCGAATAAGGAGTAGTGGGGAAGCGCAGACGACATGGCCGCCGCTCCCCCCACCCGTGGCTCTAAGCGCAATACGAGCGAGGCAACTTTGATTGTTTCGTGTTACCTCACGGCAACGTCGAGAATTTTTTTGGGCGCTTTAAATACTGCAAGTGTAAACATAGCGGCAGGATTTGGATAAATGGGCATTTTTATATTTTATGCAGTGTCAACTTATTAGAAAGATGTTTTCCTCTATACAAAATCAATTATGTTTTTCTTATATGTTTCTCGATTATAGTGTATTACTATAGTATGGAAAAATTTGAGTAATTTCTAATATTTAATTACTTAAAACAAATTTTTAATAACACCCATTACTAATCCCAATTATTAAATGTTGCCTGTTAAAGGTATGTAATACCCAAATTTTAGAGATCTATATAATTTAGGAAATCCCAAAAATTTTAAAACCTAATTTATATAAGAATAAATCTGAAAAGAATCATAGATACTGCACAAAACAATTGAATAGCGTGATAGAGAGATTTTTAAGAAATAATTAATTATCAATTAATTATACGTAGATAACCATTTTTGGTCGGTAATATATAGCTTATTCACGGCTGCCTAAAAATCTCGCTGGTTTATCAGTAAAAAAATTTGAAAAAATTCACAGTATATCTTCAAAGGAAACACAACATTGTTACAGAAATTTTTTTTCGATCAATTGAAGTTCTTCTTTAATAAAAATAAATCATTTTTCTGTTTGTTTTGAGTTCACATCCCCTTAATGTGCAATGCAACGTTTTTATTTATTGAAATAATTTTGCAAATTAATATACAAATAATTTATCATATTTTGATTTTTTGTAAAACTTATAAATATTATGCCTTATACAAGTTTGATTTGCAGCTATATACGTGGTATTATTTAAAAAGATGATTTTTGTTAAAATATAATTAACTCCTTTTAGCAATTAGCATTATTAATTAGCTCAAAGATAATAAATGCTTTTTGTGATAATGCATTTGGACATACCTTTCTAAAGAATTATAAATAGTTACCTTGTAATGATACAAAATATTTTATTAAAGTTTTGTGTTCAGTGGTTTCGGTCTTTAAAATAACAATGTTCTTAATTTTTCTTAAGGTAATGGGAATCAATTTTTAAAAAATGGTCATGAATTTTGTCAAAATATTTGGTTAAGAATTTCAGTATGATATTTGGGTTGAAAATATTGCCATTTTTTCCAATTAATTATCGATACAACATTGCTTATTCGATTACAATTAAAAAGGAATTATTTCTTATTAAAAATCGAATCGTAAGGCACTTCCAAATGTTTAAAACTCTCATGGTGAATGTTTTTAAAGTTTTAAATAACTTTTTGAACAAATCTTTTGGGTTATAAAGGGTATAATAGATCCATGTTTGAGTCCGAAATGTCCTTAAATAATGATCAACTTTAGATTTAACGTGTTATATAAATTTTAAATTAATATAATCATGTTAATGTTGTGATATTCTTTCTATAATTACACGTTAATATGATAAAAACAAGTATAAGTGACCGATTTTATTAAGCATCACTTTGCACTAACATTCACTCTATACAGAAAATATATTGTAGTGTACAGAAATGTATTGAAAGTAATTAATTAAAAGTAAAATTTTTCGGTTTGTTAAAAACATTAGCAATATATTTTAAGCTGTTTATAGAGTTTATATAGCATAAGGTTTTCTTTTTTTCAATTTCCTAATATGGGAAAAATTTTTTTTTGGTAAAATATATATTTGTTGTCGTTTAATATCATTTTCAGATTCATAAAAACTTTATTTTTGAAATTTTTACATGTTGTTAATCATGCTAAATGTATATACTTTACAGAAATTAAAAAAAACCTCTCCTCTTGATTATGATTTTTAAATGTATTAGTTTCAAGTTATTTTAAAAAAATGATTAACTTTGAAACTAATCATTGGAATAAGTAACGAGAGTTGGGCAAGCACTCGTCCGCAAGTTTACGTCGAATAATTTACAAGAATAAAATTAAAATTGCTACATAAAAATAAAAAGAAATAAAACGATGTTTAAGCCTGAAAGCAATTTCACAAAATATTCGACGAAAAGTATTCAACAAATACTTTTTGTAATTTGTCGGATACTTTTCGTCGAATAGTGGTATTTGATAAGAAGTATTCAACGAATCCTTTGAATTGAATACTTTTATTTTATTTCTTCTATCAATCGAATATAAATCTATTTTCAAAACAAAAATGTTCAATACTTGGTTTTAATTGAAAAAAGATTTTTTGTTTGAATAAAAAAAAACTAATGGGTCAAATATTGTTAAAAAAATTCATAGTAATGGAACATAATAAGGTCTAAATTATGTAAAAAATACAGAACATCGAATGGCACTTGAAGAAATATTATAATTTAAAAGGCTTTTTGAAAATTTTTATTTTGTGTTGAAGTATTTGCTAAATGTTAATATCTAAATGCTATGTACTTTTTAGTACATTATTCTTGGAAAATGCATTAACCTGCATAGAAAAGATGAACTTTGAAATTAGATGATTAATACTTTTTATTTTTTAAATCATGTTATTCCAATTTATTATATTGTCAAAAATATTTTAGAAATTTTTTTAATTAATAATAATTTTACATCTCTAATTAGTGTAAGACATAAATAATTTTAAATAAGCTGGATAAATTAAATTTTATTTAGAAGACAATTACAGCTACATTAGTCAGTAATTCCAATTCTTATAGAAACAGCCTACTTTGATGTTTCGTTTATCATTTTTTGCATCGATGAGTATTTTATGAGTATTTTTTCATGAATATTTTATTTTGTTGCAAAATATATTTTTATATCTAAAAATATGGTACCATTATGTTTTTTATATCTAAGAGCAATATTTTTCAAAATTTTCTTACGTTTAAATCAGATATATCTTTTTTCTTTGATCGTGGTTGTAATTTTGAACTCTTATTCTAAAATAATTTAAAATTTTTCGTTAAAAAATAGACAGCCTAATTTATTTTTTGACTGATAACATGCGAAAGCCATTGAAAACTCACTAAAAACTCACGACTTTTCGAAGTTGATCGACTAACAAAAGATAAATATACTAAATAAAAGTATACACAATTTTATATTTTATCATACTTTTATATGTATGTTTTCAATTTTGAGCCAAATAATGGTTTTGACTAATATCAAACTCCTCAATTTCTAACTAAGGAGCAATCTTAGGTTCTTAATACCTATAACTATAAAGTGTATAATTATTTACACTTAAAATTAATGTCCGCATTTTGTTACTTACCGAAAAAAATTAGCTTTACAGTTTTTAACTAAAGTATAAAATATCGAATATTCACATTTATTTTACAAGCATTTTAATATTTTCACTAATTAGAAGTGCAATCATTAAGATGCAACATATTAAGTCTTTCAAATCATCATAATTTATTTAACACTTTAAGAATTAAGTATAATTTTTCATTTAAAAGTATAATTACAGATATTTAAGCTTTTCAAAAATGTAATTTTATGCCTTATTTCATCTAAAGTGTAACTTTGCCAATATACACTCATTATACCGACAATATTTAACATTATATGATTTAAATTCTGGCTTTTTATAAATTTTACTGCTGTACATTATTATTTACAACTTATTTTTCTCCATCCTCTGCCTATTACAAATCTTTGTCTCTCATACTAAATCTTTCTACTCTGCACCTTTAATATATATTTATACTATTCCTAATTATTTATTCAATATATTTTCTGTATAGAGTGAATGTTAGTGCAAAGTGATGCTTAATAAAATCGGTCACTTATACTTGTTTTTATCATATTAACGTGTAATTATAGAAAGAATATCACAACATTAACATGATTATATTAATTTAAAATTTATATAACACGTTAAATCTAAAGTTGATCATTATTTAAGGACATTTCGGACTCAAACATGGATCTATTATACCCTTTATAACCCAAAAGATTTGTTCAAAAAGTTATTTAAAACTTTAAAAACATTCACCATGAGAGTTTTAAACATTTGGAAGTGCCTTACGATTCGATTTTTAATAAGAAATAATTCCTTTTTAATTGTAATCGAATAAGCAATGTTGTATCGATAATTAATTGGAAAAAATGGCAATATTTTCAACCCAAATATCATACTGAAATTCTTAACCAAATATTTTGACAAAATTCATGACCATTTTTTAAAAATTGATTCCCATTACCTTAAGAAAAATTAAGAACATTGTTATTTTAAAGACCGAAACCACTGAACACAAAACTTTAATAAAATATTTTGTATCATTACAAGGTAACTATTTATAATTCTTTAGAAAGGTATGTCCAAATGCATTATCACAAAAAGCATTTATTATCTTTGAGCTAATTAATAATGCTAATTGCTAAAAGGAGTTAATTATATTTTAACAAAAATCATCTTTTTAAATAATACCACGTATATAGCTGCAAATCAAACTTGTATAAGGCATAATATTTATAAGTTTTACAAAAAATCAAAATATGATAAATTATTTGTATATTAATTTGCAAAATTATTTCAATAAATAAAAACGTTGCATTGCACATTAAGGGGATGTGAACTCAAAACAAACAGAAAAATGATTTATTTTTATTAAAGAAGAACTTCAATTGATCGAAAAAAAATTTCTGTAACAATGTTGTGTTTCCTTTGAAGATATACTGTGAATTTTTTCAAATTTTTTTACTGATAAACCAGCGAGATTTTTAGGCAGCCGTGAATAAGCTATATATTACCGACCAAAAATGGTTATCTACGTATAATTAATTGATAATTAATTATTTCTTAAAAATCTCTCTATCACGCTATTCAATTGTTTTGTGCAGTATCTATGATTCTTTTCAGATTTATTCTTATATAAATTAGGTTTTAAAATTTTTGGGATTTCCTAAATTATATAGATCTCTAAAATTTGGGTATTACATACCTTTAACAGGCAACATTTAATAATTGGGATTAGTAATGGGTGTTATTAAAAATTTGTTTTAAGTAATTAAATATTAGAAATTACTCAAATTTTTCCATACTATAGTAATACACTATAATCGAGAAACATATAAGAAAAACATAATTGATTTTGTATAGAGGAAAACATCTTTCTAATAAGTTGACACTGCATAAAATATAAAAATGCCCATTTATCCAAATCCTGCCGCTATGTTTACACTTGCAGTATTTAAAGCGCCCAAAAAAATTCTCGACGTTGCCGTGAGGTAACACGAAACAATCAAAGTTGCCTCGCTCGTATTGCGCTTAGAGCCACGGGTGGGGGGAGCGGCGGCCATGTCGTCTGCGCTTCCCCACTACTCCTTATTCGGATGAATTTTATGCCTTTTTCTTTTATTATTTCAAAATTTTACACTTACAAAAATCGAATAAAAAATCGTTTCCGATGGTAAATTTTACGTTCTTTCATTTGGCACTAGTCGTTTTGCTGTAGACCCAACGGTTATTGAGATATAATTTAAAATAACTTTTAAACGCTTATTTCGCATAGAACCCCTGGACCTAGGAAGCTGCAAATTTCAGAATCATTTTCTCCGACCTCGATTTACCAAATATCAAAAATTCAGCCATTTCTGTGACAAGTCGATTTCAGACCTATTTTCACTGGACTAAGGTCTCCGAGAATTAAGCCGAATTTGAAATTAGAAGGCCCGGGCAGGTGCCTCGTATACGGCCGAATTACGTCGGCGGCGCAGCCTCGACATACGACTACGAGACGTAGGTACGCGCGTCTCTTGCGTTCCGGGCCGATTAGTCGAGAGTAAGCAAGAGCAAGAGAGAGAGGGAGGGAGAGAGAGCGAGGGAGGGAGAGAGGGAGAGAGAGAGAGAGAGAGAGAGGGCAGAGGAGCCAATGCCGCGGTATGCGTGCGCTTACAATGCCGAGCACTCGAGGAACGAAAGAGAGGGCGCGCACGACGTCCAAGCTTCTAACATTCTCGAGACACACGACGACGACCGGCTTCGCGCTCTCTTTGTGCCCGCGTGCATTCGGTATATATATATATATATATATACGAATTTCGTTGCGCTCTCTTTGCTCGCGTTTTCGTCCTCCTTATCGTTCCCTTCTCTCTCTCTCTCTCTCTCTCTCTCTCTCTCTCTCTCCCTCTCTCTCTCTCTCTCTTGGTAAGCGGCGCCTGCTTCTATTTTTGACTCCTACATTATCTGTGTGTTTTAATCGTACTAATATTTGTGTGGGGAGTTTAATACTTTTAGATTTGGAGTAGGACTCTTCAAGCTCTAAATTACGTAAAAATATACTACGTTGCTCCACTATTTTGAGCTCAAGAGTCCTTTTTAAGTAGCCTAACCTAACTTCATCATACCAAGGGAGTCAAGCAGCCAACGAATTCAGCGTTTTAAAAGATTAAATGACTGGTCGCTGCAGTGGTCATCTTTACCGTAAGATTTCGTCTTCCACTGGAGAAGAGTATGATGTTGGCGAATCTGACCAGTAAAATAACCAGTTAAATAATCGTCAGTGACAGTTAGTGACGTGTAGTGAAAGATTATTATTGTTTATATTTTTTGGAAATTATTAATAACTTTAAGATCTTTCGTTGCTGTTTATTCTAAGTGTTAGTGTTTACTCTAATGTTAATTCTAGTGCGTCATTTTTAGTCGCTTCGTGTTATTATATTATTTGAGTTGTAATATATCAAGCTACGGTCGTACGAAGCATGATTACAGTTACTTAGAACGTATGCTGTGAATCTCTCGCGTTTATGTATTAAATAGATTCTATTTTTAGCCTTATTGCTAGCACGTGGTACGGTCACACGGAGCGTGAGCTATGAATCTCTGGCGCACACGAATTTAACTGTATCTATTTTTAGCTCTTATTGTCACACGTGGTACGGTCTTGCGGAGTGTAAGCTGTAAATCTTTAGCCTTCGGGAAAAAATAGTAAACTATATTATTGGCCCTACCGACATCATTTACTACGGTCACATGGAAAAATTTCTGGCGCTATTCTGTTAATTTATTCTGTTAATTTATTTGTTTGCTTTATTACATTTATTATAACTAATTAATATTGTCAAAACTATCTGTTTTAATTGTTAATTTTTTTAATGATTTAACTCACGAGCTACTGTTTTTAATGTATTTAAATTGCGAGTTTTCTTATCTCTTACAGAGTTTTTGATTTGGTTTTAGCCTTTGTAATTGTTCACAAATACGGATTATAATTTTATTATTTTATCTTCGCAATAATGTTGCTATTGTAAATGAATAAGAATCACGTTTCTAAGTCGACGAAGTGTAGTAGATGCGCTAAAAATATTTCTAATTCGTTAAGAATATGTAACGTATGCGATAAGATATTTCATCCGGGATGCGTAACTTATTATTTATTGAATAAGCCATCTGATTTATGTTGCAAGTTGCATATGGGAGACCCTATCAGTAAATCGCATTACTTGTTATATCACTCTTCAAGATCATCAAGTTCTTCGGCTTCTGCTCGTAAGCTTGCTTTTGATTGTGCTCGAGATTTGAACGTTGATAATTTAATTTCGGATTGTGATACCCGTGTTGCTCATACTCCGAATGAAAATATGTCGAGTTTACCAGAAAATTGGGATTCCATGACATCATCCCAACAGATGGCCTTTATGATTTCAAATGCGCAGAGAAACACTGATTCTATAAATAAAAGGTTAGATACCATCTGTTTGAGTTTAGAATCCCAAAATAATCGTATGAGTGCTCTGGAATTGGAGAATACCGCCTTGCGTGCAGAAGTGCAACAGCTCAAGGATCTTCATGATAGAGGTGTACCAAACTCTGAAATTAAAATAACGGGAATTCCATCCTCTTGTACGGTTCCTGTAGATATTTTGGCCAGACAACTTTTAGATTTTTTGAAATTGGAACATATAAAACAAGATATTTTGGCTACCCGATTATTCAACCCCAGGAGCATGCCTTCTTCTAGTAATGGTATGAGTGAGACTTCTGTGACTAAGCAACGTTCTTCAGCTACTGCCGTTTCGTTAATTGTAAGATTTAAGTCTCCTGAGGTTCGTAATTTTGTACTTGATGCCAAGCGGAAAAAGGGAAAAATTTATTATGGTAATTTGGTTAAAGATGCGGGTGTTTTTTTCAACTAAAACTGTCGAATTATTTGAGATGTTGCCTCCCGCATTGCATGAGTTACGTCTGTTGGCTAAATCTAGACTAGAACCATTGAATTATAAGTACATCTGGACCAGGGATAGTAAGCTTTTTGTACGTAAGGATGATAAGTCAGAGCGTATCCAGATCTCTACGATTACAGATATTGATCGATTACAATGACTGACCGATGACACTGGTACTCATCTGGCAGTTGATCCTTCTGTTTTACGTGTTGCTCAAATTAATGCGAACTCGATCATGGATCATCACGCTGATATTGAATTTCTTTTGATATCTGAGAAAATTGATGTGTTGTCTGTCTCAGAAACATGGTTAACCCCAGATCGTCCAAACTCTATTTTTAATATTCCCAATTATACTTTAGTTCGTAATGATAGAGGTTTACCTTCAGTTACTGGCAAGCGAGATTTCATGCAGGGTGGTGGTGTTGCCTGTTATGTTCATAATAGATTCTCGTTACGCGTGATTGAAGACCCTCAAATAAAGATTTTAAACGAAACTGAATATTTATTACTTGAGTTATCGGTTGCAGGTTCGTTAATCTTATTGGCTTCTGTTTATCGTAGACCTAAAGGACATGTATTAACTAAATTCTTTAATTCTCTCCAGGATCGGGCGCAAAAGTATAAAAATATTATTGTTGCAGGAGATTTAAACTCTAATTTACTTACCGATGACTACTATGGCGCTCATCTTAAAAACCTAATTCGAGAAAACTCCCTTTATTTAGTACCTTTTAATGCAACCCATCATACAAATACCTCGGATACATGGCTTGATGTAATGATGGTCGACACTGACGATAAGATTGTTTTCACTAAACAATCGTCGAGTCCCTTTATAAATGGACATGATTTTATTTTAATAGATTACAGTTTGTGTTGTAGGATAGCCAATCATATTAGTTATACTTTTCGTGATTTCAATCACTTTTCTTCAGATTGTTTTAATGATTCTGTTGGAGCTGATTTGTCGACTTTACGTGATATTCCATTGGAGTCTTGGACGGTTGATTCTTTTCTAGATTCATTGCGCTCACATCTGTTGGCTAATTTGGATATTTCAGCACCGTTTGTTACGCGCCAAGTGCGCCCACGTCCAGCTCCATGGTTTACTCGTGATCTAAAAGAGTTATGTAAGGAGAGAGATCGTTTATACAAGACTTCGAAACGTCACTGTGATCCTGCTTTATTGATTGAATATAGGATAGTTCGTAGGGATTTGAAGTGTCGACTTCGAGCTGCGAGGGATAAATATTATGAGCAAGAATTGTTAGTATCCTCGGATCAATCTCATGGTTGGCGCCTTTTGCATAAAATTGGGCTAGTCAGGGATTCACTTACTTCTCCCTTGAAGTTCTTTAATGCTGAGGAGTTGCTTCAGTATTATACTGTAGTAGCTAATCGACACCCGTCATGTACATTAGACCAGTTGAAGGAGGTTTGTGAGTTACCTTATTCGCCAGATTGCCCTGTTTTTTCTTTTCGTCTTGTTACGTCACTTGAGGTTATTGCTGCATTATCCTTCTGCCTACCGAAAGCTAGGAGTCGTAGTCTGGATGGCCTCTCCTTGAGGTATCTCAAAGATGCTTTTTCAGTTATTGCTCCATATCTAACAGACTTATTTAATCTATCAATCTCAACAGGAAAGTATCCCTCGATTTGGAAACGTGCTGCGATTGTACCTCTTAGCAAGATAGCTAAGCCTCAGTCGCCTTCGGATACTAGACCAATTGCTAATCTTTCCCATCTTGCTAAAGTCTTTGATAGATTGGTAACTTTGCAAATAACATCGTTTTTGGAAAATAATAATCTTTTATCTGATTATCAGTCTGGTTTCCGGAGTTCGTTTAGCACTCAGACTGCTTTATTAAAGGTTACAGATGATATACGTCTTGCGATGGAAAACGGAATGATGACAATTTTAATTTTGTTTGATTTTAAAAAGGCCTTTGATACGATAAGTCACTTTGAATTATTTAAAAGTTTAAAAAGATTGAATTTTCATAATGAGGTAATAAATTGGTTCTACTCGTACCTCAATGGGCGTTCGCAGGCCGTTGTTGATCTCGATAATTCGTTTTCTTCGTTTATGAATACTTCTTCAGGTGTTCCCCAAGGGTCAACTCCAGGGCCAGTGTTATTTCTGGTTTTTATTAATTCTATTATGAATGAGTTGTCTTATTGTAAAGGGATGCTGTTTGCTGATGACTTACAGCTCTATATTCACTGTATTCCGTCTGATATTAATAGTTGTATTTCAAGATTAATCCATGACGCTTATAGAGTGATGGATTGGGCGCGATCTCATGGTTTGGACATTAATTTTAATAAAACTAAGGCTATTGTTGTTGGGTCTTCACAGCAGCATAGGTTTATAGATAAGGGTCTTTTATCACCTATTGTTATTGATGGCCATCGAATTGATCTTGTAGATACTGTTAAAAACTTAGGTCTGATTATTACTGAGAATTTCCATTGGAATTCCCATGTATCAAGAATAGTTTCAAATGTGCATGGTGTTCTCCATAAATTGCGGAATAGGGGAAACTTCTTGTCTGTTACAATGCGTGCGAAATTAGTTATGATGTTAATTATGCCTCATTTTGACTATGTTTGTTTAGTATTATGTGATTTACCAGATTACTTAAATTTGAAGCTCCAACGCCTCCTCAATACATGTGTACGTTACATTTTTCGCCTTAGAAAGGATGCGAAGTTAGATTCGTATTACACTAAGTTAAACTGGTTATCGGTTACTGCGAGACGTCGATACTTCTTGGGATTATCGACCTATCAAATATTAACAAAAAAAAGACCTGATTACCTTTATGTTTTACTTCCTCCACCCAATAGTGAGATTCGTCGCTCTGTTCGCTTAAACTACTCCTCCTTTCAACGACCTCAAGCCCTTACTAGTGTCTACCAAGGGTCCTATACAATTCAAGCGATGGATTTTTGGGACTCATTGCCTTCCTCTATTAGACTTAGTACTAGCGTTTATTTATTTAAGAATCGATTATATGAGTATCTGATGAATAGCGATGTCTTATAAATTTGTTTTAGTTTAGATTATTTATTGTTATTGGCTTTAAGTCATCAACTACTGCTATCTAATGGTCGCTTTGTAATGTAATACTAACTAATTTGTTATATTTCGTTTTTCTATGTTTTTATATTCTTTTTACAATTTTATATTATGCGTTTATATTTTTTTTACAATTTTATATTATGCGTTTATATTTTTTACAATTTTATATAATGCGTTTATTATGTTATAAACATTTATTTATTTATAATGTAACTTTCTGTTGCCTTAAGGTTACTTGTAACTTAGGCATAATAAAACTTTTCAATCAAATCTCTCTTTCTCTCTTTCGATAGGCATTTTTCACGATGGCTATGCCAAGTCCTTTTGCTCGATGAGAAATTTTTCGTTGTTTACTTCTACGTTTAGTATAAACAAAGCCATTATTGCCATTGTGATTATACAAGATTTATATACTTCTAGCTGGTATATTTCTATGTAATTCTATCGTTGCAAACGGTATAATATTCAAAATAATTGTTAACCGACAAAAAGATTTATTTGTATTTATATTTACAACAATGATATTAGTAATAACTTTAAATGTACTTTAAACGTTTCCTTTTTTATTTATTGTATTTTGATTAATTTACAAGGATTCAGGAAGTTGTAAGAGCTCTTATGTGCAGATCAATTTCGTAATGAAAATTACAATGCAAACAAGATATTAATTGCAAATTATCGTGAAAAAGGTTAAACGTATTTCTAACAATTATTTTACGCAAATTATTAGTCTCGTAACAATAACATTCTATTAAAAAAAAATATTTTTCAATGTTTCGTTGAAGCAAACAAATGAAGAAAACAAAACAATTAAAATAATAATTGTAAAATAATAGCCATTTTTGTTAAAAGATAGATGATATCCATAGTTAAACTAGTAAACTCAATGAGAACTGGTTAAAAAGTCGATGAAAACTTGTCGTCGTTGGTGCGAAGGGGTAGAATCGCTAGGGGATCCAGAGGAGAATTGCCGTACGCGGATCAAGTCATTTTCGACGCGATTACGGTCATTGTGCCGTCTAATCGTGGCATTCCGTTACGTATATTCCGGCATGGGGAAACCGGTATAGTAACGAGAAGTTAGAAAGCCGGGCAAATCGGACACCATAGCCTTAACACTTAACACTTGCTCCGAAACAAATTTAAGACTCGGTTATGGAAATTTTACTTTTTAATGGAATATTCCTCTTCACTCGTTAGCTTAAGTTCAACTAGTAAAATGAGAATTCGAATTTCGTTCAAAATTCTACGAGACCAAATTTAAATGTTGATTATTTTTTACAACAAGTTGTTCAATTATTATGTATTAGAAATGCATTGTTTGTAAATTATTAAGAATTAATAAAGCTTATGCTGTACAAGTAATTGTTAATAAATCGATTAAAATCATAATACTGTTAGATAGATTATCATGTATGTGCGTGTAATAATGCGAATGTACAAAAGTTGTATTCCTATATTTAAGTTAAATGCTT
This sequence comes from Theocolax elegans, assembly GCA_026168455.1. Lineage (NCBI taxonomy): Eukaryota > Metazoa > Arthropoda > Insecta > Hymenoptera > Cerocephalidae > Theocolax > Theocolax elegans. Next base: position 92,641,934 of record CM047426.1, on the reverse strand, counting down.
CACGTGTAAAACATCGATCAATCAAATCTTATTCAGAGTCGCTTGTAACTAGGAAAGTAATCACTTATCTCGAAAACCGAAGCATTAAAGAGATAAATAAACCTATTATGCTACACATTGATAAATATTCAACTAACCGACATTAACACCGTTAAAAGATATTTACTAAATTCAAATCAATCACAAAGTGTATGTATGTATACATTTGCATTTCGCAATTTCGATGTATAATGAGAAACGAATTGTAATCTATATTTTAAAACAATCGCATTAAAAAAAATTCCATATCGCTTCACTTTCACTCCATTCGCTTAATTAAAACTATTGTTAAGCGAGCTCTGCAATGCGGGAATGGACAAAAAAAAAGTTGTGCACGAAAGGACCATCCCTGATAAAATAAAAAGAAGGTAAGCAACGAAGTGAAGAACGATACACCCGACAGGTCTCGAATTACGTAAGAGTAGGCCAATACGAAATCTGCGGTTTGTTTACCATCGAAAAAAAAAAAATAAAAATAAAAATACAGTCCCGTACTTCAGGTGGGATGGGGTTTTCGTATCTCCAATATAACGTAGACATCAGCGTTCGCACCGTTAAACTGGCTAACTTCTGGTTCCGGCGAGCGGTATATAAACCACCGAGTGAGCAAAACGAGGATTCGGCAGCTTGCGGTCTCCTGCGAATGGAGAAGAAGAAAGTCACGAGTTGAAGAAAAAGAAAGGACAAAAACTCAAACGGATTACACGCTGGGCGGTAATAAAGACGCGATGTTAAGTAAACCCGTTGTTCAACGCCTTCTCTGTCGATGTATAGACATCTAACAGTCCCTTTTCGACAATTAATGATTTATCATTTGTTTTTTGTAGAATATAATACCACATATTCTTATTATTCATAAGGTAGATTATTATAATTTTCCCACTAAGAATATAAATATATTTTAATTTTAACAAGCTTCAATTTTATCTTACGGTATTTAATAAACTTCGGAATAAAACGCGACAAAAGGTGTAGCGAAATAATTGAATATTTAATGAAATATTAAGGAATACCAAGAATATTATATAGGTATATGTGTGCATATATGTATATAACTTAATAACATTCAAAACTCGGAAGAATTAATAAAGTTGTAAGTGAAACAAAGGATGATTACAATATATACATACGATAAGACAAATGTAAAACGGTTAAACTTTTTATTAAAGTATCAACGCTAAGGAAATGCAACTGTTTCCAACTATGCAAACTTCATACTCGTAGCTTATCTCTGAAATAAGGAAATAAGGTCTTCAGTTTCGCCTTGTAATCCCATAACGTTGAATAATTAAATAGGATTACTTTTAATGAATAATCCTCTTTGAACGTTTCCACCTTCGCATCAAGTAAATTTCTCCTCGTAAACAAAGGTCTAAAAATTGTGCTCCCCCTTACATCTATATATACAACCGAGCAAACAAAGTATAATGTACTATTTGCAATCTGATGTACACACTATATATCTACCTGTTAATTTACGCAAAACCAAACGGTTCTTATTCCGTACTTTACATTTTAATTTTTTAGAGTAACAAGAAAACTACAAATTTCGTAATAAATGTATATAGGAGGGAAGGTAAAAGGTTTCTGCAACATACCAAGCCAGTATAAAGGCATTATTGTAATTTTTACAGTACAATATCTTTGAGTGTTCGCATCGGAGTTGGCAAACTGCCTCTAGTCGCATCTTCTTGTCTCGTCAAATGACCGAGGAACGCTGCATCGCGAGCTTCTCCGCGGAAAAGCTAATCACTTTCGAAATACTGCTTACCAGGCCTAACGGTGACAGATTGGTCTTGTTACCGCCACGCCGCGATCTTGTCTCTTTCCCTTACATTTCTTCTACGTTCGGTTCGTTCTATTATACTAATGAATTAATACTAATGAACTTTACCCTATTTCATAATAGAATAAGTTTAATAAAATATTCATATTCACATGTACACATTTCAGAACGTATTTAGATGTCCTTGTTTTAAAACCTTTCATATATATAAATTTTATATTTTTACACTATGCATTTCTATATTTAAATTTTTATTAATTATCATATAAATCAATTTTTTATATTTTGAGATTCTAATTAAGTTCATTCGCTTACCTTTATTTTTATACAAAATGTATCTAAGAATATTTATGCAACTCGGTCTGTAACTATGTCATTCTTATAAACTCACGATAATAATAAAACTGCGTTGGAAAAAGAAATGACAAAGGAGACCCAACTAACTACTCATTTACACTTAGTTCCAACTGGAACTTTTTCACGAGTAATAATGATCACGTTATACCGCGACATCGTAAAAGATGACGATCTTGCACCAGCTGACATTTTCATTTTAAACGTATTGCGTACTTATAATTCACATATGTTTAGAAAAGAGCCGAGATAAATCAAGCGAACGTCAGTATCCTTTGAGGTAAAAAAGGGAGAAAACATCGGCAATAGGGGAGGACACCGCATTCTATTAAATTCAATATACGAGTACGCGGGCAAATACATCAAATCGATCGATTTGTTTATTCGACATTTTGTGCTATCAAATTTATGAATATATCATAGGGATGGGTTTGATAATGATATTTAATTAAATAAAAACTGTTACATTAACATTTCTTTTTTTATATAGATAAGTATTTTTTAAAATTACTTAATTTCTTATTTAACAAATTTATTTTTATATTTTTGTTTAATGTATTGCATTTTTAAAAAAATGTAATTGATTCGTTGAAGCATCCACGAAGCTTCATTATTATTTGAGTTTCAATTACTATGCATCAAGTAAACAGTTCTCTGCGAGTACCTAATCGATAAACATTAAAAATGAAGAACTAAAAAAGGAATGAAAATGTTTACATGGTTACTCAATCTACGCAATCGACATTTTCATTTATACTCTACAAATATCGCATATTAAAATCACAATACGTAGTACACCAAGCAATTGAATATTGATAAACGTAATTAAGATGTATATCGAAAATTAATATTTTAGGAAAACGAAGAAGGAAAGAACAGCTTTTATGGATATAAAATGTTCAATGGCAATTTTATCAATAAATATTTGAAGATTCGCCACCAAGCAGGAAGAGTCTAAAAATTGGTATCGCGGTCCATTAGGGTTCATGAGTACAGTAAATCCTTGTAAAATTCAAAACGGGAGATGAAGCTTAAAATCGTATAAATAAGAATAAAATAACCCTATGTTCTACTAACGTATTAAAAGAAAATATTACTGCATTCATTATAATATAATAAAATAACGAGAATTTTTATAAGTTACGTGTCGCATTAAATATAATCCAATTATAAAAACAGTAATTTTTTTCATTATTACTTAAAGTAGTTTCTTACCCAGTCCTGTAAAATGTTTATTATTTCTGTTAGTCTTTGATTATTTTTATATACATTATGTATTAATGTTATTTATTTTATTGCAAAGCAATAAAAATAAATAAATTTATTTTTAAGGTTTATAATTACACTATGTTATACTATGTTATACATCTTCAGGGATGCTGTTATAAAACGTACAATACAAGCACGTGTTTTCTTTTCAAAATGTCATCATACTGGCACTTAATATTTATCCAAATACATTTAGATACACTTTTTAGAAAAATTTTTTTTCTTCCGCGTATTGATCTAAAATGTGTTGTAAGAAATTTTTGTAGAATAATGATTTAATTTAAAGTGTATGAACAATATCCATCGAAATGTCATCGATAGAAAATTATAGTTAGTTCATAAAAACCGACTTACACCTACTTCTATAATGATTATCCTGCAGCTTTGAAAAATCTGATACGAATCATAATTGTATAATCTTACAAAAATCTAATTAATAACTGATAGTTTAAAACGATAATCAGATAAAAATAAAAAAAAATCTTAAAAATATCTAGAGGTGCCCGGAGGCAAAAAGTATCAAAAAGAAAAATGAAGAGGGAAAGGTAGAGAATCGCGTGATCGTATGACGATAATGCCGGTGGCGCGATTTCGAGCCAATTAAATCCCGTTTGAAAACTCGAAGGAAAGAGTAGTACTACTAGTAGTAGAATAGTAGTAGTCGGTAGGGGTGACGCGACGCGAGGCTCCACGCGCCCAGACACGCCGACTCCGCGTATTGATTTGTGCACACAGGTATGCGCGCATTGCCGGCTGTTATGGAAGATGCTGCGCGGCCCCTTTTACGCTCTCCTGCCGGCGCGAGCGCGACTTCGTCTTCCGCGCATGGCTTTCCTCGGGTCTCCTCTCCTCCTCCGGCTTCGGCTCCGGCTCCGGCTCCGGCTCCTCTTTTACCCTCCTTTTACTCCATCTCCTATTGTCGGTTTGTTGATGCCTCGGGGATTGGCTGGAAATCATCTGCCGATGCCGATGCGGAATCCTTAATTATCTCGATGATGCGTAATCCGTTTCCAGGATAACAAGTGCCTTTCGAGCATTTTACCTACCTCCTTGATTAATGATAGTCAAATTTCTTTTTATTATCTACATTTTCTTTTAATACTTCTCGGGTTAGAGGCTATGCTTTCTCGACTAGTAAGGAAATTAAAATTTGAGTTTACGCAATAACTCTACAGCGAATCCATTAATAAATTATTATTAACTTTCTCAATAATTCACCGTTCTTTGAAATTTTATACGGTGAAAAATGAGTAAACAAAATGAAAAAAAAGATAAATCAATTTAAAAAAATTCCTCTTTATTTGTAAGAATGATTGATAAGTGACTTAAAAATTGTTCGTTAAAAAAATTAATAATTGGATAAAAGAATTATAAGATTCACATGGCTAATTAACGCAAAGATGTAATTAAAGTTTTAAAAAAATCTACACGTAAAATATCTAGTTATCAGATAATTGAACGTTAATTATCAATAATGTTATATGTATATATATATGTGTGTGTAAGTAATTAAAAAGGATGGATCCTGATAGAAACTAGTTGCATCCCATCAAATCAGCCGATAAGGAATCTATCTCACGAGTAAGAATTAGAAAGGCGCTATTTAAAGTATAACGTTTAAACTAAATTAATCTTGCTAAGGACTAAATCGAGAAAAGGAAGAGACTACTGTATTATTAAAATTAAAAACCGGTATTCATTCTGTACCAATCATAATTTCATTTAATGCAACAGTTTTCACACTTGATTGTTGGTTTATAAATTAAACCGCACCATTTAAAAATACACGATATTCCTGCGCTTTAAATTAATGTAACTTTGTCTCGTAAAAGATATGTAAAATTAATAATTTTCGATTATTTTTTAAAATTATAACGCTGGATGGTTGTACAATACGAGTCTTTTATCATTCACGATTTTTTAAAATAATTTAGCTGGGTGTAAATCATACGTGGACGATGGTAAATCAATTATATTGTAAGTCCAAGGAAAAGTAACATTCTCTATGGAACGTGAATTTCAATGAAGATATTAAACGTGCTCTTATGGTGTTAAATGATTAATTACATATTCCATGGGAGTTTAATGTCATAAGTTCGGGATATTGTCCTATAGATAACCGGATCTGTACTTTTTCATCGAAGTTTCATTGAAACTGTAAAATATAATTGAATTACAAAGAGCTATAAAAATATTAATAACTTTAGTTTTCATATATTTTTTAGATCCTTTTTGGAAATTAATGATATTCTCAAATACTGTTGAAATTTATTGGATTGGCATGTGGTGATAAATAAAATTATTCATGTAGGAAACAAAAGCAATTATACTTTACGTGTCCAGTATACCACAATTAAATCACCAAAATTTTACTTATATATATGCGCAAGTAGAAAATAACTTTCCTTTCAAAAGACAGGTCAATTAGAGTAAATTGGAGATTGTTTTAATCATTACATCTCGCTGTGCCTCGGGCTATGGAATCCAGACGTAAGTTTAATAGAATGCGAAATAAAAGATCTTAAATACTGCAATAATTCGATTCTGTACAATGGTATTTCATATAATGAAAAGACTGTCGATGTTAACACTGTCGGCATCGGGTAAATGATTTATTACACATAAATTAATAATAATTAAATATAGACGGACACATTTTATACCTTAATCGTATAATATAAAAAGTAATTTTTTAATTGATTCACCTGAAATAATGTCCAACAAAATTATCGCATATGTTACGTGAAAAATGTTAAATAAAACGAGGTTTATTGTTTAAACAAAAAAAAAATTAATATTTCGTTCATTCATCTTGTATATATATATATATAGCGTTCTGTCTCGTTCTCGCTCTCTCGACGCGATACCACCTCCTTTCTCACGCTCGGCGCCGTAACGGAAGAAGAAGAGAGAACTCGCGCCGAGTCACGGCAAACGTGAAATCCGCGATGTTTATCAATGAGCGAGCGCCGCGTCTAATACATACATTCGACCTCGTCATCCCCCATTGTGCCCGCGGCGTATAGACGGAAAAATGCATTAGCGCCGTCGCGCGGCGGGAGCCTTTGTCTGCCCTCGAGGGAAGGAACGATGGATTATACATATATACATGTATATACCGGTCCAATCAGCCCCGGGAGTGCATTAAACTTTGATAAAATTAATGCGTTTTATTACGCCAGGTTGTTTCAGTCATGCGATCTTATTTTTTCTTTTTTCTCCCCTGCACCCCTCCCCCGCTCCTCCTCCTCCTTTCCCTTTGATCCTTTTTCACTCTTCCTTTTTCTCCCCGAGGATTTTGCTATTTTTGCGAACGTCTCTCGTTTAATTATAACGCCCCCGTGTCTCTGATTTTTATATATACAGCGTTTGACAGTCTATCGTTTGTACTCCGTGTTATATTCAATTTCGTTTAGTTTTTTATTCGAGCGTGGAAATTATATTTTTTACTCGGAATATCAAAGAATTTTGACGTATCGAGAAATTATTACGGTGTGAGCGTAAGATGTAAGAGTGCAATTTGATACGTGGATACAAAGAATGTTAATACGTGTAACGATTTAATGCGAGATATTACAATGGGATAAATTTTAAAAGTTTTAATAAAGATTTAAAAAGGAAGTTGCAAATTAGGTTATGACGTGATGGGAATTAGTTTAAGCGTATTTAGGTTTCTAGGCTGCGTTAGATTGAAATTATAACTCGGAAAACGGAAGTCAATTCCTCTATCTTATTTCACTTTGGTCTGCCTTGTCGTGAGAACATTGGAATCCAATAAATAATAAAATACTCCGTATACCTATTGCATCGAGTATATTTATCATTTACCGGAAGGGAGTGTTATGTTAATACGATCAACTGATGCGATTAATCCTACGCATTTATTGATTACGTAAGTCGATTACCGTGCACACTTGCTATTAATTAAATATTTTCATATCATGCGTTAGATTGTCAGGATTTGAAATATCCGGCTGTCGTCGATTCGGAATTACGATGAAAATGATTAAACATCTTAATTGTTTAAAACAATATATTATGCTTGGTTTATTCAACAACGATCACTTCAAATTACTCGAATTAAATTCCATTACCTATTGATATTAACAAGGGTAACAGCCACTTTTTTTATAAAAAAAAAAATTCCCATCACCGATTTCCCACGTTTTTTTTATTACACGAAAAAAATCTGCGTATACGCGAATAAAGAAAAAGAGGCAGGTTAAATCACGAAAATGAATTCACGCTCGATAAAAGGAGGACCGAGGCGCGGACGAAAATTACCGTGGTGCGTGTCTGATAAATGCCCGGGAAAAACATTGAGAAGCTACGCGCATCCGGCTAGAAGCTGCAGACACAACATTGTCGCGACGCCCACGCGGACATCCGGACGAATCGTGAGGCTCGCGGAAACGTCGAAAGCCTTCGGCGAGGCCGACAGTTACAAATCGGGATACCACTGACAAATCATCGCTTCTTTATGCGTTTCGCTTTCTCTTTACCCCCTCTATCTGTCCCTCCCACTCTATGTCTTTGCGCACTCTTGTTTCTACCAAAATTCTCTGAGTTTTCATGCTTATTGTTTTTCATTTCGAGATTGCATTCTCTCCTTTTTTCCGAGATTATTTCGGTACTTTCATGAATATATGTAGACCCGGAGGCTTTTTCGGGATTACCTAGAGAGAGCGTGAATATCGCCTGTAATTTGTCTTTTTTAATGAACATTAATAATTGTTTTTGTATTATTCTATTAATATACACTGTATTATTATTACAACGTACGATTTCATTATATTTTTGGATCTTTTTGGGTTTCTCAAATAAATAACCTACTAAAGCGGAGTAACTCAAATACCTAATCATTTATATCTTATTTTCTTTATAGATACATTTAGACATAAAAAATGGATAAAATTCATGTATTATATTATTTTTTTAATGAGTTGTGAGTAAAATTGAATTCTTAGTAAATATTTTAATAATTTATAGTTTTATTAATTTGTAATTTAAAGTATAATTTATTTGGACATAATTCAAACAAACTTGAAATTAAAGATGTATATCTAATTGATCGAGTTGAATATGTAACTAAATTTACAACGAATCGATATATGTAATAGATTTTAGATAATAATTGAATCTGCTACTCATTGATATACGTTAATTACATCTTCACCTAATTCGTTAAATCGAATCGATCATCAATATATTGTTATTTATTTTAAATATGACATTTAAATGACCCAAATGAATAATAATTGAAAATGAATTGGAAAGTCGTTTGTTTTATTAATAAAAAAAGAGAGAAAAAATGAACGCTTTTATCTCGCTTACACATACATATCACTCGATAAATATAACTTTCTTTCAAACATTTCGTTCAGTTTCAATTAAGTTTAAAATATAACGATGTTCAACGCAATATCGAAGACACAACATAATCAAAATTAACGCGTTACATAACTCGGCATAAAAAAGCTCGCGGGAGAATCTCGAAAATTTAAAAATGAATCAATTATGCGTGATTCAGTAAGCACCCTCGAAAACCAACTACTCCCACGCATCTCGAGGAACCGAAATAAAGCTTGGTGTCTCGCGGAGTTTCTTGGAATTGCTTTATTTCAACCGCGCTCATTTTTGCAATGAAGAACGAGAGAACATTCGTTATATACGTAATTTGCTACTTGAAAAAGAAAAAAGGAAAAGGTACAGAGAAAAAAAATAGGTTTACACACCCCGTAGAGGGCTTTGTCCCAACCGGGAAACGAGAGATACACACAATTTTCGCGCGATTTCGGGCGCCTCGTTAGCGAACCCGCCGACAAAGCTGAGCGACTCGCACTGCGATAATTGGCCCCTCTCATTGTCGTTTTCTCCCCCTATTTTCTTCTTCTTGACTCTCCCCCTCTCTCCCTCACTTTTTTTTACGGCGAATGCACTTTTATACGGAGATCAACCCGTTCTTTGTTTTAAAGTTGTCGGTACGCTTATGAAAAAGGATACATCGTTTACCCGTGGGAAAAGTAATTGCACAGGGGAGTTGCTTTACTTTCTTTTTTGATGTTTATGGGATTACAACACTTTTTTCGGGGGTTTGAAATTTTCATTGTTTTCCGGTCTTTTGAGTGGTTTTAAGAAGACGGTAGATTTATATACCTTGGTACGTACTTTTCAGGAATTTTAATAGCTTCTCAACGAGTTTTCCAAACTTATCAGTCTGTTTATTTACTGATTTTAATTATTTATAATACAACTTTATAAGATTACTAATTTTATTAATGTAATTGGAGTCTATTGTTTTACGTCGATATGATTTTACAATATTCGTTTGAAAAAAGTATACACCCCTTTAGACGAGAGTTAAAAAGAGTAAGTAGATCGCATTCTGAGGGAGTGAAACGGTTAATTTGATTGGGTTGGTCCTATAGATAGACGAAGGGAAGTTATAACGATATCGATGATAAAAAGTTACCGGTCCCTTAATTTATCGATGGAAAAGAGATTTTATAGTTCAAACTTGTCTTTTGTACCTGGAAAATTGATTTTAATTTAATAAAGATGTAACCGAAGTGCTTTCTCTGCACACTATGTACGCGATATTGTAAAATACATTTTGTTAACAAATAAAATTATTTGAAAATACACCATTATAATATTTTGCTGACAGTGTGAAGCAATAGACTCGACAAAAAGTTGTTAGTTATTCGAAGGTTAATAAATGCGTCACAATGTAACTGATACCTTGGAAAGTTTCGGTAAAACAGTTGTTCTGCGTATATATCTCTATATCATTATCATAGCGGCGTATATGAAAATCCTATAATAAGATAACATTATTCTATACGTATAACGTTACACAGATATTATCGTTAATATATGTATATGTATCATTTTAATTAATATAAATATATATAATTCCATATATATTATGGAATCGATATGATAATGGAATTTATCGGAGTTATATATATATACTGGCTGTAAATACTTAAAAACAACCAATTCGATTAAATTGTATTTTTATAACTTGTTAAGAATGTTAAAAACAGTCTATATCCGGCAGTAACTTGTAAAAGTCGAAAATAAACCGAAGAGAAAGAGAGAGAAAGGGAGAGAGAATCGTAGTGCGCAGAAGGGACGAAACAAGGAAGGCGTCGCGCGAGAGGATAAGAAAGTGCGCAGCAAGGAAAGGGACTAGACTGTATATCCCATAGATGTATATACATATATATATAAAGACGGTAGCTCGCGGTGTGATCGACCAACCTCCAGGGCTGCGCCGACGCGCCCTCCCGACGTTTCTCTCTTTCTAGGCTGCCTCGAGTTAACAAGCGGGTGGGTTTCTTTCCGGTACACTCCGGACGTATCTCGCTCATAATGCCGGCGAAGGCACTTTTTTCGCAACTCTGTTTCTTTTATATATTTCTTCTGTCTCCTTTTATTTTATCGATCGCTTATAATGTCCGATTTTTCTGAACCGAGCGCCGGAGAAGGGGAGAGGGAAAGACGAAGAGAGGGAAGCAGAGAGACAGAGAGTGAGAGAGAAATTTTCGGTGGGCGATCAAATGTTTACTAAGGGGGGTTTGGGGTTGCGCGCTTGGTTTGATGAAGACTCGGGGTGGTCGATTGATTAAACCGCGATATGGGGTTATTACGTGTGTCTTTGAGGAAATACGCGTGTGATTCAATATGTTGATGTTATATTAGTAATCAAGATGGGATTGAAATTATTATCTTTTAGCTTGTATTAACTTTGAATCCCGTGTTTACCGTACATTTGTTAATTGAAATAGTTTCGACAATATTTTCAATATGTGGGAATATATATATACGTATACGAATTTGAGTACATACAAATCTTTACGTGAAATAGCGATAAGTAGTATTTTCCGGGTATTATGCACGATATTAATATTGCAAGTATATCAATATTTAAGACTTACCGCGAGGAATATGCCAGCTAGAAAGTTGATTGTTTTTGTTTGTGAACCTTCGTCGGTTCTCGCTTCGAACAGAGATCTGCAAATGATAAATAGAATCATCAGATATTTGTTTATAAAACAGAAATCAATTGATAAACAATTTTATAAATAATTATTCGTCACGTTTAAACAATAAGGAAATGTGTATAATTAAGTACAATTATATACTGTATAATATATAATGTTTTAATGTTATCAGTGATAATACACCATAAATATTATTAGTCGACTACAAATTTTTCATTCTATTATTTCCGCAATGTAAATTTTGAAATTCATTCTCATCTCGTAATGGTATTCCGTATAAAAAGACTGTTAAAAAAGGACCTCGTAAGCGTAATCGGGAAACCGTTCTCTTGCAGCATACCGAGATCGCAATAAATCCATCGAGTCACTGGAATAATCTGAGCGACTCCAGCTGCACAATTAACCATCCCTTAAATTTTCTTCAAGTCTCAAAGTATCACTCGAGCCAATAAATCGCGGACGATTTTCCCTTGCCTCGAAGACAATCGACCCTGTTGCGAGAGAGCGAGTGAGAGCGAGAAAGAGAGAGAGAAAGAGCGAGAGAGAGAGAGAGCTCTACACCCCTTGTCCCGGTAATCCAACATGATGTAAACACAGGCCGGCGCGTAAACGGCCGACCGATAAGCGCGACGCGCCGGCACAAGAGTCATGGCCTCCTGTTTCGCTACGATAAGAGTCGCGGGATCCCCTTTGCCCCCTTCGCCCCCTTCCCCTCCTGGCCCAACCCCTTCCAAGACGTAACAAGATCACGCGCCCGAGCCTTACCGCGTGTAGACACAGGTATTATACGGGATATAAGGGGTGTAACTGCAAGGTGAGAAAGTGTAAGTGAGACGCGTATGTTTTGAGGTATCTTGATGCTCAAACGCGGAGGGCTTTGTTCGATGGTCAGACCTGGTTCAACGGTGTATCTCCTAACTGTCTTTTCTCGTCACCTATCCTTTTCTCCTTTATTACAAATTTGTCTAAAATTTTGAATACTCCGTTTATCTCGGACGATTTGTAACGGTTACGGCGATAAAATATTTCTATAGGCGACAAACCTTCGAAATATAAGTACGAAATATCGTGATGGAAGAGGGTGGGGCGATAAATCAAAGAAAACTGGCTTTTCACACGAACGAACGATCGGAATATCGCTCGACTAGACGATATATAAAGGAGAGTCCTCGGTTACGGAAAATCCGATGGGTAGCCCTATAAGAGTAAAATGCCTCGGTCCTGTTTGTTTTGGAGAGATGCGCACCCGGTATGAGAATATCTCGGGCGCAAATGCGAATTCGTTAGTAAAAGTTAAGGCAACGAACGAGCGAGCCGCCATCGCGCGATTTATGAGAGCTGCAGCCTCGCGTCGGCCGATAGCAGCACGCAAAAGGACAATAACAGCCCAGCGAGGAGGGCACCGGCAGTATAAGGAGGTGTAACGTGCTCATAAACACCGGCCGCGGGCAATAAAAGTGGAATTCGCATAAAACGAGCCTCCCAACCACCCACCTCCTCCCTCTATTATATACGACGTACAAAGCCACCGAACGAAGGGAACGACGCGATACCGAGATTGAGAAAAGAGACCCTATAGACTCTAGTTTATGGATATAAATTATTTCAAAGCTAGATTTCAGGTGGACCAAACGTTACCTTTTCACTTGACAAGGACTATTTTATACCTCGGCTATCCTCTTTTTTTTTCTTCATTTCATTCTCTCGTGATTCTTGCACATAGTCACTTGAATTCTGTGACTATACACTTCTTTTTTTTCTCTTCGTATATTAAAACATTATATCTCTATCGAATTTTATCGTTTTAATGAATTTTTTACGCTAAAAGATTAGGAATTTATTGGAAGAAAAGTAGAACACATTGTTGACTAGTTAATTCGCATCATATTATTAGTCTCCTATAATCTGGCATAGGATGAGATAAACAGCAAGATCGATATTCTATAATTGAGAAATATTTAATTAAACGACGGTTTCAGTCAAAACTAAAGATAAATCAACATTATAATTTGCTAGAGCTTTTCACATTTTCTTCGAAGATACCAAGATACCATTTATCAATTCACTTCTAATTAACTCCTGACATTTATTGAACTTATTGAGATATTGTATTGTTGTAATTTATAAATGTTAAATAATTCAGGTACAATTTACACGAATAACTGAATTTTGAATTAAATTTTGTTTAAACATTAACGTTAAATAAATGTAATGTAATTAAACAATAATTTAAACGCGAATGATACATCGATAATACTTTCTAAACGTATAATCCGTGAGAGAGAAATCATTTCATCAAATCGATAATAATGAAATTCCAGTATTTATCGGTGTAATCGAAGTGACATCGAGTTATTTGTAGAAACTTTTTTAATTAACTTGACAAAATGACCGAATCGAGCAACATGTGACGTTACTCCTGGATACAGCCATTTTTGTTCGCGATAACCGTAACTGTAAAAAGTTAGTGCATTCTTGGAAAATCAATTCTAGACCATTGGCAACCTCAAGATATTACGTTGGCGGCGCGTGGACCTGTATTGAATTGCAGCATCGTGAAAGAGTTCGACAGCTTTGCCAAGGGAATAGAACGTAACAGACCTACTTCACCGACAAGAACTACCCTATAAGCCAGCCAATGGGTTTACAGTTCTTCTTTTTTTCTTTTCTTTTCCTTATTATACATTGAAAATTGTTCGCGAAAATTGAAATTACTATATTCACTTTTTCTTTTCCTCTTAAAACCTTTTCCCGAATCCTCCAAGTAATGCTGATGTACCACGTTGTTGTTATCCATTACGGAATCGTGTATGGTACAAGAAGGCTTTTACTTTTGAAGCCTCAACATATTTCTATTGTGAATGATTTATCGTAATACAACTTGGAATTGAAAAGCAACAAAAATATTTTTTCTTTCTCCGAATTTTATATATGTTGGATGGATGGATATCGCGGCGTATAGCATACTACACTTCTCATAAACAATTCAGCAACTGCAATATATCGGAACGAATTAGGAAAAAAGGATGAAAAAAAAAATTACGCGCAGTAAAAATGAGCAGCAGCAGTAGCACCGACAGAGAAAAAAAATGATATCAGCGTTATATACCAAAGGGGGTGAAAAAGGGAGGGATACGAAAAGAAAGAGGAAACGTACGAGCAAGTTAATTGAAGCTTTCCGTCAACAATGCGCTGGCCAACGTTGTATTGGATTTTACCTCGAGGTCGTTATATTGCCCGTTTATAAGTGGACGTGGTCGCAACACGCGCACGCGTAACGTCGATCCGAATCGGCTGCTCTTCCAACGCTAATACTTTTCCCTCCTATTCTTTTTCATCTTAGGACGCCGCTATTTTTCCGGGTGCAGGTTTTGTTTTCCTTTTCACGTCCCCGCGGTTTGATTGCTTCCTTTTCCTCCTCTAAATTAATTCTTTTTCTCTTACTCCCTCCCCCCGCGCTCTCAATCTTATTTCATCTTTTCCGCATGATTTTTGCTTCAAACTTGTTGCCAGAGGTAAAATGTAAAATTGAAAGCGTCGAGTATCAGAGTTTCATAGGTCGTACTATCTCAAGAGAGAAAGAGAGAGAAAGAATGAGTTTGTTATCGATTTTAAGATGAGTTGGATAAAAGTCCATTAATTCATTAGCTATCATAATAATGGCTTCCTTTTTCGTACTGTTGTTCTTTAGTTATCTACCTTATATTATCGAATGCAAATATCTATATATATATATATATATACACATACACACACATATTCGAAAAATGCTTCGTTTCTCCAATTGCTGATATTTAATCGAGTTATTATTAAAATACTATTACTCAAATTAAATATCATGGATGGTGTATTAAATAAATTTGTATCAATATACCACAACACGCATAAAAATGTCATTACAATGTTCAATTAAAACGTTATTGATGAATAAGTGAGTCTATAAACAAATCTCGGATTTTATAAAGTAAACAAGGCGATTTAGAAACATGTAAGCGAGCATTTAATTTTGACACAATATGATAATGATGCTACTTAAAGCATGCAAATTAGTTTATTTGAATTGTCGTTCGAGTTAGTTGTAAGCCTATCATACAGTTTCTGAGCTATATTTTTATATATCAAGTACTTTGAATAATACGTGAAGTTCTAATTTAAATAATAAATATTCAATTAATTATCTTTAGATATTTTTCAAGTAAATAAATTATCGCAAAACAGTATGTGCAATAAAAATGCAACTAAGCTTACTTTCTAAGACCGCGCATCTTTCATTTGTAATATTTGTATATGCAGGTTAAACACGTATCATAATTTTATTAAAAAGTTTTGGTGAACAGGTTATTCAAACAGTATAATTCCATAATATCTAGCGATATATATATATATATATATATATATATATATATATATATATATGTAGAGAGAGAGAGAAACTAAAATTAGAATGAGAAATAGGAATTAAATAACCATAAAAAGTTAGAAGGGAGAGATCGTAAAATATATCTCGATTTAACGGCACTCGAGTACCAGTAGCTAACACTTCAAAGTGTGCGTGTGTATATATATATATTTAAATGTGTGTGCGTGTGTGTGTGTGTGCGCGCGAGGATGATGATGATGACCTCGCAAAGATCAAAGATCGAAGTCGAGAGTTAAAAAATTAACGTTTAAACGAAAACGTGTGGTCAGCTTCGATTCGAGCCATTGACAAATTCAAGCCTCGGGCTGAATAAATACGTAAAAGACAAACGGGAGAATAGAGAAATCGAGGATCCACGGGCCCATGTAAATTCGAAAGCCGATTGCCGAGTGAGAGACCAAATTCCGTGTCGCAAATATATAACAGACGCGCGCAAAGGCAAATCGCGCGCGAGCACACAAACTCATCGGCCCGGTCTTTTGTACCGCATACGCAAGGCACGAGAGCAAGAGAGCGAGAAGACTGTTTTGGTATTGAAATACGCGCTCGAGCGCAGAAGCCGAATGGTAATATTTTTGGCTTCCCGTGCGACGACGACCAGCCGGACGGATGGACTTATGTTCCCTTCTCTCAAAGAGAGTGAGTGAGTGAGTGAGTGAGTGAGTGAGTGAGTGAGAGAGAGAGAGAGAGAGAGGAGTAATCGCATTATTCGCATCGAAATCTCGGACTGTGCCAGACTAACACAGAGACAAAGGAATCCCGATTTTTTCGCTTCGTTTCGACAACTTTTCCCTTATATGATCTCTCTGTTTTCGATGAGGATGATACTTGCCTTTTGTTTTTGCTCACGTCCCGTTATCTATCGCAAGTATTCCCAAAAAATGTACGTCGCAATGGTTATTCACGATATTTGACATTTATCACCTCACGAAATATGATAATCTTCGAAAGTTATCGTAATTATTTTATAAAACTACACGAGAAATGCAAATGCAAATGCGTTATCTGTAATGTTACTGTTAAAAAGCAACTTGGTTAATTAAACCATAAATAAAACTAAAAATAGAATCGAGCAATGAAAATGACATGAAATTTACACACGTGGGAGTCGTGGAAATTAGAAAAACCAACATTCCGATAAACTCGAGTAAACTGCCGCAATTGCATTACAAATAAAGCGGAACGCTAATAATCCATATAAACCAATTAAAAACCAATTCCCCTGGTTATATCCCCTCAAATTAGTAATTTACCCCCACCGAGTGAGTGTCCGTTCGAATCATGACCAGGTTCGTGTTCCCTTATACGCAAAGCCTTGCAGACCTTCGGCTTATACCGGTTATCCCCTCTCGCCTACCGATTTTATATACACCCAATGTGTCTCTCTTTCTATGTATAGGTGCATTTGCGCGCGCGTGCGCGACCGCGTGTGTGTGAATATATACATATATAAAATACACTTTCGATCTTGTAAGAAAGCTGGCGTATGTATAAGGAGGCCGTGAAAACGCCAGGTCAAAATGAGCTTTGTGCGAATCCTTGGCTTTTCCCGCCTTCGCGGAACTCATTTCGCTTGGGGAATTTCCGGGCGAGAAACTCGACTGACCTTTACGCATTTTTCATTGGTTTGGGGAAAGCCCCGCGGGTGGCCGCAGAACAATTGTCTAAGCGTGTCCTCTAGTTTCTCGGCTTCAATGCAAAATTTACTTTTCGAACGGACTTGACATTGAGCGAGAAGAGATAAATTTTGCGCACGTTCAATTTTCAGCCTTAAGATTTTAAGAAGATTCACTGGTTCCTATTCACCATTTGTTTATTTATTTGCATTGCGTAATAACTGACGTTTATTAATATTTACTAATTATGTAAAGTAAATGCATTTACGTATCCTTTTCTTTTATTAAATTGTTCCCATACTTTGCTTAATTAACATATTCATACGTATCACGAAAATATTGACATTGTGTATGACAAGAAGCAGGAAACAAGGTTTTTAGAGTACCAAGAAACTTGCGCAAGACATCGAATATATTTATATCAAGCTATTGCACGATTTAACAGCTTTTATCAACACGACATTTCTTAATATTTATTTAACGTTTAAATTCCAAATGTAAACTTAATACGTCCACAAATCACTCGGAAATATTAATATAAAGTTGTAAACATTCACTTTTACGAACTATTAAATTATACACATATATTACAAAGCAGTAATTCAACGAAAGTTTGAAAAACCAATCATACTGGGATGTATAAGTTTAAACTGCATAACTACCTCGCCGGTAAGTCCAACAAAATTAAGGATCGAAGTATACGAAACAATATCGCAAATCGAATGAATTACAACGATTTTGAATTAAAAAGACCCCTGCCCGCCAAGTATGCCAAGTTTATTGAAACGGCGCATCGCGCGATTATGCGAAATATCGAGGGAGTCAACACGCGGTTCGTGACATCACGCGCATCAATTATCACGGACATTTGATAAATTCAACGACCGTAAGCGCGCAAACTTCTCCGTTCGGTTTATTCACCCAAAGCCGGGGCTGACAATTTTTATTGTCTGTAATTTACGGCGCCTTTTAACGACCCCTACCTCTTAATAGTTATATATATGTACATATATATACGTATACGTTGATTACGTTCGATTTTAATCGATGAGCGTAGGTCGATAAACATTGTACGAAAACTTTGTCAAACTTGACATTCTAAAAATCACTTCAGTTTTAAAGAAACCGTGAAATCGATAAGTTTTTCTTAAAAGTATTTTTGCTCTTTACGTTATATATATATTCGAATTTAACGATGTTCCGAAGTTCCCGTTAGTATACCAATATTTTTTTTCTTCAAATTAATAATTAACGACATTCTAATTACAACGAGTATGCTAGTTAAAATTCAATTCTAATTGAGCGTAAGTAAAGTTTTGTTAAAGAGGTATTACGTTGCAAAATATTTAGTGCGGTTAGGCTTTATGTTAATCGTGTTTAAACTTCTATAAAGAGCAAAGGAATTATCAAACACTTCTAACAGCTCGACTCTTTAGCGAGCATAGATTAAACGAGTTTTTATTACGACAGGATGCGTTTCTAAGTAGAACGTTACACTGTCTCTAACTAAGAACCAAACAACTTGCGATAGGTTAGAAAACTTAATTTTTGCAACTCATATTTCAACGTGAATAATTGAAGAATTTGTTAAAGAGTTGCTTGTATTACTTTAATTAGAAATACCAAACGACGTATTTATTACTCGAAATAAATTGTTCACTTAAGATTTCTTCAGTATATATAAAAATAATTTTGAGGATTTCTCCTCGGTGATTACATACATATATTTTTAAGAAAATAATTAATATTGCGCGAATAGTTGGAAAAAATACCTTGAATATAATTAAATTTAAATAATTTAAAGAATGTGTTTACCATAAAATTTTGTGTATTTCTATTAACGAAATAAAGAAATAATAAAGGACACCGAGAGTATTCAACACGTACGATTATTTAAATGGCATTTATATAAGGCCCCTCTTAAACGAAGATTAATGAATGAAACGAAGCCGCGTGAAAATAAAGAAATTCAAATCGCTTATACACGTACAGTGTTTGCATGTTTAATTTCATACGGTAATAAATAAACGTTTATCTTAACAAAGTTTCGGGACGACCGTAGTATCTTTATTACGCGATTCCAAGTCGCATCGGCAAAAAAGCGCGCGCGTGTGTGTGTGTGTATGCGTGTATAAAATCTCGGCATTTCGCGCGTAAATGACTTGTATTTCGAATTACGTTCACCCGCGCCTCGCGATCTAACGCGTAATTATACGATTATTACGAAATTATTTGTACCGCAAGTAGCTTCGATGAGTACGCGATATAGGACTAATGTGCCAGCGAGAAGGGAGCGCCGTGCAAGAAGAAAGGGGGGCAAAGGAAGGTATAAGGGGGAAAACTGAGATGATGAGCGCCACAGTGAAAGAATTAAGAGAGCGTGAGAGAGAGAGAGAGAGAGAGAGAGAGAGAGAGAGAGAGAGAGAGAGAAGGCACAAGCCCGCAAGGAGGAGAAAGAGGCAAACTTTGCGGAGAAAGAGGAGAAGGGGAGAAAGATTCAAATATGGCGCGGAGTCGCGCTGGAATGCGGTTGTTATATACCATAGGGACATTTGTTTTGGTCACTTTCGATTCGCCTCTCTTTCTCACGTACGTCCACGCACACACCAAAGAGTAGTTACCGATCCTCTCTCGCTTAACCGTACACACACACGCGCACACACACACACACACACACACACATCCGTGCACATGTACTTCGTATACTCGAGAAATCGGACGACCGATAGCAGTAGTTTTCCTCTACACTTTACGGTGTGAGATAGAGTGTTGGGAAATTTTTTATTTTCCTCTCTGGTAGTTCGTTTTTGAGTTACTTCAAATACGTCGTAAATTCACAATATTAAGTATATAAATAATTTAATAAGAAATTGTTTTATAATGATTTTGACTTATTAATTGTATTACAAAATTACAAAATACAACAAATCGCAATAATTCGATGTTTCAGAAAAAAGTAATAATGAAATATGTTTAAAGTGTATTAATAAATTGTAGGTTCCTAAGTTCCTTATCGACTCGTTAGAACACTGGATACACAAGAAAATGAGAAACATATTCCAGTTTCTTTAAAAACAGGTATACAAAGCAAAATGGCCAAAAAAAAGTTGAAACGCCCCGTATTTGCGGACCCTGCGCGTATAGTAAAACTGAATGTGCCGTAGCTGACCTTGAACGATGTCGCTCCCGAGAACGATTATCCGGCACACGAAGAGAAAGAGACCGAGAGAGGAATCTCAAACTTCGACTATATACACACACGTGTGCCTATATATACGTATATATATATATACACGTGCGTTCAAACGATTTATTATGTTTTCCCGGAGGTTTTGTTCCAGTTTCTCATTTTTTTTGGCATAAAATTCCTTCTATATTTTGTGTCTTATATGGAAATATTGCGAGTTGTTTGCGGCGACATTGATGTAAAAGTAAATGAATTTAACGTTTTCTCAGTGACGCGAAGCAACAAATGTCGTTCGTTAAATGTCCAGTGCGTGCGATCGATGACTTTGATCTCTTTCGAAAATAGGGGGAGTCAGCTCTGGGAAATTTTCTTTTAAAACGGCATTTTTCCAGCTAACCGAGGGATGCCGCGGCTCAATTGCCCGATGATCTATTAGATCGGGGCTTCGGTGGCAAGTACGAATTAACCCTCTTTACTCCTCGCCCGTTCCTTCTCTTGAGTTGTCCCCCCTCCCCTCCCCCTACCCACCTCCTCCTTCTCCTCCGCTATCCCTTCTTTGAATCATGCGAGCCGCAGCAAAAGATTAGCTCTCGAAGTAAACACTCGCGCGTATATATATATGTGAGGTTGTCCTACTTTTCGAGTTCAAATTTTGATTATCTAATAAAGTCTATAAAACTTATGTATATACAAGCTAGAGCTTTAAATCTCTTTGCGATACTTTCTTATTTTTATCGAACGATGTCGTATATATACAGATTCCCAGTATTTCGTTGATTTGGATAATTGTATAACTTATACGTTCTGTAAAATAAGTTTTCCAGAATATTCCTCGAATCTAGAGATTTTGACGAAAATCTTGTATAGAGAAATATCGCGCGTGACGAAGGAGAAAAAAAAATAATGGAACAATCGAGTCGATCCCACGAATCTTAATACCATAAAGACGCTAAACGATCGTAAATTGCCGAGTAGTCGA
This sequence comes from Theocolax elegans, assembly GCA_026168455.1. Classification (NCBI taxonomy): domain Eukaryota; kingdom Metazoa; phylum Arthropoda; class Insecta; order Hymenoptera; family Cerocephalidae; genus Theocolax; species Theocolax elegans. The sequence continues at coordinate 92,620,275 of CM047426.1, read as the reverse complement.
AAGTTGATTGGTCGAATTCAATGGGACTTGTATAGCGTCAGTCCAATCGGTTGATTTCCGCCTGATTGGCCAATCGGATCAAATCTGTAATGAACCTCGAGATGCCGGCGTCTGTCGATCTTTCGATACTAAAACGCGAAGGCCGCGGATGTAAGCCATATACTTCTCTCTGTATCGATCTCTACAACAAAATGATAAATCCACCTATTCCCCGAGACTGCCTTATCGTTTAAGAAAGAAAGACGGAGAGAGAGAGGGAGAGAGAGGGAGGGAGAAAGGGTGAGGTAATGGAGGGGGGGGAGGGAGGGAGGTACGGGAAAAAGCGAACAGTCTTCTATCTCGGAATGCGTGTTTATAATTCTTTTCCAATCAGTGCCGATCGGATATGTACGTGTTTCTGATAAAATAGTAGATACGTAGATACACCCACGTGTTTGTTTCTTTCCCGTAATTTCGCGGTGTATTATCTATATTATTTTGTATACAACGAGCCAAGTGGCTTCTTCACTTTTGTCACACTTACACATACACATACCAAATGGAATGTCGATATGATTTAGCCTGAGAGACAGATTCTTTTTGTGATAGGGAATGTTATTTTGACTTCAAACGTATCGGGTCAGTGCTCGTATCAACTCAAATGAAATTTATATTTAAAATTCTGCGATTGTAAATTGTAACATTGTTATTCGGTATGGAGATTAATTTGAAACTCGAATGAAGTTAAATGAGACGAACGTATATTGCACGAAGTTTATTATTATTTTATTATTATTATTATTATTATTAAATAAGAATATTTTTTATATTATATTCACTTGGTTAATACCTTAAGTGTGAAAATGGGGAATAACCAAAAGAAAAATAATGAATATTTCAAGCACCGTGTATCATTGGAAATGATAAACGACGTTATAATTCGATTGTAATACACAAAGAGCCACAAATTAATACAAAGTAGATGTATATTAGTTGAAAGAGCAACAATTTTTCAAAATACACATTAGAAAGTAACTAGCCAAGGATAATTGGTCAATTTGCCAAGTGCAACAGTTTCGAGCGCGAAAGATATGTACATATATAGAGGTAGTATACCCTCGGCGAAGGTAAATATATAAAATACGGTAGGCGAGAACCCGCAATGAATTTCCATGACATTAGCATAGAGCCATCACGATGGCCAAATAAAATTTCGCGATTTTTAAACGACAGCCCGCGCTATTATTCACTTCGTCCGCGTGTAATAAATGCGAAAAAGAAGAACCAAATCTTTCGTTCTTTCTTTCTCTCTCTCCCTCTCTCTCTCTTTCTAACTCACTCGGTCTGTTCGTGTCGTGGTCGGTATACAACTCGGACGCGTCTGGCGTTTCGTGCCTGTTAATGGACACTGGAAAAGTATTCACGAAGGCCGCGCTCGCGAGCGATTGTTTCTCACGGAGAGCCGACAGCGTCTCTCTCTCTTTCTCTCTGCTTTTTCTCGTGCTCTTCCTCGCGCCCTGGACGCGTCTCTTCGGCTTTTTCCCAGGCGTTTTTCATTAGCGGCATTTTCTTAGTATACACGAGAGAAAAGAGACCGAGGAGAGCCAAGTTCTTTTCGTTACGTTCATACACAAATATAATTTCCTGATACAAAGACAGAATTTACTAAAATGATCAATGTCGGTAAATAGACTTGTCTATTTTTCTCAAATATATTTGGTATACAACTGTATTTAATTAAGTAAAACATAGTAATTCAAAAATAAATTATTTAGTAAGAATTTTTTAACATATCTTTTAAATTAATTAATATTTACAATTTGTTTTATATTTATGTTAAGAATAGATCAGTAAATAAATATTATTACAACATATAATACACGTATCTAAATAAACGGTTTATTTTATTTACATTTCTTAATCTCCCCGAAGCAACAGCATTTGCATTTAAAATGTATACTTGCACGAAAACTTTTGGTAAAGACTGTAAGGGTACAATCTTCGTAAAGTAAATGATCTGCAACGAAGAATGCAGTTCTGACACCGCATTCACTTCGTGTTAAGGACAATTAAATCTATACAGTTTATTTGCATTAGATAAAACAAGCCCATTTATGGTTATACTCCTATATTTCGCAATATATATATATATATATATGAATTGTAAAAGGAACCGATAACGAAATTATATAAAAAACTAGATAATCCAAGTGAACATCTTACTTCTTTAATAATTGCTTGACCAAATTGATTATTACGGAGTGAATTATAAATTATATCTTGAGAGCTCTTTACCCTGTTACCTCTAATGTGCATCGTATAGACTTCGTATACGAACAGTCAATTGTATACCTTCGAGTTATACACGTCTGGTTCGTGGCATATTACTAGCGTAAACGTAAAATTAAATACTTCTAAACCACTTTTGCTCTATACACTCAAATGCTCCATTTCTTTATTTTCTTTTTGTTTATAAATAGCAATCGAGGTCTATAAATATATCGTGAGCAAACGTTTCACGTATACGCTTTTGCAACACCTATATGATCGATAGATCCTTAAACTTTTCGCGAGCACGTGCCATTTTTTTCTCTTGCCTTCTTTATTTTCTCGACTATTTATTACGGTATTGATTGAGCTACGCTCTTAGAGATATAGCTTTTCAATTTAACTAAGGTTAATAAATGTTATTTCGTTTATAAACGGCTTGTGACGGGTAATGTACGTTTATACGCAATCTGGTAATTTTGATACGCCAACTTTATACGAGTCAGTTCATGTTGAAAAAAGTTAATAAGAAATGTAATTTCCTTTTTTCTTTACTGTTCGACTATTTTTTTTTCTTCCAATTTATAACTTTTATTACTTTACTTTTAATATTAAATGGTGGGCTATTTCCAATTTTACATCAAACAAAACAAAAATTCTTTTACAATGATAGTCGCGCCATCCTAAAAAAAAATAGAAGATTCTCGATTATTAAAAAAAAAGTACCGGACGACATACTCGCACCGTCTCCGTTTCGTAATTTGACGACCCATAGGAGATCGCGCATCCGACTGCGTCACGGTCGCTCGCACGGTGTTTACGGTTTGTGCAGCGTCGGCTCGAGGCGGCTTGTCAAATACCGTTGAAGGGGTAAAGAGAGGAAAATGGAGTCGCGAAAAAAAGAAGGAACGCCGCAGGAGAAAATCGAATAACGCTCGATTAAATCGCCTGGTGTGTGGCGTTCTCGTGAATTTTGCGTGTACTTGCGTTCCAAAGTGAAATTTTAATTTACAAAGTGTTTTTTCTTTTTATGAAAATACTCAAACGCTGCCCCTGTATTTACGTAAAATCCTGCATTTCCTTGATGGAACTTTAAATATAAAGAGCCAAGAATAATTGATTTTATTACAGCTGAACGTTATGTAAGGTATATTGGAAATGAGGTGGTTTTAATATGTAACATACAATTAAAAACAACTAATTAAAGATGAATTTTTACTTTATTTGATGAAGTTATAACACGAGAGAGAAAAACACGTCTTATTGATACGAGTGATATGCTGAGAATAAAAGTAACAAAAAGAAAAAGTATACATTTTTGCCCTTATTCATAGTTGAAAAATAAAATTTGACACTGTATATATAAGATTACAATATTAGAGTGTGAAAGTCTTTAATTGTTCTACGAACATCAATTCATTTTTGTCTTCATGGAATTATGTTTCAACGATACTCGTGTAATATGAATATTGGTTATTATGTTATACATTCACGCTGCAATGCATTTACATAAAAGGATATTTTTGTTAATATAAAAACTCGAAACTCCAACAAGGGAAATAATTATTATTCTACGTAAGTGTATTTTAAATAGAAAATTAAATATAAATGTACAGAGTCTGGAAAAATTAAGTTAATCATTTGCGTATCGAAAGTTGTTTAATATCAATTTTAAACAATGGATAGTATTTAATTTCTCGATTTCTTTATTGGGAAATTGTTCTAAATATATCTTGATGTTTGACTCTTGTTTTATAATCAATGAATTTAAATTTAGATATCATTAATATTCAATAATCGAGTCAAAACAAGGCCAATCAATGGCTTACTATTATAAAACGAGCGACACAGATCTAAAAAAATTTGCATTAATTATCAGAAAGTAACGTCGATATGAAATATATTATTGGTTAATATTTTCTATTATTATTATAGATTTGCACTTGCGTAAAAATGGCGTGTATAGAGTAATTTAATATTGTAAAACAAGGTTGATAAGGTAAGAAGGCAAATCATGGTTACCGCGACAAGGCGAACAAAAGAGAGGATGAACGTATTTATGAGGTTTCGCATTTTGGGAATAATAAATGGTATCTTGTAAAATCGTTCGAATCGATTATGAGAGTTGCGCGAGGAAGACTGAGAGGTATATAAGGCCTCCCTGCGCGTCAGAGTCGGTTTCCATCTACGGTTACCGTTGGCAGCCGATCTGGTGCATCGTCGGCGCACTAAACACCACACGCGCCTCCCGTCGCGACCATCGAAAGCCGATACACCGATCCTCGCACATACAAATACATAATGTGTATATATTATACACGCGAGTGTACGCGCATATATAGTGTATACGTATATAGAGCGACAAAAATAGCAAATTATCGCAACGGCGGCGTCATGAGAAGGAGCCGGCGCAATTCGACTCGTTATTTGCGCGCACACGTATACGTGTATACGTGTATACGTATATACGTATATATGTATATGTATATATCTACACAAACACACAAACGCACACACGCACATACGGTCATTCTTTTACGAGCTCCTCGTGGCTCACGCGTCAAATTGCGTTTAATTTACGACTTATCGAGCGCGTGTCGCTGCCCGCAAAACCGTGAGTGTGCGTACTGGACCACCGCGAACGCAACCTATCGCTCTCTTTGATATTACACCGAGAGACAGAGAAAGAGAGAAAAATAGAGTTTCGACTATCGTTTTTTATCGACCTTTTTTTTCTCTTTTTATTGGGAATTGAAAGCGAGGGTTATGTTCAATGAATAAAATTGAAATTTTCACCGCTTGTTTTGTAGTCGCAGTCTAGGTCAAGAGGTGCTGTTTGTCGCCGATGAAAAAAAATTGGTTTATTTTCGCTTTTGGAACGCCATACTGTACAACTAAAAATAAATTAATCAGCTTACGCACCGTAAATCTATTTCATCGACTTTACAATTATAGATAATTGATTGATTTTTATACGACGACTGGCATAACTTTTATCACAATCTATTTTTAGTTTTTATCTGTTTGTTTACTTTTGACTATATCCAATGCTACATAGGAACAAAAACTTAATACTTTTTAGAGTTGTTTGGAGTTTTATGATTCCACGAACAAAACCGTGAAGAAAAAAAAAATACCTCCGTTAAAATGAATCATAAGGTTACGCATTTTTATGCTCTGAAGCAATTGACATCAATTATTCACCGATTTAGAGATATATTTTAAAGATAATTTAACAAAAAAACTTTTTTACAGTTTTATTAAAAAATTATAATTATTCGATTAAACGTGTATCGCTTATTCGTATAGCAAACGTTTTTGGTTCTCACATTATATTCGATCGATGACCATAAAAGGTTGAAATGTAAAAAATCACGTGGCATGTCGTGCGTACATCGCGAACACGAAGCCACGAAATCCACTGACGTCAAAGGCCCATACGAGCGATTCTCAACTTTCCACGTCTCGTTCGTAACAGCTAACTTGGCACTATTCGCTACATGTCCCGTTGTCCTTTTAATTGTCAAGCTCATTTTTCTTTACGTAATTCGCTCGGATATATAAGAAGAATTTCTTGGTTACACGTGGCAGAGTTGATGAGAAAGGAGTAACATTTTTTTCTTTTCCTCTATTTTAATTCTTTTGCGCGAATTGCTACACCAAATGAAGTTTGTTCCAGTTTCTAGATTTTCATGTGGTGAAATATTCGGTTTTCGCTGCATGGCATGTATGCACATACGAATATTTGCTTCGTTTTACATTTAGGTGCAGATGCGCTGACAATAACTGTAAAACAGCTAAGTGGATTTTAATGGGTAATATTTAATTAGCTAGGTATTTCCTGCTACAATAATATAAACCGTCGGTAATGCAAATGGAATATGATGTTTTATTATTTTTAGCGTTCGATGGGGTAATAATAATAGTTAAGACTAGCATTACACTTTGTAATTATTATTTGTTTTGCAATAATATACATACATATAGGCAAATGGAAACGGTTTTACTTCGTTTTGAAATTTGTAATACCCATTGGTATAGTGATAACATTAAGCAAAACTTCGTAGATGCAATTGTACGTTTGTAATATTTCTTACGAGTCATTGATTTGTTGAAATTCATTTTATTACGTTTACATACGTAAATCAAATTCGTCGTTTACGTTTAAAGACAAAAAAACTGTATCGCAAGCTCTTCGAGTTCTTGGTATAAAAAAAAAGTGGCGAGTCCAAGCTTTTGCAATAAACACGACTGTTTTCGCTTGAATCAACTCTAACCTATACGTGTCGTGTCTTCTATCGCTCTTTCCACTTCCTCGTTTTTACGAGCGCGCAGTGTATGTGTATAGTTACATATAGCTTTATCTCTCTTTTCGCGCGCGAAATTCGCGCTTGTGACACGCGCGAACGACTTTTGCAACGTCTTGTGAAACGACACCAACGCGGTGTCACCAGCACGGGAAAATTTTCACTGCCTCACTCTCTACCTCGTCCCTCCACCTCCCTCTTTCTGATGTATATACCATTTGACATAGAAATTGTGGATTATAAACGCTGTTTTCATTATACCATTCCCCGAGGTTGTAATTGGGATAGTTTCTCCGTGGATGCGAGTTCGTTTGGTGGTTGCAACGACTCGATTACACCATTCCTGTGTTTTCTTTGGCCCAAGTATTACTATATAATGGAATTATTTGTACAACGCTGCTCGTTTACATTCAAGACGGAAAGTTGTTTAGCTGGTATTCAAAGCGTCAAAAATAAACATTTTATTTTTAATGCATTGTTTTTCTTTCTAAATATTTCGATAAACGTTTTTTAAAAACAATATCGCAATTGTACGGAACCGCGTAATTGTCTATTAATTTCACAATGTTTATTTCCACAAGCGATACTTATATATATAACGAGCGAAAATTTAATTCGTGAATATATCAACCAGTAGTACCGACAGCAATGTATGTGTGTATATTAATTATATTGTGACAACTATCTTTATGAAAATAATACAATACGACAACACAAAGGAACTATAACATCTATTGGCAAAGTTACAATAATTTCAATTCGCATTGTATTTCGATTGCGCGAAAAAAAATATAGCACAACTTTGCTTTGTGAGTACCGTGTAATAAAAAAAAAAAAAGAGGTGCAATTTTATACATTCACCTTATTTACATTAATCATCGATCGGAGAATGAATATGCGAAGTAAAACCGATCAATAATAATCAACGATACCAATCGATTGATCGATCCCGACGTTACGAACCTGCTGGTTTAATACCGCGCGCTCATTAACCGGAGTTACAAATGGATGCTTCCCCGAAGAGAAATTCGATGGTGCCTTTTTAAGTTGTTCTTTTTTTTTACAAACCGACTGTTTCGCGACACCGTTTATTTTTGATCGATGAACGATCTTTTGTGTAATTATTCATTACACTATATAATCGGTTGTCATCTACCAATTAATCGAGAACTATTCAAGTTCGATTTGTATTACTTCGATATCAACAAGTGTATCGTTCAATTTGCACCACGTTTCTTTTGCTCGCTGTCTTTCCTCCGTATCAACGTTCACTCGTATACGCGAATTTTGAATTATTTTAAACCTCGATTCGCTCGTAAATTGTAAAATGACTTTTCAATACTCGGTATATAATAAATTCAAGTATGATTTACGAGAAGTTGAAGAGGGTGATATGCATAAAGTGTGTCTAATTAATATATTAGTTAAATGCGCAGCAAAACTCGTACTCTTATACGAAAATTTGAAAAACATTTTCGAGACAAATACGCGCGTGTACGAGCGGAATTCAATATTCTAACGGCGTACCGCATTCCGCGCGGTGCTGAATTTCCAACGAAAATTACATCGATCAGAATAACATCTGTGAAACAAAATTTCTGCGCGCTCACGTACGCGTGACGAAAAAAGGGGTCCAGAGAGTGGATGAAAAAAGGAGTCACGAATAGAAAAGAAAAGAAAAGAAAAGAAAAAAAGATGAAGAAGAAGAGCGTTGAGGGGATTTGACCACCTTCTGATTTGTCTCTTTTTGGCCTTGCCTTTTTAAACGCGGGCGCACTATAATTTAACGGTAATTCGAGGGCAGTGGTAAAATGTATATTTCTTTTATGCTAAAGGAAGCGAATAATGTATTTTAGATGCGTTGATGTGCACTCTCAACATTGAATTTCAAAAACGACATTTTAAATATGTGCTTTTATGCGGTGTATTAAGAAGATACGAATTGCCACGTGTAATCGGATTTAATTTTATCATACAGACTCGTTTTATCAAGTTTTTCACTTCTTTCCATTTCGCGAACGTAACTTACACATTTTTACTGCATTAAGAGAAATAAATACTTTCGACAAATAAATGTGTATTAGCTCTATATGCATTAAGTCAACATATATTTTCCTTTCGTATAACAAATTTTCCTCTTATATTAATTCGTACATTCATTTCTCTCAGTGAGTAATTATTTTAATGTATTGAAATAATTAGATCTAATCGACGACATTTTCGAAAGCATGTTAGATTAAAATATTCATCATTATGTCGAGCTACTAAAATTTTCTTTCATTTCGAATTTCCAATTTGTAAATTACTATGTACTTTATCGTTAACCCAAATATTTTCCTCGTAATATGAAAAGACAAAGTACATCGAGGATATAGGCTAAAATATCGAAAAAATATAGGGTTGGTTAATACACTTTTCGTACATTATTAATTGCCTCGAAGGGTTAAAATGTGTTATTAATTTCAGGATGAAAAATATACGGTCCGGCTAATTCAAGGGCCATATGTTTTGTGTCATTTTTCACCGATGATGTTGGAGCATAGGAAGTGAATTTGACGCTCGTACAACAAACGAATTAACCTCGTCCGGTTAATTATTTTTACCGTCAAGAAGGACGATCGAGACTCATACATCATGGCTTCCACATATTTCCAAGGGTTTATACGCGTGTAACGTAACATTATAACCTGGTCAAATGACGCGTTAATAAAATTAATTTACGATTTACAAAAAGAAAAGAAAAACAAATGTCCTTTGAGTGATGCTATCGTAATTTATATACCCTCTGAAATTTCATCGTGCTCATGGATTGAAATTTTTCTTTCAATTACTTTGCCCGAGCTTAAACGTCTAATATAACGGTCGATGTAATATTAGTGAGTGCGCTCGGTCCTCAAGGATTCGATCGGTTGTTATTATTATTTTCGTTCTTTCGCGTGATTTGAATCGATTTTTTACGTGTCCAACATTACATTATTTTACCGATCATTTCGTAGTTTTTTCGTGGCTATTATACTTACTTTACATGTAGGTTTGCTTGGAAATTATTTAATTTACCTAATGAGGTACCTAATTTTACGTTTTATTTTGTAAGGTTACGGAATTTTAATAGATATTCTTCAATTATATACTTGTTATTTATAAAAATATTAAAGTTACACATTTCTCAATCAATTGGTTAAAGTAATTGATTTGAGGATTCCACAGTAGGTTAACGTCTAATAAAATTGTGAATCAAATTGTAAATTATTGGTGAAACGATTACCGCTGACAATTAAAATATATACGTTAGACTGATTAATATAATTTATAATAGTACCGCAAGATTCCTCGTAGCTTTAAACGCATAGCTTTAAACCATACTCAATTATAAAAAATTAAATTGTAAGAGCGTTGCGCGGTAGCATTTACATACACACACGCACATACGTACTATTAGACGACAAATAAAATAGCAGTTACAGTTTAATTTGATGATACCTGTGATTGCGATAAATCAGATTCTAATGGATCCTTATCTCGGGTATACGTATAACCAAAAATGCAAATTTTTCTGGATCTCGGGAATCGAGCGCAGAAGTTTAGTATTTCAAATGGACTTTTCAGAAGCTCGGAACGTTAACTCGTAATGCATATTACGCGAATTTTTCGCATACCCAACGTGCACGCGTGAAACGAGCTTGTAAATAATCGCGTTTCGAAAATAAACCAGTTTTCGATGTCGCGCGATTAACCGTATCATTACCCTGAGTGAAAATTCAAGTTCTTAAACACACTGGTTGTAAGTGCTGTTCTGTGTGTGTATGTGTTTGTGTGTGCACACGCGAGAGTGGCTTTATTCGTGTGTGTGCACCGACCGCCGGCAGATTTGTCGACCCGGCACTTGTGTTTTTAGGTTAGGTACGAACAATCAACGTCTCGGTGAAACCTCTTAATTATCACGGAACAGTTGTTCTGACACGGCTGAAGATTCGATATTGTTTTCAAACAAGTACCATTCAATCTTCACTTGAATAGAAAATTTTTTTAATTCATACTTTCATCTTAGAAATGCCAGTTGCATGATTAATATATTTAAACTGCGATACGATCAACATTGATCGATATAAGTCAAACTCAAACAATATTTATTATCAATTATAATATTATGCGTAAACAAAAATCTCAACAATCGAATAATTGGATTGTCTATATAACACTGTGTGTGTGTGTGTGGGTGTGCGCGTGTGTGTACAATCTCAAGAAAAAAATCTTTTCAAGTATAGATGATGTTTCCGCCAAAACATGATTTCATTCAGTCGAGAATAGACACAAAGTACTTGCTCCGCAGTGCCAACGTAGAAAAACAAACATCTTGAGTAGCCGAATCAACGTGCCCAGATGAGACGTAGGTCGGGTTTATGTCGTTTTTTCATTTTTTTTCCTACTCACTCGTGCTTTCACTTACAATAATTAGTATGTTGGTTGATCGTTTCTATTGCGTGTTTTCCTTTGATTTTTCTCTTTTTCGCAACGCGCACGTGTACGTTACGTATATATGCACTTTGTAATTTACATATATGTCTTTAAATTTATTTGTGAAGATATAAATATTACCCATATTGTTTGATAATTACATTGAAATGAAAACTATACCTTTACAGATATATAGTATTTATTATAAAAGCAAAATAAAAGAATAACGCGTGTGTGCGAATCTTATTTAGTATTTAACCCATTCAACTCTCAAGCTTTGCACTACCGAAATAAACAACGGAACATCGTAATTTAAAAATAATCGAACATGCGAATCCAATCTAAAAATGTCAATTGAAATGAATAATAAAATAAAGAGGAAAAAAAAGAGAGAAGGACGAATCACGGTAACCAAATATAAATAAAAAGTTAGTAAATATTTTGAACGAGGCGGTGACGTTTACCGTCTAAGCGTGGAACCGCCGGCCAAATCGAGAGAGGAAAGAAGAAGGCAATAGCCGAGGTGACGTCGTCACGAGTCTCTCTCACGATCAGCTTTTCTCGCGTGCGTGGGTTTTTCCTTACGTAGGTGCGAGATACGTCAGACGCGTCGCATTTACGCGATCAAGAAGACTTTCTCGCGACATTTTCCAAGGGACGCCAACGCGTTATCGTTGCTCCTTTTTATGTCGTTGATACGTCCTTATTTTTCTTAGTTTACTTCTTCTTATTATGATAATATTATTAATGTTTAGCTGTATAGTTTCATCCGACTACATCATTTATAATATAAGGAAACATCGATCATTATTTATGTTAATATTCATTTGAATCGTTGAATGAAAATTGTAAGATAATGTTATATTATTTTAACGGCACGACACATGCAAGCAATGTGAATTAACATTTCGCTTGGTGATCCTGAAATACTATAACTGAAGGTTTGTTAAATAAAAGTCTTAATGAACTTGGAGGAATAATGGTATATATACACGGTTTATAGATAAAGTATATTTTCTTCTTCTTAATAGACTCGAAACTGGCAATCAGTTTCCTTATAAAGGGTTAAAAAGAGATAAATTTCCATACGTTAACAAAGTCATAAAAAGCAGCAGTTGAACCTGAAGAATAATATGTAATTACACGCCGATTCTCTAACAACGACTCGATACCGGAACGACTTGCAGAAATGCAATTTCGCTAAAAAAACCGTAGATTAATTAAACATCGATTAATGACACAGCTTATCCTCCCTTTAAATCAAAGATAGGAAAATAAGAATGAAGGAAAAGGAAAGAAGAGGGGAAAAAAAGAAAGGAAATTTAAAGATTCCATGTCTCTGACCTCAAAAGAGATGTTTTCGCTTGGGTAAAAGAGACGCGCGGCTAAAAGCATCACTCGCGCTCCTGAAAAAGAACGATGAATAACACTTCGAAGAAGGGAAAAACGTGGGGGCCGGCGCTCTTTTCGCTCTTTCTACGTATACACTCCTTGTCTCTCTCTCTCTCCCTCTCTCTTCTCTCTAACGCGCGAAATTGGCAAAAGGGTCCCGCTCACGCGTTATTTATTCCCGGCGTCATCGCTCCTCTTTCTCCGAGTACGGTATCTGACGTCATTCGGTCCAGATCGACATACTCGACGACCGAGAGAGTAAAAGAGAGAGGGAGAGAAAAAGAGAGAGAGAGAAGGTGTATATGTATGTAATAAGAAATTATAAATCGCTTACGATGACGAGCGAATATGCGTAGAGGTTTACTACTACAACTGCTGTTGCTGTTGCATAGCGTTATCGAGGTGTGCGACGTCGCGCAGTAACGAACCACAGTATGCGGAATAACAAACGACGAGGAAACCTCGATCGCCTTGCGCTTTTGTCTTTATGCCGATGCTGAGTTACAATCGATTTTTATGTGTGTATGCGTGCGTGTGTGTGTGCCAGTCGACGAGGAAAATCGAACTGAATTATTTGCGTGTCACAACCGAGTGAGAGCGTTGATGATGCGACTTCAAGTTTCTTGTTGGCTGTATAGGAAATGTGATTTTAATCAATCTATTATTGTCACACGCCGACTGTTATTTGCGTTGCGTATAGAAAAAAAAGTTTATTCACTTTATATATAATAATGGCACTGTTTACGGTATTGGACTTTATATTTTATCAAGTTAAATAAATTCAATTATTAATTAATCAAATGGATTGTTTTTTTTTTAATTAACCTGAAACCAAGTAAATAATAAAAATTTTACTTGATTGAAATATTCAGGTAAACAGAGAGATGGCTCTCGCGAAAAATTAAAAACACTTAGGTAAATATAGAAGCAATGATACGGTGGATTAGTCGAAACACTCGTGGTAATAGGACACACGGTACAGAAATGTGTAATTAATGTAAACCATACGCAAGGAAAATTTAGCAAGATTGGTGCAACGACTACTGTTCCACCCTACTCTCTAACTAATGATCGTGCGCATAAAACGACCAAATTTATGGAAAAAGAGGAGATTTTTCTCTTTTTTTCATTCTTAGTTTGCGAGTGCGAGAGAGTTTCGAATCTCCCGCGCGCAGCTGTTGGGCGTAAAAAGGCGCGATCCGCTTTATTTTCGGAAGGCCGAGGGATTGAAAAGGGAAAAAGGAGGGAAGGAAAAAAAAGGAGAGACGCGTATACGTCGCGGAATGCCTCGGTTGCATTACAGGTTCGCTCGAGATGAAATATAGTTCGTAGAACTATGTCGGGAGTTTGCATGCTCGCTTCGTCTCTCTCTTTATTTTTAAAGCCGGCTTCTTTTTCGCGTGGTGGCTCCTTTGAGAGCACGCACGCGCGCGGCAACCTACCCTATAATCGCAAGTAGACTCGCTGGCTTTTTGTCGAGCTACCGCGTGCTTCTCGACCGTTTTAAATATGGAAGACGACGCGGTGGCAAACAGTAAAATACGTTTTTCACGGGTTCCACCCCTCATCCGTCTCGGACAGCTTCTTCAATTCTCATTATCAATTTCAATCACTCTTGTTTGTGGGTTTTACAGTTTACTCTATTCGTTCGAGCAATTAGCAATACGCCTTATTTACGTAATTGTACGGCGATAATTATAAATGATAAATAAAAATATATTTCGAGGAAGCAACGAACGTAAAACGTAAATACAAGGAAATAAAATTTGGTGAATGAGCCGGGCTACCGAATGACGAAAAGTTGTATAGGTTCAGGGAGCCGAGCTCGACATTCCCCGTATACGTGAAAATCGGTGTCGAAAGGATCGCCTCTCGGCATATATAGGCCGAACCGAAGGGGCGCCGCGAAACGGGCGAGGCTCGTTTGCTCGGAATATCTCTTTATCCTTCTCTCTCTCCGTCTCTCTCCGTCTCTCTCCATCTCTCTCCCTTCCATGTGTCCCCGGCGTCGTCGACATTCCCCGATCCTTCTCCCCGCCTCCTCTCTCGTTTCCTCTGACCACCTGCCGCGCGCCGCTAACTTCACGAGCCACCCTATAGCGCCGCGCTGGAATGCAGCCGAGCTATTCCGGAGCAAATGATTGGGGGCCGTATTTTGGAGCGGCGGCTGCGTTGCTCTCCTTGCGCTTCGCGTGCAATCTAGGTACTCTCACCGACGACTTGCATAAAATACCGAATTCGAAGTGTGTCCGATACATCGCTTTTTTTTATTAGTACTTTCAAATTTTAGATACTCGGTCTTTTCAGATTTTGTGAGCCTACGGATAAACTTTGTTACCTATATGGGTTTATATTTCTATATACTCACGTTTCCTTATTTCCTCGATGCTGTCCATTCTTCCGAATATTTAGACGTGTAAAGGTTATTTTGAGTTCGCAGTTCATTCAAATATACATTTTAATGCGAGTATATTATCACGGTTCTTTAAATCGAACTTTTTGATTCGTGCGCAATGTTGCATATAGGTAGATCAATTACTTAGATACACCTTTTTTCCGGTTATTCTACATTTCGAAAAAAAAATTTTTTTTTGCTCAGGTACATCGCTTCGTGAATAATTACAAGCACGAGCGTAGCGATAAATATTTTATTAACGTTACACTTTAAAAACTACGTATTTTACGTCTTTTTTTCCAACATTCTTCACTAATAACAAAGTTAATATTAATTTTCAAAATAATGCAAGCGTTTATTAAAAAAAATGTATAGTCATAGAGCTTATAAACAATTCGTTGTGTACACACTTTTTTTCGAAAAATTATTAAATATAAAGTAGATTCTTTATAAAAGCGCACGTGTAACTTTGAAGTTACGCTTTTGTTTATCGATTTTTCCTTTCTCATAACGTCTTTAAAATAACTAATAAGACTGTTAGAAGCAATTAACAACTTTGTTTTTGTTTTTCCTCAAGTTGAACCTCGCAGAACAAATACTTTCCCACGTTTACGGTCACGAAGAAATACTGATTATAGAGAATTAAAACGACTCTTATTCTGTGTGTGGATGTGTGTATGTGTGCACATTTATATGTATGCATATACGCTATATACAATACTAATTATAATACTTAGATATTGTACTAAAATAAAACTATATGCATTCGATATATTATCATCTAATATACTTTAAAGCTATATACTTTTCATACAATGGCGATTAGAATAATTTTAAAACGTCTAGCACGAAATTGTAAGAGGAAAATACCATTCTCTCTCATCTCCATTACCGCACAATTTATTAATTAGAGAAAGATAGAAACAACGCGAGGGAATACACCGTAAAGTTTTCTCTGACGGTGTGACGTTAAAATAATATATCTGGTTTCTATTTTAATTCCATAGCAGCCTTGAATACGTTAGGTGTAGCTTGTAAACGGCCTACTCGTGAACCTAAAGCTTTCAATTAATGACAGGCCGGTACCCGCATCATCCTGGCCTTCAAACACTTTTCGATGAACCGTGCACATTTTTTTTTTGACAACATAACGTACACGTTATAACCACTATTTTTTTGCTCATACGCGCAAATGCATACATTACGCTAATTATCCATTTCGGGTTGTAAAATCTTGGAATTAATGGGGTAATGTTTGTAATACGTTACACATGAGTCAACATAACGCGAACTCAGCTGCGTTTAAATAATCGAGTTATTTGTAACGCGGTGTGCAATTTTTTTTTTCGTTCTCTTTTAACAGTGTTTAAATGTTCTTTAAATAACGTATCGTTTAGCATATTTTTCTCGTTGAATCACACATTGATATCAACAGTTTTACAGTAAGATACGTATAACGAATAAAAAGTGACTAGATACAAAAAAAATGAAGAACAATAACGAAGAAAGGAAAAATTGCTTTCTCATCCACGATGCAAAGGTATTTAGTAACAGAATGAGGACGTAACAGCTTAGAATCATCAACGGCAGCAGCAGGAGCAGCAGCAGCAGCAGCAGTAACAGCAACGTCGCTTACATTCTCGCGTAATTATTATAATTCGCGATGTACTTTTCTTTCGCGCTCTTAGGGTACAAGTATATATATGTATATAGAGACACAGAGCGCGCGTGCGCCATAGCGACTCTCTCGTCGCGCAACGTAGAAGTAGGGAAGTCCTCCTTTCGCGAGTGGCTTGGGAAAGCAATTTAAGTTTTCCAGATCAAAGGGATCCGCTCGCTCCTTCAAAAGAGGAGACCTACAGAGGAAAGAGAGGAAGAAAGAGGGGAGAGAGAAAGAGGAGGGGCATTAAAACGGAAAAGAGAAAGGACCAAGACGGCGAAAAGAGCTGTTGCTTATTAGCTCTGTGTCATTCGCGTGGTGAAACGAGAAAAAGGAAGGAACCGGCGACAAAGTGTAATTGGCTTAATTTGCTCTAATCACAAATGTTTATTTTGCGCAAACGCCTGCGTAAGCCGAGCCAATGTTTCTCGGTCGTATTGTTTCTTTTCATTCTTATTTTCTTCCCTTTCTTTCTTTTCCTTTCCTTCCTTTTTTTGATGCTGTTTACTTGCTAGATCTTGATAATTAGTTAGGGAATACTTAGCTCCCTTTGATTTCACGAGAGATTTTCTTATTTCATATGGGTTGCATTACCTTCGTCTTTAATTACAAATAATAGCATAGACTATTTTAAAGACCAATCGTAGACGTAAACAACGTAATTAAACATTGATAAACACAATCGTGAAACCAATGTACATTCTTCAAGAAATTGTAAACTAACCATCCGAATAAGGATAGCAGCAACCAAAGACAATGGATTCAGACGCACGTCTTTTCCAATCAGGTAATTATCCACTAGTCTCGCGTCTGTTCCGTTCGTTTCCTCGGGTCAATTACATTCCACATCTTGGTCGTTGAAGCCGCTTAGGTTTTGGCAAAGGGCCTCGGCGAACTCGCCCCGGCGGCGGTTAGTTTGAAGAAAAACGCTCGGCAATGCGGTTGGCAGGCTCGACGAGTCTGATTCTCTCTCTCTCTCTCTCTCTATCGCTCTCTGTTTCACCTGTACGTGTCTCGAGACCGCGGCAATGTTAATAGCATTACGAGGAGGATCGAGAAAACCCGTATTACCGACGCCCCCGCGGACGACTGACCGTGTCCGTGCTCGGCTGAGAAAATGACGCGATAAGACGATACGGTTATAGAGAGGGAGACAGGGAGAAGGGATTGATATGTACGAGGAAGCCCTCGCGAAGTGGATGTATACCTCGTGTTTGCGGCTCGACAGAGTGTGCATAATGTTTCTTTATTTTTCCTTTTTTCTTAACCGGGCAACGTGATTATACAGAATTCTCTTCTTAGAGACTTAGCTCGCGCGCTCCTATGTGCATTTTGTGTTAAATTTACTCATTTTTCTAAAACTATACGTTGGAGTAGGTATTGCAGAAATGTTTATAAGTCGTTACGCACTTTTTATATCTACACTCATTACCTGATGAATATGAAGTGTACATAAACTTTTTTTTTATTTTTATAACGTTACGTATCATGGGATTTTTTTTCCTTTTTTTAAATAAACTTTATTTTTAAAATAAGTATACATTTTATTTCTAAATTAAAATTAAAATAAAATATCAATTTTAAACACAGGTTTTAATTAACTTTTCTATGTTTTCGTCAATTTTTAAGAATTGCTCGCACTATTATTAGAACACGAAAACCTATAAAACATCAATTTTAAAAGTAGAATCAAGCCAAAAATTGGAAATACTAAGAAAGATAAGACGCCAAGTCATTATTTTATAACGAAAGCTCTTAACTCGGACAACTTCAAGTAAAATGTAGTTCAGACTATCGACAATCACAATTGGATTCCAGAGGTCAAAATCAGTAAGAAACGAGACTCTCTTTATCCAGCGACGTTTTGATGTTCACGGAGGCACTGTCCTCTCTAGGACTGTCTGAATCTTCGACGTAAACAGACACGACTTTTTATTTTTGTTTTTTCTTTTTCTATTCCCATTCTCGTCTAACAGCAATAGAATGCGAAAAATAGATATATAGAAAGAAGTAGGAAAGAGAAACGGTTCGTCTTCCGTCGGTGAAAATTAAAGGAGCCGCCGCGTGACGGGCTGCTCTTCTCGTTTGCCGCCCCGGAAAGGCAATTTGTCGCGAATAGCGCACGAGGGCCTATGAATGCCAGGGTAAGGTTGTATTCGTCTGGGATTGACGGTGTCGCTGCTACTTTTGCTGATGGTGCTATGTATCTACCACTGCTTGATCGAAGTTACGTAATTTGATAACGTCTCTATTTTTTCCCCCTAACTTGACACGCATTCTCCTCTATACATATAGCGTCTTATTTTTATTCGTATTCATGCACCTACGAATTGATATTACCGATAACTGATCTTGAACGTATAGCGACTGGTCGTCGTGTACGTCTATTTACGCAATTATACTGCCATTATTATTATTATTTTTAATGTGTTTTTTTTTTTAAATTAAAAAGCTCTCTTATTTCAACATGAGAATGTATAAATCATTATCACCACCGACTACCACAATATGTGTTAAAGCGCTATATAGGTACGGGCGATAGAGAAAAAAAGATCGTTAGTTTATAATTTAAATTGAAACATTCAAAGTTCACGATTTGTGACAGGTGAAATCAGATAACGTCAGAAATCGCTATGCATTCGGTTATGCTCCGTAAGGTCTCTATGACTGAGTGATAAATGTACCTTTGCACAAGCTTCAATGAGTTAGGCAAAGACAGATGTTAGTACGTCCAGTTACGAAACAGCCACCCCCTCTCCTCCCCATCCCCTCCCCTCATCGCCGAATGAAATTGGCAACCGCGAAATATTACGTCTCTCCCATCCCTTTACTGCATTTAACTACATAGATATGTATGCACATTGATATTCGTCGCAAGCTAACGATCAAACATATTCTTTTAATAATTATTTTTCTTCGTCAATGGTAGCATTTATTTCTGCGTTATTTTCATTAATCCGTAAGAATACACGTGTATGTATGCGCGCACATACATACATATATATATAAGTGAGCGTGTCCTTATATAGAATTGTTGAAATTACCATTAAAAGTACATTGGCTTTCATGATGCTCTAGATCGTTCTATACATCAGTTTGGAAGATATACTATTATTGTCGTTCATTTTCTACGTTTACAAGAAATTTTCCATTCGTATATAACGAAATGGGACTGTGTGTGCGGGCGCGCGCGCGCGCGCGCGTTGTTTGTGGCCGGTCTTCATAACCTATTGTTGGTTTTCACGATGCTTTATTTTTCTTACATATACACACACACTTGGTTTTGCTCGTAATAAAAAGCAATGAAAAAAAACCCCAACAGAACAACAACAACTCATGGCCAAACGTTAAGAAAGATAATTTCCCCAAGTTTCATAAATTGTTATTTATATTGAATTTGAAAACGACGATAGTTTTACAACTCGTAATGTATGTATATACGTTGTATACGTCTATCGTTAATACTCACATATAGGACATTATGCATATTATCCATTTGAAACATTTGCATTTCCGTATTGTATATTCATTGAATATGTAAATAAGAAACATTCATAATCGAAGCATTAACCGTTAGACTGGGGAATCCTATTGAAAATCGTTCGACTCGACAACTGCGCCATCAGCGAGTCGTCAAATCAAAAGCGAGGCAATTTAAGAATCATCCTGATCTAAATCGGTGCAGCTGCATATAGACGCTAGTCGCCACACAGTCGAGCAATGAGCCGTCAAATCAAACGCACGTGCACCCAAAAACCTTATGACTACCGTGGATCAACGTAACCTTTTCTCTGCGCGGTCTAGTCTATCACACGCCCAATACCTAACACTTTCACATCCGATGTTTACCTTTTAGATTTTATTAATTCACTATGTTCTTTCCCACCTTTATTTATGGATCAATTTTCGCCACTCACTCGCGATATGTTTATCGCGTATAATTTAATTAAAATCAACTAGGCGATTCGAAATAAATATATCTTTATTTTAAATCGTTGGAGCGGTGATGATAAATCATCATCAAGTACATAAATATCGAGTGCATTTGAAACGAACGACACCGGTGCCGAGCTTTCGTGCAGACGATAATTGATTTTAACAGAGAGAAAGCAAACCTCTTCTCCTCACCAACATCTCGTTATGAGCCCCGAAGTTTGTTTATGCATCATTTGACGTCTCAATTAAATGCTTTTATTTTATGTTTTATCAAGTTATTATTTTTTACCCACCTTACCGATCGACCGATAGCGAGTGGATTATGATTTGATTTAATGCGCGGTATCACGAATCTTTTAATGATAGAGTTTGGTTGCCCGGTTGAGTCACCTAATTGCTTTTCCTAGGTTATATTTGCACTCGTGTTATGCTAATGCATTTTCATGCGCTATGCTCGCGCGACGATACATCGATGATACGAGCTTTATGGGAAAGTGATTACGCGATTAATTGAAAGAGCCCGTCACACCAAATGAAAAGTAGTTCGCATTATTCTAGAGGTGAAAGTTCATTCTTTGTCGACTTAGGATATATCTGGGACATAAAATAATTTAGGTACATTTTTAATAACACTTACGTATACGAGAATCTTCGTTAAATGAATTAGCTAAATATATACGCGATTTAAAATTAAATACGTTTGATATGTTGAAGCAACGAAATTAATTTTTTTTTGTCGGTAAGGTCGGTACAATGATATAGACCACGAAAATAGCATAAGCTAAATCGGATAAGTATAATTGTCGGCGAGCCCCTCGGGACGCAAAACTTGACATTCATTTACATAGTTTCCGTTGGCTCAGTCGTAAAACTGCAAGAGTAATAACGTTACAACGTTTTTATATTCCTTGCGTTAATAAAAGTACGTGTTTTCGACTGCATTAAAGAATGGTAAACGGATTCCGTCACGCGCGTTTTTAAAACGAGCTTCGTTGGGATGCCATCAAACAACATTGTACGTATACACGGACACACAGATCACACACACACACACACACACTGGGGAAAGACAGATGGCGGCCAAGGATGGTACAACATTTCGAAACTCCCTAAACGCGCGCCGCGGTTTTTCTTATGTTGCAGGGAAGCCACATTACGAACCCCGCGTGGAGAGCACACGTATACGTATCCATACGTACGTACGTGCGTGCGTGCGTGTGTGTGTGTGTGTATACGCACACGCGGAGAAAGAGGTTTCGATGCGTAATTACATATCTCTCCGAGTTTGACAAGCCTGTACCTCTCTTATTCCTTTTAGCAGCACGTGAGCCTAGCGGATAAAGCGATTTACAGTCCCATAAAAGTCATCGTTATTTTCAAAGGTGTATACGCATGTTATGCTCTTGCTATGCAAGTTTAATAAGAGCACATATATAGCATACAGAGGGTCAATTTTGCGAGGTCGCCGACATAATGAAAACAACTCTCGCGAGTCCTCGCACACATATACATCCTACGTCAGACTCTGAAGGGGGACGCGCCTCGTATACGTATACACACACACACACACACACACACAAATACGCACACACAGGATTTTCTGTCTGTGGATTTTCGGAAGAGTGGGAAAGGGAGAGAATCGGTACCCCCCTTTGCACCCCGACTTTTTCCCCGCTCACGAGTTGTTAAGTGCGTCGTAGCGCCTCCTAAGTAAGTGCACATCAATGCGAATGATTATCTGCACGATGATACTGCCGAGAGAAAGAAAGAGAGAGAGAGAGAGAGGGATTTTTCAATCTTTTTATTTCCAGCTTTTATTTCCCGAGCGCACCAGGGATATATTTATTTCATTACCGTTTTACTAGAATATAATACGGACAAAGTTTTATTTCGGAATCGCGGGAGGTGCATATATATATACCTATTACCCTTGTGTGAATAACATTTTACTTTTTATTTTACCTTATTTGGAAAATTATTTTTAAATTACTTAAATGTTTATGGAATATGAACACTGACAAGTATGCAAAGTGGTTCATTTTTTTATTCCACAACGACTGTTTTCCTGTATAAATTTCAAAAGAATAACAAAATGTGTGTTTGTGATTTTTTTTACGTTATCGTTTTAGCGAGGCAGTTATACTCAATTTCTTACAAATTTATGCACTGCGAATACAATTACTAGTTAAATATTACTTGTAAAAATATATAAATTTACAAATTTTTTATAATAAATCTAATAATATTTAATGGTCAACATTTTAAATATTTTGAGACAAAAAAAGGATTTACTTTCAAACTAAGCTTTGAATATTTTCAATTTTTGCGAAAAATACGTAATTCGCGAACAGGTACGACCACAGAATATATTTATTCTACTGAACGAAATCAGCTTTTGAGAGGAACTAAAATCGGGACACTTAATATTTACTGCAACTCAATGTGCATATTTATTTTTTATGGATAGATAAATTTAACCAATATGATTTCTTTAATAAACAAATTTAAAGAAAACATTTAAGATTATAAATGCCCAAGTAGAAATTGTACCAATTTTTGGCAATATCTATCAAAATATAACGTTTTTTTTTAGCAGAAATCAATCAGTTTCTACTAGGCTACCATTGTGATAGATTGAAAAACTACAAAGTTTAGTTGCATAATCGAACTCTATTATAATGATATAAAACTACACCACTACGGTGCAGAGAATCGTATACACGTTGCTATTTGACTGATACTGGGTCATTATCTTACCGATATTTTGCTATCAACAAATTTTCGACCAATATTTCATGGTAAATTAAAAGTTCGTATAAACATGATTTACCGTACTAGTTGAGTTCATACGAGATGATTAATCTATCGAGTACTCTCGATATAACTGCAAGCATCTTTATTTAATAGAGTAAATTTATTACAATAATATACTTTAACATTGATTTTAATAGGAGGCAATCAAATTATGTCAAAATCAATTAGCAAAATAATTGATCACCTGTACATACGTATACACACAAATGTTGTGTGCACTATTACATTTAAAAGAATAAATATTAAATGCTTTAAGGCATTTAATAACTGACATTCAGCTAACTACTATCGATTAAAGTTATTTTATGCATAAAATCTCTTGAAACATACACGGAATGAGTTTAAAATTATCGTAATTATTCACAAACGAGAACAATTTCATTTATTAAAATTTTGCTTGAATAATTATGTTGTTAACGTGGCGCGTGATGCCGTACCTAACGCGGGTCCGCGTTTAACCTTCTAATATTGCATTTGTTATATCTTAATTCATTCATTTTTTAATTATTGTTTTTGAAAAACACGTGAAAATTTCAAGGAAAACTCAAATCTGCATACTATGTATCTTCGTATTAAAAGTTATTTTTTATGTCGTTTACCTCCATAACCAGCATGTTAAAAAAATCCTATTCTCGAATTTTTTTCTCAGAATTTTATTTGGTGACATATGTAGCATTATTGAAACCGTTGGAAAGTCAAATATCTTATCTGCATTCTCTTATTTTTGCAGCTATTTTAATTTTTTTATATTAAATAGCTAGAAACTTCTTAAGCGAAAAATCAAAACGCAACCGATGCAACAATGTTAATCAAATGTTTAACGTAGCATTCTATCTATAATTATTACAAAACTAAAGCTGCAGTTAAATATGAAAATACGTGCTTTATCTATCTGCATTTAGAGTTTGTTTGTAATTGCAAATCAATAGCAATAAATCAATTAAATGTTAAAGTTATAAAAAGAATATAAAATTTTGCATTACTAAAAGCTTGACTTGAAAGTTAAATCGTGAGTAAAAATTTTTTTCCCACACAATCCATACTTCAAGATTGAGAACCGATCGATTCAGACGACTGGTCCGACAATTTCAGTGAGCCATATGTCTGGCTTCTTTAATCTCTGATAAGAGAGACTGCTCGATGCACCGTAATGTACTTTGGGACAGAGAGAGAGAGAGAGAGAGAGAGAGAGAGAGAGAAAGAGGAAAACAAGCATTTCACGCCAGGAGAAATGAAGGAGGCAAGCCGAGGTGGCAATGCGTGACGTTACGCCATGGCAGTTAGTCTGCTCCCTGGCAATGGGTTTGCAAGAGAAAGAAGCCGGGGGGCAACGTACACACAGCCTCTGAATATTTACGGCGGCTGAGGTGCGCGCAATTGTTTTTCCAACGATATACAAGAGGACGAGAGAGAAAGAGAGAGAGAGAGAGATGAATGCCGTGGCACAAGTTGGGTGAACGCGTTTTTCACGGGGACGTGTGCTTCTTCCCCGCACTCGACGTTTTTTTTTTCTTTATTCTCCACTCTTGCTCTCCTCTGTTTGTCTTTCTTAGTTTCTCTATTAAGCATTCTTCATTCCCTCTTTACGAGAGAGTTGCCGCGATGAAAAGCGAATTGTTGGGAGAATTTCAGTGGTTTACTCCTGTTGATGGCATAGGAAAATTAGCGGACCGCGTTTGATATTGATGAAGAGATGTTTGTAAAAATATTTCATTTTCTTTTTCTCCTCGAAGGTAATGAACTTTCCCTTATTTTTTTTAAAACTCCCTTCGTCTGAGCCATTCAAATGGAAATGTAAACAGAATGGATTCAGTAATATTTTATTTTTTTTTTAAACTCACTTCATTTCGACGCGCTCAAGGGTGATCGTCTAAAAGATTGAACGTATTAATACAAAATATTAACTAAATAAAAATTAAATTACCAAGAATATTCTTTTTCGCTAAAAAGTGGTTTAAAACTAATAATTTTAATACCTCATATTGTTTTTCTTATTATTGAAAACAAATCGGAAATCCGAGTGTAAGCGCGTATAAAAAGCCATCAGTCGACGCAAGAATTTGGGTGTTTCAGAGGATGTTTGTCTCTATAACTTTCTCTCTCTCTCTCTAACTTCGCACACACTCTCTTCCTCATTCAGTTTCTTCTCTTTTTTTCAATGACTTTATCTATGTCTATCTCCGTCTCTCTTTTCCTTGGGCACTGCTCGTAAACGTTTATCTACAACTCAGACGGATTCTTCCTTGTGTGTATCACTCGAGCCGTACACATACATTTAGTAATTTCCTGTCTCGCTCGCTCGTTCGTGCTCTATTTTCTTTGACATGCGTAGGTGATAACGAAAATTATCTTCATTCACGGAAGAGAGACGCGCGTATCCACAGAAATTAAGGAACTTCAATTAAACTTATCCAATGCATATATTAAACAAAAAAATTAGTACCTATATGCATTTTAAAGGTTGCGCAATGGTTTCTTACGTAATAAAACTGTTGAAGATGAAATTTTCAAATGCATTTTTTTTTTCTTTAGTGTTGAGCTATTTCAGCGATGACCTTTAAAAATGTACGTTAAATTAATTGAATCCGCACGTGTTCTCAGGAATGCGGTATTTACTTGAACATTTGATAACGCATCCTTATCTTGGTAAGATATACAACAATGTACAATTCTAACGTTAAAAATTTCGTTATTTCATGTACTTAAGAGGTTTCTAACTAAGGCATTGTGTACAAATACGTTAAAATTATTTTTTTTACGTAATATTGATTGGCATTGTGTTGATACAATGACTTCAAGTGTTTAGAATAAAGATTCCATTTAAGGTAAATACGAGACATTTAAAATTTGTTGACATATAAAAAGACGCAGGTGATTTGATTTTTTTCCTTTTTTTCTCAGAGAAAAAATAAATTAACATTTTAGTTAAAATAACAAATTATTTTAATACTCCTGCCTGCAAAATGTGTGACGCTTATTTTACGTACGTCAGCTGCAAGTTTCGTTATTTTCCATGTGAAAAAATTAAAATATTTTATTACATTACGTACGACATTTGTTTTACGTGTTTTTTATTAATAAGGTGCTGGAAGATATTTTATGCAATTACAACAACAATATTATTTCGGTTTTTCTTATTGTTATTTATATTATATAGATTTGACCGAATTCACCAGAAATACAAATATAAAGTGTACCACCACCAGTTGTCGTTTTCTTTAAGAGAAAATATATAGTTACGAATGTTATTCGAAAATGACAGACAATTTTCAATTCAATTTTCTTTCTATGAAATTTTCAGTTTCCTCTACTTTATCGAAATCGAGGATACCACATTATCTTTATTGAACAAAAATACCTTTCTTTTCTCTAGTTTTAAATTCTCTTCATTTCAAATTCATACTCACTGTTTTTTAATGTCAAATTGAACCCATTTTTAGATCTCATTATGTTTCTTTTTACTTTTGTTCACCATCGATATCTCAATAAATAATGTTATAATTATAATTTTGAAGCTATTTGCTAATTATGATTGTTTGAAATCTTCGTTCTAAACTCTAAGAAAACATTGTTTAATTAGTATTTATCATATTCATTTTTTGTTGTTGTTACATTGCGGAAATTTTTATGTCATAATCACTATTTGTTTTTATCATTTGCCCGTTTCTTTTTTTTCCCCTCTTTCAGTAAATATTAGTCTAGCAGTAACTGATTGTTTAAATTTATTCGTATTCTGTAAGAAAAAAAAGAAATAGAAATACAATACTTAATGTTAGAATAACTAAACATTTCACTTTGTAGTTAAAGTAACTCAAAGAAGATAAGAAGAAGATACTCTGTACGTTCTCGAATGTACAAAAGGTGGATATTCAAAGTATATAGCTGAGTATATCACGTTTCGTAAAAAATCCTACAACATGAATTACAAGACTAGGCCAATTTGAAATCAGCAATCCTTTGTATAGGCTACAATTAAGGAGGAAGTCATTTTTCTCAGGGGTTTAAGAGAGTGGAACAAACTTCCTTTGAACATAAGGGTATCCATTACCTCTTTACACTTTTAAAACGAAGCTTCAGAATTTTTTTGCTCTCTACAAAGTTTTACGTACCTGTTGCAATTAATGATTTAATTAATGCCACGTGCAATTCTAACATTCGCATTTTCGCACAAAGGAGTAATCGGTATTTTCTTCTCGGTTTTCACTGTGCAATTAAATACGAATAGGTGAAGAGAAAGAGAAGACGAGTTTGAAAGAAATGGCAAAAAGGATGTACAGATAGGTAACCACGTTCATCGGATGGTAAATAGAAAGTATTCCGTATACGCAAAGCAAAACGAGTCGAGGCACTCGCCTCTCCTCGCGAGGTCAGTGACTAAAGACAAATATCCTGGAATGTGCGACGCTTGTGTGTGTACACACGAGAAGCGTACTTAAACTCGCTTTGCCACTACTCGAGTGCCCAAAGCAAGCCTTCTGGAGTAGTCGCCTTTTTTTTAAAATTAATAACACGAGAAGTATATTGTATGAGTTTGACAAAAGAGTAATGGTCGGGCGATTGTGCATTATCGATAATCGTATTTTGGAAGGGAATCATTTGATACAAGTGTACTCGAGGAAAGTATCTCTCTTTTATTTATTTACTTTCTTTTTCATTCAACAAGGCAAACGGTTTGAGATTTATTTTTTCTCATTAACGACTTTATAAGAGTAACTCCATCAGTCTCTTTTTCCACGTCTTTAAAACTATATATTTTCGACTTTCAACTTTAATATTGTAAACAAAATTTTTTAATTAAAACAAATTGCTCAACTTGATTTTTTATTATTGTATAAAACACAGCTGATCAATACATAATGTACAAATAACGTAATGCAGTACACGCATTTTTTGAAACGCTCTAGGAAAAAGGGGAAACAAAAACTATTTTGGCAAATTGCCGTTTAAGAGCCAACGGTAGATTTTTCGCGCTCGAAAAATCAAAGTGTAAAAATTGACGACGCTCGTTCGAGCGCGCGATATTTTTCGTCGGGCGCTTCCGGGACTGAAATCTCACGCGAATTTCGTGTGTACATTTACTCTGTCGTTTTCTTGAGGGAATTTCAGGCGACCATAGAAAAAAAAGCTCGACAAAGTAGAGAAGTTCGTGTGTTGATTGACGGTAAGCGGAACTGCTTTGAAATCTTTTAATCGACGTAATTTGTTTTTCTTAGCAGT
This sequence comes from Theocolax elegans, assembly GCA_026168455.1. Lineage (NCBI taxonomy): Eukaryota > Metazoa > Arthropoda > Insecta > Hymenoptera > Cerocephalidae > Theocolax > Theocolax elegans. The sequence continues at coordinate 92,591,852 of CM047426.1, read as the reverse complement.
TGCAACTGGAAGAGCGTGTGTCATTTTTGGCGTATCTAAAACGTTTCGTTTGGTTAAAATAAGAATTGAATATTTACAACGAGCAATTTTTACAAACGAACGAATAGATTTGAAATTCAATGCCCTAAATAGATAATTCACGTTTCACCGGCTTTTGTTACGAATTTTTAAAGTCACTTCCGTGTTGCTGTGCATTGAGCCAAACAAATCAATTGTACTTATTATTTATCAGCAATTTGAGATATATAATTTCAAAAGTATTATTTGGTGTGAAATACTTTTTGTGAAATGCTTAACGTGACAATCGACGAAAATTTATGACCGTATCTTGTTGCATTATTTATCTTCATATACATCCTTCGTTCAAAATAAATTTTATGATGTGTTAAGATTCACCATCGCCTACTAAATTATTTTAACATCCCATTTGTTGCATACTCCGTCGACACAATAATGCACTACGCTGAATTAAAATTTAAGGAACAAGTAATTTAATCGAATTAAGATTTGGTGGAACAATTTTCTTAGAGAGTAAATTAAAAGCATAATGAACATTGATACTATTTTACTGTGTGTTGATTTATAAAAAAAAGTAAAACAAGCGAATAGGTTTCATAATGCATTATCTCATTAAAATTTTCATTGAATTTTGTGAACAAAAATAGAATGTGGAAAACCAAAACGAGTTAAAAGTGATTCGCTATAATAGAATGCAGCATTGAAATATGGGAACAAATGAAACGTGTTGTGCATATTATCCGACACACATTTTTTCATTCAGAAATATGCGATTGTTTTGTTAATTGTAAAAAATTTACCGTGTACAATCACGTTTGAAAATCGATGCATGATATACTCTTTTCATTTCATCTATATTTTTATTCACATTCTTTCCACATATTTGTATGATGTGAAATAACTACAATAATAATTGACACAATTTATTATCCCTAATGAGCAATTATTACAAAATAATAATATCATGTATCTTAATCGGCATTTAGCTATTAGAATTTCGATGAGAGAAGCAGCGAAGTAGTTAGGATTTTTTGGATCAAAATTGGATACGATACATAATTTTTATTCTAATTTTTAAAAATAATGTTGCAAACAACTTGGAAGAAAGAATGAAATTCCATATGTTTAGAAATTTATGTCGAAAACGAAATCTTCCAAACTCACAGCTAGAGAGTATAATAACGAATTCACCAGTGCAAATGCACTAGAAGACCAAGTGTAGAAGGGTAACGATAGAAATGATAAAAACGTTGCTCGAATAGTCCTAACTCGCCTGCATGCGCGAACTCGTTAATATACTTAGAAACGATATGAGTATACACGAGTTCTCTCGACGAAGGCCTCTATGAGTTTGCGATTTTTCAATGAGGAGGTCAATGGCATGAGATGGCCGATAAAAACGTGTTCGATACGTTCTCGCAATTCCAGTTTTTAACTTTGAAGTAACCTTTTTTAAAATCACCAAAATTGCTTTATTTTATTTTCAACCATATAACTTTTCCTTCCCTTTCATCGTTCACTTGTTTACAATATTATGCGTAAGTATAGTCACATGAATACTATTAAGTGACAGATGTTTGTTTTCGCAGCTGACGATTATTATCGTTTTATGTGAGTATTTTATTGGAAAAGTTACATACGATGTATACATCACGAACAAATCAGATGTAAATTATTTTAATTTTATTATTTTTCTGGCTTTCAGTCGTTTGTCAACTTCTTTTTCGAAGTTTTAGTATTTTTCTTCTTCACTTATTTTCTATGATAATTATAAGTACACACTAATCACTGGTACATTAATCTCTCATATTCTTATCTAATCTTACTATATATATCGTCATTTTAATTTTAACTTTACATATTACAAAATAATATGGGATACTATGCTTTACTTCAACATTACGAATTCTACTTCTTCGATTTTAACTTTTTTTTCCAAATCACAAAGTCGCCGCACATTTGGCACACAACTTCTTGTAATCCATTTTACTTTTACTTCGAAACAGTTTCGCATTACGTTTTGTATTTTCACCGATTACCCATGGAAATTGCAAAATTTTCGAATTCGAAATTGAACTATTATACTCCTACGCAATATTAGCAAATACAAAAACTGTATACGTTTTTTTTTCTCTTTGATTTTAAGATTTATGTTCGCAACGAATGGGATACTAGGAAGAAGATTGCGCGTCATGATGAAATTTCATTTAGAGCGCGCGAGTTAGGCTACACACACACGCGCTCAGCTTGTTTACGAGCTAAATTTTCTATCTTGCGCGAGCGTCATAATTAAAAGGCCGCAAATGAGCGCAAATGGTTTAGTTTATCATATTTTTATTGATCGGGACACAGAGAGCACGTTGGCAATCCATTGCGCAATAGGAGACTGTAAATATATTTCTATTTATACTAATGATTTCGATTTTATTTTTATCGGTTTTCCGAAAATTAGCGCTCTACATTTTTATATACACTGTAATATACATTTTTTTCTCATTAAACAGACAAAACAGACACGTAAAAAGAATTGGAAACATCAAAAAACAACAGTTTCAACCACAATTAAAATCCTTTGTTCGATTCCATCGTTCAATCCGACGAAAAACTTGAATCGACCTTATGTATATATCGAATAAATAAAAGGAAGATTGAACCGGAAGGAAAAGAAGAGACAAAAAAACGAAAGCTGAAGGAAATCCCCGTGTCAGGAATCGATTCATCAGATTACCGAGAAACGTTTAGCCGCGGGGAGGAAGGAAAAGCCCGGTCTCTTATGGTGAAGCGGAAAAAAAAAATTCGAAACTATCGCGACCCACGTCAGTGGCAGTAACATCGCTTTCCAGGTAAACGAAAGTCAATTTCAGTCGATGAGTCATGTGCCGGCTACAGGTTAGCGCCCTTTACGGAAAAATTATTATTATGCGACAATTGGATCCCCTTCTTTCTTTTTTGAAATGGCTCGGAGACATGCACACCGTGTTGGTATACTCAAGAATACACATTGGCTTGTTACGTTTTATTTTTTCGGGTTAATTTTTCAACCCGCTCTTCCGAGCGATAATTGCGTAATTCAATTTTTCGAGCGAATGATCACTATAATTCGCGAGTGCACGCGGGCTTTTTTACTTTGAAGGGCATATAATTGATTGTTTAATGTCGAGCCTCGGTGTCGCAGATTCGGATGATTTATAGTTTGTGGAATTAACAGCCGTGAATTTTGTCATTTTCATAAGCTACTTTATACATATACACACATGTATATACATATTCTCTTTTCGATTTCGATGAAAATGTTTGTTCTAATGAATTAATTGAGTAATGCAAACCTTTTCACTGTTAATGCTCGTTTCGTCGCTATATAAATATTAAATATTATTTCGAATGTTATTACGTACATATATAACTAATACAATATTAATGGGTGATCCTTAAAATAATACACGTTGTGTTTATTTTAATTCGTTTAATAAATTTTAATGAAAAATAGAAAAATTTACGATTAACGAACCTTGATTTACAACACTAATTAAATTATTTCTTTTGGACATTAAATAATATGATTGTATTCTTGAAAATAAATTAATCATATTAGAATGAACGTTATCTTATTTTATTTAGCAGTAATGTCCGTGAAAGTTAATTAAATCCTACCACAATTACAGTGGAACAATTAATTACACAAACTTCCAAATCAAAGTACGGCATATCTTTTATTTCAGAATTTAATTAAATTAATAATTAATTAAGTAACGAATCACTATTATGAAGAAGCAATCAAGAATCAATTATTATTATTATATAATTAAGCCTGAGTGTGTAAAACAATTTAAACTTTTAATATATATCAAATTTTATATACGTTGCACTTAAATTGAATACATTCACATGCATATTTATACATTAAAAAATTAAATTAAAAAGTATGTAATAGATGATTAGTAAATCATTAATTAAGCACGCAGTTAGTTCGAGGTAAAATAATAAAAAAATAAAATTTATTTGTTATTTGCGTAAAATGATAGCCAAACCTATATTACTTGCATGTAGCATTGTAAGGTAGTTTCAATTTCTATAAGTAACAAAATTTATTTGAACTATTTGGTTTTGTAAAGAAAAATTTCGTAACATACACGAATAAATTGACAAAATATTTTTCAATCACCATAATGAGATTGCCGAAAGCATTCCCATAGAATGTTAAATCGAATAAATATTTTCTGAAGCAAAGTAAGCGAATGATAAGTCGAAACGAATGCTCGATAATTGAAACGGTTCACCTCTTTAACTGTCAAAATGTATTAACTCCTAGATGACATTTTGCAATATCGAAGTAGTTTGCTACCGTACAAGTGGTCAATCTCTAAAACTGCTTCGTATACGGTGTGTACGGTAAACGAACGAGAGCGCCTTCTAGTATCCCGAGTGTCCATAACCACGTATAGAATCCGTGTCACGAATGGAAGGCGCATGCGAGAGCGCTAGCAAGTGATAAAACGAGAGCGAGAGGAAAATAGGGCACACTTGCTGGCTATAGAAGAGAGAGAAGAACTTTATATATGTATGTATGTGTGTGTATGTGTGTGAGGTGTGTGCGTGTACTTGTGTGGCGGGGATAAAGGGCCATGGGCACGAGATCGATGGAGCGGCCTTAAATCATGGCTCCGCGCAATTTCACTACCTAAGAATCATGATCTTTTAGAGCATCTTTCTCGAAGCTTTTTCATTTTACAGATCGATTGACGTTTACCATTGCCATTTTGAGATTATATTCTTCGTTTAATCTGGTAATATGTATAAGCCAATTAAATTCATACATCGATACATATTTTTTTTTAATAAAAATTACTCGACAGGTCTTATTAGCATATTTATTTTTAAGATAGATTCTCCTTCTTCTTCGACAAGCACCATCAATAATAATAAGACTTTAAAAGAAGTCGCGATTTGCATTTCAAAAATTTTTGACCAGTTTGCTAAATCACTTTGGTGCATCCGTTTGAATTGCACTGGGTACATTTGCAGAGGATATGGAAAAAGGCGAAGAAGAATTTTAATTTCTCTTTAATTTCATTAGCGGTACTCGAAAGTTCTTGAAAGCGATGAAACGAAAAATCAAAAAGCAAACCCGCATTGCGATTTGAATGCCGCGCGAAAGGCAAAGCCGTAAAAATATCTAATCGACCTAACCTACGTCGGTTTCGGAGTAATAACACTTGACTGCATTCGTAAAGCGTCGATTCGAAGAGGAGAAAAAATTAATAAAAGATGATGAAATAAAGATGGAATGAAAAGAAATCGCGCAGGATTAAAGTGGTTAAAAAGGATTGAGGGTAATGCTTATATACTTCGTATAGACTGTTTCTTTATTTCATTATAAGATGTGATATTCATATTCTATATATTGAATAATTTTATCATAATATTTGATCTAATTAAGCTATTTAAACGAAAATTTACAGTATTCAGATAGCTCGTATGTTATTTGATTTAAATTTTAATACATTCCTAAATTCAAATGATATAATAAATCTTTTTTATTGTTATTTTAACTCGTATTTTTTTTAATTATAATTTTAACTCGTTAAATATAAATTCATCAAGGTTTCTTACACGCGATGGTATAACACGTCGGCCTCGCGTAAATTTTTATTTCCCTTTGATTTGCGACAATGGCGAATTTGAATTTTCAATTTCGAAAATGTAAATATTTATGACGTTGGCGGAAGGGCCGTAACATGCGGACGTCGCGACAACCCGGCGAAGTAGCCATTGTTTCGCGGGGCGACGCGTCGATATATAGGAGGGACACTTTATAAATATAGCATCGAGCCCTGCGGGACCGCCGACATTTTCATCGTCTCGGTGACATTGTACGTGCGTCAAGTGTGTAAAATTCATTAAATTCACGGGAAAAATCATACGGAGCAATTGATTATACCGGGTAAAATATATAATATTATTTATTTAAACAGTTACCGCGGTGTGTATGTAATGTCTTTTATTTATGCTTGTATGCGGAGATACCGGCTTTTAAATTTGATCGATAGTTTGTACTTATTTAAATGACTACAATTTAAATTACGTTATTTTTTGCAATTAATAAATTACCATATGAATTAAATGAAATGTACTTTTGAGGCAGCGGATCGTCAACCCCAACGGACATTTAAAAATCAACGATTATATTCCATCATCGTTATCTCCGATACGAGATTTGAAGTAGACACGCGAAAGATTTTTCAATGATAACAAATGTAATGTCAAAATGGATAGCAATGAAATGACACATTGGCAATAGGCAAAGAGAATGAAAAACCAGAGTAAATCAAGAAGAAGAATGGAGCAGTCGTTAACTTGTTTTCGTTGATGAAACAAACCGATCAGATTTGTCTCTCGCAACCTCAGCGTTCTTTCTTTCTCTCTCTCCCTCTTTCATTTCTGATGCTTATCTCTATTTTACTCGAGACTAAGATATTCATTGCATTCGTTTTTATGCCCCTTGTTTAGCTCGCCAGTGTATAGAATTTTTTCGCTCGGTAAGAAAGGAGAGATCGACTTTGTTTTTTTTTCAAAGTTAATAATAAATGTCTGATATTACAATACACACGCGCGCGCGCGCACACACACACACGCACACAAACATGCAGACACTCACTAAATAGTATAGTGGAAATTCAGTTTTAGTTCATTTGTGCAATTTGGGTAATTAAAATAGTTAGAATAACTGACAGTGTTATATTCAAATTCCGACAGCATGTTTCTGCTCAAACTAATCAAAACTCTAGTTAAATCAACCAACTGTTTAGTCAAAATAATCAACAACTCTAAATCAAACTCCCAATGGTAGTCATGAATTATAAAGCTCTTTCGTTCTATCCCTCTCACTCACTCCTCGGTACGGCAATACTGAAACGCATACGTAATAAACGCAAACTCAAACCCACAAAGGAATAGATTTTAGAGTGTATCTAAAACTGCTTTATCATCGTTTTAATTAAGAGGATACTTTCATTTCGCCATAAACAAATTAGAATTAGAAATGATTATTCGGATTTCGGGTGTAATCCAAACGTTTCGCATTGCTATACGGCTAAATTATTAACAAACATTTTAAAAAAAAGTAATTAATTTCAAGAAAATAAAAATTACAATTGATTTTTCGAAAAATCCTATTTTCCTTGTATAGCAACAACCGTGTACCAGAAATACAATTCTCTCTTTCACACGTACATAGTTTTATACAATTGCAGTTATTGCCAACCGGTATATAGTTCGATGTTGTCGTTGTCATTTCATTGCTATACGACTATGGAGCCGGCCTTGCGACGCCGTGTTTTCTACGCCGCGCCGGTGATGAAAAGCCAAAAAGCGCTTCGCAGTGAAAATTTAAAATCGATGCTATATCAAAATATCGCAGTAAAGAATTTCTCAAGCTACTAATTAGAATTGCGTAATCGATGGAAAAAAATAAAATTATAAATACTAAGTAAATACACTCCATTAATGAATATATATGCGTAAACAACGTTTATATAATATACATTATATATATAATTACATTAGTTTCAATAATTAATATCTAAAGGCCTTTCGTTGGTATATAAATTAAAATAATTTAAAGACATTAAGACATCAGTGAAATGAAAAAAAATTATCATTGTGAAAAATGTATTTGTTTCATATAATTTTTCTTCGGATTTATTGATAAAAAATGGTAATGAAAATAAAAAGGAAAGAAACCGGAAAAGTCACCAATCATCATCATATGAGAAAATGTAAAATTTATCGTAAGCAATTTGTCCTCATTATAAGTAACACCAATATTCTGAATCATGCAGAATATGTCATAAATATAGAATTATATATACGTATATATGAAAAATAATCGAGTACGCGAATAGTAATCTTTACGCGCGCTTACCACTCGACCGATTATCACGAATAATAAAAAGAATTTCTCGGCAACGATTTTCCGAAAGCGAGTAGTTCGAGCGTATCTGCAATTGCAGTGTCGTCAACGGCAAATCAATGAAACTAAAAAAAAAAAAAAAAAGAAAAAGAAACGCAGTCTTTGTAGCAATAAAGTATATCTCTTGGTGTGCCAACGTTACCGGCCTTGTCGTCACTACTAGATTTCTACTGTCCTTGTCATTATTCGAGAACACGTTGAGTAAAACTGAGATAACACCACAGGAGAGAAGGAATAAGAGAGAGAAAGAGAGAGAGAGAGACTACAGAATCGGAGGACAAAAAGAAAAATATTTAAAAACATCGATTGTTTTGGTTGCGTCATGGAAACCTGATCGTGTGAATTAATAAATGTGCCGTTATACACTTTCATGTGAAGATTTAAAATTATTATTTAAATGTCGACGATTACGTCGTTTTGCGTGTAAATATTCTTAGAATTTGCAAGTTATTGTCACGATTGTGAACAAAACACAGACAATTTATGAAAAAGAAAAAGAAATAACAATGGTTGCATAATGCTAATGCGTGTCAATGCTTAATCAATATTTAAATGTCGATTGATATTCAAATTAAGTGAAATAAATCTAAAGATTGACATAAACTTACCATCCCATGTGTGAGATTTTCGTTTTTGTATAAGAACATATAATTAAAAATACCACTTTTAATGTTAATTGTTACAAAATTCAGTAGTATACAGCTGTACTTTTATTTAAATATTTATTTACATACAATAATTTAAAAAAAAACTAAAATACAGCAGTTAAAACGTTGATTAAAATATTATGTTCAACCATATATAAATCACGAACATTGCAGTTATATCATTCGTACATATTTATTTGAATAAAACTCGGTGCGGGGAAAAAAAAGAAAAATTGATAAAACCTTAAAATTAAAACCACGTGAAATGAATCTTCGTAAATGGAAATACGAAAATAAAAATGTAAAGCAAAAAGCGCAGTTTACTTTGCACCGTGGCGGGAGTTGCGATTGAATAAAAAACATGCAAATAAAGGTGCAATCAAACCGCATCATATTTTCCATTTTAGTAAACGCGATAATATACATAAAAACGAAAAATGTCCAAATCTGGTTGTCGACACATGATATATCGAAATAAGACTCTGATACGAAGCAAGAGACTCCCTCTTTTCCTTCTGTGGAAATAGGGAAAGAGGTGAAAAAGGAAGGAGGTCGCCCAAATTGGCATCGATCTGGCCTTTAAGAGTCTGGGATAGACTTTGCAAATAATTTGCGCACTCCGCAGTGTAATTTTAGGAATCGCGATTTATTTATGGGATATCGGGTTATAAAATCATTACGATGCGCACTATTGACATAATTTTATATATTATACGCCCAACAGAAATAAAGTCTGAATACGTGTATCGGGAAAATAATTCTTATTAAAGTAATTTATCAATTTATTGATAATATACCTATATGTGGTGAGCGGTATATTTGTCATCGCAATATAACGTTTTACATCTTACCTGTGGATACGGCAGCCTTAAATATTTAAATTGCGTTTATGCAAAAGCAAACAATTATTAATTAACAGATTTCAATCGTTATTGTAAATATAGAGAATACATTGAAATCATACGAATCAAGTTTTAAAAAATGATTTATTGAAACGATTAAACCGCAGAATTTCCGATGTATGTTGTGCTATATAGATCGATTCAAAAAGCAATTGAATAAAATTACTTTTCCGTGCAAATATATACATCCATGTATCATATTTAGAAGGTTTCACGTTATGAATGTAATTTTAGATTTAAATAATTGATCAATATCGTTGTAAAATTGTAGTATAATTGTAATATCAACGATGAATGATTTGTTTTCTTTATTGCAATTTCAATAAAATTCGGTCTCGTTATACACACAAATCAATCCAGAAACAGTAGACCAAATATATAATTAATTAAGAGAACGAAAGAGTGTATACTTTACAACTCATACACTAATAACCACAAAGTAAGATACCTGAGCTTCATTTAAAAAACATTTTTAACGGCTCTTTATCGCGTCCTGTCACAGACGCTCGACATAACCGAAATACGAGTCATATATATGTATATGTACAGTAATAATAACAATCCTGAATCGAGATACTCACGTGTTTGCGGTCGACGAGGATTTTCGGAGTTGCCACACTGACGTACACACACACAACAGCCTCCTTCCTTCTCCTCCTGTCGGATGGATTCTTCGCGAGGCGTTGGTGCTGCACTCACGGCACTTTTCCTTCACCAGGCCTCTTTGTTTCGTTTCTTTCTTTATCTTTTTTTGTTTGTTTGTATCTTTTATTTTCGTTTTATTCGTTTCGCACTCCCTTTACGAAATCCCTTAGCCGCTTACGTTCCCCGTCGAGGTACTATACTTCTTCCTCCTGCTATACCGGGGGTGTAACAAACTTTTATTTTCGAACTTCCGGTTTTTATATTTACGCTCTTGCGGAACTACTTTTTAGTAAATTCCCAATTGTTTAATGGTTCATTCCATCTCCTACATTTTCTTTTTCCAAGACCGATCGCGTTCAATGGACATTGTTAAACATTCGAGATTATTTTCTCAGGTTTTCGGTACTATAAATCATTTTGATCGGAACCATTAAACAACCTAACTAAAAAGTACTTTTGCAAGAGTCATACATAAATTATGTACGCTTTACGTGAGTTAAAATTCATTTTATTCTCGATTTTTAACATCTGTCAAATTAAAATGAATTTATCGTTAATTAAGCAAAATGAAAGATATCGTTAGAACTTTTCGTGCAATACGATCGAGCTATTTTCAGCATTGGTAAATTCCTCATTTTTTTCCAAAGAACAATCTAGGGCTTCGATTTTTTTTTCTTCGCGACACCAACTATATATAAGTATTATTACCAGTAGAATAAGTAGCTACTTCCGTGTTTTGACACACGTAGCTCATTTACGTTTTGTTGTTCACGTTCCTCACTCGTTTTTTTTTTCTTCCTTTCGTTTACGGTATGTAAATACTCTATAGGCGCGCGCTCGCGCGCACATATACGCGTTTCATAATAATCCACATGAGTAATATAAGTCTGCGCCATTGGACACGAGATGATGTGTGCACTTTACTTATGTATGGGGGCGTGTTTACATGTAAACGAAGCCAGTTATAGGTGAACCCCTGAGTTTACCGCACTTCAATCCTTTTCTTTACTCTTATGGTTATAAATTATTTCGTCGCAGTTGTTCGTTTGAACTTGGCTCGTACAATTTTCGACTCGCAAAATGCAAACGTCGAGTGGTGTATATTTTTTTCTCCCCTCACCCCTTCTACTTCTTCACGGGAGAAAATACGTCTGTTAAAATTTTTCGTTGCGAATTTTTCTCTTACATTCGCGCGTAAACGTACGTAAAAATGTACAGTAAAAACATTCGTTTTGTTACGCGCTTACTGTTTAACGTTTAGCAACATATATATACTGTTACGTAAATTTATCAATCTGAAAAACTTATGTATAATTTCAAAGGATAAAATTTGAGTTGTTGCGCTAATAAAAAAATAATATTAATTTTATCGTTAAAAAAGCATCGTCGTATCCAATGGCGTTATGGGAAAGCGGCAAGGTACATTACTGATACAAAATGTAACAATAAGAAATAATTCCTAAATAATCTGGATGTGTAACCCGTATGCTGAAAAGAGCTCAACCGTGAAACACGAAACAAATTTTGGAAAAGCAATTCGTCGCTTAAAACAGACCAGCATATGTAAGAGAGAATGAGAGGGGGGAGGTAGGAAAATAGAGAGAGAGAGGGAGGAAAAGAGAGAGAGAGAGAAGGTAGGTTCATGGGAGAGAGGCGCGAAAGCGATACCGAGGATCTCTTATTCGTCGGCACGCGAACCGCACCAACGTCGAGACGTCGACGAGCAAAGAGACCCCGAGTCCGAAAATTCCGAGCCGCCAAAAGCGAGCCAGACGATAATGCGTATTTACGTCCGCGTCGCAAGACTCGCCTTTGCCATCTCCCTCTCTTTTAAGCCACTCGTTCGGTCATGCCTCGAGAGCCCTTACCCGCGTAACGTTATTTATTCCCTAATGCGAGCTCTTTGTCGATCGAAATTTTCATCGCTCGAGATGTTTGAATAACGTATTATACACCAGTTTCTCTAATTCATTGTATATATACATATACATATGTCCACGTGTATTTGTGCGTGTGTGTTAATTGTATAATTAAAACAGTGCAATTATTAATGAATTATTTGCGGTGAACTCGTCGAATGTTGATGCTGTTTTAGTGTCAATGCGATAAGCAAAAGAAAAGCTAGAGACTCAGTCTTCATTTTTTTCTTATGCAAGCAAGTAATCAATTGTATATCATACTCTTGCCTAATAAACAGTGAGATGAAAATATTTGACTTTTGTTTAGAAGCGTGAAATAAAAATTCATTGTTTATGAAGTTTCTTTCTTCAATTAATGAGCTTTTTCGACAACTGCATCCTTTCAATACGATTTCGGTGCCGTACTTTTTTGCAACTTCAAACGGCACGTGTATCGACTAGTTAGCAATTTGTTTCTCTTATTTTTTGGAAGAGGATCAAGATGTACGAGCAGGAGGTGAGAAATGAAAAAAAAAGAACAGGTTCAATCATTAATACGTGTCGTACTTATTTTTATTTAAAACGACATTTTTTTCGTATTAGATTTTGTTCTAAATTGGATGATCTAATAAGGAATCTAATTGAAACGGTTAAAAAAATAATGATAAAATTGCTATCAGGATTTAGTTTTCGTGTCGCACTTTTTTTCAATTGAAGCGACACGCCATACGATTCTAAGATTTTCAACAAAGTTTATTTATCGAATCTTTTTCGCATCTAAATTAGAATTTTCAAATAAAAAAAAAATTTCGTATTATGTACACGTACACACGTGCATGTAAACACGCATATATATTATATACACATATATAGAAAGCCCAGATCTAGTTGCACGCTATAATTCCTACGGATTCTTTTGTATACACTTTTTAATCAGCGCATAATCAAATTGTGTACATAGAATCGTAATTTACAGAGTTGATTAAGAAATGTCCGTATACGAAAAAAAAAAATGCAAGCGAAGGCTAGTTTGATTGTTGTAAAAACCAGTTTTACAATATGATTAATTGTCTGCAAACAAGACAAATCTAAATTGACGTGCATTTAGAAAACGACTTTCTCCCAAAACCAAATAAAATGAAAAGAAGAAAACAACATACGTTACGTGGATTAAGAACGTAACGCAAAGCTATGTGAGTGACAATTGCGTGTATATATATCCACACACATATATACACATATATGTATATATAGTTATTTGTGTGAGCACAATAAAAGCAGCTTGGTATTACGTGCCTAATTGCGATTGCAATTGATTGTCAAAATTGTTAAAAATCAATGTAAATGTATATAGAGTCGTGGATGATTTTTCATCGATCGATAATTGTGATTTCTTAGAGTAAAAATAAGTGAGAGGTTACTTAATATCATATTTTTATAATTGTAAAAGAGGAAAAAAAACCGTAACGTGACTATTTGATAACAGTATTTGTAAGTGTAACTATCGCTTCTACCTTTTTTCTTCTCTTTCTTATGTGTGTACATATAGGTATATATATATGTCTGCGCGAAAAACTGGTTTGGATATAAAAATTGTACAACTTTAATGAAGCAGTTATCGGGTTCTGTCTTATAAAAAGTATATTCACTTTACTTAATATGTATTATTATGCTTATTTAAAATGCTTAAGCCTCGTACAACGTATTTTTCTAAAAAGTATTTGGATGAGATTTTTCAGTGAAAAAAAAATTTCATTTCGCCATAATCTTTGTAGAACAAATTTATTTATACGTAATAAATTTAATTTTACATTGTGTAAGTAATTAATAAAATTGTAATAAACAAATAGATCGCGTTTCAGAAAAACGTGGAAGCACGTGATATAACGATTAATCAATTACCGCGTAGATATGTATTTTTATCAAATAGTTACTAACCATCGTCAGACGCACACAGTCGCATTATTGAATAATTAAAAAAAAAGTGAAGACGAATATTTATTCATTCAAACATCTCAACGATAATTTTAGTAAAGTATTATATACGGGATGTCTCTGCCTTGGAGAAACTCTTCTTTTTCCGCGACCTCGCACACAGCACGCGGAACGCGTCGTAAACAAAATGCATTCGCTCACGCGCGGTAAACAAACCTTTCGCGTCACAACACACACCGGCGGTATATAGGTTAGGATCCGTGTACGAAAAAAATGGAGTAATAATCCACTTTGCAAGAGAGAGAGAGTAGAGAGAGAGAGAGAGAGAGAGGGAGAGAGAGAGAGAGAAAACGCGCTTAACTTGTTTACTAGAACGCGTTCGGCACGCCGCATCCCTCCCCACCCCACCCCCCTCCTGCAGTGTACTCTCCCCACCGGTGCCGTGGGTATATCCCGGCGCGCGTATATACCGAAGCTGCCCTACCACTCGCGTGTGGTCTTTTACCCAGTGGTAGTAGTTCGCGCCCCTCGATCGCTGCTCTCTTGCCGCGGCTCTTTTACGCTGCACGGGCTGCACGGCGCGGTAGAGGACCTTGTTTTGCCTCGTGGCCTTGTCGCGAGACCAATTTTTATGTCTATATGGGAGCGTCCAAGAAAAACGGGCCACCGGCCGCGTGCGCGCTACCGCGCCGGCTTTTTCGCGCGCGCGGGGCACGCTCTCGGCTCTCGTCGAGTCGGTCGCGAATATCAACCTTTCTGTTTAGAATACAAAACCAAACACGGGTAGGTCAATCGATTTTTTTTCATCATTTTTCTGCATGGTGTTGTTAGTTTGTTCCCTGCAACCGGTTGTACGTATGGTTGAGAAACTGAGTTAAAAGTATGAATCGATGTTACTCAATGTATACGACTTGTTTGTTTTCAAAATAAATTCTAACGCCCGAAAGAGCCGCGCTTAAACATGAAAAGCTTGGAATATCGAGTTTGGATAATAAAGGGCTCATTATTAGCTAAATGTGATAGACCGCGGGTGATGTTCATTTTCCCTGGTCACCACCGCACTATATTAGTATATATAGGTATTAATGTACCCTATATATGCCAAACGAGATCGACGGATATACATTGTCCGAACATACTTTCAAAATTTATCGCTTCTACCGGTGATCATTTTTCAGTATTTGTATTACGAAGTCCTAATTATATTGTGTAATTTCAGTAAATTGAAGCAAAAACTGTATCAACATTAATATGGTAGGAATAATAAATAATTAAATTAAAGTATTTTTAAAAATTATGTACATAAATATGTATTTATTAAATTAACAACTTTATAATTAGTAACAATTATCACTGTTTATTAATACAAGAGATCGATCGCTGATACTTTTAAAAAACAATTTTTTACTTCAACTGTATATAATTTCACAAACTCGAGATTTCAAGCTTATTCAGTGTGTGATAAATGAAAGTTGAATGATTTCATTTCGATGGAAAATAAGCAAAAAAGAATGTAGTGAAAAAATACGGAATCTTTTTTAAAACGGTTTTATTACTCTCTTTTAAATTTAATGGGTGACTTAATAGTATAGTTAAGCTGAAAAACTATTCAAAGAATGCGCATTATTATTGTTATAATTTTTCACTTGAAAAACAACTCACGGGTTGCATCAGAATGATAACACCGGAGCGTGATTGGAAAATTGTGTGTTTTAACGCTTCGTATTACGCCGATGAAAATACCGATCAAACAACTGTATACTTTGATCAAGCGAATTTCAGAGGAATTTCAAGAATTCAACAATTTCTAACCAATACAGTAATTAATATCACGATTAAACGGTTATCTACTTCGTTTAAAGGAAACTGACATACTAGTTTTTTTTTCGACGTAAATTATTGAAATGTTACTTTAAAACCTACTCTATGTAAAACAGCAATTTAGGAAATTTTGACGTTGAGAAATTGATTTTCTCGGCGTTAACGTATTCATTATCAAAAAGTCATATATTACGGGATATTTTGAATTTTAATTAAATAACAAGTGTGCTCTTAAGAATCTTGTCCTTCAACTACTGGTCGTTAAAATATACATAGTGTTCGTTATTCGAAAACTCGTACGTTTACACGAAAATTTCAATTTTAATGATTTTTTAATAGAAATTCAATTATATATGTTTTTAAATTAACAAAGGCAAGTGTCTAGTTTACGCTGTCTTGCACACAGGACTTCATGCGTAATCGATACAATTAAACGATTCGAACGAGTACGTTAGGTATATATACGTTATTTTTCACGGGTATGAAAATATATAAACATTCCGCGTAAATTGAATAAAAAAAGTTTCGAAATGCGATAATTAAAATAAAAGGGGGGGGGGGATTTCATAAGAAAGGTGGAAAAGTAGATAGGGAGGTAAGGTAGGGAGTATAGGTAACTACGTAAATAAAGAAAGACGCAAAACATAGGGAGAGGCGAGTTAAAGCTCGGAAAGAAAAAAAGAATAATAAAAATGAAAGAAACCCAATAATTCTCAATTTCCACGTAGGGAAGGACTGCCCTCTCCGCCCCTTTTATGCAAATGCAAACCTAACGTTTATTTGGACGAATAAATATAAATCCTCGCGCGGCCATTAAAGTGCCTATATAGTGTAGAAGGGTCACAAAGCGAAAGCGAGCGCAAGAGAGACAGACGGAAAAGGCGCGAGTAGCTCGCGCCGCCGACGAGCAAAACAAGAGTCTGCGCGCCGGTCGACTGCGCATCTTCCGGGCCATGTCTTCCCACGTACGCGCGGACCTCGCACGGAGAGACATTTTCATAGTTAAAGACGGTGCCCACTAGAAAAGCATGCTGTTTGACGGTGGCGACACCAACTATTTCAATGTATCCTATACACCGAACACACAAAACTAATCGTTCACTGTAAAAAACAGTGTCGTTCATCGTTCTTGTAGCTGAAGCGCCGCGTATTAGACGGTGGAGGGGGTCAATGTTTACGCTGCTCCTGCATTAAGAAGCAAGGTGACTAGCTCTCACCGTGTTTTACGCTGAAAATATCTCTCCGTGCGTGTTTGTGTGTGCATCGCGTCGGGAGAAGAGAGAGAAAGAGAGAGAGAAGACGAGCCGGAGAAAAAGATATGTGTTTAAGGAGGTTCGCGCATAACTCCCCGAGTCAAAACAGCGGGGCTCGTGAAGATAAAAATAATAAAAAAAAACCATACTCCGATACGATGTAATTAAAAAAGACCGGGATCTACGGGGAATAATTTTGGTAAACAATAAAATACTCGGGGAAACTAGAGACATTGATGATGGTCAAAATTTACACCGTGGTTTTTCCTAATAGATTCGATCATTTGTAAATCTATACCTTGTGAAATAGTGTGTACATTTGAATGGTCGGAAAACGAGTTTTGATGAATAAATTAGCATCAATGACGGTTTGCTCATTTTTTTTAACAGCGCTTATCACGCGCGCGGCGTGTTTGTAGAGGGAACTACGGCAACGTTGCGAAACCAAGTTGCTTATAATATGCCTCGATGGTGGGTGCTATCATTCCTCTTTAAATTTAAACGCGACGGACCCATATAGGTGTACATAAGTATATATATTCACTTCTGGATTCGCTTGCGTGAACAAAAAAACATCGATGACGAAGTCGTCGGTGTGCGATAAATTATGGAAATTCTATAATTGTTTGTCGGGCGTTTAATGGAAAACCTGAGCGATCGGTGATAAAATTATTATTAATCAATCGAAACGATAACGATGTACTTATATGTACTGGAAATATATTTATTAAAGTATATAACGATGAGCACCGATATACGTATACAAATTTATATAGATTTGAAAGTTAAATCGAATTCTTTAACGTTTGTAATTGTTGCGAACAACAATAACAACAACAACAACAACAACAAAACAGTATCTCAATATTCGTTCAATTAGGTTATTACGCTAAGAGACTTATCGGCTCTCATAATATTCGTAATTTATATTGCACAGAATTTTCCTGCTCGGAAATTTATTAATATATTTAATTCATTATTAATTTCACGTGAATAATAAATTTTTATAATTATGTTTTCCTCTAAAAGATTTAATGGAATATACTATAAATATAATATTAAATTGAGTACGCTGCTGTGTGTGTTTACGTGCATTAGGTTCGAGTTGCGATAATGTAACGTTGCCAAACCTCTTCGCAACTGTAATAAACGCATTAAAATACGCTTACTTCGGTGTATAATTTTGTTTTATTATGTTCTTAATACCATTCCGCTAAACTTAGTATCTGTACGAAAAATTATTTTTTTCATAGTTCGTTAATTGTTTTAAACGTTTAAAACAACATTTTATTAGGGAATTCAAACAAAAAATTTTTTTATTTACTTAGCGTTTTGGAATGCGGGATTAAAAATATATACAGAAAATTAATTATACTCGTGTATTTGAAACGAATGTAAAATGATTATTAATTACAAGTATTCGATTCCTCGTTTCGTTCGGTTACAGAGGCATCAGACGTATTATTTTTCTTCGGCTTGTTTACGTTTGTCACGTTTTCGTTGAAATACGTCGTGACCTAAATGTAATTTGCATCGCTGTAACTCTCGCACTAAATTAAAATGTGAATCATCATAAATATCGTTATAAAACGCGTAACATTTTTTTTCTCACTTTTCCCCAATTGTTTAATAAATAAGAAAATACGTAATCGAGATCGCAGCGGAAAATTATTCGTCTATGTATTGTTTCGCATTCAGTCAATAACAAACTACATTTTTATTTCACGTTCGCTCATACGCAAAGTAGAAAACGAAGAAAACTAAATACTATAGCATTCTAATATTTATCGGTTACACGGACCAAAAAAAAAAACAACGTCTTGGGCGACGTAATTGCTCCATAAACAGCAATGCCGCAGCAACGAGAAAAAAAACAAAGGTTACAATGGTAACAACGTACGGAGAACGGTCTCACCAAACATAATTAATCGTAATGATAGGAATCGGAATCGAATCAATAAAATAATAGAAGACCCGCACGAAAACGCGGTTGCGTTACGACGACTTTGCTTCTCTTTGTTTCTCTCTCTCTCTCTCTCTCTCGGTGTCTATATACACGATATCGGCGTCGCACCGCATTTGTTTACATAAACACGTTTGCCTCGTGAGGTCAACGACCTCGATGAAAATCATAAATTCCGGGAATTATAGGTGGCTCACTCTCCCCTCCCGTACACACGAAAAGGAAAAAAGAAGCAGGAACGAAAGCACCGCAGGTATACACATAGATACACATACGTACACGCGACGCGCACCGTGAAAATTCAAACCACTTCGATCCCCATTAACATAAACATTCCACCGTAGAAAATCCAAAGTATTCGCTCAGGATAAAAAAGCGAGGAGACTCGCGTATGCAATAAAAAAACATGCTCTTTTTAAAACGAGAGTGAGCGAGTGAGAGAGAGAGAGGAGCTGGAGCCCGTAAAAAAAACGAGGAGAAACGCAAAGGAGAGAGAGAGAGAGAGAAAGAGGAGAAAAACGGCGTCCGTCAGGAGCGGGGAGGAGGAGGAAGAGGGAGGGTGGGAGGGAGGATGGCAGGGAATGGAAGAGTCAGAGGGGGGTAGAATGTGTTGTGTCGAGCTCCATCCTCGTCTTCCCGGAGCAAGCGAGCTGCCGGTGTACACACTGCCGCGTTTAACGTATATATACGCGGCGCACGTTGACGCTCCAACTCGGAGCTCCAAGGCAGAGACGTAAAGATTCCGGGGCACCGAGCCCTTTGTTTTCGCCGGATCGTTCGGTCGAGAGGAACACGCGTGTCCACATCTCGACGTGGTTAGGCTAGTTGACCTCAACGGTGAGGCCTCTCCCATCCCGTGAATCCCGTGATTGCGATGAGTTTTGAGGTTATGATACCTCGGACTCGGGATCTTCCTCGAGACGACGCGCGCGATTGTTGTCGTTGCGTACGCACGTTACGGACGCATGCATGGGCTGCTCGTGCACGTACTCTAGACACTCTGCATCCACAAGGCAAGCACGCACACGCACCATTCGCATGGAGAGAGAGAGAGAGAGAGATAGAGAGAGTGAGATGGAAAGAGGTGGAGTGTAGACAAGTACACGGGTGCAAGGTTGTAGACGTAAAGAGACAGAGAGATAGAGAGGATAGTAAGTAACGAGGTACCGAGAGAAAGTCGATGGGGCGCGGGCACACACGCGGAAAGCGCGCGGCTTACGTTCTTCTCCTCCGTCGGCGGGCTGGGCTGATATATATCTATAGCTGTTCGGTATTTGTTTATCCTTATCCGCGTGCGGGGCCGACCGCACTCGACGCGTCTTATCGTGGGGACCCTCGCGACTTCACTGCACTGCTCTCACTCACTCTCACACACACGCGCGATACATACGGTATACATGCCCATACCATACATATATGTGCGTACGTACTTATGGATGGATGTATATATGTATGTATGTATGTATGTAATGGCAATACACGAGAGAAAGAAAACCCGTAGTAGTAGGAGCGCGCGCGCACACATACGTTCACGAAACGAGCGTCGCGCGAGACTGACGTGCGGCGCCCCCGGTACGCCGCGCTCGGGCGCAACTATCGCCCCGTCTCGCTTCCTCGCTTGCGCGCGCGGTGGATGGCGGTGGATGGCGGTGGATGGCGGTGGCCTCCCCGTTTCTCGGAAAATTCCGGTCCGGTTCGGCGCCCGGCACGCAGGTGACATCTGACGGCGGCCGGTAGCGTGGGCGGTGAGGAGCGTCGGTAACGTGGGGATCTCTTCCTATACCACACCAGTATATACATATATGTCTCCTCTGTGTGTACACACCTTCGTTATATATACTGTACCTTACGCGCCGAGAGGGGGGAGATACTCCAATATAGGTGTAGTATATATATAGCATACCACAACAAACCCGGCACTAGCGCGACCCGCCGCGGCGTGATCTGCGCGTGCGTTTGTTTATAGTCGACCGGGGAACGAGGCTTTTGCGGCGCGCCGCGTCGCGCCGGTCGATCGCTATATACTTACACCTATATGTATATATATGTGTATATATATACGTCTCGACTTTAGACTTCTCTCCGATTTTCTCCTTGTCGTGTGAATAATGTCCTTTTTCATCGGTTCTCTCTCCGAATCCAGTCTTCCTTTTTCCTCCCCTTTAGGGCTGGATTTTTCGATTCTTTATCTTGCATTATATACAAGTTACAACAGATGCTCTTTTTTATATTGTCTATAAAAATTTAATTTAATTAAGTATTTTGAAAAGTGATGCTCTATAGCTAATGCATTTTTATGTGTGATGCTATTTCTATAGTGCTAACAAATTATCGCGTTTCGCTTAAATTTTTTTCTTACTTAATAATACTTTCATGTATTTTATTAAGCATGTACTAATACCTTCCTGTATGAATGATAAAATGAGAAAATAGTCAGAAGTTTACTTATTTTTTTGTCTAATTAATTTTATTAAGTTAAAACAATATACAATCTACTCTTGGTTTCCTTGAAACTTGAAAATAATACAGTATTGTACAAAAACGAATAGTTTAAAATATACAGATCTTTTTACAGTAAAAATAATTTGAATTATGATGTAATGCGAATAAAAACGTAGCAACATTCGATATATAAATTCATAAAATAACAGTAAAATTAAAAAATTTTAAATAATAACTAAATCAATTTGTTTAATAATTTATTAATTGAAACAGTATTTTATCCTCTCTTGGAATAACGTAATGATTTATTAAAATATTATTATAGTAGATAATAATATAAATTTATTAAATTGATATTCATCTCACAACAGAACGTGAATTATAAAAAAAATTTCAATACATATATATGTATATATATATTCATTTATATTTGATGTAAAATGTATAATAAAATTAAAGTTATTTTAAAACGTAATTAATTTCGCATAATTTATACCAAACGTCTACACTTTTCGACATTACAAAATAATAATAATAATAATAATAATAACAATAATAAAAATTAGCAATATACGAAAGAATAATGTGTATAACTGGTTAACCATATTCGTTGCGTCATTTAGGCGTATTTAATTAATATCAGTTATATAAATATACAAAATATCGCCGATAATAAATAGATTATAAATATAGATTTATATATATAAGGGAGTTTTTTGCGATTACTCGTCGCTGGTGAAAGATCGCGTGGTTTACTACACCGTTATTAAGTAAGAAAGAGAAAGAGAGAGAGAGAGAGAGAGATATGAAGATAGAAACAGAAATTAGCCCATCAATTGGAGATGCATCGCGACACCAATGACAGAGTGACGAGACCGAGAGCCATCGACATTGCGCAGACCGCTGCCAGTGTGTCTCGATTGTAATTGGGACAGAGCTCCTTATCGAGGCATCTCCTGCAAATTAAATGCATTATGTACTCGCGATATGTCTTTATATATAAATAAATATCTATGTAGCTCTAACGTTCGTACTGTACATCGTTTTTATAAATTTACTATAAAAGTATGATTCTCATTATACGTATAACTACATTTTTTTAAAATGGTTTTGTAGAAATGAACTTTATGTTTTATTTTTTAAAGTATAAAAATGATTGCTCTAAAAATATAGCCATGTATTTGGGAAAGTACTTAATGGTGTAATTATAATATTAAAAATTTGAAATCTATACTTTTTGATTACATTTACATTTATTACATTTATGTAATTTATATTTTATAGAGCTGGATTTAAAATTTATCGCTAATCAATTATTGACCATTTTGTTCGTATAAAATAGTAACACTAAATAGTTTTGGATATAAAAATTTGGAAAAATCCATATATTATTTCGAAATATTATATTTCCTTATATAAGTGAGATAAGAAATTATATATGAAATGGTATATTAGAAGTGATAAGATTAAATAAAAGTTTCGCATTCTGAATAAATTTCTAAAAAGGTTATATGTTAGTTTGCGTTAAAAAGAATAGGTGAATTAATTAATTTTGGAAAATCGAAGTGAAGCGTGTTGAACGAGAGATTAATCACTTCGAGTACGAGAGGAGATATCGACAGTGATTGTCAAAGAGACATTGTGATAGGCGTGTATACTGTATGCAGATGAGGAGTGCAATGGTATATAGAGGGGTAGAGCGACATAAGGGAATAACTCACCATCTCTCGATGACGATAACGACAAGTCCCGTGACGACCTTATCCAAGAACGTCACTATCGAGTAAACAAGGGCGCTGCTCTCGGTCCTGGGTCCGATAAGTTCCGCTGTTATGCTCAACGCCGTGACCATGGTAATTGAACTTCCGGCCCCGATCAAGACAGCCACCGAGTACATTACCGGCGTGGTACTTCCGGCGAATTCCGCGACCGCCGCGGCGAGTATACCGATCAGGCTACCCACCAGGTAACATACCTGCAATCACGAGACAACCTCTCTTACGTACTCCTCTTCACCCAAGTACCTGTGTGTTTGTGTGCGCCCATAGATGCTTGGCTTCACATTATATACGACTATACGCTCTTCTCCGTGCACACGGTGATCGTTCGAGTTGCCTCTTTAAAAAGAAAACTACGAGACCTCGCGGGTATACGATATATAACAACCCGCTGTAAATGATATAGCTTCGTTGAATAGCTTCGTGCTCTCTAACTACTTCATCCGTTGTAGCTCCGCTAGAACCTCGTTAACGTCCTCGAAGGGACCCGTTTCATCTCGCGGCCTCTATCGTGACAAACAAATCGATTTCCAACATTTTTCTCTTTAGCGCCCCTTCCCCCGACCACGGAAATCCTGACCTTTACAACTAATAACCTTACTCATTTTTATCATATTTTATAATACCCCGTTTCTTTGACAATTCGGTACCTCGATCGTTTACTTCACCGTGAGAATCAAACTGATTGCTTCATTTTCTCGAGTCAACTTTTATTTTCTAACGTATATACTGGCACTTTCTTTTCGTTTTCGAAACTCCGATGCTTTTTCTTCCATTTACATTATACATTTACAAAGAGTTTCGCTCAGAATTTCTTTTTTCTTAAAATTAAAATCGTTTTATATACACGCGAAAACCGCTACGTTACAAAATATTCCGCTTACTTCAGTTACTATTTTTACAACGTAACTGGCACTTTTTATTATTGATGAAAAAAGAAACGGTGGAAAACTACTTTGGACAGGAAAGTTCCAATACGGCAGCGGTAATTGGTTCTTTCAATTTACCGAATACATATACGTGTGTGCGTGTGTATAAACTACACTTTCTAAACTTGTGTCCCTATGTGCTTTCCTGTCAAGTGAGTTGTTCCTCATAACGAAGTGTGATAACAAAATGAAATCGACCGTTTAAAGCGAATTCTAAATATAATCGTACCTTCACGGTTGAAGACCGAGAGTTGAAAAGGGAGAGTAAGGAAAAAGAAGAAGAAGAAAAAAAACGAGCCGAAAAAGATGAGTGGACCCTATAAAATTCCCTAAATACACCGACGGGTACGAATTTAAAGCTCCACAGGAAACCCGTCTAATCTAAAAATAATATAGGCAAAAGTAAAACGAAGTGCGTCTCGATGTCTCACGATTTCCCGAAGTTTCGTCTGATTCGTCGTCTATCCTATTTTCGACGTTAACGCGTACATCGCTCCACGACCCCCCTATGCGATTCCTTACTTCACATTAGTAACTTCGACGGTTTAAACGAGCCAAAAAATTTTTTTTGGCTAACAGAAACGTATAATCAGCTTATAGTTACATTTACAAACGAGAAGAGACGCTCACATGGACAGAAATTTATTAATTACTTGTTACAATTCATAGAAACTAATTTTAATCCCGTCATTTTAACACCAGTATTAAGTTAATGTGAAGCGAATGGAACATCGCAATGTTTAATTAATTATCACGTTCAAGATAATTAAATAAAACGTGAATCATGTCAAATCATCGTATCGCAATTAAACGTAATTTCTGTTTAACCTATCAGAGGTAATTATTGTTGACAAAACTTTTTTTTTTGTTACTTCGAACGTTTTCTAGATACGCCCCTTGAATGAAGCTCGATGTGTAATTATTGTATCATTTGTGCACTTCGCGGAGTATATAGATCCTCCAGAAAAAATCTTCCGAAAAAGTGGAGTATGAAATTTTTTGTTATAAAGATCATCGTATATATCATACAGTAAATTGAGTACTTAAGTAAAGCACCTTGTAACAACTTCGAAGTACTCATTTATTAACTTTCTTTTTTCTTTATTTATCCAATTAACTTTGATTTTCCATTAACTTTTGTAGTGACGCCCATTTAACTTACATTTGAAGTCCGGTAAGATACTTTAATAGACCTATAGTGTGATGTTATAATGATATGTTATGCTTCGGAGATAAAAATATTTAACACGGAAAATGTATTAAATCTATAAAAGGTAATATAAAAGGTATACTCTTGATAAAATAAAATGAGTTTACTGTTAATATTTTTATTATTATAAAAGTTATTTTTCTACTTTACTGGTTTCACGAGAAGCATCAAAAAATAAGAAGTAAATAAACTCGTATACGCGCAGTAATAATAACAACACTGTAAATAAACCCCAAAAGTTCTGTATGTTTTGGTACTTTGCAATAGCTATAAATTGTGAGTAAAATGCGAGTTCAAGCTAAAATAGTATGATCCCAATTTGGACCCCAGCAGTCAGATTTTAATCAAAACCGCATAAGTTTGAGAAAGTAATAGTAATAGTTGAATGGACCATCGTATGAATGGGTGTTGGTGAATGAACGTGTAAAACGCGGATATGCAATTGCGTATCTATTTGTTGCGAAAAATAAATTCGAGTATATACAAATTCGTTGGACTTTTATATAGTGAAGTTAAAGTAACGTATCTAAAAATAATCATTTGACAGGCTATCGTAAAAAATGTAACTTTACTGTTTAACGTGTATATGTATATTTATGATATTTAAGAATGAAGCTACTATTAAATGTTCTATTTTTAACTTCTTTCGCAACTTTATTCTTCGATTACATCGAGTCAGCGTTATTTAAATATACGTTTTAAATAAACAACTTAAACATAAGGTAACATGATATATAACGGGAATATACATTATTTTTAATATACCTTTAGATTATCTACGATTAAAAGTGTGAATATATTTTCACGCATTCATCAAGAGGAAAGTCCTTATGCGTAAATAAGTAAAGAAACTGAATATCGAAACTAATAATAATAACCAGCTAATAAGAAAATTAATTTTTTTTTTCATAGCAGTGAACTGTAATTTTTATTATTGGTAGTCGGATTGTGGCTATATTTGAAACTGGCCCGCAATTGTACAGCGTTTTAAAACTGTGTCCGATCCGCAAGTATAAACTGAAGTATAAACCCTTTCCCTCTCTCTTTCTTTGTAATTCTCTTCATTCCCGAGGTAAAACCGATTTACTCAAGCCCTCGAAGGGGCGCCTGCTTCTCTACGGTAGACGCGCACGCGTTTCCGGAATTCGAAATTAATTGCGGCGAGCTATAAATAGCGCGAGCGGCGCGTTGCGATTTAATTGGCCGAGTGTGTGAGTGCAACCCAGGTGTATAATTAATAGAGGAGCTGCGTGTCTACGCATCCTCGTACCTCGGTTTATCCTTACTTTAATACATACACACTCTTACAAATGCAAAAAAACTTTTATTTTTCCTCTCATCTCGATTTTCGATGTTGAGTGTCTGTTACCTCTTGTCTTTCGAGGCAATTTTCTTTTCTCGTTTTCAAGTGTGAAGTGACGAGGTTTGAGGAGGAGGGTACAAACCTTCGGTTTATTTTCTATTACGAACTTGAGAATTGACGGAGGGGCAAATTTGGATTGAATAATGAGTTGGGACTTTCGAACGCTTTTCCACGTGTCGTTTAATGAGTTGACACGTGACACTGGAAACGACCCTATACATTATTTTCAAATTTCAGTTTTTACTTAATTACTTGTTAATGGATTGGGATTCTTTTTTTTCTCTACCTATTTTCTGTAACTGATGTTACGTGTAATTTCTCTCTTCGTTTTTTAAAATCAAAGTTCAGTCGACGTATACGAGAATTAATGAGTAGCTATATTTTACCATATACGCATACATGGTATGATATTGTTAGTAAATATAAGTTGCGAATATTAAATTGTGATGCATCATATTTTATCGTTTTATCAATTGTTGAAAAATGGCTTTTCAATTCCCACCATTATGAAATATACATTGGTTTTTTTTAGAATTTTTAAATAAATTAATTTAAAATAGCACTTTATAAATAAAATATGAACAATTATTTACTTTTGTAGAAATATTTTTGATCTTATCGCGTACATAAATTTGTAAATGTTTTTTTCCTTTTAAAAGTATACTTGCAATAATGTAAGAAACATTTTATTTTAACATCAGATTATTTCTTCAAGAGTAATCCTCGATGTGTTGTTTCAACACTTAGACATTACAAAAAAAATTAATTTTTCCAATTCAAGTACGTTCTCCAAGATGTAAACCGAAATTCAGAATTTAAAATTTATTTTATTATAACATGTCTCCCTTATCATCTATTAACGAATACAAACGCACGTTTTGCAAAAAAAACATCTAGATCTAGAATGTTAGAAATCTTAATAAACTTGCTTTACTTGAAGCTATAATAGCCTCTTTTTCTTCAAGACATGGCATTTAAAAAAGAAAAACAATAAAAAATCTGTATACATCGGTTGACCCTGCTGAAGAAACGCGATAAGAATGCGTGAAGGAGCGATAAATTGCTTCAAAGTAAAAGGGTGATTCCCGACTTCACGTTAATTTGAAGTCACTGAGCTTGAAAACACTCCTTTTCTTTAAAAAAAAACATTTTAAATAAATGTATTTATTCTATAGCAGGGTATATATAACCCTATGTGAAGTTGCGTGTTTATACTTTGACGGTGGAACTTCCATTACCTTGGCAATATTCCTTCGTAATTAAAAATAGCCATTTTAACTGCTTGTTTATGTCCTATACCATTTCCTTGTTTACTCAAAGGTTTTTTTCCTACATTTCCAGGATTCTCTGGAAACCCGTAGAATTTCAATTTAACACGTTATCAGGCCTTTTTTTAATTGAATTAGTTTAAAAAAAAAGAATGCGCCGATGAGAGTGCGTTAAATCGCTATAAAAATTTAATTGTCAATATTAACACGTATCCTTTATTACTTTTCTTTCTTACAGGCGATTTAAAGTACGAGTTCGTTGAAAATTGAAATGTAATTATTTTTATTTTAATAATGCGTGTGTTAATTTCAACGCGGTATTCCCGTCTGATATTATAATTTTTCTTTAATTAATATGACTCTATCAACCTCGCAGCTGATTATTCTTCTTATACATATTTATATTGCTTATGAGTATAATTTTTTTAATATAGTTAATCAATCATCTTTGTTCAGTGAATTTCATGTTCCACGGCTTCGTTTACGTATATAAATTATTAGCGCCCCTATAATTATGAATGTTCACAATACATTTAGTAATTTTAAAAACTTAAAAAAAAGGAGCAGTGTAAAATTTATGCGGGATTTAATATTCATAACTTTTTACCTTCTGCGAATATATATATATTTTACTTGAAATGTGCATTTTAAAGAATATTAAAAGGAAATGTCATTATAAATATAGTTTTTACCATTATATGTTATATAATGTTTAACATATTTTCATCGCCAATATCTTCTGCAAAATTTTTTTTTCAACCTATGGTCCAATATTCACGTGAAAAAAGTTCAGATCATATTTTTGAGACATAGTATTTTAGAAATTAGGAGACTTGCGATCATATAATCGATAAATTTACATAATATTAAGATAAATTTGAGACATAGTTAATTATGTTTACTTTTTATTTTTTTAGAGTACACGAAGAATATTTGTTATTTCCTTACTAGATCTTCGATCGATTTAAGCTTTTTCTATAATAAATTATTAAAAGTTTATTCAAATGTTTATTATAATAATATTTTCAGTTAATTGAAAACATAATTAAATTAAATTAAAAATCTCATGTGGTAAAATTTATTTAATATAAAATAACTTCCGTTGAAATCATTCTTAATCGTTGAAAATATATTTGTATATTATCTAATTTTATCGATCTTAAAATGATCTCCAAATAGTCTCGCGACATTTGAAATATTGTTAAAATTTCTCCGTGGCGTATTCTAAAGTAGACTGTAATTATAATATTAATGTTTGTTAAGGTTAAATGAAGTTTTTAACAGGAAAGCAAATAATAAAAAGAAACATAATTGTACTCGCATGGTATAGAAAGTCGCATATCGTGAAAATAAATGAACTGCTATACCTTGGAGCCACAGGATCGATTGATATACTTCAAGAGGAAAGCCGCAACGAAGGAAGCGGTGTAGGAAGCCAATGGTACAGTGGCTAACGCTTGTCTCCCACCCACTCCTGTTTCTTCGATGTAAAGAGGCAGGTAGACCGTAGCCAGGGTGATAAAAAGCCTACTGGCCACATAGAGCAACGCTACGCGTATCAACAGGCTTGTAGAGAACCAGGATTTCCGGCGAGTTGAACTGGCGCCGGTAGTTGTCGTCGTTACGGAAGCTGCACCGGTCTCATTGGGATTTGCTTCGATGGTGCTGGGTGTGTTAGGTTTCGATACGACTCTACCAACCTCTAAGAGCCTTGCGTTTAAAAACACGTGAAACAGCACCGTTGATATCACTCCGAACAGCGTAATGACCACCACGATGTTCTAGAATGTGTTTGTTTTATTTACATGTCTTATCCTTTTTTTTTACACCGGAAAGAATAAAACGACGAGATCAAATATTTATAATCGAAACGTACTCGAAATTTGTAACTGTCCGCTGGTCCAAGACGTGAACCTGCTTGCCCGCTACTTGGTAAGACGATCCACGTGACGATGAAGACAATCACAGCAGCGCCAACTTGAGCTGAATATCTAAAAAGCCAGAGAGTCGTTCGGTATTCTTTATTTTACCCGGTGAAATTATCGGACATGCCGTTTTATTACCGTATTTAGCAACAGTGTTCGTCAAATAAATCCTCTAGCATTTACAAATCTGCCTATGTGTATGCGATAACGTTATCAACGATACAAGCTCACTTATAATACACTACAAAGCTAAAAAGCTACATATACACACATAGTCGTTCTACTGGACGTTAGTTTCGTTTGATCGTTGAATCAAATATCGTAATAAAAATAAATTAATTTTGATTAAATGTTACCTCAGCGTTGGGGTATAAGCATGTAAGCGCATTTCTTGCACAAGTAATTACGGTTGGTGGATTTCATCACTTTATGTATAAAGTAATGCATTTTTCATGCGTTTCAACAAAGTAAAATCAACGATACACGAGGGGATTACATTGCCATTGGCATGCCTACAGTGTAATCTGTGTAATCGCAGTGTTTACTAAATACAAAAGTAAATGACATTTATCATAATTATTCAATATATTTACGGTGCGTTTCAATTGTAAGCAGGTGTACTAGTCTAGAGCAAGCAGCTAACTAGGTTCATATTATCCTAACGATAAAAATGACGAATACGAGGATTCGTGTGTCAAACGTAACTGAGAATTCGAGTCCGTGTACACTTGCCTAATGGCGGTAAGCTCAGCTCGAAGATGTGGCGAGTTGGTCAGGGCGGGAATCATGGACAGGTGGGATATTTGCACGGCCGCCCACCCGGTTTGAAAAAGCATAATGCTGAGCACGTAGACGAACATCGTAAGGACACTGTTTGGATTTCTGACGAAGCTTCCGAATATCACCGGGAATGATATGGTCACTAGCACCGAGCCTATCACGTGCCAAACTTTTTTCTTCGAGTATTTGTCCACCAGTACACCGAACACAGGTGTCATTAATGCGTCGATCACTTGACCTGCAAATCAATCGTAAATTTTACATTTATTTTAACACCTCTTAATACCTGCACAAAAGTTATATTCGTTCCCCTATAGAATATGGATTTTCATTTAATCTAAAGTTGCCTGTATATCAATTTTTTATTTTCTTCAATCTTTTATAAATATTATTTATATATTACTCATAATTTTTTATTTTAAAAAATTTTGAATAAAATTATAAATATATTTCGATTTAAACGGCATGGTTAAAGTTGTATCAATAATTGAAACTTACGCGCAGAGTATATTTATAATCTCTATATTATTTATACTTAGAATTTAGTATGAATTAAAAATATTATATCGTTTATTCATCTGACCTAAGAAAAATTGTGTCTTGCTATGAAAGATTGCTATAATTTATTCATAAATCGAATGTTTAATTATAATTACATTTTTGTAATATAAAATAGTCGTGTGTAGACTATTCCAAAATTTATATCTTTTAAAAATATTGATTTTAATCAACTTCTCTTGCATACGTTATCGACATTCCTGTAAAACGTTTTTTAAAATAATTTCGATGAAAAACTCTAACTAAATTTTTATATTTACGCGTAAAAATTGGTTTGCGAATAAATTACAAAAAAATTAATATATTAATTAACATAATTAATAAGTAATAATTTAATTACTTAATAATAATAATTTTCCGAATTATGGAGATGAATTTTGAATGTTTAAATCTTTGTTAATGTCAAATAACAACTTGTTTGCGATAGTTAGGTGTATATATAAACGAAACTGAAAAACAAGTACATTATATGAAAAACAATAAGGTCACGGATATGCGGTACAAGCAATTAAATTTGAGTTAGTGTTTACAGTTTAATATAATATGTATTGAGTTGAAATTTAAATTATCTGAAAATTGTATACACATATGTATATGTAATTTTTTTTAATTGTATCAAAATTCTGCATAAAATCGGTTGGTGCTTAAACGATTAATAATTTATAATTTTTTTTACCATAAATTTGAAGTACGAGTTACCGTCACACATCGTACATCTTTAACAATGTATGAAAATTAAAATCTTTACTCTATTTCCTGTTGTAAATATATATCCTGTAAACAATATTTAATTTGTACGCGTTTGCAGCTACATATTAACATTATACGCTGTACATTTTAAAAGTTGATTAAAATAATATAATGATAAATATTATAATTTTAATTTTAATGTTCAATGCTACGAGGTATATAGTCAATTAATAAGTAATCAAAATGTTTGAAGGTAAAGTACCTAAGAGAAGCAAAGATCCAGCGGTGAGAGGTTCCAGGAGTGCGATTCTTTGAAGGAACAACAATGTGTACGAGAACCACATGGCCGCAGCGAGATCGTTGAAAACATGACCAAGCGCGTATGCCGTCCTGGTTGTCAAACTGATCGTCCTCTCAACGAGAGGAATCCTTTCTCCGGTATCCGCCATCGTTTTTTTAACCGATAGCTGTGCGAACCAAACTCTACATCTGATTCTGAAATGAATAAATAATATTTTCACACAATGTAACATGTGTACCTTGCAGATCTGCAATTCGCAGTAAGGTGATTAATAAAACCCTAAACATATTTCAGATGTTACAAAAGATATCTCTGGTCAATGGTAATAAAACACGTGCTCGGGTTTAAATAACGTATGTACATATGTACGGGAGAATTCACGCGCAAAAACGATCATTTTTATTTTACAATGTATCGGATTGTGTGTTGCGCGAAGAACAAAAAAAAACGGCTGCAAAAATATTCTGTGGGTCTTCTTATATACATGGGTATACATTTATATACTTCTTGAGCTGCATTATTACTTCCTTTTGTTTCACCTGCTCTGATAATGAGGAAACGGATATTGCAATTGCAAAGCAGCTGGCAAACTACTTTTTTTTTCGGTTAAAAATTGCCACGATTTTTCTTCTATAAGCTTTAGGCGTGTTGTTATTATCGAGTACTTAATGCGTATATCCGTAACGATGGTATTAATAAGCTTTGTACAGAGGTTAAATTTCGATGATTTTACCTAAACATATTTATCAACACCTAGAATGTTCATTCAAGTGTATTCGAACGAGAAAACAAGAGTATAAAAATAATATAAATTGTTTTTACAATATTGATCGATTATTCAACGATCGGATCGTCAATTAATTAAGTACTTGACGGAATAACAATTTAAAATAACAATTTCTAATACTCTCATTGTAAAAATACCTTTATTATCTTTATACAATTATAATAAATCGTACGAATACACAAAGTTATTATTATCTACACTTACAACTACAATTCTCTTTCTATATGATATACATATATATAATCACCATTAAGGAATAACAATTAAAAATAATTTATACACATTTACGCAGTACACCAAGTTTATTTAATGACGGATCTCGCACTTTGAGTGCATCCAAAAAAGAGTATCAAACAAGCACCAGCTAAAACAATATTTCCTTCCGCGTGACGATTAATTCGGTCTAGAATAAAATTATTAAAAAAAAAACAAATTATGCTTCTGCACGAAAAAGTGCATAAACTGATTTAATCGATCGTCCCAACGATAATACCAAATTCAAAATAGCACGTTTTCTCTGTCTCTACCCTCCATCCAAAAACGT
This sequence comes from Theocolax elegans, assembly GCA_026168455.1. Taxonomy (NCBI): domain Eukaryota; kingdom Metazoa; phylum Arthropoda; class Insecta; order Hymenoptera; family Cerocephalidae; genus Theocolax; species Theocolax elegans. The sequence goes on along the minus strand of CM047426.1, from coordinate 92,558,226 downwards.
GGGTAAGAAAGCATGCATTTTAAATAATGTAAATATAATTCAATGAACAAACGCATGTACTATAAATTATTCATTCTAATTATGTAATGGTATGGTAAAAACACGATAAGTCACACATGTTGATAAAATAGTGACTTATCTCTTTTTATTCTCTTATTGTGCTTTGTTTTATTTGAGCGTGATCCGGAGTAAATAATTACATAAAATTCCATAGTTTTTTTCTCTCTAGCACTTCCCTTCTGGTTAAGATTTAGTTTCGTCTATTTATGTAACTTATTTATTTCTGAAAGTAAGAATTATTGATTTGTAACGAAATTCGGTGTTACTGTCAAAGTGAAGGTAAAGCAACTTTTAACAATTAAGGAAAGATAAATTTAAGAAATAAGATCTTTTTATTACTAACCATTTATACATATATTGATTATATTTCAGGGATTATTTACATGAATATTTAATACACATTTTTAATTTTTCATTAAAACTTTCAGTATATAAATTAAGGACGAGGAATTCATTTAAGGTTTGATTATTTTTTTAATTACCTTAACAAAATTAATAATTTTAATTGACTGTTGCGGTAAAATTAAAATTTCAGCTAGCGTCTCACGATGTGTAAAAATAGAAAGGGGAAAAAATTAAGGATAAAAGAAAATGTACAGTTACATTACGTACACGGACGTATATATGCATGGTTTGATTAGTGCGTATGTATGATTAATGGATCGGCTACTCACACGAAAATCTTTATTATCCTAAGAACCATTTGTGAAGCTTCTTTTCGTTAAATTAACAAATGAATTATGACACCCTCAAGTAGGTTGTTTGTATGCGGCACTCGTCAGAATTTCTCTCACGCGCAATCAACTTCAGTTTGTAAGCGTAATAGTCGTCTTCCTTGACGCGCGATTGTCGTTGCACTTGATGCACTTTACACCTTTAATTCACCTCGTGCTCGCAAAGTGCTTTCCTGTAATTATAATCCCTACCTTTTTCCCTCCTCTCTGTATCCATCGTATATGGTTCATTTTCTCCATTTCATGCAAATATCATAATCTCTCCTGCATCTCTGTCTCTTTCGATATATATATATATATATATGGAGGTATTTACTATTTATTATCGGTATCTATACTCAATTATACAGTTTTCATTTTAAGTGCTGTTCCTTCCCAGTCGTTCAGTTTAATAATAGTTATTCATGAGAAACGGTCTGTATAAATGCTGTAGCAGTTTCATTTTCTTTTTAATTAAAATTTTCGCCTTCGAGTGTATATACGTTTTACGCAATACTTAATTTCATGTAGATTATAAACCACGTATTCACGTGTGATTTTATTTTATTTGACTGTGCGATTATAGTTTTAAAATACATACTCTACCATCTCAGATATTTCGCAAATGACATAATTACATTTAATGCAGTTAATATTAACAGGTTAATTATCAGTTGTTCTAATTTACACGTTTAATTTTTAATGTCAAGGCTCTATTTTATATAGAAATTCCGAAGAAATATTATTAGTGCATTTTTTAATATAAATTGGATAAAAATATAAAAAACGCAAATTAAATATGAGCGTGTAAAAAATGTAATTTTAATCTTCCTCTTTTTCGATTTTCGGTTCTCTGCACAATCGATGCGTTTTATATTTTAAATAAACAATGCTCGATGACTTTCGATGAAAAATATAATCAATAACAAATAAATAAGTTGTCTACATAATTACAAAGTACATTTATTATAAAAAAACGACAACGAAATATCAAAATATTTTTTTTAATCATACGATGATTATTGATTGACAGTGTAAAAATTATTCATATTGTAAAATCTTTAATATAACTTCCTTTCATTCCAAAAATAATAAACAATATCTGACGCATCTTATTAACCGCTTATTACAACGTACACTGGGATAAGCATCTTAACGAATAAGAAAATATAAACAATCACAATAAACGGTGTCAATAAGAGAAAATATCAACAAAAGTTAGGTTAGCACGTTTACGAACACTTAAAGTAATAATAACTAGTGATCAACGCCGCATAGATATAAAGACTACATCATCGACAATCGTCAATTCTATTAATAAGACAATAATTATCGAGTATATATTATCGCGATATCGAAAAGCAATTCAATCGAAATCGACGCTTCCGATCAGCGTTGCTTACTGCGGGAGAAAAATGGACCTCGTGATATATTTTCTTGGTTGCAAAGTTGTTGTTCTTCCTTTCACCGCGACGATCGCGTAATCGTCTTGTGCCACCGTAAATGGAGGAGACTCGCTTGCGAGAAGGCGTACAAATTTCTGTAGCTTTTAACAGCTATTTTACCTTTTCGTTTCGCGTTGTTGGATAAACATTTTGTTGTGATTTATATGCTATACGTTCCAAGAATTTTTATGTATAACATATTTTATATAATTACAATTTTTATTGTAATTCGATATTTTAATTTGTTGAATATATTACATTTGAATTTACTAATACTGTGTAATTGTTAATTTTCAGATTATTACTGTAAGTGAATAAAATTTAAATTTCATTTAATGGAAATTACTTTTGTTACGTTATCCGGCGTACAATGTAGAAAAACTATTCTAAGTTTATTATCACGATAAATATATCGTTTTTAGAATTTGAATAATTGTTATTAACAAGTAAAATATAACCGAGGAAAAATTAACAACTAATGAATTATTACATAAAATAAGCACTCTTTTTATTTCGTAATAAAATTGCTCATTGAACAGGATAGTAAAGAAAATTTAAGACCACATAAAAATGTATCGGTATACAGTGAAGTAGATAAAGGTCGGAATTAGTAAGACAAATACAATTCAATAGATATAATATTAGCAGTCTATATAATATAAATAACACGTAGCTAGCCCAGTTATTAATTTTGTATGTATTTATAATTGATTGCAAAAATTATTTTTTACTCGTAAATACATTTTTTTATGCTTAAATTTGCGAAATTTATTTCTGAATAATATATTTACGATGAATACGCAAAATTTAAAAAATTCGCTCTTTTTTATTTTGATACGACAGCAATGCATATTTACGCATTGAAATTCTTTAAGAATCATTGACTTTAATGTAAATTAAATAAAAATTTATTAACGCATGATATATACATACATCGATTACTAATTTGATATATACAAAGAAACGTTCAGTTATTATTATTCTTTTTATCAATTTTGTTTAGTTTGAAAAGTCGAATAAATTTAAAATTTTACAACATATATACTATCGAACAATAAAATTTTCGTTAATATAAATTTTATTATTTTTCATGTACAAAATATTGAAGTGCACAAACACTTGTTACAATGGAAAATTTTGTTACAATGATTGTGTGTGTCAAAAAATGTAATATTTCACACCTGGTATATTGTTGAATAACACTATACATATAGGAGCAAAGCAATCTCCTTCTATAAGTTTCAACTTCACTTGCTTAATATGCAATCCGATGCAATAGGAAACTGTTATCATATTTCATACACTTCAGTTAAGATACATGTTATACAAAGCTATTTGTTTGATATTCAACGCGTTAATTTTTTAAGGTAGAGTCGCTTCGCATTCTTAAATTCCAGGGATGATTAATCAAAAGAACAATTTTTTCAATATTTAAAAAAGGAAGAATAACTATTTGATGCCTACACGTTCAAATTTGTAACGTCAATTAAATAATAAAAAATTTCATAAAAATGCATGTTATTTTGCGAATTAGTAACATTTTACTATTTTTATTCTATCGATTAATAATTAGTTATTAATATAAAAAATTAATATTTACTTTCATAAAAGTCATTATAATACAATAATAGTTAAACTTTATTATAAGTATGTAATTAAATGTAATTAATCAAGTTTAAGAAAATTATGAAAATGGATATTCTTGTTAAAGTATAATGTGGAACGAATTAAGTTTGACGCGTTACGTAAGACCTCATTATTTTTGAAAAGAAAATGTATATCAGTCAAGTTAGATATTTAAAAAGTATTTAATATATTAGAATTTATTTTTTTAAATAATAAAATGACTCCCGTGTTACAACAAACGAGCTAATAAAAAGTATTAATTTATAATACTGTACATAAAAGATAAATTTCTTATTTATTTGAGACATATGTTACTTAGGTAAGCTAAGTCAAGTTTGAAGGATCTTAATGTAATTTGCAATCGCTATATAAAAATTGAAAATAATTTTTTGTACGATTCATAAAATTATAAACTGAAGGTTTAATAATTTTTATTGTATATTGTAATGGTATAGAAACAATGCAATTGTATAACTTAAAATAATATAAGTATATTAAACCCCACAATAATTATTGGGCAATATAAAGCGCATGTTTAAAGAACGATCGGTATGAAAGGAATAAAATGTTAAAACATTTAGATAAGATATCTTTGTACACAAACGAAATAGTTACCATTGATTTAAAAAAAATGAGGATGCAAAATAATTGTAATATAAATCCAACTCACCAACGTCATTTCCTCACTTTTAACGTAACTATGGAAAAGCACTTGATAAAAATGTTATGAAAACTTAGAGAATTGTGCACAAAGAAAATCGTGAATAGCCGCGTCGACGGACGATCGAGTCTAGGCGGCGGTCAACGACGCGCTTACCTTACGGGTGAATCGGGCCCCCAGTTTCTCCTCCACCGGGCGAAACCTGAGATCGTCGAGAGAAATGCGAGTGTGGCTGCCCCGCGGAATCGATACCGAAGCGTCCCGTTCTTGTACGGTCTCTAACTTGTTACCTCTCTTTCTGCCCTTTTCTAGCACATATATATAGCTATACATACATATAACAGAGCTAATAGATCGGTATACCTTTGACCTCAATTTTATTTTTCATACCTTCATGGCTGATCGAGACTTTATATTGAGTTCTGCTCGCTTAGTCTATATATTTATCATTATCGATATAGGTAATTTTGCGCTTGAGCAATAAGATATATTTCTAGTTTTACTACAAAAGATTGCATAGATATTTTTCATCAAAATTTTTAATAGATTATTTTATTATTTATCACTTGCTATCGCTTTTGAGTAGCGCAACTTTCGTTGTGAAATATTTTGTATTTCAGATGTATGTTGAAAATTACAGTTTTATTTCCTTTTTTTGTAAAAGGAACATTAGTTATAATTACGAAATTGTAAATTGAATCAAATTTGATAGAATTATTTGGTAATATACAAATTAAGTATAGTAAATGCATTCGTTGATCATTCAAAATACGTAAATATAATTATGTATTTTCTTGGTTATTATAATCAATTGATATATGTACTGAATCGTATAAATTCAATTATCCCTGTCTTAAACAATTAAGTTGTCTCAGAAGTTATAGATAATTACATAAACATATATCACATTAATAATTAACGCTGCTATATATTAAAGTGATTTAACGTGCAAACGTTGACCTATCAAAATCATGTTTTTCTGTAAATAAATTATAATTCTTTTACAATTCCAAATCGCTTCGTATTTCAAATATAAATAAATTTTATATCTTTTACATATTGTTATGGAAGTAGTATTAAAATTGTAGTTCCTTTTACTGCATGAAGCTATTTATTTATCAATATTTTCCTTGTTTATTCTGTATTTCCGTAAAAAAATAATTATTAGAAAAAATAAATTCTCTTTGTAATTATATCTAATTTACGCATTTATTATTTAAGCGTACATTATTAAAAATAACGAAGTAGATTTGGTTACAAGTTTGTTACTTATAGATTTTTTTCTTTTAAATAATACGTAATATTTTATAATTATTATAACAAATAAATCTCATTTTCTATAACACTAAACAAATGCCATTAATTGTTTTTATTGAAGGGTGCGTTAGAAAGTAAAAAATGTAATTTATAAACAAACGCATATTTTTATAGAATACCTTTATTTCTTAGAAGTATTTAGTTTTAGTTTCCTTTTCATAATGCATTTAATATCACTTAGTTTTATAGTTATGTACTTGTATGAAAGTACAATTTTTTATGTCGGTAAGCTAGAGTAAATAAGCAACAAAAATTTACTCACAAGTTACGTCATACGTAAATTGGCCCCTGACATAGTAATTAACATAATTTGATTGTTCGCTTGTCCATAATAATTTTTATCTTACATTACAATTATAATTCTACAAAATAAGACTTAAAATCTCAAGTAGTTTGTACAAAATCTTAAGTATCATATTCACATACAAAAATTTACATACAAAAGAGCATCAGTACTTTTTTACATATATGTATGTGTGCAAAATATTAACATCTGAATTTGTAAATATGGCAACCTTAAAACAACCTAATAAATAATAACAAAACTGTATTAACAAAGTGAAAAAATCTAATTTTGTACAAATTCATACGTATTTCAAATAAATTATAAAATACTTAAATTATCTTAATTATTCAATAGAAAGTATTTATATTATTTATAAATAACCTTAAGATTTGTTCATTATTGTTTGAGTAATATCAGCATTATTGTTTGCGTTTGCGATTTTGCGTTGCGTTATAGTAGTATAAAAGTTCACTTTGAAGGAAAATCACAATTTTGTCAAAGGTAATTTTCATGTAGATTCTTTGATGACTAAATCTCTTCTGGATGCAGAATATTCCGTTCCATCAAATTGTCGTAAATGAATCTGGAAATTAATACAGTAATAAATTTTTTATTTTATGAAATTTTCAAAGATTTAACAGAAAATATTATTTTGTATTCATTTATATTTTAAATATTAATAAATAAAATACCTGCAAGTGTAAATTTACTTCTGCAGATCGACTTAAATAAGGAAAATTACCACCACTCTTTAGGTGAGCTAATTTAGCATTTGGATAACATTTATACATTCCTTCTCTTACATCATTCGTCAAAGCATATTCATCAAACACATCCATTATTGTTACAGGTAGGTGACAAATTTTTTGAGGTTGGACGTAACAGTTTACACAGTTCATTGTCAGTCTAGATGCCAATTCTGGTTGTGTCAAACTTTCCAACTATAAAGATTAAAAACTAGTTTGATAATGAAGTTCTTTCTTTGATGTATAAAATGTATCATACCCTTTCAACCATAAAGTCGATTGCATCAATCATTTCATTGTCTACTTTTTCTGATTCGAAATTTCCCATCACCATTTTTTTTAATACAAGCGATGGAAAGATCCAAAATCTATATAAGAATTATTACTTTTAATATCACTATTTCTAAGTCAACATAATAACATTTTAAATTATAAAATTTTAAATTATAAAATTAGATGTTAATATAAATATAGATGTATATATAGAATGTGTGATTTCATTTAACATTTTAAAAGATAAAAAAATTAGAGCTCATTAATTATTTATACTTACAAGGCAGCTGATTCATTGTAACTGAACACAGAAGTATCAGTAAATGTATTACACAGAATTAGCGAGACAACTCTTGGGCAGTGAGCATTTACTTCTGCAAATTTTTGAGCCAGAAAACCACCTAAACAAGTATTAGTAAAAAGGTTAATAATATTAACTTAAAAAATCATTTAAAAATATTAATAATAATTATTATTATTATTTTACCTAATGAAGCTCCAAATAAGTGTACTTTATCTAGTTCCATGTAATCCAATAATTTTTTAAATCCATCACACCATTCTTTTACATTCCAATATACAGGTGGTTCAGCCTGAAATAATATTTACTATTTTTAATATACACATTTAAAAATGAGTCAGTGATTATATGTATTAATATTTGTTATTATTTAAACGGTATTCAAATTTAAACATTTGTATTAAAATTAGGTAAATTATATAAATTTATAGTTTCCAAAATATAACACTGATTTACTGCTTACAGCTATTATTCTGTATCCTTTTGCAGAAAGGCCTAGTATTTGCTTAAAGTAAATATCAGCGGTTCCACTTACTGGAGGAAGGCATATTAATGGGCACTTTATAGTCTTTGGATTTGAGTCGTATATCTTCCAACCCTGAAAATGAATAACAATAATATATTAAAATTAGAGATAATTTAAACAATTTCATAAATATTATAAAAATTGCAGTAATTATAATATGGTAATACATGAATATAACATTACATTCAATACAATATGGTAAGGTTTCTGCAATAGTTCAGATAATTTCTTTCCAGTTTTTCCAGTATATTATATTCTTTTAAAAACCATACTTTTTGCAGTTAGGAAAGTTAAATTATAACTTAAATTTCTTATGATTTAACATTTAAAAAGAATAATGTATAAAGTAGTTGAAAATGATCAATAACAAAATCCAATAAGTATATTAATGCAATGCTGTAATAATTACATAATTTTCACGAAAAAATTAATTGTAATATAATAAAAACGTTTGAATGAGCATATTATAAGCTCAGTTGCATAAGATATCAAGGGTTCATTGCGCTTATAAATTCGAACCCTATACGTATCGGGAAAAACAAGCTCGATAACAAGACGACGTAACGTTGTACTACCCGTATAAAAAAAAAAAGCAACGAACAAAAAAAAACAAGAGCATCTTCGAACAATATCAAACATTAAAATATAATAATATGACAGGAATTGAAAATTTAATTCAGCTAGAAAAAAATAGTTGAAGTAATCAAAAACAAAAAATACTTGATTACTAACCTTTATGCCATCGCAGTCGACAACAATTTTTCGTAACGGTACCGAGCTTCGAAAACTTTGATATTCGTGAGATTTTGATAATTCACTAGTGCGCAACATATTTCAAAGAATAAACGTTCGGTGCAGGAGAAAAAAAATAATTATAATTGGAAGGTTATGTTAAGGTTATGTTTGAAATTATACACGGTAGGAGTGAAATATTGGTATGCTGCCCGATACGAAAATCAGATAATTTGCGAAATACATGAAGAAAAGTTTGATATTGCATATCCTCCGTAAACAACGATGCGACTGCCTACTTCGTAGCTAAAGCGACGTTGACACATTGTTGCGGTTCGCGTTAAACGAAATATATATTTACACGTTGCACTCAAACCTTTTTTTTTCTCTAACTTCTCCAAGTTATCTTTATCTTTCGATTGATTACTTCTTTTAGTTTTATACCGATAAATTAAGCAGAAAAATTAACTGATATACGTTGATAACGTAACTAACAATCGTATACGACGTGGGAGCTTTTTTTTTATTTCTGTTGACAATCCGTTGACGCATGCGCATTGGTATACATAAGTAGTATATATGTATATATGTATAAATGATTATCGAATCAACTTGTGTTTATATTTTTCCTGCAGGTATTACTAACGAGTATAAGCTACACTTACGCATATTTAATTATCTTAATTTATACTCGACTCGAGTAACCTAATCATCTATGTATGTATGTACGAGTATTGTGCATCGTCTCGGTCAATTATTATCAGTGACTAAAAGAGTAAAGTCGCGTATATTAACTTACTGTATAAAATATTTATGCAAGACTTCTAGAAGCTATAAAAATACGTAAAGCAATTAATAATCTGATTATTGTTCTATTCAATTCATTCAATAATATTATATTATTATATTAAATAAAATAATAAAAATAAATGTTTTTTATTTTTTAAACTCGCGAATAATTAAAACAATAAAATATTATTATTTCAATATTATAATAACGTTCGCATATATTAACAATTTATAACAATACGTTATTTTATCTAAATGCACGGTAGAATTTGAAATGAAGTGCTCTGTAATATTCGTGTATGGTAACATTTGCGTTCGATACAGTAGGTAATGTAGGTATTCGGTTTAACTACACCATGCAGGTAAAAACCCATAGTATATATAACTTTTTTTCTATTAAACCATTATACTTATCCGAAATCAGAATTTAACTTATTATAATAAAATAATTTATCGCTAAACAAAATTTCGAGATCTCTGAAAAAAAATGGTTTGTTTTCAATATAATTCATAATCAATTTATTATTATTGTTAATTCTATTTATGTTTAATAAAACACATATCTTGTAAAATTTTAAATAAAATTATTATTTACTAGACTATACAAAATGTATAAACGAAAATGTATCAGGAATCTTCTTTGCAACGTGCATATTATACGAAAAGACGCCGAAAAAAAAGGAAATCAATTATTCTTAACTGCGAGTGATTAGCGAAGCGCTAGAACTCTCGGTAATCTGCACCGGATAATGGCCCTTATATACGTATAGTCTTTGAAGTTACGGAAACCGACCCTAAAAAGTTTACGCTCCTCGAAAGATGTTACATCGTCCTTGCGAGTTTGCGTTTTCACGCAAAATGCTTTTGCGCAAATCGTCTTCGTAAGGGTTGCGTACATAGTCTATCACGAAGAATATTGACTATTTGTATATCAATACTGAATTTACATATTTTTCTATATTGATCAAATTGTATTTATATACATTTTTGTATTTTTGTGGGTTACACTTAAGTTATTGCATGGCGATATATTAAAAGCACTGTTTTCTATGTAACATAAAAACAAAAGGAAAAATAATTTAATAAAAAGCGCTTAAACTTAGTAGATTAATGTGTACATATAAATTGCAATAATTGTATACATTGTTTAATGTGAAAATGATCAATAATACAATTCGATGCTTAATATTACCAAGGACTAAAGCGCGTATTCGTAATTTAGAACCAACACCTGGGGCATCTACATGCTACATGAAGCAATAATTGGTATATTACTATTGTTTTTACTTATTTTTTAATTGTAGTACATTATTAATTTTTTGCGTCTTCGTAGAAAAAGTATTGTAATAGTATAAACAAATTAATTATTCTATATTTATGTTTTATCGGTATTTTGACACTCGGAGACTTGAAATATGTATAATTTTAAAAATTGTCTGCATGCAGATGTGTGAGTGTATGGTAACATCATATCTTTGGTTCTATATTAAACCGATTGGATTCTAGTCAGGCACGATCGACGCGTTTTCAAAGTCATCGCAAAATTTACTTAACGTAACTAACAAATTTAAGCTATTTGAAATGCTTTTAGTTAAAATCAATTTTTGGTTTTTAAAAATCGGTTTTTGGATTTTTTTAATGTTACCGTTAAAACAGCTATTTCTGCATTATAATGGTGTTTTATACAGCATACATTTATCTATCTTCTATAGATTGCAGTTTTTCGGTTATATTCAATTAACCTATATAAAAAAATAATACCTAATACCTAATATTAGAAAAATTAAAATTTAATTTTTATTTAAAAAAGTTATTGATATTTTTGATTGAAATAATTTGTAAATATCGGAAATATCAAGTACTTCTTGATGTAAAAAGTTCAAGTTTTGATTATCTTTGGTATCGACTAAAAAAACATAAGATGTAAAAAACATAGATTTTCCTTTCGAGCACGTTTTAGTTCGTAAATTGGATTTTTTTAATTTAAATTTTTGGAAAAGTTAAATTTTAGTATTATCTTAGATAAATTCTTTGGATGATTATATATAGGTTACAAATATTTTGCATCGTTTTTTTAAGTGATAAATTTTAGATTTGGAGAAAATATTGATATTTTAATTTTGTATTTATTTAATTAATTATTAAGCGTATTTTCGATATACATGGTAATATACTTTATACACATTTGGAGTAAATGAATGTTTTACTTCTATTTAATTTTTTTTAGTTGCGAATATTATTATTTGTAGAGTATGAATTTTTGTATCTTTACGTACAAGAATTGCTCAGTTATCTTCGATTTTTTTTGAGTAATTGCAAAGGTACAAAAAAATTATTTTGGTTGAAAAAATTGTGCGATGTTTTTCTTTTCATCACGAGTAATGAATTTCTGAGACAAAAAGAAGTAAATAACAATTGTATAAACCGAAACAGTGTTCCAAATCATGACATGATTATGTTAGAGATTTATAATAGTTGACTGATTGGAATACAATTTAAATACACTAATAGTATGAAGCAACACTATACACAAAATCAGAAATAAGCGCAATATGAGAATACCAATTAGCAGCATTTTATTTAATCATTGTGTATTTATTAAATAATTGTACAGTCAAGCAAATACTACAACGAAATGTTTATAAAAATTCTTCGTTGATAAATTTAACAAATATATATTTAATATAAATTTGAATAAATATATAAATGATAATTAATTTCTTTAAAAAATTAAATTAAAATTCCAGCGTAAACTTAGTGATAAAAGACGAAACATAGCGCGCTCGGGTAGCATCGAGCGGACGAAAATCGGGCGGGCGATGCCCAGTGGTATAGAGCAGCTCTGACGCTGAATCTATTGATTTCTGGAGGAGAGGGAAGCGAACCGCCGCGAAGGATGAGGCAACATCGAGGGAGAGCCGGACCTGCCCGAGAGAGCTTCCCGTCCATCGAATGACCGGTGCACGCGAGGGATCTTCACCCTCCGATGTCGGGCATTTTCTCACCACCAAATATAAAGTATATTTTATTTTCTTTTTGTTTATTAATATATTGACAATTTTACAATCTATTATTTGTTGTTGCTTTTTTTTGATAATATTTTTTTTAATCAATTTTGACTATCAAGTAAGATGATTATTTATAGTTTTTTATATCGCCAAATTGTTGTATAAAATAGACATTTAATTGGTTGATATTGATTGATATTTAGAAATAAATAATTAATTAAGATAACATTAGATCATTTTCTTACATTTGAGAATAAGCATCAGGGAATATTTTCGCGGTAACAAATGTTCTCTCAGTCTTTTGCATCACCATCAATTTTATCTCAAGCCGTACCTCTTGAAATCGAAATCAACCCTATGTAAACCCAAGAAAAAAAAGGAAAAAATAAGAGACCGCTCGAAAAAGAAAAACGAGAAAGCAAGAGCGAATGCCATCTATAAATCCGTCGACTTACTTAGCATTTATCGAGTGACGGAAAACCCAAGGCTGTCCAGTTCAGGGGTTGAAGCCACAAGAAGAATATAAAACCCGTAAAAGAAAAGAGAAACAAATATTGTAGGCGGGACATATCCAAAAGTCCGGAAGTCGAGGCGTATCCTGGGCTAAATCCTACCGGGCTACGTGAGTCGGGAACCTGATTTCTCAAACGTCAGCGGCACAGCGGTGAAAAATTCGATGGTTTTTCGTCTCCGGAGGGTTGAAAGCCTCGGGTTCTTGGTTTATTAAGGTACTACATCGACGGAGATTTCGTGAGATTTCTACTATTTTTCAGAATTGAACGAGAGTCGACAGAATATAGTAACGGAAGTTATTGTTTTCCTTGTCTAACTTTATGAAAATTTATATACGTCATATCAGTCACTATACATTTTGTAATTTAGTTTTTTTGTTAATTCTTGTTAATTAATAAGTCGTATTTATATAATAAAATTTTTAACACATATATACATATTTGCAAAAGTTTAACGAATGTGTATTAAAATATTAATATTAATATATTAATAATTATACATCTAAATTCATTCACAAAATTTAAATTACATAGGGTAATTATTAAGAGACACAAAATCTTTCATTAAAAACAAAGTATGTTTTACATTGTTGCTTATTTATAAAAATATCATATAAATTGTTAATAAAATATTTTTTTACAGGTATACCAACCTAAATCATTTTTTTCTTTAGTAAGTTTTAAAAAAATACACAGTTGACATTTTAGTTGCATGTTACATAATAATGCAATCGATTAAAATATATTATTTAATAGCTGTATATTGGTTGTAGTAGCTTCCTCTAATTTACATTAGGTATGTTACTCATTATATCGTTCAAATAATTATAATTAGATAATGTATTTATTGTATAATTTGTTTATCATTCAACTCTTTTTATTATTAGTTCAAAACAGAGAAATAAACTAATTATTGTTCAATAATTCGTATTTTCTATAAGTATAGATATCAATTAAAATAGACGCATTTTTAATTCACTATGATCGTTGAAATTTCTCGAACGATAAGAACGAATAAAAATGATAATTACAATATATAAATATTAAAGTTTTGTCTTCGATTTCAGTTTATTATTTATATATATTTATTTTCTTTTGAACTACTTTGAAGGCAAAATAAAAATTATTATGAATTTGAACTTGGAAATAATTTTATATTAAAAGCCGAGTATAATTATTTTGTGATTCAAGATAACGCAATATGTAATGTCAAGATTTATCTTTTTAGTACTTAAATAATTTACCTTTAGATAATCAATACTGTATAATAGTTTGAAAGAAAAATTTGAAAAAATTACGTTTTTTGGAGTATAAATAAAGGCTGAATAGTAATGTATGAAGGCATAAATATTTAATCTTTGGTATAAAAATCTGTAAGTTTGATATTTAAATGAAATTGAATAGGAACAGAACAACCCTTTTCAAGTGTTAATTTCGGAAAAAGTATAATTGTCTTCTTAATTAATATAAACAACATTTTACATATTTAAATATTACTGTTTTGATTGAAAATTTATTTTTTAATAAAATTTTTATAAAAATGCAGTACTTTATGCGACGAAAACTGTTATTACCAAATATTTAATGCATTTTTCTAATTTACACTTTTACGTATTTATATATCTGTTCCTAAAAAAAGTTACTTTATCAATTACATCTACATTCATAAACGTACATTAACAAAAAATGTGAAACACTCCAATTAGACGCGTATATAGAGAGCGTCCCTACGTAAACGAGAAGGAGAATCTTGGTTTGATAAATTACCCCGAAATTTTTTCCACGTTAACGACACCATTAATATCGTGGGTTATACGTGTACACTCGAACCAAAACCGAATGATAAATCTGTTATTCGAAAAGCCAGCGTTAATTTAAGCTCCCGCGGTGTAACGGCAAGTTACGCGAACGAGCGCGCGGGCGCATAATGAACCATCGGCGCCGAATAATATCAATCGATGCGGTTGTGATACTCGCCCCTCTGTCGATATAATTGAAGGTGTGCGTGTGATGTATATGTATCTATATACATCGATGTGTATACGTAGATTCGTGTACGCCCGTTAAATGTTTTGCTGAATCCGAAATTTCGCGTGGATTAACGCCGGCGATGATCAAAGCACCGGGTTTCGCTTTGATGCCGCGTACGCTCAAATATGACGCGACGGTGTTGTATCGTGGCTCGGTGTTACTTCCGCATCCGCAGTTTAACGCGATTATACTCGGCTGAGCGTTTTTATTTTTCTGGCATTTCCTTCGGTGATTTATCCTTGCTTCGGGTACGAAATATATCTTCTTTTTTTTTACAATTTCGATTCCGGTTATATTGCTTCGCACGTGCTTTTTGCGAGTTTTAAAATTCCTCTTTTATCTTTTTACTACTGCGCTCGCGAATCGAATGTTCGTTGTACAGAATATTTGATACCACCTTTTTTTTTCAAATCAATTTTAGACGCGGATGGGTTTATCGACGGTGTTATATAAATATGTTTTTATGGCGCAGGTATATATAAACAAAATGTTCATTTTACGACGCTCGAATTATTATACGTGCAGTACAAACATTTTATTTTGTATACGTCGTTGATGTGCATTCGTTTCCGATGGATTTTTCTGTACAAACGATAATCTGCAACCCCTGTGAAATAATTAAAAGAGACGAAACTTCTTTTAAAAGCCAAGATAATTGAGCAGGCCAATGGAAAGTTCTTTGTCTTTGGAGAAATAAAAGAGGCATAGCCGTACCGTCGATTCCCGACGTTCGCGGAAAATCCGGCTTTGAATTTTACGAGAGACGGAGCGAAACAACGGGGATCGGTAATCAAAAGCAAGATTCTTATGCGATTTGAGAACCGTCGGTTTAAAGCCCCACTTATCGAGCGCCTCTAGTTGGTATGATAATGTAATAAAATAAGTGGAGAGAGAGCGAGCAAGCGAGCGAGCGAGCGAGCCCTCGGTTCCACGTGATACAGCTTCTTCTTCTTCTTCTTCTTCCTCTTGTCTCCTTCTCTCTTCCTCTTATCTCAACGTCTCTTCATCCCTCGTTTCCTTCATCCCTTTTGCGAAAAGCAACGACGAAGGGAAAAGTTTCCTCGTCTCCTTCTCTTAGTCACTTGGTTGGTTCACTCCCTCTCATTAACATTAATCTACTACCGCGATATCTGTCTCTTTTCATTCTTTACTTTCTCATCTAAGAGATTTACTCTGGATGCCTTTTACTCTACTTTTTTTCTTCCGCTTTTTCAAACTTTCTTTCCTCAATACCTCTTTTTCTTCTTGTTATAATAATTACATTTGCGAATATTTATTTAACAATAAACCGATTGTGCTATGGCGATTATACATTTATTAATTTATCCGTCTACTTATTATTTGGTAAATATTAAATTAAATTTGTAGTAAAAAATGTCTTATTGAATTGATCAATAAACAAGTGCCATAAATATTAATGTTAACGGTAAACGAATCAAACCGAATTTGCAATGTAAAATAGAGTAAACAATAATAAAGGTGTATGTGTGTGTGTGTGTGTGTGCGGGTGTATATAGGTATATATAAAGTAGAAAGTCGAAGGGAAAGGTTGAAAAGGGTAGAGTGTGGGAAGCACGTTCCAGTCCTCCTCTTGTCGTTCGGTTTCATCCCTCTTGGCAGAGAGTTTCTCTGTAAAAGCCAGCTGGGAACGGCAGCAAAGAGGGAGTCACGGGAGTTTCTCCCGTCGGTCTTCTCCCGGGTAGGGGCTCAGCTCTCGAAAGCGAAATACAACAAGTCCCGGCGCCATTGCTGGATCGCCCTTCAACGGGAGTTTTGTTGCCGGCGCGCGCCTCGTCGGGGGTGAGCTAAAACTCCGCCCTCGCCGGCGAAACCGAGTCAATACTCGGACGACCTCCGCCCCGTTTGCGACCTACTGCTACCCCGACCCTCCTCTCATCCTCCCCCTACTCTTCTCGTCAGCCATCTACTTCGCTACTGCCGCTGCTACTACTACCTCTCTCTCTCTCTCTACTACCTCTGGGTATACCACGACTATCGAAATTCGGAACCGCGATTTTTCCTTACGAACGCGGGACGCGGGGGCGTTTTACGGGTGCCTTTGGCGCTTTGTCTTTCGGTTTGTTATCCTTCGATTTTTTGGGCATTCGACGTCGCTTCTTCGTCAATGTCTGCTTTACAATTCTATTTTCGGTTTATTTTTTCGGGGATGATGGGCTTACTCGTGCAATTGACTTTAGTTACAGAGAATCATCAAATATTTAGAGACGAATAAAATTAGATTCGCATTGTATGATTTGAAACTTGTAATTCCTACCAAAGATGAACGTACAGCAGTGGTGTAGGAAGGGACATATATATAGCATACATAAATTATGCATATATTAAGAATCAATCAATATACGAAATACAGCAAGTGCCCGTGATTAGGATAAGTATAAAAAAACAAGCATTACTGCGTAGAGATCGTAATTCAAAAGGATTTAGAGGCTATAATACGACTCCGCCTCTATCGAACTTTAACCGGGCTACAAGTCGTGCACATTCGATTAATTCTTACAATAATTTACGATCATATCATTATTTTTCACTTTAAGTTTTAACATATACTATTAATTACTCAAATAATAATAAATTAAACAATTCTAGATTTTTTTATTCACATATTCACATATTAATTAACTTCAAAAAAATTTACTTGTAGTGCTATCTATAAATGATATATAGGTATATATTCAGGACAACAAAATATCAATCGATTAAAAAGCAAAGTTGACGTTAAAGGTTTAAGAGAGAAGGAGAGAGAGAGAGAGGGAGGAAGGGAGGAAAAAAGAAGCAGGTTGGTATGTATAAGCCATCGGCAAAATGGAATTCGATTACCCGTAATTTTCGCGACCCCCGCGTTTGGGGTCGCAGGGGCGTCCGCGACGGCTTTGACAACTTAAGCAGCCCCTTAAACCTCGCTCAGGCTTGGTGTAATTTATAAGCGTGCGCGCTTGCGCTCGCGCCCCGGGACCGTCAAACTGCCATGTGGCGCACTGTAAAGGGAAAGTCAGGGATTAAGCGGGTGATAAATAAATATGTATACAAAACTCGCGCGATTTCTTGCCCTTACTTCGAGCATCCTTCCCGAGCTTATAATGGATTATTTTTCATTCCGTATTTTATTACCCACCTATACATATACGCGTCCAATTTAAATGTATAAGCATATTCCTCACACTTTGTTTCAGTTTAACCAAATCAAACGTAACTAAATTTTATTGAAAAATTTTAATAATTTTCTACTAAATATGATCAATTGAGTAAAATTTTAGGAAAATGGAAATGGGTATGATTAAAAAATTTTCATTTATGTTTGCGTACTTATTTTTATTACAATGAATGTTGCGTAATTGTTACATTATGTTCTGCTGGATGCGATCATATACACGCAGCATTTTATACGACAATCATTTATCACAACAACATGGAATATACAATAGGCGCGCGCACGATTCCGGCCATTTTTTACAGCGCGTCATACAAGTTAATTTTGACTAGATTAATTTATTACTAATGCTATATATATATACGATTTAATAAAGTGACCTTTGACGAATTTTATCCCTTCTAATAACACAAGTCATTCTTTTCTTTGCTCTTTTGTTTCTACGTAACTGACGACTTATAAGATTCAACATTGTGACATTAGTTTCGGAAAACGATATTACATTAGAAAACTATCGTTTATTTTTAAATAGCAGTCATTTTTACTTGCCAGAGCACGTTGATAATTGAATCTATTTTTTTACAATAAAATGTACTACACATGTGTAGAATTTTCATTCTGAACAAGAATTTATTTTTTGGTTTTTTATTTCGTAATTATTATAATAAATAATACATTGAAAACTTTGAAGTATATATTTAATAATTTTTATTGGTGTTATTTCGTGAACATATATGTTATATGTTATTTCAAATTGTCTTAGGTGATAAACGAGTTTATGTAAATTAGAAAATTACACAATTGCAGTAGAAATCATATATAAAAATGACATTTTATTGTCACAGAATGAATTTAAGGTTCCGGAATAATGACTATTACAATGAAAATTTTATAGAACAATCAAGATAAACAATCGCATTGGTGTATTTAAATTTTATAAGAAAATATCACTATTATTTTTTTCTACAAAATAAATAATCTCTGAAGGACGATGAAGAAAATTTTTCTGAGCTTCCATTCTATAAAATTTTCAAAATATTAACACGTACACTCGGATGTTTTTTTTTAAATTAATTTATATACCTTTTCAATTACAATTTATTCGCAATCATTAGAATAAATTCATTTGACGTTATGATTAAAAATATGTATTTATAAACGAAAATGGGTCGAAAGCAATTACGCATTTGAATAACATTGCATGAAAAATATAACCGAATTGACTATCACCATGGATTTGTCAATTTACGTGTGATGTACATGTATGTATATATAGATTTATATATAATATATATATAGAAATGAAAATTTTAAACGTATTTACTTTGTTTTGTAATTATCTTTAGGCCCAGACTATTGCGTACAGACTGTTTCGTTGCCCCTTGTTTTCTCGTGATCTCATTATACACCTATTATAATTTTCGTCTTGGTCACAGCCCCTAATTTTCACAATATTTTTCGTTTAACTCGTAATCGAAAAATTCAATTTTTCATTTTCAGCGTCAACTACGCATTCCTTTCTTTATACTTAAATCGAGCTTTAATTTTCAATGTACTTTACCGTACTATATATATCAACCAAGTCAGGTAAAATAATTTTCATTGGGACAAAAAAAGTAACTACCATATGCGACAAATAAAATTAAAATAGATTAAAGTATATTTTACAATTATTATTTAAATATTTATTTACATAAATTGAAATAATAATAATAATAATAATAGTAACGCAAATTTTAATAATAATAATACTGATGGATAAGTAAACGATAGGTTAAACTAATCATCGTCAGTCTAAAAGATATATGTAACTACGAAACTACGAAATAAATGGTAACTATATAATTCAGAGATTAGGTTTTATTATACGACTATAGTCGATGGTAGAAAATAACGATATCTGGTTAGACGTAATCTCTTTTGGTTTCTCGGCAAGTAATTGGCAATTTTACAGCTAGATATTGTTGGTTGACCAGTTTCTAAATCTACATAAATCGTTGGATTTAATTTTCACTACATACGGGTGTAAAATAAATAGTTAATATATTTATATTTATATCTATATTTATATTTATATATATAATTTGATTTTTCAGTTCTCGTAATAAACATCAACAACGAAACGAAATATTCGGTATAATACTATTCTACTCACATTTTCATTTGCAGAGTCGTATAGAGTCATTTTTTCTCACTCGTAAGTTTAATCGCGTAATAGCCCGGTTATAACCATTTACAGTATATACGGCAACGAATCTTGATGTATACACAGTTGTCGAGATTGATTTCTCTTTACTTTTTTTTTTACCTTTAGTTCTTGTACATATCGCAAAGAACTTTTTCCATAGGTGTGTTACCGATCGACCTGTGGAAGTAAATGAGTTCGATTCGACTTGCGGGGACATTTCTAAGTAGAGGTAATAGGAGAAGTAATCGACCGAATCGAGCTGGATTTACCGGCTGTTGGCTTCTAGCGTGTTGGCCTAACATCACTTGCGCTTGATCCTGGAGATTTTCGATTTGGCTCGAATCTTTCAGTCCACGAGTTTCTGCAAATATAGTTTTTACGATACGGTTTAAACGTGGACGAGGTAAAGAATCTATCTTGATTAATTCAATTTTAGAACACATTTATTTTTAAAGTATGAACGTTAATTCTGTATTTTCTGATAAAAGTGTAATGATTATTTATAAATTGATGAATGTATGAAATATTAATTAAATATTGTAGTTATAATCAATATACGTTTCAATCACGATATGGTTCTAGACGTATAAATTTCATTTATGGTTCGTTATAAATATTATTAGATACGAGAGAAGAATTATAAAGTTACCTGGGCGAAAGAGGACGATAGCTTTCATGCAAGCAAACTCGGCAGGATCAACCATGACGGTCTTGTAGCGATTCAACATATCGTGCAGAGTCCTCACGTCCACCGCCACTTGATTCGATTTACTCGGTGCTGAGAGATGAAGACCGGAGTGTGGATGAACTGGGTGTGGTGACAATGACAGGGCCGAAAGTTCGGCTGCCCCGAATAGGGGTGAAGATTCGAGCGGGAGACACCACTGTATTGCGTTCAGCAGAAATAATTCGGACCAAGATTCTTCCAGAAGTATCACCTGATTTAATTGTATTTCCTTCTTTATTTTTCATTTTTTTTGTTATAAGTGTTGTTATCTTATTAATAAAGTTTATTCACGTTCCACACTGAGATAAAGAATCATCGCTTACCAAAATAATTAAGTGACACTACTATTAATACAAATAATTCATTTTCTCAGCGTATACGAAAAAGAAAATTTACAACAATCCCTAGTAGAAATCTAACCGTAATATACCGAACAAATTAATATTAATGGCCAACTTAGGGTTTTACTTAACTATCCAATATTAAATTTCTACTAGTGATATAATCTATGTAATCTACGTATCTAGTCGATTGATACTATTTTAGATTAACAATATGAGTAATCGTTTCATTATATGTGCAAATAAATGTGTAATTTGTAAGTACCTGATCACGGAATGGTAAACTCGCAAAAGAAGGTAAATTCTTAGCCCACTTGACGGCCATAAAGAGTAACCTAGCCGAAGTTTCGTAGACTGTTTCGACACTCGCGGGCGAGTAAATCGATGGCATTACTGGGTTTATCTGACTACAATTGCTACGTTGCTGAGGTTGGGGTGTCAGGGGTTCCTCGTTTGTAACGTCTATACTGTCCTCGGACGCATTACCTATGTTCATAAACGTCATTTACATTTTTCTTATTTTAACTAAAAAAATATAAGCTACGATATATTGAATAATCGTTTCACCAAGTAATACATAAGATAGATTTTATTGTAAGAAAAAAACATTTAAAAATGTCGGTTATTTAACTTAATTAAAATCCTACAGGTAGTTTAGGAAAGTTACGATTACGATTTTTAATTAGATTACAACTGTAAAGGTCGTTAATTTGAAACAACGAATAAAATTTACCATCGTCGTTATCTTGTCGGGGCGGCGTTGGAGCAGTGGTCGAATTGGTCGTTGGTGCGACGGTGGGTAAAGGTAATGGTGCCGCGTACCTCGCCATTGCCAAAGAAACTGGAGGCCTGCGGACAAACAAACAATCGTACCAATTCACATAAATCATCGTAATTACGTAATTATCGCTCCGAATTATCCTCATTATTATCATTTTGCTCGTCGATTTAATGTCATTATAATACCTGTAATTGCCATTATTTATACGCTGATTGTTAATTGGATTTTAATTCACGTGCTCTAATTTTCGTTAATGATAATTTCCTCGTATATATATATATAATTGACTTTGTCTCTCGTTGTTATAACGAATTGCAAAATCGAATCGCATTCCCAACTAAAAGTAAGATATATATATACATTTTATTAAATGACGCGAATCTCGTGTATTAATAAAAATTAATTAGCTGCCGTAAAAAATGACTTTTTCGCAATGACCTGATGTGAGCACGTTTGCTTCGTAATCGTAATATATTATTATCCATTGCATAATTATACGTACGAGCTGATAAAAATTTCGATTTGACATTTATTCTTATTATAATTCATTTTCGATGCATTGTTAGTTTAAATACATACTTTTATACATTATAAATCCTAACTAAACACAAATAAGCGATCTATCCTTTTCTACAACGTTACTCAAGTTTTAAACTTATTGGATTACGTAGATGTAGAATTTCTAAATAAATCGAAGCGGGATGAATCGCCAAGTTCAGACCAGACACGTATAACCCTCATTTTTAATTTTTTCGTTTGTCTCCTTAGTTTTTATCGAGTTTTTGTTTAATAATTTATAGAAAATATACAAACACCTAATGTCACAATACTGTTCGTACTTATTACTTTCGCTCGTTGTTGTTACCGCCATTATCGAGTAATTTTTTCAAGATATTTCGAGTACCCTAAAATTCATAGATATTTATCGCGAGATCGTTTTTAGGTGTCGGTAGAAGAAGAGACCAAGACCGAAAGTCGCGCAGATGACGTTCGGTGACGGGGACTCTCTTGCTCGGGAAGTTCCTCGATATCGTAAATCCAGGATTAACTTGTCACAAGTGTCTTGCATCTTGCACGTTTGAAATTTCTTAAACGCACCTGGGTATAGATACTATTGAGTTAACGCGTCGATTAACCTTTAAAACTGTGTTACGCGATATATAACATATACCTTGAACGTTATGCTTTTACCATTTGTGCAGTTGTAGTTTTTTAACGCGGAAAAAAATATTTAACTGTGAACACGATGAATTTGATTTATACATAGCTTGTTTTAAATATATTTTTAAAGAGGTAGTCAGTAAATTATTATGTACATTACATAAATTCGTGAATTACCTAATCTAATGTATTCTTTGTAAATTATTCAACTAAAAATATTATCGTAAAAATATTTAAAAATGCAAAAAAATCTAATGCTTCAAATTCTTAATGTATTAATTCAAAAGTAAATTATTTTATTATATATAACACATTCTAAAGTATGTTCAATATAAATTGTTTACAATTGTTTATTATCGTTTATAATTCGTCTAGTTAACGTAGTATTGTAATGGTTTACAAGTAAATTTTCAATTGTAACAGATTAACAACATTTTAATCGTAATTCCGAGAATAAATAGATTCAACTGATTGTATGATTGTCCGTTGCACACGAAGGTGACGGTCCGGTTGCGGTTACGCGAAGGGAACATGGCACCCATAAACGACCACAGCTTTGCTAGTCACTACGTCGACCTTTGCAGAAAGAAACGTTTGAGACCATTGCCAATGATATGCATCGCCTTGCCGCATTCACTCGATTTCACCACCGATCGTGTCAAGATGGACGACTGGGAACCTATTCTAAATTCTTTAAAATACGATCGTACTCTAAGGTTTTTACTATGTTGAAGGTCATTCATTCGACCGTAATTGGAGCATATTATTTTTTTTTTTAATTTGAAATATTAAATTAGGGGATGTCGGACTCACACAATGGTCAATTTTACTTCTTCTTTTAAAAAAATGAATAAATTTTGTGAAAAATCCTGAACGTCAGGATGTATCGCTTATGTATGTTTTAAATAATATACTCAAATTTTTTCAGATTTTTAAATCCATAATTTGATTACGATCTTTGGGTTGAAAGTTTATGCCTTTTTTCACTAATAAATACCGACTAAAAATTTTTTACTTATATATTATTTAAAACATTATTTTTTCTTATAAATAGTCAAAACGTCAAGTCCTTTCTTATATTTTAAACTGTACGTATGAATTTTCTTCAGATTTTTAATTCAATATGTTATACATAATTTTTGGGTTGAAAGATGTAGATCCTGTAATTTGGGTCCGACATCCCTTTAAAAATGCAAATTTATGTCTCTAATTTTTATAAGAATAAATTAAGATTTGGGTTGTAAAATCGAATCTTACAATTAAGATCTATCATATGATTCAAAAGCACAGTTCATGTATAAGAAGTTATTAAATTTTGAACGTGCTAAACAATGTTTTTTAAATACTTTCTTCAAAATTCATTTATAATGCGATGATTAAACATTAATCTAATTCTTAAGTGGATACCAAATCCAATGAATAATTAAAATTTTCCGCGCTTTAAATTATCAACTAAGAAGTACCATCTTTACAAAAATTGACATTCAAGTCGATTACTAGATATTTAAAACTTTTAAAACATTGATTTTCATAAACTACTGTATCAATTACCACGAAACTTTGCCCTATTATAAACTACATTGTCACGAATGCTAATGTTCTCGTGATTTTTACTGATCGTCAAATTTTATGAAATGATGAAAACCCAAGTCATCATTGCTCTTCATTTGAGTATTATCTATTAGCGTGATACATTTCATACAAAATAGCATAGGAAAGAAATTTTACTGTTGAATCTATGACAGAAAATTAAGAGTCAAATGTTTTTCCAATGCCATTTTCGAATGTATTGATATGTTTGGCTGGAAATCTTACTCAATTATAGACAATACTAAAATGATAGACAAAGATATCTTGATTTTTCATAATTAACCATATTTATTTAGCTAGAATATTTTTTTTCAATTGACAGTGTCAATAAAGATTTACTATAAAATCTCCTTAAATTTTGTACTTCTGATAAAAGTAGTTTGATATCCCTTTAAATATATTCCACCATGTCGTAATGCGATTAAAATGTATCATTTAGGTCCGTAAGCGTACGTAACAAGTTCTACCACCCCAAGCTGCTAAACCACGCGGATTCCGAGCCAAAAGCACGAGCGATAGGAAAATCTCCAGTTGTTCTAACCCGTTTCCTGATCGAATGGTTGACTCACAGCGTACGTCAATGCGTCTGCTATTCGAATCAATTGACGTCGTTAGAACTCGAAGGAATTCCAGTACCAATTGATTGTCTCGCGGTTCTCGTCGTTGGGCTCGCAAATACGAAAAGCTTACAATATCTGTCGCTACAGCGTTGTTTTATTGGGGACAAAGGTTGCGAGTTGATATGTCGAACGGTAGCAGATGTCGCGAGTATCAAAATGCTCAATCTCTCGGAGTGTGATTTATCGAAAGCAGCTGGACCATCACTTGCTTCTGCATTGTGTAAGCAAAAGTTGACCTTGTATCACGATGCTTGGAAGCAGTCGCTGAGGTATCGCGAACCTAAATTTGAAAACATGCCTGGATTGAGAAGACTCACGCTTAATATGAATCCTAAACTTGGCAACGAGGCTGCAATAGGTACATCAAAATTTTCTTACTAGTTATTCATGGTTTTTAATAATAATAATATTATTATAAAATTCTCTTAAATCAACTGTCGAACCGATAATTTACTACAATTTCTTGGATAAGCTATACTTGAAAATAATTACAGTTATCATGGATGCGATCAGAGACAGTCTTTGGTTCAAAGCTCTGGATCTTCAACAATGTGGTTTATCCGATAGCATAGGTCAAGACATCATCGATCTTGTAGGGTGTTGCAGAAGCCTAGTGATTGTGGATGTAAGACTCAATTCGGGTATACAAGAGGAGACTTTGAACAAAATTGCAAGACGATTGCAACGAAATGAGTTGCAAAGTAAAAGCGACTATCAGTGGATCAATTTGCCGCAAGCTAGAGAGACTGTTACGAAACGAGTATCGTCAGCTGGTAATTTACGGAAACAAAAGCAAAACGCAGAGGAATCAAAAAGCGTTCTCATGAGGCCTAGGAGTGCAATGCTTACACGCGTTAAAAGACCTACGTCGCACTTTGCTTACAAAAATCCGTTGTTGATGTTCGATGAACAAAATATTAAGAGATTAAAAATGAAACCACCTGTACCGGTGTTCGAGAGGCGGCATAAGCAACCTATGAAAACAGCTGAACAAAATCATTTACCGGAGATTAAATTGGTTAGTATATTATATTATTCTGCAAAAAATAGATGTCAAATCTAAGCGGAATCCTTCTTAAATATGTCTTAAAAAGAATATCTGGTTGCTCTTATGTAATTTTTTTAGTATCAAGAGGAATTTTATTGATTTTAGAACATTAATCTTTTTGAGTTACAGTTTCTTATTTTTTATGAAAGACAATTCTGCTTGATTATAGAAGAATCTCGTTGGAGCAACCAGATTTTCTTTTCAGATCAAAAACTTATTTTTTTAGTATAGATATTTTTCCATAATTTCTGAATTAAATTTTATTAAAATACAATTAACAATTCGTTTGACAGCCTACAATAGCACCTAAGGTATCTTTGCACTTGGATCTACAATCTCAAA
This sequence comes from Theocolax elegans, assembly GCA_026168455.1. Classification (NCBI taxonomy): domain Eukaryota; kingdom Metazoa; phylum Arthropoda; class Insecta; order Hymenoptera; family Cerocephalidae; genus Theocolax; species Theocolax elegans. The sequence continues at coordinate 92,531,233 of CM047426.1, read as the reverse complement.
TCGAATCGGTAGCCGGTCCTACGGAAAGCATGAGTACACCTGTACCGCAAGGATCTATCGAGAACCGAAAGGCCGTCGATACGAAGAATAGCGAGGAAGATCTCGAATCTCGTAAGCTGCAGCAGGTGTTACGCGAGCTATTAGAGACTCAAGAGGATCGTAACAAACTCCTGGAAGAGATCAAACGAAACGAGCAGATCCTCGCAGAGGAACGTGCTCGGCGTGAATTCGTGGAGTCGAAGTTGGAAACAGCTAAATGCGATTTGGCTGAATTGAAGGAAACGTTACGTAAACGGGATCAAGATTCTCGTGACTATTTGATGATGAGTCACAAATCTGTCGAAGAACTTTGTCGAGCGTTTAACAAATTGGTGGAACTACTCGAGGTACCCTCCCATAAACCTAACGACTCGATGGACCGAATTAACCGAAACGAGGATTTAGAATTTTTGACCAAGGAGAATATCAAACGAAGATTTGCTTTGATTATCAGGAAAACCAAATCCGAAAATCTTAAACGAGGTTTCTTCATCGACGACAGTACGGTTCTCTCTAGACTACAGATGACAGCTAGGTACGGTAGATCCGAAGGTCACATTCGCACGTCGATCGAACCCATCGAGCCTCCTGTACGATTCGAAAGGGATTACGGAGACACAGCTCAGAATATAACTTTGCCACAATTGGTATCGAATTTCCAGTTGAATAACGTCCAGAGCACGATACCGAAGCCAATTGAAGACTCGCCTAGTGAGAGAGCTAGGGCTATATTTACTCGCATCGTTAATGACAAGACTCTTCTCAATTTTAACTCGCGTATGTACTAATCACTCGGTGGTAATTTCATTAAAACCATGTGTTACTTAATCGATGACTTTCGGTGCGATTCAGTTATTTTGTAACAGACACGATTATGTCGTTTAAGAAAGCTTTTCAATTAACAATTAACGAATAAACTGAGAGAGGGAGAGAGTGAGAGAGAAAAATAGAGAGAAAGAGAGAGAGAGTAGAGCTATTAGATATTAATTACATGACCAATTTATATTTTCCAAAGTGTAATTTAAAATCATGTAGCAAAGACAAAAATTCTCGCGTTATTAACATTAATTTAATAAGAAAAATGGGAATTCAAAATACGAAATAAACTACAAAAATAGATGGAAAGCTTTTCGACCCAACATTTTATCCGAAGTAACGAATAGTTCGTATGAACTGCTTGTTAAAATAATAAAGTAATTAAACTTAGGGGTTTCGATTTGGAAATGGTGCATTTACCCGTGCAATTTTACCCGTCTACAATACATTAAATTACCGTTTTCAAGTAAAATCTGGTACTCTATCCACGAATTATAATGCTGATAACGAAAATCTAGTTTTCATTGTACGATTCGAGTGGCAATTTAGTTTTGATTATTTATGCTTATACAGCACATTATTTTTATACACATATATAATAAACAATTGTCTTACATAACAAGAGAATTTCCTTCAATTTTAAATAGAAATTATTGTGTAAATGCAATACTTTTAATCGTCAATTTTATTATTCACAAAATTAAGAAATTCTGAAAAAATCATATTTAAAAAAAGTTACAGTTATTTATTTGACTAGGAGTAGGTAATAAAAATAGAGAATAATTAACGGGATGTCTTGGAAATATTGAATTAAAAATTTGAAAAAATTCGTATAGGTGATTTAAAACAAAGACGAGGGCATGGCGTTTTGATTTTTTAAGAAAAAGTAAATTTGTTAATAATAATAGAATAAACAATTTTCGGTCTGTAATTTTTTATCTAAAAAGGCATGAATTTTCAACTCAAAAATAATAATTTAATTACAAATTTAAAAATCGGAAAAAATTTCAGTATACTATTTAAAACATGCCTCAGGGCATGGCGTTCAGGATTTATTCAAAAATTTATTTTTTTGTTTACACAAAACTGTTAAAAATTACCATTTCTTGAGTCCGACATCCTCTTACGTTAGTTTTGAGTGAAAAGTTAGATTACCGCGAGTGCGCAAAGAGTCGAATAATATAAATATTTCGTTCGATCGTTGGGTCGGAGATTGGTTAAGATGGTAAACAATAGAAGCTGTGGGAGAGAGATGCGCAAGGTGAAGTAAGAGAGTGACGAAAATCCGGTAAAAAGAGAAAAGGTGGTGTTTGGGTGGCCGGTTGAACCGCGACGCTCCATCGAGTTTTCGCTCTTCCTCTCGACGTCGATATGGATTTTACGTTATTACCGGTTGAACAAGTTCGCGTAGGCCTCGTCATTCGCCGGCACCTCTGCCGCGACGAGTAGTAGTTGGTCAAAGGTAATTTTTCATGATAGATCACGCTCGGCGTGGCGTATTAACGTGGCGACGAAGGTAACTTGCGGTGCGGCCAAGATCAAACGTGCCCGCGTGTCGTCGGCGATCGATTTCTGGCTCGGTGGGATCGGATTAAAAATTGCCGATAGAACCTTCGTCTTTGTGGATGACTCTTTGTCTGTACACACGTACACGTACACGTACACGTACGTGCCACCTCGCTCTGGTTATTTTAAGTATTTATTATCAAGCCGCGCATAAAAGGGGGAGGGTTTTTCGATAGAACGAAGAGAGGGCTGATATGTATATTCGTGAAACCTATATATCGATGCCGGGGTTGCTCGTATAACCCTTTGTGAGATCTTTTCTTCTTCGTTGATTCGTTGACGCTTTGCTTTTTTAATTTTTGGGTCGACGGGACTCAACGAAGCGCGGAGCGCAAGGACTTAATTAGTAGAAGGAAATTTCGAAAAAAGGAATTTAACAAAGCTTTGAGCATTTTTTTCGACGTCTATATTTTCTGAGTACCGTCGAACAATTTTTATCCTCACTTTTTTTCTTACACGGATCGTTATCGTTAACTAACTTTCTTTTTTATTCCGCGATAAGCAACTTGCAATTTCCCAATAATTGAATATTCATTCTCCCGACGTGGTATAATATTTTTAAAGCAATATTTTTACGTTAAATAATATTATTTTTTCGAGACGTTCGATTTCTTCCGAACGAATTGAATAATGGCATCTATTCGTACAATTTAATTTAATATTATAACTAATTTTTTTTTAGAAAGTATTGATCTTCTAAGTTCGAAAAGTCTTCGTTATTGCGATTGCATAATATTATATTACCAGATAATCGATTATGCGGCCTGTGCGTATTGAAAAAAAGGAATATTTCTTAACTACTTGTACACCAAATATAAGTGTCATTAAAGAAAAAGAGCATATAATATGAAAAATACACAATGATTCGATATATAAGAAATATTCATTTTTCGTAAATATTCTCTTCTTGTAGTGTATGTAAAATAACGAATGTTTGTACCAATTTTGGTAGCCCGAACCGCGACTTCGTTATTTGGCGACGTGTGACCATTAATATCTTCACGATAATATATATTATAAATTGATGATGTCACTTCAAGTAGTTTCTAAATCTCAATGTAAGTAGTTTCTTACAGATCGTTTTATGCACATGTATATTTATACACTTTACTCTCTTAATTACTAAAATTTTAAACAACTATATTTTAAACAATTTCAACGTCGGAAATCAAGCAGACACACGCACACAGATAAATAGAAGAAATGATAACACACGCCGTAGAAATACAAATGCAAGAAAATAATATTTTATGCTAAGTTTGTACAAACAGTTTCAAAGAATGTCAAATCGAATAATTTCAGTCGTTCTTTATTCGTTTATACAGGAGACTGTAAAGAAAAGTAGCTCGCGACGAAAATCCAAAGAAGATAAAATTCGCGAAATTCAATTCTCTCGAGACTCCCGTGGTGACGTAACACGTAGGATGAGACAATTCACTTACCCAAAGACGCCGACGGCAACCGCGGCCTCGCGTAAAGCTCGTTCTTGGTCCATTTCGACAAGGGCCTCAGGCCTGATGGTGGCGGTGTTACGCGGTTGTCGCTCGTTTTGTACCGCTGTAAATCCACAAGGTTAAATTACATTTACATTTACGACACGATCATCGTTCTTTATAATTAATTTATTCCCTGATTCGGAAATTGTTTCTCCTCTTCCGCTTGACCTTTTGTTTGGAAATTAAAAACCTTTACACCTAATGACGCTTTTGTAACGAAAAAAGAACATTGTATAAATAATTAGTGAACTTTCTTTAATTTGAGGATTATATAATACCAGTAATTTTGATACAATCTAGAAAGTTAACTGTACGAATGAGTACTAACGATATGAACTATTTAATTTTTTTTTCGGATTTGTATATTATTGACCGAGCGTCACCGATACTCAGTTTCTATAAGTACACCTAACTTACTAGAATTATAAAAGAAGTAAATATATAACCGTACGTAGTAAAAGTTAAACGATCGAATGATAAATAAATTATCTTTTAAACCGTTTCGCAACACTTTTAAAAGTCATTTGTTTAAAATAATTTATTAAGATATTTAATTGACGATAAATCAATATCGAGGGAAGTAAAAGTTTCGTTAATTAAAATAAATCTAATCGCCGAAAGCGAGTTAAAAACGTGCCTCGACATCGACCATCCCATGTCGACTTCGAAGCCTGCGGCGTTTCCATTTCGCGCGGTTGGAGTGCACTAACTATGAGACACGCGCTCGCTGACAATCGGAAGCAACAGCAGTCTTCGAAATGGGTGTGAACGAATCTTTGGGGCGTCTGACCGCACGGTTGGCCTGACACTTTGATGGTTTTCTTGTTATTCATTCTTACTTTTCTACATTTAGATAATATTTAAGGATTTTGATGTCAATTATATTTGCATAAATGACATTGACTGTAGATGTATTATTTACTTACACGATTATCATTTTAATTCATTCATGAATAATTTAGGGTGGTAATTATAAAACCAGTCAATGAACAGATGACGTGGTGGTTTCTTTTGTTTAACTGCACTAAAAAAAATTGTAGTAAAAATTACAATAATGTCCGGTAATAAAATTAGGAACTGTCAGAATGCAATATATTACTATACTGTGTAGTAAGTTTTACGGAACTTATGGTAAATATTACAAAAATTGTAGAATTGAATAGATTTTTAGTAACTGTTATTATACAGTATACAAATTTTTTTAATTTTAATAGTCGATAATTTCATTACTAGAGTGTAATTTTTATTAGAACTTTTAAAGTATAGTAAAGATGTAATGTTTACTAGAACTTTTTTCTCAGTGTAAAAATAATGTGAGTAGTTATAATATTAAATAGGAATATGTTTTGGGCTCAATCAAGGGAAACACACTTCTTTATCTAAAGGGTGTAAAATATATTGTACCGCCTACTTTTTAATTTATAATGTTCATTCACTGGTGTCTGTTCACATACTGGTGTAGTCACCCAATTTACGAATTTTTTCGTTCTAGATATTTTCGATTCTATGTCAATCAAATCTATTTGCAATTGAAAAGCTTATAAATCGCTGCAATTACATAATGATATCCCTATATATTATCCCCGCACTACCCCTGCATTTCCATCAACTAATAAACCGTCAATATTGACATTATTATAGCCTAATTGCCCTCCGATTCTCTGCAATTTAGAATGATAATCGAGAAAAGTTTAATCGAGAAGCGAATGTTTGCGCTCGTCATTCATGACTCAGGAAGTACTCAGGCAATATTCTCTCTGAATCTCCCCGACTTTGTTTCCATTTCGATGGGTGTTCGTCAAGTTCACGTAACGCGGTTATGTCATGAGAGGCAAGGCGCCGCCTGCGTCTGACAGCGTAAATTTAACGGGCCGCGCAGAAATCAGATGCATTGTTTGCAACACACCGTTAGGTAACTCCGCGGCTCTTGTTTCCCCCGGACGAAAAATGACAGGGACGTTGTGAAGAGAGAGAGAGAGAGAGAAAGATGAAATTCTCCTGCCACGCGTATGCTTTCAATTCTATTCAGAACCAAGGCTCTTCCTGCGTTTACGTTTCCTCGGAATTATGAAATTATTATCTTCCCTATTGCAGCTTGCTTTTGATAGTCGTGAGTTTAAGATTGCCTTACGCTGTCTGGAGTTTTCGAATATTATTATCAATGTCGAATGTTTTATTCTAACATTTTATTTTTCCAAGAGAATGTCAAAGTTAATTGCGTATGCAAACTTTCCGTGTGTATATTTTAATAAATTAGTATATCAATTTGTCTAAAGTGATAAGAGTATTGCCCTGTGTTATTAACTTAATCTGTCACTCTGTATAATTTGAATTGTAATCATCGTGTTATTACAATAAAAAAGGTTTGAGAATTTTAAGCCCAAGAATAGTTTAAATTCTTAATTGGTTTTTAGATTCCCTATGAAGTAATTAAAATTATTTAGAATTAAGATAATCGTAAAAAGTGTTAATACCCTATAATTAAAAAAATTAGTTTTCCAAATAAATAATGTCAACCAACATTACGCAGATAGTAAAAGGTTTACAGTGTTTCGAGATAATGATAAATATATAGTGCATTCAGAAGATAATTAATAATATACTATAATTACAATACAGTATACGTGTTCGAAAAGAACGTGGAGAAAAAGAAATTATTTTTTTTATAACATTGATCGTTCTATTATTTTAATTTAATAACATTTTTTTCGTAAAAAAAATTATATGATCGCGTAAATGAGCTAAGTGCTTTTACTTTTTAATGATTATAATTATTCACTGACCGGTATCGATATGAATGAACGAGTCTAGATCAACCCACGGAGAAAGATGAATCGACCGGCTTTCAGATGGTCTACGATGATGTAATTGGCTCGCAGGATCATCTCGTATTCCTTGAAATAATTAAAAAAAATCGGTGTCCCTAATTAACAGTATTATTATGAGTAATAATAAAGTTTTATTCATCGCGTACACAAAATTTGTACAATTTTTTTTAAATTTTGATACTACCGAATTTACACAGCGCTATTTATATCATCGTATTAAATTATTTCAAGTATACTCGATGTCATTGTTTTTATTAATTAAATTAAAAAATAAAAAACAACGTAACCATATCTGAATAAAAATTTGTCTAAGCAAAAAAAGAATGGAACGTTTCATTCCTCTGTAAACCTTTTAAACACCTTGGTGTATTATATAAAAGCAAGTAGAAGTATATAAAAACGACTCAAACTCTTCTGATTTTTGCATATTATATTTTTTTTCCAACCGCTTAGACGTCGACGCGTGTAATTCCGTAATGATAAAAACGTGCATCACATAATATCTCGACTCTGTTCGCGCAGCCTGCTGAGCAACTTAATAGGGTGTCCCACCTCTTCTGCGGCTTTTCCCAGCCCTTTGGCGCTATGCGCTTCGTCTCACCGCACGCGGTGCTTTTTTTTCCTTCGCCACCTTCCTGTCTCTCTTTACGCGTTTCCAAGCGCGCACGCGACGAGATAAACGCTCTCTTTTTCTAATTTGCATGGAACCACGGGCGGTCGTACGGTCTACTTCTACGCTTTTATATATATATTATTTGCGTGTATATGTAATCCATTGGGAGAACGCAGGAGATGGAAAAGCGAGTATCGAACGAAAAGTATACAATTTTCTAATTCCTTAACAGTATAAAATTAAAGATACTTATAGTCTAATTTAAATGATAAAATTTGGAAAAATTTGAATAAAAAACTAACTAATAATTATTTAGCGGTGCGATATTCCTCCTTTGCTCTTACCGTAATAGTTTAGCAAGATAAAACTTGTACAACGATATAACGATAAATCACAGCAATGTCGCAAATGTGAACCTGCAAAACGTTAAAATTTACCCCTATATACACCCAATCGACTAAATATGCAACGTGTATAAAGCTAACGAAAAAAAAAAAAAAATCTGAAAAAAAAAGAAATAATAAAAAGACTGAAGATAACAAGAGGGTGCGAGAAAGTATAGGTTATATACGCGACAACGAGCAAACCCCTCACATACACGTGCATCCCTCCGCATACGTTTATCTCCTCCAATTAACCCTTCGAGCCGGGTGCCACGTGAATGCCGCGCTAACGACCTCTCCGCGTGTTTACCGAGCGTGCGGTGGCTCGCGCGTAATTGCGTGAGCGTCTGCTCCAAGTCATGTATATTATAATCAGCCCGTCGCGGTAGTGGTGGTGGTGTTGCTGGTGGTACCACTCCTATTGCTGCTACTGCTACTGCTGCTGCTCCTGTTGGTGGTGGTGGTGGTGGTAGTGGTAGTGGTAGTGCGATCAACGCCGCCGAGCTCGGAAATCTCTTTAATTGCCAATGGGATTTTGAATTCTCCACCTGGTCTGATTTTACTCCCTATCTCTCTGTCTCTTTCTCTCTTTCTCTCTTTCTCCTTTTTTATAACAAAAAGTTTTTTCGTGGTTGTGGATTTTTAATTAATAGTTTATTATGTTCATTCGTTTGTAGAAATCTTACCAATCGTATGACAAATTTGGTAAAATATTGCATATATAGGTATAAAGAATTAGTAATCTTTCCTTTTTAGGGTTATTTAATCGCATCGATTGGGAGACTATGTAGTAGAATATACGGTGCATTAATAAAATATTAATTATATATTATGCATAATTTTAAACAAATTCTACAATTATTCAAAAATAATATTTTATTTATTACGTTTTAACCAGATATTTAGAATGTATTTATTATTAGTATATTTTAATGTCCAATAGTATAAAAAAACATTGTAACGATGAGTGGATAATTTTGTGACCGCGTGACTAAATAATGTAAAGTTAAACGATCAATTCAATTCTACAGAAATTAAGAGCGGCGTTCGAGTAAGCAACTTTTACCAGAGGAAATTCGACTCGCGACGAAATGACGCGTAGTTTTGCGCGATTCCACCCACCAAAAAAGCCCGATCTATCCTCGGATTCAGGAAGGGAAGAATCCGATCCAATTCCTCTTTACGACATCAAGTTCGGCAATAAGAAACTTTCCGAGAGAGGGATAGAAAAAGAGGCATCTACGTATACGAAAGATATATATAGGAAAGAGAAAGAGAGAGAGAGAAAGAGAAACAGAGAGGTAGACCAGGAATATAATGGCAGGTGCGGCTCGTCTCGTAAAGGCATTAAGAGTTGAATCGACGACGCTTCTTTCTTTTGCTCCACCCCCGCGTTTGGATTTTCTCTCGACGGGGCGCGACCCTACGATGTCTCTTTTTCCCTTTCCTCTCGCGGATATCTGATTGATTTCTGCGTCTGGTGGAATCGTTATCGCATCGAATCTTCAACAAAATTCTTCTTCTTCTTTCGTTCTTTCTTTCTTTCTTTCTCTCTTTCTCTCTTTATTTTTTTTATCTCCGGGTAAATGTGTTATTGCTCGGTTTTATTGTTCCCATACCGGGGCGATGAATAATCGGATTTGTAATAATACTTGCGAAAGAACCCACATTTTTTACATTACGTGAATTTATTTGTCTGGTTGTCGCGTGACATAACGTTACATCGGAAACAGCGGGAAACGTAAATTATGTAAAAACTTGTCGAATCAATTATTTTTATTTTGTTATTTAAATGCAAAACCAAGTTTTGCGCTTAACAAAATTTGAAATAAATAGTTTTATACTCCTATTCTTTCTTTGAAAATCGAACACCAATCGATCAAACCAACAAAAAACAAATCGCCCTGTTAATTTAATTTATGAAAAGACGTAATTGTGACAATAGTTATATCCTAGGTATTTATCAGTGCAGAGTCCAAACAAACGAAAAAAGAAGGAAGCTCAGAGAGAGAGGAAGGGTAATGTATAATTGATTTATCGCGGACGAGACACAACAAAAGCCGGTGCGATCTCGTGCGAAAAGTATATATATCGGATAACGAGGTGTGAGTCGTACGCGTTTGATCGAATTCACACGCGTCCTCCTCTCATCAGTGGCTTTTTCTCTCGTATAGATATATACATATATACCATATATCTCATGGATGTATGCGGTGTATACACTCACCGTCTTTGTTCATTCCCATCTGCATGCACTTCTTCAGTCTGCAAGCTTGGCATTGATTGCGATGTGCCTTGTCAACGATGCAACGACCAGTCCCCGCTTGGCATCTGTAAGCAGAAACAACGCCGGCCGATCTCAGTTCCTTTGCTTTCCAGGGAAATGCCATTTGCCTTTGTAATTACTCTTCCTACGCTTTACGCACTTTTTCGGCCTTTCTTTTTTTCGCGTACCCATGCGTACACGTACAAATATATATGTGTCTCATTAAGCTAATTTACGGGATGAGTGTTTCTTTGTTATATAAATGTGGATTTAAGTAGTCGAGATTAGGTTTATTTAATTTTATTATATAATTCACAGTTTAATTGATTTATTACAGTTATTAATAATAATTTGGAATTTGTAAACATTTTTAAATAATAATTGATATTATTTACGTATTATTGTACGTTATAAAATATTTATGTTTTTAATCATTTTTATGATTGAATTACCATCTGAAATTATTCTTTAAAAATTTGTAGACCTTTTGTGAATTTTTTATATATCTCCAATCATTAAATTAAATAATTAATTATATTGTTTGTAGATCAGAAAAATAATTTTCCTTACAAATATTCTTTACAGCTGGTAAATTGTCGATTGTTCAGGGTCAGTAATAAACAAATCCAATTCATTTATTTACACGTACAACGTTTACTATGCCAGGTTTGCAGACCTCTTCAGCTGTTTAATTTGTTAGACAAAAATTATATCGTTATTAATTTTTTATCAAAATTTTTTAGTTAATTTAATTGTTATATAACTTTATTCAAACAGACAGTTCCAGAGATATTTTGTAGTAGTTTATCACGATGAAATATCTTTGCATGGAGTTATGCAGTAAATACATTAAACTAAGGAATTTTGGTTAAAAAATAATAAGGGTATCGTTTGTTTGAAAAGTCACGATGTACTTTACATCATTACATATTGTTTCGGACCTAGATGTAAATTCGCAACGAACCAGAGGCAGAATTAAATTATTAATTATTTTCAATATATTTATTTTTTAAATTTTAATCTCTTGTCCCCTTGAATGAAATACTATTATTTTAAATAATTTCACTTAACAATACAAAAAGCAATAAGGTGGAAAGAATATTCATTTGATTTTAGAATACAGTAATGATGAATGAAACCAAAAGCAAATACGAGTACTACTGAGAAACCGCATCAAAGCTTTCAAGGACGATCAAACCTTGTACAGATCGCGTAAAGAATGTACAATACCGTAGACGAGATTAGAAATATACTCTCGAGTAGGAAGAAAAAATAGAAAGCGCACTGCAGGATTTCTCGAGGATTAAGATGGATAAGAAGTAAATACGTGACCCTTACGCGAGGGTCGTCGTATACGTATATACGTGTATGTATGTATATATTTACGTGTCTTTGAGTCGTTGTGCCCAAAAGGATAACGGGGTTAGTCCCGCAACAATGAAAGTAATCGAATTTAACGGCGTCTAGCTGCGCGAACCTCTTCTTCGACAAGTGAGCCCGAATTTACTTTCATCCCTGCGTGTATATATAATACAGGGCTCTTCTATGATTAATTTGCCAAATTCGTCTCGCCTGACCTGCGTTCTTCCTCCGTGTGTATTAGGAACGTCGACGCGTCGAGTCCACCAAGTCTGATCTCTCCAGTTGTTACAATCTGACCTTTCTCTTTTAAATAGAGTATATCTTTTTGGATTGATTTACTTTTACTTTGATCTACTGAATTTTATTGAATTTAATACACCCTTCGTTTTTTTGTACATGTAATTTACAAAATACAGGGAATTACGTTTGTTTACTTTATGTATTTTATGATAACAAATTAATAACTGATCAATATACAAAATAGATGAATATTCCAATGTTTCGTAAAAGTATTTTGATTAAATCATTAAAATATATATACATAATAGTTATATTACACGACTACACCAATTAGCGGACTTTGGCAATTAGTAAATTTATTCAAATTTGTATGTGCAAACCAATTTACATGTATATATATATAAATTATATTTTTTAATAAAAATCAACTACGTTAATTACTTGTTAACATGTTAAGCTATAATTAGTTTTTTTTATATTTATATCAATACGATTAATATTAAATATTACAATATATATACTAGAAATTTACGTCACTTCATTGTATTAGATTTGTTATAATTCAATTCTATAATTAATTTAAGAATTAGATAAGTCCACTTATCGTCCTACGATGATTCAATTTCTTGTACTGACGTATACGACGCTGATAGACGTCACACAACATAGGTGTAAAGTTAATATTTTCGACACGAATAGTCACTTAGTAACATTAATATTGTTATTTAATTTATTAGTTAATCTAAATTTCAAAAAAATTGAATGATAGTTGAATGCGAAAAAGGGAAAGAGCGGCGTTGAAAGCGTCACGCCTACAATACGAAAAATTTCTTCCACGTCATTACGACATTGTTCAGGCGGAGGGTGCGCCTCACATATGTAAAAGACACAGAAAAGTGACGTACACTCGTGCGAGGGAAAAATAAGAGACCAAGACTCAGTTGGGGGTGAAAGTGTGGAAGAAATCGGTGCCTCCGGCGTATATATTGTTAATACACCCATCACTTTTCTATATACCGATAAAGTTGTTGTAATTACAAAGTCAAAAATATATTTTGTTTATCTTAATTCGTAATGAATAATGTTTTATTTATAATAAGTATTAAAAAAATTAGTTTAAAATAAACAGCGACAAATCATGCCCAGAGAGTTTATAGTATTATATGATATAACGTATACCGCGGTTTTTTCAAATATATTAAGTAAGTAATATAGTTAAAAATAATTAAACAATCGGATTAACAATGAATAAATCAACAATTGAATTGACGGTACGCAGTCCGGTTATCGAAGCGCATCACGCATTTCTCAATGTATACGTCCCGTGTTCACTGGTATTAGGGGTTCACACGTACAGCACGGGGGTCGAAAAAGTTCTCCTCCCTTTGCAAATTGATTTGCGTTCACGCCCCGGCGAAGCCTGCAGGGTTCTCTCCTCTCTTTCTCTCGCAGTCCTTTAGTATATCGAGGCCACATTTATTTACGCGCGTGTGTCTCTGGATGGTTGTTTGGTTTTATCGAGTTACGCCTCGGCAAACCAAGAGCATGTGCTCGCGGTTAATATGCCGTGCCTTCGATATCCTTATACCGATTATGTATATACATATTTCTCGCCTCGATGATTACGAAAGAGTGCCTCGGCAACCGCATATAGGTACATTCTATCGCGAATTTTTATTTTATTAAGGCTCTGTGATTTTAGAGGATCCTAAACCCAATTTTGACTCTCCCTGTAATATAACTTACCGAATTGAAAATCGCGCAGAATCGGGCATGTAATTAGAAGAGGGCATTAATTTATTGCCCAGCCAATAATTTACCAACCCTTATCAAAATTTACAATATTTTTTTCACAATATAAGATTATATTAAAAATTAATTATATTTTTTAGGATAAGTTTTTTCCATAAGTATAATATTTTCAGTACTCTCAGAATTTTACAAATTAATGTCCTGTTTAAATTATAACGGAGTATTTTATCGATGTTGGTGAACAAGAAGACTAATAAGAATTGTTAACAATGATGTTTTTGTTCACCAATATTGATTGAATGCCTCATTCTTAATTCAGATAAAAGTATAATGAAGAAAAAAATAGAAATACTGTTTTAATTATATCAAATTTTATGACAATTGTAGGCCGGTAAGGTAGAGAGGGTAAACATTGTGTACGTGCTTTTAATCTATTTATGTACATTAGTTTATATTTAACAATATTTATTAATATAAATCTACTGAATCGTTTTTCTGTTAACATAATTTATTCAAATAAACAAAAATTATCCATAACGTAAATAGTAAAATTTGTTGATTTTAAGGCATTACAATAAAATAAATTGTCATACATTAAAATTATTAATTAAACAAAAAAATATTTTAATTCAGAATGGTATACTTTATTGAGAAAGTTAAAAAATTGCGGTTCTTCAGTTGCGTGCGTTGAACTGTGGAATTTTAATGGAACGTTTAAGGGGTTCGGTTTCGAGGGTTCAAGAGATAATTTTTAGTTATTCATGCATACCTCTTTACGTGCCTTTTTAAAGAAACAATTAGTTCAGTGATGAATCATATAATCTCTTTTCCTCAAATATGCGCAATTAAATTGTTGTCTTCTTTTTCAGAAATGTATTGTATTGTGTAAATATTAACATTAATATTTACAGTATTTGAATAAAAATCATTACTTTAGAAAAATTGATGTAGAAAGATGTAGAAAATTTCAAAGTAAATGATAAATAAATATTTTATTACATTACAACATTTACATTATCATTCTAACGTTTACGCGTTCACTGGATTATTTTTTTTTAAATTAAGTAAAAATATTTTTAACACTTTATCTTACAAACGAAAGAATATAATTGATTAAAGCAATAGCTCGTTAGAGTATCAGATTATCTTTATACGTATGACAGCGTTGTGACAGGTTAAAACTGAATTTTTTTTTTCATTAAAATTAAGGATTAAAAAATTTAAAACTCGACAAATTCTAACTTGCTTGTTTTATTAGATTCTAGGGGGTAACCGCAGCTCTGGGGAAGAAGGTGAATAACAAACGCAGGAAATAAAGGTCAAAAAATATAGAAGAGAAAGAAATAATAGGTGGCTAGCAAGAGACGCGATTCGAAGCTCTCGTAATCCGGGCGATTTCGCGAGGAGAATCGGGACGCATCTGTCGTACACGCGCGTATATACGAGCGCTCAGCTTGCGAGAGCAATCGAGTATAGTGGGAGATCGAGGGAGCCTGTGATGCAGCAACAGCAGTAGCGATAGCAGCAGCCTTCTCGGTAATTGGTTATCTGTGCGAAGGTTCTGAAGAGGCCTTTACCGCATTACGGGCCATCTGACGGTAGGCGCACCGATGGCCTCGTAAAACGATCGAGCTGCGAGCAAGGTGTGTTACCCTGAAAAAATCTCTAGGATCCATGCTGTGCATTCTGGCTTTTCGAGATTCCTGGATTAACGCGGTATCCGTCAGCTCCTCGCAAATATATCCCCAATTCCTCTTTTTAACAAACGAATGTTTACTCACTCAGACTATCACCAATATTTCTGATAAAGAAATCGTGCATTTGTCGTTTCAATTTGATATAATTGCTATTAATAAAATTATATTTCTTAAATATTAACTCTTAGTTCTTAACTATGCATATTCTAGCAAAATAGAAATAAATGAAAGTTTAACTGTTTTTAACTGATTTTCAAATAATATTTAACTGTAAAGAAATATTAATTTGCTCATATTTAAGTAATCGGATCTTAAAAGTCAAGAAACGTCAATTTTCGGAAATATTCTTCTCTTTCGATCAGTGGTTGAATAATAAAATAGAAAATTCGTAAAAATAATTCTTTGTGCAAATTTATATAATGATATCACGATAAATCTCGGCTTCCGCGTATAATCTGATTTGACGAATCACGATCCCGTTTAGGTCGAAACTTAGTCACCCGGTAAAATAATTTATAAACAGCCGTATCTCGCGGGATACGCAATCGATTCAAGTGGTCTCCGAGGAATTCCCGGTAAATCCCTGCGACGCGTGTACGGGATGATTCTTGAAAGCTCCGCATCTGTGCCTCCGTATGTATCTTTACATCGATGTGTCTTTATAATGCGTAAAAACACGTCTATACGTTTTGCATCTATATAGGAAGATGCGCGTCGAGTGGCGATTGATGCGGTTATACTCGGTAACAGGTGTCGCTTTTAATTCTGAACGACCGATTCAATTGATGAATATACAGCGCTACAGCTTAATCGGATTGAAATTTATCGGGACGCGATGATCGGGATCTTTTGTTCCATATATAAATGGATAGAGAGAAAAGGATATAGTCGTGAATATTGCATACATAGAGGGAATGTGAGAAGATAGTCATCTTATTCAAAATATCCTTTTAAAACAATTATTTTATGAGTATTACTTTCGCATTCCTCAACTCAGCTATTGTGTACTCAAATACTTTTCAACGTAATACGTTTATACATTTTTAAATTGATTAACTCGTTCGATTTTATTGCAAAATGATGTAATTCGATGAATGCAAATATTGTCGCAATTTAAGATCACAATATTATAATAACCGTGTAAAATATACGGTTGATAATGAAATATGTTAATGACGATAAATAAATACTGTAATAACTTTGGAAGTATAATTGGAAATTATCATTGGAAATGCAAATATTAATTTGGATATTCGAAAAAGGGTTTATTAATTTCCCCTTTTTCCATTTAAATATATTTTAATGCAAACGTTATTCATTTTTATTATTAATTCGATTCTTCAATCTTACCCGGCATTGTATTACTTTTAACATTTAATCAGGCCGTATAATAATAATTATTTTAATGTAGTTTAAAATTATCGTAATGTAATTATAAAAATTTTGTAATTATTTTTATATTAAGTTGAGTTGTGTAATTGCTGTATAAATATTAGTGATCATAAAATATTTTATTTACTTAACGGATGTCCATATTTGTATCTACTTTTTTTCGGAACAAGACGAACAGAGGATTCAAATCCCTTGGCATAGGGTCATTCCTTTTGAAAACGGGGGTTAATAGTTTGCAGAGATCGACTGACGGTCCTCGACGATATTTTTATCCTTTAGGGATTTAACTGTGACACCTACAGTCAAACATTCGGTATACTTTGCATGATACAAATCAAGATTTATGTATATAGAAAGTATATCAAAGCAAATATTTTCTTTATCAAAAGGTAATGTATACGAGGAAAGTAAAAGAAATGAAAATGTAACTCGATTATATTGATGTGTAGAATGTTATATAAATTACTTACTGCTTTGTGTATTCACTAATTTCTATACATAATTATTGTTCAAATGAATAAGTCTAATTATTTGAATAAATACAATTTCAGTAACATTTCGATTTATTATTAAAAATTTTCCTATAATTATATAATTCGAATGACGAAAGGTACAATAGAAAAGCAAGCTAAAACAGGAGGAAAAATATGTCTAAAAACAACAATATTTGAAGAGGATCAGGATAGAAAAAAAAGTCAGAAAAAGCAAAAAATAGATAGTATAGAGGATATAGACAGTGATTTTGGTTAAATGAGATCCGATGGAGATGAATAGCTAGTCTCAAGGGGAGGCCGGTAATAGTTTCGCTTTCTCAAAGTCCTGTGTATACACGTAAGGATATGCTCGGTGTCGCATTGTGGCATCGGTGGCGGGATAAGCCCACTTGAACGGCGCCACATGGCGCATCGATGCCTTTTCTTCGATCTGGCTCCGTAACTTTCAGCGCGTCATGCAACCTAGTTTTACCGTGTAATGGATATAGAGAAGACACGCGTAGGCAAATAGCGCAGATGGTTCTTTAACCTCTCGTGTCGAGAGGATTAGTCGGGTATTCGTGTAATTTTTTTTTTCATCGTATACATCAATATTTGTTACTACTGAATTGATTGATTATATGGTAATGAGAGGTATCGCTATTTCGTTATCGTAGTTATTATACATGAAGTGATATTTTTTATACAAGTGTTCAAGATTATTTTGTTTAAGGAATATCTCCACATTTATTACATTTTGTTATATTTATTTACCAAATAAAATTACAAACATTATAATAATTATAGTAGGTATCATTTTTATTTTTTATAAATAAACCTTTCTTTTAATGATATACCCGAATCCCGAGTAGATATAATTTTTATGTAACTGGTATTTATTGCACATTTGTGTAAAAAACGTTTTTCAACATATTGACAATTCGCTTCATAAGATTATTTTATGCGTGCTATTTTACTTGATAGTCTACAGTTGAATTTTACTATTATTTTTCAAATGTTTAGATCGATATTATATAAATCATTTTTGGTTGAAAGGTATAGATAGATCGTACTAATTTGGAGGTTACATCTACCTGACTCAAAATTTCAATGTTTAATGCATTATTTTAGCTAGAGATTATACAAATTTTTATTATAATTTTTACGAAAAATTATATGAAACCTGACAGGTAAATATATAAAGACACTTTTATCAGCTTGAGGATTTAAACACGGTAATAATCCAATGCCGAGGTTTTCGTTAAAATATATCATTTTATTGAGAATAAATAACCTGTAATAAATAAGAAATATAAGAGATCGAGTAGCACCCACCTGTAGATGAGTTTCCGCCTGACGCTTCGCTTAAAGAATCCGCTGCACCCGTTACAAGCGAGAATCCCGTAATGCTTCCCGGAGCTCGTATCCCCGCAAACGACGCAAATAAGTCCGAGACTCCTTGGTGCTTTGCCCGTGTGTTGTTGCCCGTGAGTTTGCTGACTTGGAGCGTGTTGGAGCTGTTGGGTTTGGTGACTAGGATGTTGAGGTGGTGGCGGTGGTTGATGATGATGAGGCGCGACTTGTGCCGGGAGCATGTGAGGATGCCCGTTTTCGAGGGCTGTGAGGTACGGGGATCGGGCGAGTGGAAAATCCGAAGGTAAACCTCGGCAAAGTGGTACCGGACATTCCTGAACTGATCGGGAACCGTACGGGTCGTGATTAGAGCCTGTGCTCGGCGCACCTAGTGGACTGTAACGTTCTGGTAGACCTGGAGAAATCACGCTGCTCTCCGCGGAATCTGCGAAATTTAAATTTCTCAATTATATACAATTACACTCATATTTTAACTTAGAAAAGTTGTTTATATAAATTGTCAGTATTTTCTTTATAAACATTGTAATATCAACATATTTTTTACAATAATATTAAAGTTAGATCAATCAAAATTTTATTTATATATTTATATAATTAAGTTCGTAAATGTAGTGTGATAATCGATTGAACGCAAGTTAAAATATCTAAATAATAATTGTCTGAATCAAAATTCATTTGTCTGGGTATTCAAGAATTTCGAGAGACGCAATAGGAATACGACAGTGCGAGGTTGAACGATAGGAATCTTAAAGCACCGCCATCCGACAACGACAATCGAGCCGACGGTGTTAAGTAATGAAATTAAATCGTTAATTTAACGCAAGGTTCCTTTCAAGAGATTAGATTAAATTTCGTTGTTATATTACTATATTCCTGATCTAAACGTAACTCGAATAAAAATAAAGTTAATATTACATTAATGTTTTAATCAACATCAGGAACTCTAATAAAAATGTTATAAATTTTACAAAACATAAATTAAATTCCGTACTTAGAAAAAAGAAGAATGATTATGTATAAATCACTGATGGAATACAAAAAGGTGTTATTTACATTTAGCGAAAGAAGTACGACGTGTAGCGAACATCATTGCGTAACCGTATTAAGTCATCTTCATTCGCGCGACTCCGGCAAGCCCTTTGTGTCTCGCGTCGGTGGCAATAAATACAATTCCATCAAATCATGGTTTAATGAAAAGCGTGACTAATAAAATAAGTGGCGTCGGCTCGACCCTCGAAACACCACCGTGTCGCTCGAAATCGCATTTCACCCGACTCGCAGATGTTTGCCAAAGCTTCGAGTCTATTTCCGTCTCGCTCACCACCCTCTCCCTCGCTCGATGGCTTACTACTTCTTCCGCCTGATCCTTTCGCAGGACGACTCTAATTTCTTCCAGTTGGAACTCTTGAGCATTTCGCCGTTGTCTTTTACGCTCGCCGGTATACATTATTTATGAATCGATGCGCCAGAGAGAAAAGAAAGAAAGAAAGAGAGAGAGAGGGGGAGGAAGCAACGAGCGACTGTGTGTGTATATCATTAGAAGATCAATTAATGTATTACATTTTCTAATCGTAAGTGGGTCGATATAAGGATATTTTAAAAACATTTTTTTTCTTAATAGCTACTGTGTGTTCAAATAGAATAAATTTGGCATATAAAGAAAAACAATGAGTTATTGTAAAGAAAGCGCGATCGAAAGAGACGTAAATAGAATCAGAATTATGGTAAAACGTCGTGTACTTCCTGAGCTTCTTTCGAAACTTATTTTCTCATGTAAATGCCGTTTGTCAAATGACGCGACAGGCAAATCCTACTTTGAGCCCATTGGAAATAGAAAGGAAGATGTAATGTTTTGACGGGATCTTATAAGAATGATAAGTCGATTGTGTGCTTTGTGCAAGTAATATTTGTCGATGGATTTTCCCCCTGTTACGCATCGGTGTGATATACTTCGTCGTACCATTGATGTATAACAGTATAACAACCTTTATTTTTCTAGTTTTCTTAAAAATGATAACACACGCGTTTAATTAATATACATTTCAAAGGAAATATTGTAGTACTACCTGTACTTTATGCCACGAAGAGATCATTTAAAGATACAAAATCTTGGAGGAATTTCGAGGCTGCGGTGAATAAAAAATGCGTAACGCCGCTAATACGATAGCAATTAACCGCGGAGGTATGGTAAACAGGTCAAGGGGAGAATCGAGGGTACACTGATAAAATAGACTGCGATCCCTTTCGCCATTTCTCATTGCAATTTATCCGAGAGCCGTCCTCCAATGATCCTATAATGCAAGCCTGGGGTAGTGGGAGAAGGGCGCAGGTGGCGCCCCGAAAGCCCCGTGCGCCATCCGCCAGCATTGATATGCTAATGAAATTTGACGCCCTCGGTTCTGAGAGTAAGAGAGAGAGAGAGAGAGAGTCCTCGTGCCTTTGTATCTCTCGCTTTCTCGTTCGTATTTTACGAGCCTCTCTCGCTCGCGTCCTTGCCTGGCGTTTTTAGATCGCGCAAATGTGTCCTTGCGGGTGTGTGTCAGATACTCGTTCGATTGATACCTCGATTTTTGCATTTCAGGATTAATAGTGTCTGAAGGGTGATAGGCTGGAGCTTTGCGAATTTTCGTTTTATCGGCTGTTTATTCTTGATGCAGTATATTCACTGTTGCTTTGTTAATACTAGATACGTGTGCAATTCTCGTATATTTAAATGGATAATAGATTGCGTTGAGCTTTAATTTAAAAAATAATATCTTTTACTATTATTTTAGAGTATTAAATAAAATCTGACGATATCCCGAATAATAGACTAATTTTTGATTAAAAATAAATATTTATAAATATATATTATTCATTATACAAGGCACTATACGGGTCGCAAAAGTTCAAGTTTCTAAAATCCTAGACAAACACTTTATGACAGTTTGCAAGTACATGTTAGTAGTCCTAGTGCGCAAAGAATTTACTTAACTTTATCATCCGAATCGGATTTATAAGTTATACCCTCATCCACAAGTATTTTTAGGTGTCCCTTTAGTATGTCCTTTTTCTCACTCTACACTATCAATTGTATCCTGTTTACTTTGCGTAGCCCTCGAATCGTACCGCATTCTTAGGGGTCGGGATTTAATTTGTCTAATGGTATGGAACCATTCATAATCCATGTGTACTCTGTGTTATTGTGCGGTGGTGGAGCTAAACGATTTGTAAGTGAGAGAGGCAATGTACTCGATTACAAATATATGAATTTATTAACGAAATCATCTACTCTTTTTAACAAATTTTATTAGTCAAATACAATGTTTTACACGTGATTTTAATTGACTAACGTATATATAGATTGACAAAATAGGCTTTCGATCTAAGCGGAATTCTTTTTAAATATTTTCTTTGTAAATATTTCAATTTTTTTTAAATATTTATATTCTTTAAAAAGAAAAGCTCGTTGCTCTAATGTGATTTTCCTATAATTGAGCGGATTCTTCTACAATCGAGTGCAATTTCTTTTGGTGCAAAAAATGAGAATGTATGTAGCTTAAAAAGTTTGCAAGGCATATATTTAAGAAAAATTTCACATATACCAAAAATAAATAATCAATAAATGTTTAATCGTAGTACTTGATTATAATTTCATTGTGTCTCTTTTAAAAAACCAATGCAATATAATAGCAATCTACGTCTATGTACGATTGATAAAACCAATTCGTCGATTAGACTCTGCACTAAGAATTAATTTCTCTCTTTTACTTTGGAGATCGTGGGGATGCAAAGTAGACGTCGATTAACGAATCTCGCGATAAGGTCAGATTGATAGGAGGAAACAAGTTGATGGAAGTGCGATATAAGCGAGTGCGCGTGACCGTATAGTTGATTATGCGAAGGGACGTATTTTATAGACACGTGCCGTAGTTGTAGCTAAAGACGGTACTTGGCATTTCGATCACGTAATTTGATTTCTCAAACTTTATGGTACTGCTTGCGAAAGGTAATTTTCAAATTGACTGTTACGTTAACGCCTTTATCGATGCGTTTCTATCTTGATCATTCGGTTAGAAAAGAATTTTTATGTAAGCGAGACATACTTTTTTGTTTTTCTCATTTTCCATTTCTAGGTTTTTCATCATTTCTTCTTTTTTATACGCAGTGCTCTGTTCAACCGAAAGAACCGAATGTGAATTAAAAACGTAGTAAAATTCAAACATTCATTAAAGACTAAAACAATTAACTTATCTAATGAAATATATAACATTTAGTATCAAAACGAATTTTACAAGATATTTTGTTATATAATAGGATCGTAATAGGAAACACATGTTATATCAAACATAAATAAAAAGAAAAAATAGTTTTCTAGATATTTATCGACGATTGATTTAAACAAGCTTGTTAATAAGATTTATTATTGTAATTTACAATACTGGAATATTCATAAAAACTACTTCTAATTGTTAAAATCTGTACGAATAAGTATTAGATACAAGAAATTAATTACGCATTTATTAAAAAATTTAATGTTTAATTAAAAAACAACATTTATTCTATTTTGTGAAATACATAATCATTACTGTCATAAAACCATAAACACATATGTTTTAATGCAATAAAGTGTTTTTTAATAAATTTTAAAATATCGTAACGAAATATTTTACATTTCCTATTCGCGATATTTTAGATTATATCATACACAAGTTAATTCGCACTTCAAATATTCGGAATAAAACTCTTACCAAAGGATTGCGCTATGTAAATTACGAAACTGATTATTTAAGGATCCACTTTGTAACAGAAGGTTTTATCCCAATAATAAATGAACGTGTCAGCATATATATATATATTAACGATTTTGATTGATATTAAAAATATTTCAATTTTTAATTTAAGATGTATAAAAAGTTGATAATATTTATTTACGGTTACAGTAATGTAAACTCGCAGAAAAACAATCCAGCAATTTATAATTCACAATAAACCTTTTTTTTCAACTTTATCTTTATGCACTGTTAACATATATTATAACGAATAAAAAAATTCTGATAATCACCATGTCGTATACTCAATGGACTTGCAGGGCTTCTTGGATGCTCGGAGTTAGTTTCGTTTTGCGATTGCTGGTGGTGAATGAGATGCTCTTCCGATGATCCCATTGTGGCAATGCCATTCATTTTCTTACTTACAGAACACTATAACAAATTTTACGAATACTGTTGAAAAAAAATAATAAAAAAATAAATAATTACAAATCGCGTCGTTTTATAATTTATTTGAATAAATTTATAAGAAAGAAATATAAAGAGTACGTGTACCAATATTGTTGATTGTCTATATAGCTACTGTCATAAAATTGATGCACATGTTTTTTGCTTAAAGTTACTGAACGATTTATTTAAAAATATTTGATAAAGATTTCAATCAATTACACAACTCAGCACATTTTACATGAGTTTAATAATTTGCATAAATAGAACGGAAACAAACAGTGTTTCGAGTGTTGACATTCGCTGTGATGCCGCAAAAGCAATTGAAATTTACTTGAAATGAATCACCGATATTAAAATTTTAAACGAATCATGATAGTAACTATAACTGTAAACAATCTTTCGCATCCATTAGCTAAGTTACATATGTATCATCCATTCGCCCAAAAAAAAAGTTCCAAGCAACAACAACCTTATCACGTACCCAGAATAAATCAGTCAAACTGTACCGTCCACGGACGAACAATCTCGACAAGCACCCGGAACTTTTCACGCATCGCTCGAAAGAATCCGCGCACTGCACCAAAAGTAGCGATAATCAGGCCCGACGTCCGTACTCTGCGCTTCGT